>CM070617.1:67138433-67738433 GCA_036346255.1 Ampelocalamus luodianensis
ACATAAAATGTAGGCTCAATATGATCAAAGTATTGACTTGCCTTGGTTGTAGGGAGAAGTCCGAGTAGTCTTGCCCTTGATCGGCGTGGAGGTCTCGGCTCTCCGAAATCTTGGTGAAATGCAAGGCAAAAATAAGCGACAAACAAGAGAGCCATTAAATACACAGGTACACAAATGAACTCCAAATTGAACAAGACCTATGCCATTGCAAGATCTTGATTTTAGAAATTTTAATTTTGGAGTTGAAATGGGGAGTTATTAATATTTAAAGCCTCTCTTTTAAATTAAAATAGAAAAAACAAAAAATCAAAAAAAAAGCGCCGGCCCACCCCAAAATCGGACCCGGGCCTCGGAGAATCCAGCCAGGCCGGCCGGGCACGGCCCAGGTGGCCAAGGGGCGGCCAGTGGGGCGGCGGAGGAGGGGTGCGGGGGTGGAGGTTCGGGGCGCGGCGGGGGGGTGAGGGCTCGGGCGCCGGTCGCGGGGAGGGCGGGGCTCGGGAAAAAGTGGCGGCCGGAGGTGGAGGAAGGAGCTCGGGCGCGGCGGGCGGCGGCGGTGGAGCGGCGGCGGGCCGCCGGGCCGGGCGGAATTTGAAAGCGGCAGCCAAAGGGCGGTGATCGGCCAAGAGCGGCGGTGGAAGGCTCACCGGCCGGTGAGAGGAACCAAATCGGCGGTGGCGGCGACTCGGGAGGTAAGCAAATCTTGGCTCTCCTTCTTCCCTTTTTCGGTTGCTCGCTTGGGAGAAAGAACGGGGTTTTAAAGCCGGGAAGAGGCGGGGAGAAGGGGTCCGGCGAGCTACGGCTCAGGCGGCGTGCGGCCGGAGGAATGATGGCGGCTCGGCGGCGTGTGGCGAGGGGCAAAGGCGGTGGAGTGCGGAGAAGTCCGGAGGAAGGAAAAGGGGGTTGACCGGGAAGGGGAAAAGGGGCATCACAAATCCTACCCATTAGCGGAATCTCGACCCAGTTGAGTTCTCAGAACAGGGGGAAATCCGGCAAGTTGATCTTCGCTCCCGGGTGGCCTCTTTGGTGATGATGGCTCCCGAACCTTACAACGGATGACTTGGCGTCTTGTCGCTCCGGCGGCGTCGAGGATCTTGATCGGGTGCTCTGGATAAGTCAAATCCTTATCAAGTGCGATGGCGTCGGCAGCGCTCTTGGGTACTCGAGACATTTCTTTAGTTGAGAGGCGTGGAACACGTTGTGGGCGTCGACAAACTTTGGTAGCTCTAGGGATGAAGCCTTCTCCACGCTTAGCGGTGATCGGGAACGGGCCTATGTATCTTGGTGCGAGTTGCCTTTAACTTTGAATCTTGGGTTCCACGAAGTGGGATACCGAGATACAACCTCTCCAAGGTTAAGTCTCTTGGCGATTGTCGGCATAACTCTTCTTCTGGGGAAATTTTGCGGCGATCTCGATTAGTCGAACTTTCTCTTGCTTGCTTGAGTATCGGTCCAAAGATATATCCTTCACGATTCGACCAATGCGGAGGAGTTGCATTTTCTTCCATATAGTGCTTCAAATGGGGACATTTTCAAACTTGGGATAATATTATTTGTATGCAAACTCGGCATCGGTGAGCATTTTCATCTCGGAAACTCCAAAGCACAAGCTGAAGCATGTCTTCTAGGATTTGATTTGTTCTTTCCGTCGACCATCGGTTTGCGGGTGATAAGTATCTTGAAGGTAAGGTGTGTTCCAAGGGCATCATGCAAACTAGCCCAAACGAGGTAAATTGAGAACCTCGATCGGAGACTATTCTCTTGGGTACTCCATGCAAACACGTCTGAGCCATGTATTTCCTTAACTTGTCTCCTTGTAAGTTGTCTTCACGGGGATGAAGTGGGCGACTTTAGTCAATCAATCGACTATAACCCATCTTGAGTGACATCGAACTTAGTTGAGGTAGGCCGGTAATGAAATCCATTCGATTTCTTCCCATTTCCAGAGGATCTGTGGGGTTGTAGCAATCCGTTGGTCTTTGATGTTCACCTTGATTGACGACATACATCACAACAAGCTACATACTCGCGATATCTCTTTTCATTCGTGGCCACCAATACAAAATCTTCATGTCTTGGTACATCTTGGTGCTTTGGAGTGCGAGGTGTAGCAGGCTGAGCTTCCTTTAGAATCGAATCTTTGAGTTCCTTACGGTGGGGAACAAAGAGCGTTTCCCATACCATAGGACTCCTTGTGATCTTCGATCATTTTGGGGGCCTTTCCTTTTGTCATGAGGTGCTTGAATCTGGACTCAGGATGTCCCTCTTGGCGGCCTTAATCTGCTCTTCTAGAGTTGGATGGGCCTCTTGGCTAGGGTGCCTTGCTTTATTAACTCAAGGTTGAGGGCTTCAAATTCCTTGTAGAGCTGGGTTGATGCTCTTGAATCATGATATTCTGCGGTAGGATTTACGGCAATAATCCAAAACTACATTAGCCTTTCGGGATGATAGTGGACATCAAGTTATAATCCTTTATTAATTCTAACCATCTTCTTTGTCGGAGGTTGAGATCGATTGGGTGAAAATGTACTTGAGACTCTTGTGAGTCATGTAGATATCACAATGATTTCCAATCAAGTAATGCCGCCAAATTTTTAAGGCATGCACTCCTGCCTTTAACTCCAAATCATGAGTTGGATAGTTGTCTTCGTGACGGAGTTGTCTTGAAGCATAAGCTACAACTTTTCCTCCTTGCATGAGCACACAACCAAGACCTTGGCGCGATGCATCACGATGAACTTGAAGTCTTGATGGATGTCTGCGGGATCAATCTTTGGTGCGGTTAACTTCTTCTTCAATTCTTGGAAACTCTTTTCAAAGCTTGGTCCAATCATACTTCTTTTCCTTTTTAGCGGATGGGTCATCGGTTTGGAAAGCAGAGAATCCTTCAATGGGCGTGGTAGTATCCGGCCAAACCAGAAAACTACGCCCGGTCACCGATGTGGGTTGTTTCCATTCCATTACAATTTGCTACTTTGGATGGATCAACTGCGATTCCTCCGGGATACAATGTGTCGAAGGCGATTTCATGAAGCCAAAATTCAATTTCTTGTACTTGGCATAAAGATGATTCTCTTTAAGCTTTTCTAAGACCAATTGCAAGTGTTGAATGTTCTTCATCGGTCTTTGAATAGATCAAGATGTCGTCTATGAACACGACAACAAACTTGTCTAAGTATTCCATGAATACTTTGTTCATGAGTTCATGAAGTATTGGCGCATTGGTCAAGCCAAGCGGCATGAATGAACTCATCGAGCCATTCCGGGTGGTAAGCCGTCTTAGGAATATCCTCATTCGATCTTAAGGCGATGGTATCGACCTCGGGTCTATCTTGGAAAAGCGATGCTCTGTCAGCGGACGGTCATCAATGCGAGGTAAGGATACTTGTTCTTGATGGTCACATCATTGAGTGCTCTGTAGTCCACGCACAATCGGTGGTGCCATCTTTCTTCTTCAAAGAAAGGGCGAACCCGGGGAAGAACTAGGTCTAATGAAACCTTTGTCTTGCAAGTCTTCAATTTGTGTCTTTTCTTCAAGTTAGTGGCCACCATCGTATGGTCTCTTAGGTTGGGTGTCCGGCTTCAAGTTGATGACAAACTCAACATCTCTGCAGGTGGCATGCACAGTAATTCTTACAGGAAGACATCGGGGTAGCTTGAACTACAAGCGTTGTCTCTGGGACAACTCTCCAAGGTGGTGGATTGTTCTATTCAAAGGAGGAGGCGATCCACCTCTCTTTTGTGGTCTCTGGGTTCTTGGTGAGCACCACTTTCTGTTGGCACAATCTATCAATCCTTGATATTTGGCCAAATCCATCCCTAGGATGATATCCAGCGTTTGAGATTCTAGCACCGGAAGGTTTGCTAGGAATCGGAATGTTCCATAAATTTCTACCACAGGGTGGTTGAGGTAGCATAAAGGGTCCCAGGGTGAGCTAAATACCCGGGTTTCTTTAACTTATAGGTTGGCAACAAGCCTTTGACAAACTTTCTTGAAATAAAAGAGTGTGAAGCTCGAAATCAAACAAAACGTGCGGTCTTGAATTAAGAGGCGTACCCATTAGTACTCTGAGGCACCTTGAGCTTCCTCGGTTGTGATGTGGTTCCACGGCCATGGCTTTGCGTTAGTGTAGACCTTGATGTTGTGAAGTCAGGTGACTCTTGCTTGGGGGGGGTCCCTTGGCTGGTGTTACTCTGTGTTGAGTCTTCTTTGGAGCATTCGGCGGGTAGGACAACGATTGGCGAAGTGTCCTCTTTCTCCCAGCGATGGAGGGGTTTCTTCGGGTTTTGCTTTGGTTGCCGGCGGGCGGAGAGCACGAATCCACTTCCTTGGGGCCGGGGTGGAAACTTGGTTTTTCGAGAGGAGGTGGGGCGATCGAAAGATGAGCTGCCTTGGAATGTAGGCCGGGAAAGCTACCTTGTGACCTCGAAATGACATCTTTTTTGCGGCTAATCTCCATGATCTTCTTCTCATTTTCACAAATGAGGGCTTTATTAACTAACGGAAGCTAGAGTAATCATGGAGGATAAGCTGTCCCTCATGTCTTCACGCATTCCTTCCACAAAGCGGTCGATTTTCTCTTCTTCATCGGCTACATCATTGGGGCGTGGAGCAAATTGGTTAAACTTGGTTAGATACTCATTTGCGACATCGACCCCAAGAAACTCCGGTTGTTCTTCTTCAATCTCATTGTTCGGTATGAAGTTTGGCCAAGCGGCCTTGAATTCCTCCATGGAATGGTGCCATGCGGGTTCAATTTCACTTTTGTATTTCCCTTCTTCTTTGGGGCGGGATCTTGTGGGGCTCAATCGTAGATGCTCGACTTCCGCTATTCGGCTTCTTCTTCCTCTAGATTCTCATCACCTCGGGCGGGGTAATTCTCCCCGGCGTGGCGGCTTTTGGTGATGGGTAAATCCACCTTGTCTTCATTTGAAGCGGGGCAAGGCGAAGTTTCTTCTCGGTGTCCACGAGCGGTCTTGACTTCGCGGTTCATTGGGCTGCGACAAAGGTGAGGGTCTTGTCTGAAAAATCTGCGGCTTGGGTTGCGGTTGGTTTTGGTCGTTGATTGTAATGCCTTTGAAGAATCAGTCTTTGAAACATGACTTGAGTCATTGTCGGGTTTCTTTGGTGGTGGAGGGCGGTTCTGTCCTCGGCCTTGGCCACGACCACGGCCACGGCCTCTTCCTCGGCTGGGGCTCCGGGGTGGCGGGGCTCTTTTGGCGGCATCTGAAGAAACTTGAAGCTTAGAACTAGAGGGAGTATATGAGGGTTCACTAGCCCTCTAAGGCACACCCAAGACAATAACAAAGCCAACAAAAAACGAAGCAAGTACAATACAAAGCCTAGGCGGCTACACTATAATAAGGGGTTAAGTGTTACATGACTCTCGAACAAAATACCACTAAGCTAAGTCATGACACGAATACCAACACATCGTCTACAAAAAAAAAAAGTGCGTGCAACCCAAAAGCCCGCGCAACGCGCTCTAACCTAAACTAATCGGCATTTGCTCTGAGGGGACCACGAGGCGGTCTGATTGCGGGAGGCGAAGCGAGCAGCTGGGCTTCGGGCGGGAGGCGAGGCGTGAAGCGGTGAGTGGCGTCCCGGCCGGACTCGTCAAACCGGCGGTGGGCTGAGGCTGCGTCCAGGCTGGACTCTCTAAGCGGCGGCGGGCGGCGGCGCACCTTCTTGCGTCTTTGTGAGTGGAGCGGGGTCCTGGAGGGCCGAAGCGTCGGCCGGCCGGGAGGGCGAGGCGGCGATAGGTGCAAAGTGGGCGAGGGACCGTGGCGGCTCGAGGCGTGCCAACTCTGCAAGGCGGCCCTCTCTGTCGCGGCATCCTCCTTCTTTGCGGTGGGTGAGCTTCATCCTCCCGATCATGTTGCTCGAAGGGTGTCGGGTGGGCATATTGCCGGTGAGGTGTCCGGCTGCGATCCATCCATGGCGGGGTGATGGTGGCTATCATCACTGCGTGGCTGGACTTTCTTTGCGTCAGCGGTCGCCGTCTCGTGTCAGCTGGCGGGACCGCTCCCCCGGGGAGTGCGGGTAGAAGCGGAAGGTGACCTCGGCAAGAGATCCTCGTACTTCCCGGCGGGTGGGCGGCGCGTCGGCGTCTGAATGGCGTCATGGCGGCTCGCCGGGGTGCCTCGGCCACGAAGGGTAGGAAGTGAACTTCGCCAACCACGGCGGAGGTACACCTCCATCGTCCAGGACTCCGCGTCTCGATCCTCGTCATCCTACCGGAACATGGGGGCGGGGAAAACCAAATCTGACATCGGTGGCGAAGTATGTCATGGAAGCCTCCTCGTTCTCTCGTGACGAGGAGGTCCCATGAGCCATCCGGCGGCCAGGGTAGCCATCTACAAATTTTGAAAACAAGGGAAGGTCGGCCCGGTAAAACTCAAGTGAAATAAAGATAAATGGGACTAGGAGTGAAGAGTAGAAGCAATAAATACTCTATATTTTTAGCAAAGCTTTTTCTTAGTTTTGAAAATAAGATCCAAGTCCTTAAGGCAACGACCAATCTAACTAAGACTCTGATCGTATGCTCGATACCCTCTGTCGGACCGGATTTTCTAATCCGAATCCTGCTAAAGCAATTTGCTATTCCACTGGATCGTAGATAGCACTCACGGGCATTCTTGAATCATTCATACATGGCGTGAACTAAAGTATCAATATTACAAACAACGGTGACATAGACCATCGGTGGAGTTTTACAACGAGGGCCGATGGGCCAAATGGATTACTAGAACAGAATCGATGGCGGAAGCAAAGGGTAAACTCATCTCTTCACGAAAGCGGGGGCACCAATCGGCGATATTACCCAAGGACCGGATAATATTGGTTTATGCGCAAGTATAACAGTCAACTTAGGCGTAGGGCCAGAACCTCTGGATCCTAGACTACTCCGTCGTTTCCTTGTCCATCAACCACGGTTCCTCGTAGTAAGCATAGTCTCCCTCCATCGTCATCTGGAAGGATTTGGGGAGAGCGAGGATGAGCACAACTACCGTGCCAGAACCAATACACAATGCAATGATATACATGCAAGGCTTACAAGGATGGCTCGGTTCTTTTATTTGCGAAAGCAATACTTTTAAATATCATAAGTACAAATTCCTAGCACTTTTTTTAACAAATTTCATTTTAGTTAAAGAGAAAATTGTGCAATATTTGTATCGTGAGGTTACCTCCACCTTCATGCTTAATTTTGATTGTGGTTACATCCACCACTAACGACACTTTGGTCAAAGACCGAAATAACCAATCTCGGGGCTAGGTGAGCCCCAACAATTTCCATACCACCCACAAGATTTTTGAAATAGAACTAACTCAAGTTAAGTTCCCATGTCCGCCGTTAAAGCCTTTGTTTAAGCATTTGTAACTCTGGAGAGATTGTACACTTTACCCAAAGAGACAATTAACTTTCGTTGCCCCCGATTTATCGTGTAGTCGAGGGTTGTCACAATAACTTTTCTAAATATCTCGCCCCCCTCGTCTCACCCATTGGGGTTATGCCCATCGTTCGCGGGATGTCCACCTCGGCCCGGCGTGGCGTGGCTACACCTCGTGTGGCGAACTTCACCCTTGACTCGGTGTCCCATCCAAGCCCGAATACCCAGGCTTGTGCCCCCTTTAACCCTCGGTGAGATGATTTTAGGTTTGATAAATGTACTAAGCCAAGTCGCGGTTTGTTGCGGACTTGTGGTTGTACTGTTATACAGGAGCGTGACAAGATTAAGTCCTTAGGGTTTATCGGGCGGCTCAACCACATTCCCGCCATTCTCGTGCTACATCACCCAATCTTACCATCATCGGAGGGGTATTAGCGATTTAGGGTTTTGAGATGTAAATACAACAATTCAATCATCTCGGTCATTTACCAAATGGGCCCAAATCATTTTATGTTTGAAATGATGATTTAGGACATTTTAATGTCCGGTATAACAAGGCTAGCATGTCGCTTAAGTACAACCTATAACTAGTATTACCATATAGTTACTAGGGTGACAATGGAATTAGGGTTCAAGTTGTCAAGGGTGGCATAATAAGTAGTTAATCATCAAGTGGGTATTTAACTACCTTATGCTTTAACATATGTTTGATTAAGGAACTAAAGCATGCGATTTGCTATTTTGAAAGAATATAATTTACATAAAATGTAGGCTCAATATGATCAAAGTATTACCGCCTTGGTTGTAGGGAGAGAGTCGAGTAGTCTTGCCCTTGATCGGTAGGTCTCGGCGTCTCAAATCTCCGGGGTAATCTGGCAAAATAAGCGACAAACAACGAGGCCATTAAATACACAAGAGTACACAAATGAACTCCAAATTGAAAGAGACCTATGCCATTAGCAAGATCTTGATTTTAGAAATTTTTAATTTTGGAGTTGAAATGGGAGTTATTAATATTTAAAGCCTCTCTTTTAAATTAAAATAGAAAAGAAAACAAAAATCACAGAAAAAAGAAACGGCCTACCACCAAAATTGGCCCACCCAGCGGCCTCGGCCGAATGCGGCATGGAGCACCACGACCCGGCGGCCTTGGCAAAAGGCGGCAGTGGGGCGGCGGAGGGGGGGGGGGGAGGGGAGGGGCGGCGGCGGCGTGGGGTGAGGGCTCGGGGCGCCGGCTCGCGAGGAATGAGGCGGGTCCGGGGAAAGAGTGGCGGCGGAGGTGGAGGAGGAGCTTGGGCGCGGCAGTGCCCGGCGGTGGAAAGCGGCAGCGGGCGCCACGGGCGCTGGCGGCATTTGGGGCGGCAGCGCAGGAGGCGGTGATCGGCCAAGGGCGGGTGGCGAGGCTCAGGCCGGTGAGGAAGGCACCTCGGCGGTGGGGCGACTCGGGAGGTAAGCAAATCTTGGCTCTCCTTCTTCCTCTTTTCGGTTGCTCGCTTGGGGAGAAAGAGCAGGGGTTTTAAAGCGGGAAGGGGGGGGAAAGAATCGGCGAGCTACGGCTCGGGCGGCGTGCCCGGAGGAATGATGGCGGCTCGGCGGCGTGCGTGCGAGGCGGCAGTGGAAGTGCCAAAGGGGTCCGGCGAGGAGAAGCGAAAAGGGGTTTGACCGGGAAGGGAAAAGGGCATCACAGCGGCCGATTGAGGTTATTTTCAAATCTATGTCTTGTTTGCAAGTGGAGAATATTGATAAAAAGGAGGAGCGGGAAATTGATCGGGTCCTATGCATGGTGATGGATGGTTGAAGATTTTTGGGCGTCTCCTGATTGTAACTCTTTGGACTGGTTTTCGTCTTTTGGTGTTAGCTGTTTGTTATATGTAGTTTATGTTTAGCTTGTGTTGGCTGCTAATTTTAGCTCTAGCTTGATTGCTTCTTTGGTAAACTGGTTTCCCAGTCAAGTTTGTAATAAGTTTATGGTAACTTTGGATATTAGCTTTTTAAAAAGTGAGTTGATCCTGTTAAAAAAAAAAAAAAAAAAAAAAAAAAAAAAAAACATCACCACCACACCCGGTGTACTCGGCACCTACAACAGGTCATGGGAGTCGCCTCGGAAGAGCCTTAACAATGACCCTTATGATAATAATTTGGTGATTGTCGGCTGCGGAATCGATGTCTACATGCTCAATCCTGACACCCACGACGTCTGGGGTATTGTTCAAGCATGTGTGCTGACATGGCGATCATGAAGAAGGAAGCAACGGAAAGGCTTGCAGTGGCATGGGCTGCTGTACCATCACCTTCAAAGACCTGTTCGGGCCTTTAAGTCTCCATCGTTCAGAAAGAAACAACACAGCCTATTGAAGTTGCTAATGCTGCTCTTAAGGCTTTCTTAGCAAGAGGATCTCGTTATGGTCTGGACCAGTATAATTTTAGCATAGAATCTCCTGTCCGATAAGATAGACGCAAGCACCATTGGTTCTACTGGGCCTACCTGTCTACAGTTATCACAGATCAACCAATTTGTCGAAGACAGCATGGCCGAAGTCGTATGCATGTGGTTGTCACCTAATTGCGTGGATTATGTTGATAATGATTGTAGCTACCAACATGGCTGCTTCAATGATGATGATAATGACAATCCCTAGCTTCAGGGTGGCTGCATCGAGGTATACACTTGTTAATCTCTGCATAAGCGGAACTAGGGCAGGATAGCATATAATCAACTTATGGGTAGTTGCTCTACTTAGTTTGCAGAACTTTCATCACGTGCAACTCTACGTGACAATCATTACCTACAAATGTGTTAAAAAACCGGTACCTAATGTCCCAGGGTAGAAATTAGTACAGATTTGCCATCATGCGCTTTATATTGTTTTATACTCCATCTTCAACTTGTTACGTTGCATCACGAAATTTGCAGATCTGCGAAAAATTTCAGTCAAACATCCATGTACTTATTTATTGGATTTTTTTTTATATCTTCTACTACTGTATTCTTGGATAGATGGTGTAGTACTAGTATGTAGTAACTATACTCTGTTTTCTTTTGTGAAAATAGTCGAATTTTCATCCGTCAGATATACTTTGAGATTTGTACTTCTCATATGATGAATTGGATACTGAATTTATTATGATTTTTAGGAACATACTTGAGTTCACTGCGTTGCCGTATTTTGTTGGTATAAATTTTTTTGTTTGTTTTGTGTCTTTGTTCTGCTCAATATGTCAAAGTATATGTTAGATTTTGAATTATGTGATGGAAATATGAGTTTTAAACTTTCGATAATAATTACAGTGACCTAGAACAAAAAATACATAAATAAATTATTGTAATTTATGTATAATGAGTTAATAAATGAACTAAAATTTGACTATTTTAAGTTGAGACAATAGTCGAATCTTATATAAGTGACCCCAAAATAAATCATCCTCCATGTCTTGTTATTTGTTATGAAAAAATCCATCTAAGCATGAACTCTTGCAAAGTCTAGAAATCTACAGTGAACTACAAAACAAGACATTCGACACTTTTGACCTAAATCTTAAGCATTCACTTTACCCCCGAGACCAAAATCACCTAGTTTAGCTAACATGGCATCTCGTGGCGGGGGCCGTTGACTTAATCGTCCATGTGTTAATGGCTCTGTTTACAAATATTTTGTAAGAGAATTTTCAAGAGGTTGGGTCCACATGTCACTTAATCAACTTTTATCCCTTTGTTTAAAAAGTTCTTGTGAGTGGGTCCACATTTATCTGGTGAAGAGGACAGAGTCCTTCCTCCTCGGTTTGGGAAAAAAAAAGGAGGACCACGGTGAGCTAGGCGGGCATCTGGCAGCGTTGGAGGAGGCGCAAAGGCAGCGATAAAGATAAAAATGGGATGGTTGCGATGAGAAGGCTATTGGTGGTGGAGGTTTCCTCCGGGCGTCGGTTTTCTGCAGTTTATCCTCTTGTTAGTGACCAACCGTTATCCATGTCAGTTTTTGTTCTATTGCCCAAAATGCCCTTACAATATGAAGTACCTGGCAATATAAATGTAATGTCAATGTTTCTAGTTTAGCATAAATATAATGAACAGTGTCTACATATACGTTTAAAAATTAGGTTAATTCATATATCGTAATGAAAATTTCCAAAATCCTTGATTTTATTCTTGACATATCGGTGACACAATAATTAGCACATAGAGGATGATGCAAACTTTCAATAGAAAATTAGAAATCACCCCTTAAAAATTTTAGATGTAAGGCCGTCTAATTGCTTGATATTGCCGAAGCAGCAATTATAAGTACTTAGTGAAACATTTATTTTCATCTTTTATTAGTATTGTTTTTTCATTAATATACGTGATTTTTATTTTAATATTTATTAATTGGAACAAGTACGATCCCACTCCAGGACAGGCAGAATTGTTCTAGAATATGTGGCAATGCAAGAATTCCTTTTCCATTTGGCCTTGAGGATGGCTGTTCTGGAAACAAGTTTCTACTAGATTGCACAGCCAATCAAACTCTTATGGCAGCACCACACACAATACCAAGTGACAAATATTTCAGTAGATGACGGATATCTGTTCGTTAGCATGCCTTCCAATCTTGGAGATGATAAAACACATATGTATGAAGTACAGGACGTTTCTGGCGGATGGATGGAACAGTTAGTCGAAGAGTTGAAGCATGGGTGCATTTGGCCCATATTTTCCTAGTCAACACGGTAGCATTAGCTGATGAATTGAAACTTTTAATAGGCGTAAACAGGATAACCTTTTATTCTCACACCCTGGTTTCAGAAGCCGTATCACAAGCTTACGCGAGATTTTGTGTCGAGCCGTTTCCTTGCACCCAAATATAAATATAGGGAAAATTCCAACAAACCCTCTAAAAGTCAGAGTCTTAATTTGCCACTTACCGCATCCTTCTTATTTTGATTTATTGACACAAATACATCTCATTTTACCATTATATTACCCTTCTTAGGATCATTTTGTCACCAATTTATCTGTAACTGCGGATGAAGCTATGGTGGCAGCGGTTCTTGTATGAGATATCTGTTGATCTTGCTTTTTCTTCTTCTTTTAATACCTTTTCATCTTGCAGAAAGGAAATACACTTTCACTAAGCAATATAACCTTCTTTTGGGTATGTCTTACAGAATTAACCTTTTTATTTTATTTCATATTCCTCGATTTATAAAAAAAGGGTTTGTTCATTCGGATAATATATTGATATGAACTCAGCAGGACACTGCTGCTCCGGACTTGGGTGCGGTTTTGGACTTCTAGCTCTCACGATAAGTTCACACGCATTTGTCAGAAAGGTGGAAGGCAGCATCAAAGAAAGTTAGGAAAGGCGCACTTAGAGAAAAGCAAAGGCACGATCTTGGAGCAAGCTGATCTCATCGGATGAAAGTGTTGCACACAATACAAAAATATTTTCCTTAGAAGAACTAGAGAAGGTAACCAATATCTTTGACTCAACACGTATTGTTGGCCATGGGGTCATGGAGCAGTTTACAAGGGCATTTTATCATATCAGCAGTGGTGGCAATAAAAAGTCCAAAGTGTAGACCAAATTGAGATTGATCAATTTGCCGATAAGGTGCCATCTTGTCTCAAATTATTCATCGTAGTGTGGTTAAGCTTTTTGGTTGTTGCCTTGAATCAGAAATTGCCTTTGCTCGTGTATGAGTTCATCTCCAACGGCACACTCTATGACCTTCTCCATGGTAATTTGAGTAAAATGCTTGCTAACATGGACACATCGCATCAGAAATTGCTCTTGAGTGCAAGTGCTCTTGCCTATCTCCATTGTCTTCTGCTGATACCAATATTTCACAGAGATGTGAAATCACCTTGTCTCTCCTCGATGACAATTTCACTACAAAGGTTTAGACTTTGGTGCTTCAAGAATCTGTTTCCATTGATGAAACTCATGTGGTCACAATTGTGCAAGGTACATTTGGGTATTTGGATCTGAATATTACCATACGAGGATAATTAAATAAGAATGATGTTTACAATTTTGGTGTGATACTTATTGAGCTCCTAAGAAGAAAGAAACCGATCTTCCTCAATTCTATTGGAGAGAAGCAGAACTTGTGCCATCATTTCCTTCGGAGACAACAAAATAAAACCACAATAGAAATAGTAGATGCTCATGTTGTGGAAGAAGCAAACCATTAGGAAATTGATGAGATGGCCTCACTTGCATAAATATGTTTAGCGCTTAGAGGAGAAGAGAGACCTATACTTACGAGAGGTAAGATAAAAAGAAGAATCAAGAAGTATCAACGATCCTCGAACATTGAATCATTACTCTGCGGTTAAGGTAAGCAAATTCACTTGGCTCTTTGTGGCAAACCAAAGTTTCTTTCTTACGATGTTCTTTAAGCTGCTTGGCGAGAGTGTAAACACCAAAGATGTAACATGGATCCAGTTTTGGACGTAATTAGTATTACTTTTGGTTCTTGATTTCAAAGCAGTATTTCAAATTAGAGGTGATTTCAAAATCTCTAGCTTCTATTCTAAGCTTGGTTTGTGTTTCAAACCTTCTCGAAGTTCTCAAATTCAAATTTCAATTTGAAATCTCCTTTTCAGATTTTGGGCCCTTCTCAAATTTTGCCCTCCTCTTTTCTTGGGCTCAGCCCGAAACCTTCCTTAGCCCCAGCCCATCTGCCTTCCCCTTGGTCAGCCCAGCCCAGCTCCTTTCAGCCCATCTCCTCTCCTCCTGCCCTGCTCCTGTGCCTTGTCTTCTTCTCCAGTCGGCCGGCAGCGCCTCTGCCCACCACCACGCCGTGCACGTCGCCCCGTCTTGTCGCCGGCCAGCATTGCCTCCTTCACCTGCCCGTCCTCGCCGGGTCCCATCTCCAGTGCGCGTCCTTGTCCGCAATCTCCACAACGCCCGTCGCTGGTCCGTCGCCAGCGCCGTGCCCATCTCGCGCGCCCGTCGCTCCCGTCAACACCCCGTGCGCCAGGCCTCCAACAGCTCCCTTCCTCCTCCGGTGCCTATAAAAGCCCCAAGCATCCCCTCTTGGCCCCTCCTTCAACCGCCGTCCCAGTAAGCTCCACCCAAGAAAGAGCAGAGCTCCTCCATTTCGGCCGAACCGCCTCACCGCCGTTTGACCGCTCTGGTGCCGCCATCGCCACGCCGCCCCCGTCACGAGGTGCTCCCGGCGCCAAGGATTCCCTCCCCCACCTCCATCCTTCCTCCCCGTCGCCGAGACGTGCCGCCACCAGCACCACTTCTCTAATGCCTCCAGCCACCGCCACCCCACCGATTCGGCTGCCCCCAAGCTCCCTCGGCCTCCCATCCGGCTTCCCCGCCTCCAAGCGCCGCCCATGTGCGCGCCCTTCACCCTTGCCCCACCCCACCGCCGATGCCGCTGTGCATCTCCACGACCGTACGCTTGCTGCCGCCTTCTTGCCCCGCGCCGCCGCTCCACAGCGCTTCCGGTGCCAGTGCCACCACCGCCGCCTCCAATGGGGCCACCGCCTTCATGGGGCCCCGTTTCGCCCGCCGGCCGACCGCCACTCGCCTCCGCTTGCCGGCGCCGCCGCCCAGTGCCGCCCAGCGCCTCCTCTGCTCCCTTTCTCTGTTGATGAGAAAATCAAATGGGGATTGACTTGCCTTGAAGGCCCCACCTGCCATTGGCTTAAGCCCCTCTCCCTCTCCCTTCCAAGTGGGCCCCGACCACAATGGACCCCTGGACCAGCGCGCATAGGCTTGGTCCATGCCCTGTGCGGTGCACCAACCTATCTCCTCTGTTGATTTAATTCAAACCAAACTTAGAGGTCTCGTTCTCCATTGTTGTAACTCCGAAAGTTATGAAACTAATTTCTAAAATTTTGTAATTTCAAGATCTTGCTAATGGCATATGTCTTGTTTAATTTGGAGTTCATTTGTTATTATTTTTGTATTTATTTGCTCTCTTTTTGTTTGTACCTTTTTAGATACATTAGTCAGAATAAGGATTTGAAGACACGGATTATCTAAACTTCGATCAAGCACAAGAATATCAAGACTCTCTTGCCTTTAACTTATGAGTCAATACTTTGATCATATTGAGCATACATTTTATACAAATTATATTTTTTTAAATAGCAAATTGTATTGCTTTAATTCTTTAAGCAAATGTATGTTAAAACTTAAGGTAGTTAAATACCCATTTGTTGATTAACTATTTAGTATACCATCATTGACATTTTAAATCCATTAATCATTATCACTCTAGTAACTATAATTATTAAATTGTAGTTATAGTTGTACTTAAGTGACATGCTAGTCTTGCTTAAGTCTTTGGGACATTAAAAGTTCTAATCATCATCTCTTCAAATATGAAAATAGTTTGGACAGTCATTGGTAGTACATGGCTGAGATAAATGTGATAATTTGGTTTCGCCTCAAAACCCTATTAAATTCACCATTCTTTGTACGGATGATCGTGCAGCGATGGGTGCTAATATAGCCAAGGACATTATTTGTGTGGATTGGTATGTAGAATGAAGCTGCGGATGAACCTAGGATTAATCATTGTCCGACCTCCGTGTAAAACAAGTGCAAGCAATTAGTGCATACAAGTACAATCGGCTAAATAATTTGTATCCATCGATGCGAGTTGCATCAAATAGATGATGCGGCAGCGTAAGCCTTTGTCGCGAAAGGGTGTCGAGTGCGTGGCGTAAGTCATTCGATAGCGCAAGAGAGGTTTGAGTATGGGTTAACGGATCTAAAAGAAGCGTAACCCTTCGTGGGCGAAACCTTAGCGAAGTGTAACTAATCTTGAGGATGCATTGCAAAGGCCTTGTGGTGATCTCCCTTGATTCACATGTCTCACGAAACATGTGTACATATCAAGACAATTATCTCTTGTGGGTAAAGTGTACAATATCTAGAGAGTAATAAAAAGCTTGTTTAAGCAGTAGTGCCTACGGGTCAAAGGCGGACATAGGAACTTAACTAGAGTTAGTTATATTTCAAAAACCTTTGTGGATGGTATGAAAATGTTGTGGGCTCACCCGGCCAGTGATTTGGATTTTCTCTGCGGGTTTCAGACTCGATGATATTAATATGTGGGGTAACCCCAATCAAATTAAGCATAAAGGTGGAGGTAACCTCTGCTATTATTAAATATTACACAATTACTCTCTTTAATAAAATACAATTTAGTTAAAATGCTAAGTGATAGGAATTTGTAATTATGATAATTGAAAACATTACTTTAGCAAATAAAAGAACAGAACCATCCTTGTTATTTGCATGTATATTATTGCATTGTGTGTTGGCTCGTGAGCACGGAAGTTGTTGTCATTCTCGCTCTCTCCCCACATCTCTCGGGTAGAAATCACGAAGATTACGACTACTATGAGGATCGAGATGTTGAAAACCAAAGAGCTAATGAGAGTAGTTTAGTTCTTTTAGTCTAAGTCTACATTGATCCAGTGGCTCACGCGTCGGTGCTTGCGTGTATCAATATTATACAAGTCTTTGGCTAAGATCGGACGACTGCAGGTTTTCCCGATTTACTTTGCGTATGGAGAGATGTGCTCTCACCCTTTTGCTTCATTATCGCTACGCTACTTTTGTAATGTAATCTTTTGGCACATGTTCGCCCTTAATGTAAATCTTACGATGTGGTCTATGTAAGCTTCGATGTGTTAAATTAATAGATAGAGTGCAGATTTCACGCTATGTATGGATTGATTGATGATGTATACAGTGAGTGTTGTCTACTAATCTAAGGAATATACGATGTTTCACGGAGGATTTGGATTTGCAAAATCCGGGTCCGACAAAGATTTACCAGAAATTTTTCTAGGATTTAATATGGTAGAGGTACTAAATATTCCCTATATTCATTTATCTAAGACACACTTTCCTTTTGTTGTTGTTCAAAATTGTTAGGCGCACTCAATAGTCAAGGTATAATTTGTGAATTTTTTCCGGCAATGCCCAATAATTATGCTTTGCTCCCATGACATTAACTGGTCAATGTTGGCGGCTTCAATGCAATTGAGGGTTATTTGCATTAAATCCTCACACCATGCTTTGAGAAAAAGTTCATAACCTTGTTGGATGCAAATAACACTTTGTTGGATACAAATAACAACTGGAATAAGGGTAGATTTGTAGAAATTATAAATAATTGGGGACAATACAGGATTGATTCACAGGGAGGATTGGAGGGGTTGGAGGAGAATTTTTATTATTTAAACCTTTTTAATAATATTTTAAAGTTAACCCATCGCTAACTTTATTTTTCAATAATGACCTCTTTGATCACACGAGGACTCGTGGCGTGGCCAAGGATCAAGAGAACCGTTACGGACATAATCCCGTTCGAGCACAGTAGCGGTTCCAATGCGTAAATGGCAGGATCGATGGAAAAACGGATGAATTTCGTCCAAATAGATTTGAATTTGGGATGTTTACTGCGGAATTTTGAATTTGAATTTGAAAGATTCCGACCGGGATTTTGAATCTTGGACCCCATAGGGATGTCAGATAACAAGCGATTCTGGGTCGGTTTTTTTCTGGCGTGGTAAAACCACTCTGTCATGCCACTTGTCCTCGGCGTGGCCAAGGCGCCACGTGAGACCTCGTCGCGCGGCGGGACAGCGTGAGGGCTTGTGTGGCTGTTATCACGCCCACGCATGGCGTGACGGGCTTGCTTTGTCCGCATCGCGTGCGTGGCATGATAGTCCTAGCTATTCTTTGAAGATCTTCCGCCACGGTTGCCAAATCCTGTCGCGCTGGGAACTCTTAGCGTAACAATATCATCTTGTCATGCCATGAGGAAGCGCGTGACAGTACCTTAATCTCTTGAAAATAGCAACATGTATGCATATATCCATTCAATCATTCATTCAATAGGATAGACAACCTAGAAGCATCTATGCATATATTCATTCATTCATCACTCTATTCAATCATCCATTCAACAGAAAGAGAACCTAGAAGTATATATACATATATTCATTCATTATTCTATTCAATCATATATTCATTCATTACATTACTTGTGCTTTCGGCGTGGACCCATTCCGGTGTGAACCTAGAAGTTGGATGTTAGCCACACGTGCTCGGCGATGTTGGTGAACTAATGTCCGCGCGATCACGACGTTTACGGCGCGGGGCGTGCCTAAGTCGATTCGCGTGGCGGTAGGTGCCAAGCGAGATCAAGAGGACCATCTCGTTGGGCAACAATGTGTCCACGTCGCGTCGTCCTCTTAATGGTCTCGTGTGGCGAAGTGGGCGTTATCGCCCGAGATAACGTAGCACGCGATGAGCCACTCCGGCTGGGTCGGGTTGAACAACATCTCTGCGCGGTGCAGTTCATCTTAGTCGCCATTACGCGGCATTGACGGTGAACCATCTACAAAGGATAAAAATAATGTAAAGAATCCGGCAGTAAATAATATCTGTAACTACAGATTACAGAGTGCTGAAAACAAAGCTTGAGATTGTGGAAGCTGAAAAGAAATAGTAGAAGTCATAACCGTAATAACCAGCAGCCGTAATAAACTTCACAGTCAATGTAATTATGTATGTTGTTCTTGGGAAGGCATCAGTAACTTAATAGTTTTCTGCTTCTCAGTATTCTATTTCAAGAGAAATTCCAACCGGATACTCTCCCTACTGCTCTAACCATACGTTTACGTTTTACTTTTCTCATAGCTGAAATGATGAGAGATCTGCCATCTTTTTTTTGAAGGATAACTGTCAACCATAGAAGTATAGAACAAGCACTTCCGCAGTTTTGTAGCATGAAAATAATCCAGGTATTTGCAAGGCAAACACAGGGAAACGCCTAATCATTCATAGCAATTCAAGTTTTGAAGCCGGAGAAAATTTTGGAAGTTGTGTACATACATGATTTTTTTAAGAAATAACATAAAACAATGTCGCTTTACAATCTCACACCCACGGAATGCTATCGCAATACTAGTTGCCCATTTTTGTACTTATGAATATATTGGACGTGTAATAAGAGCCAATTCCTAGGAGTTGTAAAACCACTGAAAATACCAATACAAGTTAGGGAGACCAAAACAACCCTACTGGTGGCAAAGCATTGGAGGACACCCAAAATGCAGGCGATCTAAGTACAGAAAAGAAGGCATCACACTGCGGCTATACAGTTCTCGTTTCTGCTTTACCAAGTATGCACTATGGGACAATTTTATAATGCTTCTAGGATCAAGTGCTCATCACACGGAATGCCAGAGTTAGCACCGCTAATACTATCCCTTGTAACGTTTCACATAGGTGGATGGTTTTCGTCGGAATTTTGGCCATACATAAACATTTCAGAAAGTATCGTGTCTTGGCGACATGCATGACGCTCTTATCTGCTTGCGTGCGCGCGGTATGTAAGCACAGCTGACGCGTCCATCAAGGCAAATCATCTCTTGCGGACTTCCGCTTGCCGCCGTCGTCGTCATGGTTAAAGCAGTTTAAACTTCAAACTCATTTTCTGTGGTAATACGGCTACATCGGTCAGTGCACTCAGTGCCCTGTTTTCTCTTGCGGACTTCCGCTTGCCGCCATCGTCATCGTGGTTAAAGCAGTTTAAACTTCAAGCTCATTTTCTGTGGTGATACGGCTACATCGGTCAGTGGCCTGTCTTCTCATGCGGACTTCCGCTTGCCGCCATCGTCATCGTGCTTAAAGCAGTTAAACTTCAAACTCATTTTCTGTGGTGATACGGCTACATCGGGTCAGTGCCCTATCTTCTCATGCGGACTTCCGCTTGCTGCCATCGTCGTCGTGATTAAAGCAGTTTAAACTTCAAGCTCATTTTTTGTGGTGAAACGGCTACATCGGTCAGGGCCGTGTTTTACACGTTCGATAGGATCGAGACTCCCATGTGACAGTACTGTCACATCTTCACCATCGCACGCGTCGACTAGACTATTCCAAGTCTCACAAGTAAATTGTAACCAGCGCGGGCAATGCGTTCTAACGCTCTACCTGTTATAAATGAGTGCAACTATTGTCCCTCAGCAACACAAAGCATCCTCACTCTGTTATAAATGAGTGCAACTATTGTCCGAGCCAGCATGTGGGCCGTGTTGACGTGCCTAGCCGCCGCCGGCGGCGCGCGGTGGGCATCCGCCATGCCGCCCTCCCCCACCAATCTTACGCACTGTCCTAAATTATGCGGTGGCGTGAACATAAGCTATCCTTGTTAGGTAATCTTTGTCTCTAGTTTCTAAGTTTAGGTTTCAGTGTCTGATTCCGTATCGAGTCAGCTTCACTGGCCAGTACGTGTTCGCGTCTGGCGTGTCGAGTCCGTATACAAGTATGTGTATCCAGCCTATAAAGGTGCGTGTGTGTTAACGTGAGAAGTAACAGGATGAGCAAGCAATATGTAAGAAGAATAGCAATGTAAGTTGAGAGTTCAGAAGCAAATAGAAAACACTGCTATGAGTGCATAGCAGCACCAAAGTCCTTTCTCCTGTTCTCGCGTCGTGGGTGTGTATTGCTATCAGAGTTTCAGTACGTGGCTTCCATCCAGTGTGTTCGCATGTGCACGTGCTTAGTCTTTGATCGGTTTCGTCGAGTAGAGTCTTCTGAGCTGTTCCAACAATTGGTATCGAGCTTGGGTTTAATACCCTAGCTGCTGCCCGGGAGGATGATCTCGACTTCGGGGTGGCATATCGGCATGGCAGCAGTGTGGCGGCGTTCGAGGGCGTGTGGCGTGGCTGAGCCATGGCGAAGGATGGGTGGCCCTGTTGCGGTGAGGCGGAGCGCGCCGCGGCGGATCGGCGACGGATCGGAGTGCGACGGCGGCAAAGCATGTGGCGGGTGCGGCGGCTCGATCACGCGAGACCGATGCACTGTCGTGTGTTACTCAAGTTGAAGTTGTGACCAACGGAAGTGTGAGTGTGAGTTGGGGTGCAAGTCGTAGATGAGACCGAGCTTGCCTCAATGAGTCGTGTGTTACTCAAGTTGAAGTTGTGACCAACTTGAAGTTCGAGTCTGAGCTGGGCAAGTCGTAGTTGAGACCGACTATCACGAGTTAGTACGAGTTGAGGTGCAGTCGTAGTTGAGACCAGATACCTCAATGAGTAAGAGTCAAGACGTGTTCAAGATGTGCCACCGTCTTCGGACAAAGAAGTATGAGCCAAGTTGAAGTTGTGTCAACTTGGAGCCCAAGACGTGTTAGAGTTGTGCCACCGTCTTGGGTAAGTGTGTAGAGCCATGTTGAAGTTGTGTCCAATGGCAGCACACAAAATAGTAAATACACAAAGATTAGGGAGTGATTGTTAGATAATCTTTGTAAATCCTTTTGTTTAGAAGTAGGAACAAAGTCCGTTTTGCATTGGTGAAGCCGAATCGGATTCGTATCCGATTTTGGGTCTTTTAGCTGTGCCTATATAAACAGCTTGATGGTTGCTTAAATGTAACGTGAGAAGCATTATAGGTGAAGAAGCAACATGAGCTAGCAATGTAAGCCTGGTGAGTCAAAAGCAATAAAAAAGAAGCTGTGCGTGCTTGCATGCAGCACCAAAAGATCGACTTCAAAGGTTCTCGCCGTGATTGAGTTCTAGTATTTGTCTCGGTGCATCTACGTCCGTGTGCTCGGTCAAGCCTCGACTAATACCACCATCGAGAAGTTCTGCCGTGTATTTGCTTCGGTGAACGTTCAGTTATTCTTGAGCTGTTCCAACATCCCTTCGCATCGGGGCCGACTGCTTCCGACAGGATTGAGGTCACCTGCAACGATAGCTACCGACCTCCGAGGCTCTTCTTGGGTAACACCACCACTGAGATTGTTAAACAATATCCTTCTTATGTTGAAGCCTCGATCGTCTTCAACATCGCCACCACACCCGGTGTACTGGGCGGCACCTACAACAGGTCATGGAGTCACCTCGGAAGAGCCTTAAGATCCACCCTTATTATTACAATTTGGTGATTATCGGCTGCGGAATCGATGTCTACATGCACAATCCTGACACCGACGACGTCTGGGGTATTGTTCAAGCAAGTGTGCTGACATGGCGATCATGAAGAAGGAAGCAGACGGAAGAGCTTGCAGTGGCATGGGCTGCTGTACCATCACCTTCAAAGACCTGTTCGGGCCTTTAGAATTTCCATCGTTCAGAAAGAAGCAACACAGCCTATTGAAGTTGCTAATGCTACTCTTAAGGCTTTCTTCGCAAAAGGCTCTGATTATGGTCCGGACCAGTATAATTTTAGCATAGCAGATCTCATGTCCGATAAAATAGACGCAAGCACCATTGGTAATACTTCGGCCTACCTGGATACAGTTATTGCAGATCAACCAAACTGTCGAAGAGCTCAGTCGGAACCGAAGTCGTATGCATGTGGTAGTAACAATTGCGTGGATGATGATGATGAAACGGAGGCTACCATTGTACCTGCCTCAATAATTTCGATGATGGCAATCCCTACCTTCAGGGTGGCTGCATCCAAGGTATATATACTCTTGTTATTCTCTGCATAAGCGGAACTAGGGATAGCACATATTCAACTTATGGGTAGTTGCTCTACTTAGTTTGCAGAACTTTCATCACGTGCAACTCTACGTGACAATCATTACCTACAAATGTTAAAAAAAATTGGTATCTAATGTCCCAACCTAGAAACTAGTACAGATTTGCTGCTATGCGTTTTATATTTTTTTTCTCCACCTTCAGGTTGTTACGTTTCATCACGAACTTTGCAGATCTGCCAAAAAATTCATTCCAAACATCCATGTACGTACTTATTTATTGGATTTTTTGTTTATATCTTCTACTATGTATTCTTGGATAGATGGTGTAGTACTAGTATGTAGGAACTATACTACGTGGCATGACTAATAATTCTGGTGCATATATTCTTTCGTAAATGATGATGATGATGATGTTTTATCCTACTAAAAATAAGAGATTTGTTAAACAATATTCAACTGTTTTCTTTAGTCAAAATAGTCGAATTTTCATCCGTCCGATATACTTTGAGATTTGTACTTCTTCTCATATGATGAATTGGGTCCGAATTTATTATGATTTTTTTTTCAGAACATAACGAGTTCACTATGTTACCGTATTTTGTTGGTATAAACTTTCATTTTTTTTTTTTGTGTTTGTTCCTGCTCAATATCTCATAGTATATGTTAGATTTTGAATCATGTGATGAAAATATGAGTTTTTAAGACTTTCAATAATAATTACAGTGACCTAGAACAAAAAAATACATAAATAAATTACTGTAATTTATGTATAATAAGGTTGTAAATGAACTAAAATTTGACTGTTTTGGGCTGAGAAAATAGTCGAATCTTTTATAAACGGACCCCAAAATAAATCATCCTCTATGTCTTGTTATTTGTTATGAAAAAATCCATCTAAGCACGAACTCTTGCAAAAATCTAGAAATCTACCGTGAACTACAAAACAAGACATTCGACACCCTTGACCTAAATCTTAAAACCGTTCACTTTACCTCCGAGACCAAAATCACCACTGGTTTCGCTAACATGGCATGTACGCGTGGTAGGCCTTCGTTGACCTGTCGTCCATGTGTCAATGACTCTGTTTTACAAATATTTTGTAAAGAATTTTGAAGAGGTTGGGTCCACATGTCACTGAGTCAACTTTATTCCTTTGTTTAAAGAAGTTCTTGTCAGTGGGTCCACCTGTTATACGGTGAGAGAGAGACAGAAGTCCTTCCTCTCGGCTGGGAAAAAAGGAGGACAGCCATGGTGGGTGGACACGGGCATACGCCGAAGTTGGAGGAGGCGGAGAGGCACCAATAAAGATAAAAATGGGATGGTTGCGGCGAGGAAGGCTATTGGTGGTGGAGGTTTCCTCCGGGACGTCGGTTTTCAAGTTTATCCTCCTGTTAGTAGCCAACCGTTACCCATGTCAGTTTTTTCTTTTGCCCAAAATACCCTTACAATCTGTAAGTACCTGGCAATATAAATGTAATGTCAATGTTTCTAGTTTAGCATAAATATAATGGAGGAAGGAATGGTGTCTACATATCGTTTAAAAATTAGGTTAATTCCTTATATGCTAATGAAAATTTCCAAAATCCCTGATTTTGTCATTGACACGTCGGTGACACAATATTCAGCACATAAAGGATATAATGCAAACTTTCGATGGAAAATTAGAAGTTGCCCCTTAAAATTTTAGATGTAAAGCCGTCTAATTGCTTGATATTGCCGAAGCAGCAATTATAAGTACTTAGTGAAACATTTATTTTTCAACTTTTATTAGTATTTGTTTTCATTAATACACGTGATTTTATTATTTTAATATGAACAGAGTATGATCCCACTCAGGACAGGCAGAATTGTTCTAGAGTATGTGGCAATACAAGTATTCCTTTTCCATTTGGCCTTGAGGATGGCTGTTCTGGAAATAAGAAGTTTCAACTGAACTGCACAGCCAATCAAACTCTTATCGGAGCACCACCCACACAATACCAAGTGACAAATATTTCAGTAGATGACGGATATCTGGTCGTTAGCAAGCCTTCAACCTTGGAGATGATAAAACACATATGTATGAAGTACAGGACGTTGCCGGCGGATGGACTGTAAATTTAATCCAAGACTTGGAAAGCTTTGACTTTTCAGAGCAATATGGTGTTTGGAAGTGGGCTGTCACAAATATGACTTGTCAAACGGCGAGAAGCAACATTACTGCATATGCTTGCGTCAACGCTAAAGTGAGTGTCTTGAAGTCCCCGGGCATATCCGAATTGGTTATCGTTGCAAGTGCTCTGCGGGCTACCAGGAAATCCTTATGTCCAGAATGGCTGTGAAGGTACACAACTCTTATTCACCCGTTTCATAATTTAACACCACATTAAAATATATACTGCCCTACGAAAAATCATGGGGGCATTTGGCCCATATTTTCCTAGTTATACCCCTGTCAACACGGTAGCATTTGCTGATGAATTGAAGCTTTTAACAAGTGGAATATCGACCTATTTACACTTTTGATTTTACAGCCGTGTCAATATTAGTGCATTCTATGGTTAGTTTGGATAGTCGGAAAGATGATTTTGGTACTTCATTACATAATACACATGAATTTTCTAGGAAGCCTGGATGGATGAGATCCGACTTGTGTGGTGCAGGTGAGCACGAACACGTGAGGTCCTGTGCTGTTTAGAGGATATCATCTACATAGCTTTGCAGCGGACACTTTCCTTTGAGATATCAAAACTTCCAATTGGAGCCTCAAAACTTTGAACATGGGAACTTTCAACGGGAAAATTTCAAATAGAAAACTAACTTTCAATTGAAAACAAATTTTTTTTAGATAATGGAAGAAAAAATCCTCCCGAAACCATATCCGAGGATACACAGGCCCAAAGTTTATTATCACTGTAGCATTAGGCGATGAATATGAATTGAAGCTTTTAATAGGCGTAAACAGGTCAACCTTTTATTCTCACACCCTGGTTTCAGAAGCCTTATCCTGGCTTACGCGAGATTTTAGGTGTGTTTGGTTGCCTGCAGGCGGTTGGCTAGCATGAGTAGATGCAAGTTTTTGGGTGTTTGGTTGCTTAGTTGGGTGGGTGAGTGGTGGTGAGTGAATGCAAGATTCCTCTCGGGTCGGGCCGAGGAAACGCTCGATTCAAGTTTCCCTCCTCGTTAGGCTAAGCGCATGCGGTGGTCGGTAGCTTCGTGAGTCCGTTCACCTTCTCTTGCATCGGATACATGCAACCAAACAACATCTCGATATGCTTTGACCAACGAAGCAGACAACCAAACAACTCATCATTGCATCCACTCGGCTGATTAGGTTGACTTGGATAACACATACGGACGGTGTGTTCGAGCTTTCCTTGCACTCAAATATAAATATAGGGAAAATTCCAACAAACCCTCTAAAAGTCGAGTCTTAATTTGCCACTTATCGCATCCTTCATATTTTGATTTATTAACACAAATACAAGTCATTTTACCATTATATTACCCTTCTTAGGATCATTTTGTCACCAATTGATCCCTACCTACCTAGCTAGTTAGCTATATATGAAAAAGTAGCAAATAAGCTCTCCAATGGTATATGCAATGGCAGGACTTGAAGAAATGCGCTACTTCAATAAGGGAACATTTGCAAAATGGTCTTTCAAGTAAAAGGCTTTGCAAAAAAAAAAAAAAAAAAAAAAGAAGAAGAAGAAGAAGAAGAAGAAGAAGAAAAAGATAGTAAAGGCCAACATGACCACCAAATGTGTTATACATGGCTGAGGATGAAGCTATGGTGGCGATGGTTGCGCACATGGGATATGTGTTGATCTTGCTTCTTTCTTCTTCATTTTAACACCTTTTCATCTTGAGAAGGAAATATACTTCCACTAAGCAACATAATCTTCTTTTGGGTATGTCTTCTGACTTAACCTTTTTTCTTTTATTTCATATTCCTCAGTTATAAAAAAACAGTTTGTTCATTCAGATAATATATCTACATGAACTATGCAGGACTTGCCATCGGACTTGGCTGCGGTTTTGGACTTCTAGCTCTCACGATAAGTTCAACCGCATTTGTCCGAAGGTGGAAGAGACGCATCCAAGAGAAAGTTAGGAGGGCGTACTTCCGAAAAAACAAAGGCCTAATCTTGGAGCAATTGATCTCATCAGATGAAAGTGTTGCACACAATACAAAAATATTTTCCTTAGAAGAACTAGAAGGCAACCAATAGCTTTGACTCAACACGTATTGTTGGCCATAGGGGTCATGGTACGATTTACAAGGGCATTTTATCAGGATCAGCGAGTGGTGGCAATCAAAAGTCCAAAATTGTGGAGCAAATTGAGATTGATCAATTCGTCAATGAGGTTGCCATCTTGTCTCAAATTATTCATCGTAATGTGGTTAAGCTTTTTGGTTGTTGCCTTGAATCCGAGGTACCTTTGCTCGTGTATGAGTTCATCTCCAACGGCACACTCTATGACCTTCTCCATGGTAATTTGAGTAAAAAATGCTTGCTAACATGGGACGATCGCATCAGAATTGCTCTTGAGGCTGCAAGTGCTCTTGCCTATCTCCATTGTGCTGCTTCAATACCAATATTTCACGAGAGATGTGAAATGCACTGTACTCCTCGATGACAATTTCACTACAAAGGTTTAGACTTTGGTGCTTCAAGATCATTTCCATTGATGAAACTCATGTGGTCACAATTGTGCAGGGTACATTTGGGTATTTGGATCTGAATATTACCATACGGAGCCAATTAAATGAGAAGAGTGATGTTTACTGACTTTGGTGTAATACTTATTGAGCTCCTAACAAGAAAGAAACCGATCTTCCTCAATTCTATTGGAGAGAAGCGAACTTGTGCCATCATTTCCTTCAGAGACAACAAAATAAAACCACAATAGAAATAGTAGATGCTCAGGGTTGTGGAAGAAGCAAACCATAAGGAAATTGATGAGATGGCCTCACTTGAGAAATATGTTTAGCGCTTAGAGGAGAAGAGAGACCTACAATGAAAGAAGTTGAGTTAAGGCTGCAACCGAGAGGTAGGATAAAAAGAAAGAATCAAGATGAATTACTAAGGGACAATCAAATGGAGCCACTATTATTGTCTAAATCCAACTATACTTCTCGGATCCATGTATGTTGAGATTGGAGCAGCCGCTAATTGGGTAACTCAAGATGCCACCCGAAGCTATACCATGGAGCAAGAACTTGTTTCTTGGACTAGTTTACCTCGCTAAATGTATTATCTTTGTCAACATTTTCGAATTATTTTTCTTTTATTGTATTAGACAGTTCCATTTATTGTTCGAATACATGCGGAAATATGCCATTAAGGCTATGCTTTGACAAACGAGTTCGAGCGAGGAGAAAGGAAAGCAGATTTTGGTCGGTTATTTGGTTACATCAGCGCCATGTTCTTGTCCTAACCAACTAATAGAATAAACTTTTGTTTCTTCAAAACTTGAACTAAAAATTGTTCCAACAAATCTATTTGGAAAATCCAGTATCCAAACGATCCTCAAACATTGAATCATGTACTGCTGTTAAGGTAAGCAAATTCACTTGGCTACTATGGCAAACCAAAGTTTCTTTCTCATGTGATATTCTTTAAATTTCTTTGGTGAGCGTAAACACAAAAGATTTGCTCAGAATTTTTCTAGGATTTAGTATGGTGGAGGTACTAAATATTCCCTATACTCATTTATCTAAGACACACTTTCCTTTTGTTGTTGTTCAAAATTGTTAAGCGCGCTCAATAGTCAAGGTAGAATTTGTGAATTTTTTTCCAACGATGCCCCTAATAATTATGCTTAGCTCCCATGACATTAGTGGTCAATGTTGACGGCTTCCAATGCAATTGAGGGTTATTTGCATTAAATCCTCACACCATGCGGGAAACGTTCCTAAAGCGTTGGATGCAAATAACACTTGGGAATAAGGGTAGATTTGCGAAATTATAAATAATTGGGGACAATAAAGGGATGATTAGTGGAGGATTGGAGGTGTTGGAGGAAGAGGCGGGAGGGACCGGGAGGCAGAGACACGAGGAAGCAGAGGAGGAGGCCAAAGCCGATTCTAATCGGTTCACTTTGCTCTTGTACCAAGGTTGAGTTTATAAGTGCTTGCACATCTTTGTCCATTGATTAGATCCAACCTATTTCGTTTCCAACACTCGGTGGCCTAGTTCCTTGCGAGCTCACCGTTGGATGATAGAATAGTCGAATAATTGTTGGATGTATTGGAAATTTTTTTAAATAATCTATATTTTATTATAAATTACAAGTTTATTCCTATTTTTTTAATTACAGGAATATACTCCTGCCACTACCGTTGGGCGACGAGGACTAATCGCACACCGTTGGGCGATAGGACCAGTCGCCATGCGATTAGGCACCCTATAATGCGGTGCGCCCAACCGTTGGGCAATGAATCGATGCGCCCAACGGTTGGGCGATAGTGCCTCGATCTCGAACGGTTGGGCGACCGGAGGGGCTTTATAAACTGCTAGTCCCGTCATGCTGCCTCGGCTCGGGAAGAAGAAAGAACAAGCAGAGAAGAGAGGAAGAGGGAAAGAGGAAGAGGGGAAAGAGAGGGAGGAAGAAAGAAGAGAGAAAAAGAGAGAGAGGGAGGGGAAGGAGAAGAAGACTTCATGAGGTAAGTTTTTTGATTTTGTAATGTACATTTTGTAGAGATTTTAGGTAGAGATTTTGTAGAGATTTTAGGTAATCAGTTTATATAGTTTAATCCGTTAGAGATTTTAGGTAGAGGAAAAAAAATAGGATGTTAGGTAGAGGAATAAATTAGGATGTTAGGTTGAGGAAAAAAATTAGGGTTTAGGGTAGATTATGAATTAGATGTACGAACAAATTAGTAGGGGTAAATTAGTACGAACAAATTGGCAGAGGTTAAATAGCTACGTAGAAGACTGGAACGCCACGCCACTTGTAGCATTTCTGATAGCAAGTTAGTGTCAGAATCAGATGATGATTTCTATGGAATGAATGGGGTGTTGATCATGATGTAGTGTAGTTGTCGACGATAGACGAAGAGCCTTGAAATGTAAAATACAATGTAGTAGTGCTTGCATGTCGTATGGTTGTGTGATCGACTAGTTGTAATATTAAAAATATTTGCAGACATATACAGTAAGTCATGCTGTACTCCACTACATTGAAAGTGCATTACGGTGTTGGCACCGGATTCGTGAAGGTCCGTGCGGTCGATTTCTGAGTAGTTTTTCTCAAACCACTCTGGTACACCCGGATGGCGAGAATGCACGAATCGCAGATGTGATGTCTTGGCTCACCGTAGCTTCTCCTTGGACCCCGAGGTGTGCGTGCAGTCATACAAGGGCTTTGGAGCCGGTCTCGCGGACATCGAGATGGGAGTTGAGAACAACGATGCCGCACGTATGTGGAAGGGCTTCATAGAAGGTCAGAGGGCGCCGTGGATATGAGTGTGTAGTGCTTGTGCAACCATGCCCAAAAGAAGCTGTGCAGGGACCAGTTGCCGGATATCATCCTGGTGGTGGGAGCAGCTCGGGTGCTCAGTATGTTGGTGAAGAAGAGGAGGTGGAGGAAGGCGTTAGGAAGGGTTCGGAGGATGTTGCTTGTGATGAGCCCGACGCGGTAGGTACGGAAGAAGAAGATCGGGCACCGCATGGTGAGCCTACAGGACAAGCTGATGAAGGAGAGCACATGGAGTACATATTGCGTCAAATGGATAGCGATGACCGGATGGCCTTGGCGGAAGAGGAAGCTCTACAGGAGGACGACGAGGATAGTTCTGATGAGGACGGAGCTCCCATCCCCCAGGAATGGAATAGGTTTGACGTTGAGGGTGTAAGTACGCATGACGAGCACGAATCGCCGTGGGAGTACCATGCTACTGAGGTTCGGTTGCACTCAATGTTTGCTGATAAGACATCCTTGCAGGATGCCATTAAGTTGTGGGCTATGTCCATGCAGCGGACGTTTCGGGTCATCAAATCTAGCCGTGAGCAAGACATTGTCAAAGTGCGAGCAAGCCGCTTGTCCTTGGCAGTGCACGACATAGACCAAAGTATGAGACTCACTGGATTGTCTCGAAGGTAGAGGCGCACTCGCATGCTCAACATCGCTTTGTCCGGACATCGTAACCCAACGTCGACCTTCGTAGCCAATTTGATGTATGGAGAGATAGTAGAGAAGAAGGATGTGGATGCCAAGCACATTATGGTGGTATCGATAAGAAATTCAAGTACAAGATCACTACGCAAAGGCGTGGCGTGCGCAAGCAAAAGGCTTTAGAAAGACGGTTTGGATCTTTTGAGGCGCGTATGACAACCTTCCTCGTAGCTTGGAGGTGCCGCAGGGAGAAACCCGAACATACTGCTGCGTAAGAGGACATGCCATCTAAAAACCGTGAGGTTTTTAATATTGCAAAGGGCCTTCTTAGCCTTCGGGCCCTGCAACGAGGCTTTTAGGCATATGCTGCCCGTGATCTCAGTTGACGGGACCTTTTTGACTGGGAAATACAAGGGGCAAATCCTAACAGCCATAGGCGTTGACGGGAATAATCAAATTCTGCCATTGGCCATCGCATTCGTCGAAGGTGAGAATTACGACAGCTGGTTGTGGTTCCTTCGACATCTAAGGGTGGGAGTTGTTGGAGGTCGTCCTGGTGTGTGCGTGATCCACGATCGCCACGCCGATGCTCAAGGCCATAAGAAAACTTCAAGAAGACCCCGAGAGCCGTTCCTTGGTCGGATATGAGGAGTAGATGGTGCATTCGGCACTTAGGCGAACTTCTTAAGAAGTTCGAAAGCAACATTGGTGAAGCTATTCAAGAGGCGGCTATGCGAACCGGCAGCAAAATTTGGCGCCTTATGGATGCTCTTTGGATGAGCATGCTGAGCAGAAACACGTGGACAGGATGAACCACGGACGGAGTGTCGAACTCGCTGGGGCGAGCGGAGGACCTTGAGGAACATCGAGTGCTTCGCCTTTGGATTGAGGGTGCCATTGGAGAAGTGGTCACTGCAACGACACGATGGGGCGAGGTATGGCATAATGACGACTAACCTGCGGAGGTGTACAAGCTGGTTCTTAGGGGCCTCGTTCTCACCCTCGCCGCCATCATGGAAGGTGTTCGCATGCAGACTGTCGGGTATTTCAGGGAGAGGCGTTCAAATGCCGTGACTTCATGCGGCAAACCTCAAACAACGTCTTCGCTCGAAGATTACGGCATACATAATATTATTTTAAAAAAACAACAAGGAGAGCTCCACCGCGTCCATTGGTTGGGCGATCGCCGGTGCCGCCACACCGTTGGCGACGGACATGCGATCGCCTGCCGATTGGCGGCCAGGTCTGCCGCCAACGGTGTGGCGGCAGACTCCTCGTCCCAGCGATTGTGGCGACGAGTACATTCTGTAATAAAATAAATAGGGAATAAACTTGTAATTTATAATAAAATATAGATTATTTAAAAAAAAATCGATGTATTGCTTGAGCTATAGAGGTAGATATATAGAGTACAGAGTGACTTAAGATCAAGTCAATCTACAAGAGATATAAAGGAACCATATCGGATACAAATCATCATAATTGATTCTATTTTATCTCTTATAATCATGCCAAATATGTATACTTTACTAGACATATATATGTTGGCCATTGGGAATGGATGGAGACGCGGCATAGCAAAGAATGTTGTGCTCGGAGAAGAAAAGGAAGTTGATCAATTCCACGATGACTTGAAAAATCCGATCGATCGGAAGACTCGGTAGATGGCGATGTAGATGGGTCTGGGCACATGCATGCACTCAAGTAAACTACATGCATGCATGTTGCATTTATACATGGCTCATGCACATGCATGGTGCTCGCATCTCTCTGTATAAAAGGAGGCAGCATTGGAGGCTTCTCAGGGTGGCTATGTCGGCTCTTTTACCTATGTAAATGCGATGCATGCCGTACTTTTTGCACGTCTAATCATTTCTTTCATTGTGAGCTGTCGGATGCGGTTCCCTTCGACCCCGCCGTCCGATCAGATTCAGCATTGGGTCAGCATGCGGTGCGCTTCTCTTCCTCATGCCCTCCATCACATCCACTCCCTCCCGGTTTTCTCTGCCGCCACCCCTCCCCATCCCCTCCACCTTCTCTAACGCCCTCCCCCGCACTCCTCTTATTTCTCTCCTCCACCCCGTCCACTCCCTGCCGGCGCAACGAGGCGGAGGTCCTTCTCCTCCTCGCCGTCTTCATCATCCCCTCCACCCCATCCACTCCCTCCTGGATTTCTCTGCGCTGCTCCTCCCCTTCCTCCCTCCCCTCGCCTCCACCTCCCCCGCCGCTCTGCTCTACGTCGCTCCCTCCCACCTCCGCATCCTTCTCCGACACCCTACCCCACGCCCCTCTTCCTCATACCCTCCACCACATCCACTCCCTCTCGGCCTTGTCTGCCGTCTCCTCCTCGTTGTTAGCAGAGCAGACTCCATGGACGCTACGTGCATGCATCCGACGGCCCAAGGCTGGCTCCCTTCTATAGTTAGGAAACTATCTGTAGTTAGGAAACTATCTGGCGATTGATTGGAGATTGATTAGTCCTTTATTTTCGGTGTATCTTGAGTCGGTTGCCAACCGATCTCCCTCTGTACTTATATATATTGATGGCTCAATGCAAATCGCCTCAAGGCGTCTTTCCTAATCGCTTTCATGGTATCACGAGACTAATCGATCCTGCCTCCTCTCGATCTGATCTCCCTGATCTGATCGTCTCTACCCACCCACCTCCTCCGATGACTCTCCCTGATGCCGATGCTGCTGCCCAGGAGGCCGAGGCCGCCCGCCTTGCCGTCACGGCCAAGGAAGACGCTGCCTCCAAGGTTGCGCTCTGGGCGCAAGCCGTCGCCGTCGTTCGCGCATACACACGCTCTCTATGCGCGGCCGATGCCGTCCTTCCTCGAGACCCATTCGCGCTCATCCTGAAGAGCTCACGTTGAACTCGGACTCCAACCCGCCACGGCTTTCTCACCAATACCAGTGGCTCGTCCGATGGCAACAAGACCTCTGGTGGCGCTTCTTCCCGTGCCACCAACTATAACCAGAAGCGGCAACAACTCCAACGGTCGAACTTGGCGGTAGCTCTAACAATCGCCGCCAATTCAATCGTAACGTGGCAAAGAGCGGCGGTTCCTCCAACAACGGCAAGCGGCGTGCAACGTGCAGATCCGGTGTAGGCGCAGGGCACCGCAGTGCGGCCTAGTGGCCCTCCTTCCAACATCCATGGGCCGGCTCTATCCACATGTGGCCTGGACAGAGCCCACGGCCCACACAGGGGATACTTGGCCCACGACCACCAGGCGCGTTTACAGCCCAAGTCTCAGCTGGCGCCCCTGGCTCTGTTGTGTCGTGGCCCCCTCCAGCGCCCAGTGTTGCGCCAACTCTCCAGCCCACCTCCTGGGACCAACAACAGTTGATGCAAGCCTTCCACACTATGTCCTTGATGCCTCCTTCTTCGGACTAGTTTATGGATTTCGGGGCATCCGCGCACATGACCTCGGACAATGGTACTCTCCTTTCCTCCTTCCCAATTTCTTCCGCTGCCTCTCCATATGCCATTGTTGGTAATGGTTCGCGCATCCCCATTACTCACACTGGCTCTACTTCCATTACTTTTCCCCACCATTCCTTTCAACTGAACAATGTCATAGTCACACCTTCGTTGATCAAAAATCTTATTTCTGTTCATCGTTTCACCATTGATAATCACTGTTCTGTTGAATTTGACCCCTTTGACCTCTATGTGAAGGATCTTCATACCAAGAATGTGATCATCAGGTGCAATAGTCGCGGTGATCTCTACCTCTCCATTGGCCGCCTCCACTCCTCATGCACTCTCCACCACCACTTCGTCATCTACTCTATGGCATCATCATCTTGGACACCTTGGCAACCAAGCATTGTCTCATCTTGCTAGTGCTTCGCATATTTCATGTAATAAGCTTGCTGTAGACCCCTTATGTCATGCATGTCAGCTGGGCAAGCATGTTCATCTACCCTTTTATCCTTCCACTACTCGCACTACTAGCATGTTCGAGTTATTGCATTGTGATCTGTGGACCTCACCAATCCCTAGTATTTCTGGTTACAAATATTATCTCGTTGTCCATGATGATTTTACTCACTATTTGTGGACATTCCCGCTCTGGCTCAAATATGATGTTTTTGACACTCTTCGCAATTTCTTTTCTTATGTCAGTACTCAGTTCTCCTCTACTATTTGCGGGATTCAATGCAACAATGGTGGTGAGTTTGACAATCATGTCTTCTGCCTCCATCTTCTCTCCCATGGCATAGCACTGCATGTCATGTCCACACACCTCCCAACAAAATGGTAAGGCGAGCGCATTATTCGGTCTACCAATGACATTCTTCGCCGCTTTTATTCCGTGCTAGCATGCCACTGCCTTATTGGGTTGAGGCTCTTCACACCGCCACCCATATCCTCAATCTCCTCCCACAAAATCGCTCAATTTCAGCATTCCCCACCAAGCTCTTTTTGGTTCATCTCCCGATTACTCTCATCTTTGTGTTTTCGGTTGCGGATGTTATCCGATCTTTGTGCCACCGCTCCACACAAACTTGCGCCGCGCTCCAAGTCCTGTGTTTTTCTTGGGTACCCTGCACATCACAAAGGTTATCGTTGCTTGGATCTTACCACAAATCGCATTATCATCAGTCGCCATGTGGTCTTTGATGAAAATTCGTTTCCTTTTGAGCAACCTAACCCGCCCTTGTCATGCGATTTTGATTTTCTATCTGCGAAATGCTCATGTGTCCAACATTGTGCCGGCCCTAATAGCGAGTGTTTCAACTCGCCCCAGCGCCACCTCAATCTGGCCGGTCTGTTCCCTCGGCCACGCTGGATTCCTCAAGTCCCCAGCCTCCTGTGCCTTCCGTGCCAGTCCAGCTGCCGGCGTTGCCCAGTACGCCACCGCCTGCCCACGCCCAACCGCATCAGCATGCCCTATTCCTCCTCGCCGCCTTTCGCGCCACCACCGCCCACCGCGTGTACTCGCACTCTTCAACTTTAATGAGCACGGCATGACGATTCGTGGAAACGCCGCTCGGCGATCGGTGGATCGGCTGAACTTGCATGTAGTTGTTCCATCACCGATACCGCGTACCTATCGCACTGCGCTTAATGACGACGACTGGCGGCGTGCTATGGAACAAGAATATGCCACTACGCACAAACAATACATGGGACCTTGTTCCCGACCCGTGATGCTAATGTTGTTTTGTGGAAAATGGATTTTTCGACACAAATTGAAGCCTAATGGCTCCTTGGATCGATACAAGGCACGATGGGTCCTCCGCGGGTTCTCTCAATGACCCGGTGTCGACTTCGAGGAGACTTTCAGCCCCGTCATTAAACTAGCCACTGTGCGCACCGTCCTCACCATTGCGCTCGCCAACGAGTGGCTGGTTCACCAGCTCGACGTCAACAACGCCTTCCTCAACGGCGCGCTGGTTGAGACGGTGTGCTGTCAGCAACCCTCTGGCTTCATCGACCCTGAGCGCAGCACACACGTGTGCCGCTTCAACCGCTCCCTCTACGGCCTCAAGCAGGCGCCCCGGGTTTGGTTCAGTCACTTTGCGACGTACCTTGCCTCCCTCAGCTTCTCGGCGTCCAAGGCCGACCCCTCACTGTTCACCTACTGTCGCGGCCGTGACCTCGTCTACCTACTACTGTACGTCGACGACATCGTCCTCACTGCCTATTCACCAGCCCTGCTTCGGCGCGTCATCGACTCTCTTCACCGCGAGTCCTCCCTCAAGGATCTTGGTGATCTGCACTTCTTCCTTGGCGTCTCCGTCACACGCACCGCCACCGGCTTCTTCCTCAGCCAGCGCCAGTACATTGAGGATATCCTCGCACGTGTCGGCATGACGGCGCGCGCGCCGTCGCGATATGCCCATCGACACCAGCGCCAAGCTTTCGTCTGCTGGTGACCCTGTCGCCAATCCCACCGACTACAGAAGCATCGCTGGAGCCCTTCAGTACTTGACCTTCACACGTCCGGACATCTCCTACGCCGTCTGAGAAGCTTTCCTTCACATGCGCGACCAGCGTGAGCGCGCCAACTTGCTCAAGCGGATTCTTCGTTATCTCGGGCACCATCGACCACGGTTTGCGGTGCATCGCTACACCAACTTTGCTTACGCCTATACTAACGCTGATTGGGCGGTGTCCACGACACTCAAAGTCCACCTCGGGCTACGGCATGTTCCTCGGCGACAACCTTATCTCATGGTCCTCCAAGCGCCAACAGACGGTTTCGCTCCGATCTTTGAGAGTACCGTCGCGTCGCTATCATTGCTTGAGTCTGTTGGCCGCCGACTCCTTGTGGAACTACACCGTCCACTTCGGCACACCACCATCGTCTTTTGTGACAACATCAGTGCGGTCTATCTCTCGACAAATCTTGTCCAACATCAGCAGACGAAACATGTCGAGATCGACCTCCACTTTGTTCGGGAACGTGTCGCCCTCGGTGAAGTTCGTGTTCTTCATGTGCCAACCAGCTCTTAGTACACCGATATTTTTACCAAGGGTCTTCCGATGGCGATCTTCAAGGAGTTTTGCTCCAGTTTGAACGTCCGCCCCGCTCCGTTCCAACTACGGGGTGTAGCGAGCGACTCCATGCACACTACGTGCATGCATCCGACGGTCCAAGGCTGGCTCCCTTCTATAGTTAGGAAACTATCTAGCGATTGATTGGAGATTGATCAGTCCTTTATTTTCGGTGTATCTTGAGTCGGTTGCCAACCGATCTCCCTCTGTACTTATATATATTGATGGCTCAATGCAAATCGCCTCAAGGCGTCTTTCCTAATCGCTTTCACTCATGGGACGGCCTCCCGGCGGCTTCTTCCTCTACACCTCCATCTCCTCCCCTCCCGGCCCCACCCCCATCCCTCCACCTTCCAACGTGCCGCCACGGCCGCTCTCCGCTCCTCGTCGCTCCCTCCCACCTCTGCATCCTTCTCTAACACCCTCCCCATGCCCCTCTTCATCCCTCCACCCATCCACTCCCTGCTGACACAACGAGGCGGGTGTTCCCGATGAAACAGGGGACCAAGGTGAGCCTGTTGTTCCCTAAGTGACATCCGCATCAGCCACCTCTCACCATCGAGCGAGAGGTGCCCGCCCCTCGCTGTCCTGCAAACCATCGCGCACTTCTCCATGTGATGCAAGCACTAGGCCAAGCCTTTCTCCTCACCCGAGACTTCACTGCTCCGAAAACTTCCTGGTTTTAGGCACCACCTGTTTGACCACAGTAATTAGTGAATTTTTATTCCTGTAAGGTGGATGTCCTTTACTAGCCACGGTTTTAGCACCTACGACATGGGAAAATATAGATCTTGTTTGAAATTTGTGTGCTCTAGCTCTAGAAGTGCCTTGGGAGTCAGGATTGTGAGTTTAGGGCATCTCCAATAGTTAGAGATAATCTTATCTTTAACATATGTTACATCATCTTTAGAGATAACATCTTCAATAGACAGTTTCTAGTACACTCTCCAACACTTATATTTTATAATTTTTCTTTAAAATAGGCCTACATGTCAACTAGAGTAAATTAATGTATCATGTCTTATTTCGCGTGCACGATCGTCTCTTCAGGAAGAGATGACCTATTCTCTCTCTTCTCCCTCTCTCTCCTCTACGTAGGATTTTGTTGACTTGGTATAGCTAAGAGACGACAATAAATGCACTATTAGAGATGCCCTTAATTGAACTATTTGCTTCTATTGGTTCTAGGCTCTGCCACAGTTTGGGATATACACGGCGTCAGAGTTCGCTACGACTGCTTCAACAAATCCTCCAGGTAGTCAGCCTTCTTACGATTTGTGTGATTGCTATAATCTAATTATGTACTAACTTATTTTTGGTTTAGAAGTAAGAAGCTTTGCTTTGGCTACATAATTACCATTTCCCTGTATGATGTTGCAGTCATGGGGGTGTCGGTAATGCGAGATCACGTGGAAGCGTTTATGACATAGCTGACTCCTTTTCAGGGCTGAAATTGGGTGACGACGATGCTTTGTGGTCTACAAAACATACAGCAGTTCAAAGTGTAGCAGCAGTTGAGTGCAAATGTGGAATGCTTTGAGCATATGTGAGGCACTGATCGAAACCAGAATCCACACCTATAAAGGTAGATGATAATCCATTTTATCAACATTCAGTTTAGGTGTGCATCTGCCTAATGATCCTATGCGGTAGAATATTAGCCCTGCTTCCTGTCACAGCCCCAATTTCAATAAATGGAAATTAGATGCATCTCATGAGCATATATGTATTTTTGGAGCATATGCATAAATTGTTGCATTGGAATTATTCAAATCAAAGAACCATTTGTAACTCAAATTGAAACTCCAAAAGAAAATTGAAACTAATGCTTGTAAAGACCTCTGTAAAATAATTTATTCAAATACTAGAATAATTATCATAAATTAATATGATTTTTTTCAAATTTTTAGAGTTGAATTTGACCTTGAGAAAAATCTATGTTCTCTTGTTTAACATCTACTGTTAAGGATTTTAAATTAAGCAATTAAATAATGAACAATGTGTTTAGAAAATTTATATGAGTTTATTATCATTGCAGTAACCTCCCTAAAAAATTTCATAATTTTCTAAATTTAGTTGCTATTTTTAAACTGTTGGTCAAAGTAGAGGTTTGGAAATCAATTCAGTCAACCATTTAAACCTAACCCAAACCCATTCGGATTGTTCCTACTGAACCAGACCTTAGGGACTTGACTAGACCCAACCCGTTTGCTGAGCCAGTCTCTGACTCACGCCACTTCGCTGCTGCCACTGACGAGCCAGGCCCGCTCGTCAGCCCCTTCTTCTCCACGCCGCTGAGCACCCTTTAGGCGCAGCACGAGGTGTCGTTGCGTTGGGTTATTCCATCCATCCAACTTCACGCCATCTTGTTACCATCAACGCTATCAATCTAGAGTCACCATGATGCATTGCCGTAACTCTTTCCGTTGTGGAAGGCCCTCAAAACCACCTCACAACTCTCTCGGCCAAGCAGATGGGGCCATGTTTCTCCCTCTTCACTAAAGCATATCCTCTCATCCTTGTGCCATTCTTTTTCTCTTTTCATGCCATTCTTACTTTACTAAGCTCAGGTCTTGATTTGTAGCAAATCGTCAGGACCACGAGCATGTCTTTTTTAACCCTAGAGCATGCACCGAGTGTTTTCATCATGTCAACTTCACTCTCAGTGAGTTCCTTCCACCTCTATGAGCGTCATATCATGTCTTATGGTACGAGAGACATTTACCCTCAATTGATTCGTACTTTGATTCACAGAGATCATCGGAATTCGAATTTTCTCAAGTCTCGACCGAAAACAACTCTGTCTTCTCCATCTTCGGTCTGGTGAGCCTTGGTCCAATTCCTTTTGTCTAGAGTATCTCCTTAGGTTCCTTAAGCGTTCCCAATCATTCTTTTTCATTGTTTTTTACCTAGGTTGTTGTGTCCGCATTGAGCTCTCATAGCCATCGTCGATCAACCGTCGCCGGAGCTCCTCCTTACACCTTTGTTCATCTCCTTAGCTCAGGTAGCTTCTTTATACCTCATAGGAGCATGAGCATGCATTTGTTTGCTTAATGCACCATCGAATTGTCATGTCCATATGTACCGTAGTTGCGCCGCCGCACATCACCATCGCACCATTGCTCCGGCCATGTTCTGGCCACTGGTAGGACCGCAAGGCTATTAGGAAGCCATTTCTAGCCTTAGTTCACTCTGGCATGAACCATAGTCTTGACTAGCCGCGGGCATGCTCACGAGGATGAGTTGCTCTATTGTCGGGACGTCCGGCAACACAGTAGCCCCATGATTAGCTAAATCAACTGCTGGGTTAGAGTTAAGTACTCATTAACTATCGCTTAATCATTGCTATATCTCACGGATGGTGGGACCGTGAGCAGAAAGTGAGGCATTTTAAATAAACCGGGTTAAACATAGAGTCGCCGACATGCGGGCCCATGCGATTAAGTGCACAATTCCTCCACAATGGACTAAGTTCGTGGACCTTCGGTCCATGCGCTATGATATAGACCGAGCCTATGACATGTGGACCCCACATGTCGCTGACTAAGGCTAGATTTAGCTGGGTTCTAAAGTATTAAATACTTTTAGAAATTACGAAAAGGATTGCTTTTGCACCAAAAATGGTTTAAACTTCAAAATTCATAAGTAATTCATTTTGACTCCAAATGGAGTGAAATTAATTTTGTTAGTTTAAATTTTTACTGTACTTTAAATTAGAATAGGTTTAAAACATGTTTCTATTGCAAAATTTTTGATATTTGAATTAATTTTACAATAATGACTTTAACCTTGAAAAAATCATAGAAAATTCATATGAACTCCAAATAAACTAAAATTTTACCTAAATAACCTCACCACTATATAAATTTTATGCATGTTTGAGCATTTTGAATTTTGAGACTTTCTTGGTGTTTATTTGTTATTGTTATATTTAGATTTTGAATTGCTGACGTGAGTGATTATATACCTGAAAATCCTAAGGTGGAACAAGTGGAATATCAACAAGGCAAGCATCCTCTTGCATAATCTTGATCCCAACTTTTGTACTTTAGTATTTTGAATTGCAATAATAATTGCTTGCATGCTATTTTCATTATATCGATAATTTCTGAGTCTAATCAGCTATGTCCTAACTCTTGCAGGTTATCTTTGATATTCCCATACAACTACACTTAAATTAGATGATGTGATGGTATTTACTCTATATAAATGGATGCTTAGCCATGCAAGTCTATAGATTCGGTAGTTTTGGTTGACGAGGTTATCTCGTCGATCATGGGAAACACTAAGCATATTATGCTTATGTTTTTGGTTTAGATCTTGAATCTAATGTTTGAGTCTAAAATTGTCTATTCAAAACTGATTTTGATCCGGACAAGTGGCTAGTAGTGTGGGTGCCTTCATGCATGAGAATTGGGTACTATGGTAAAGACTTATCTGGATTGTTAAGGACCGAAGCTTTTGGCGGTCACTCCAAGTACTACTCGTACTTCCACACGCGGTTGGGAGCCGCTTGGTTAAGTAAGGAAGATTTTGTTGAGTTGGAGCGCGGTGGTGTGAGGACATCATGTGTTTGATCAGTGTCATAGGGCTTGATTGCAATTTATAATGTGCAAAGAGCTTTGTTTTATTTCTATTCATTGGGTCGGCATTCCCAACACAACATGCTTGCCACGCTTAGCGAGTTCTATCGATAGCTTGTACTAAGTGGGATTTTGTCTTGCATGGGTGTTTCAACTCAATAAAATGTTCTTCTTGAAAAATGCCAAGTCTTGATTTCTCCTACCGACATACCAAAGGAAGCGTGTTATTATCCGGAGGCTTATGGGCTAATCAAGTCATGTGGGTAAAGATGTACACCCCTGCAGGAAATTAATCTATTCGAATAGCCGTGTCCACTGTTACGGATGACACTTGGTTTTTAATTGTCACCATTGTAGACTCAGAAGTTAAAACTTGACATGGGAACAACTTGGTATCGACATGACTGATTTGTCATGTATTTTAGTTTATCAAAGTGGGCTGCCACTTTGGTACTGTTTGATCTATGATTACATCAATGTCACTCATTTTTCTTGAGTCCAAATTGTGTTTACTAAATGACCTTTGCAAGCTAGAATGTGTAGACATGAATTTTTTTTGCTTTTATGTAAAACTTATGCCATTATAACCTTCTTTTTGGACAGCCACTATCATGTATACTTTTATCTCCTTTGAACAGCTCTAGCACACATATTTTTCTTTTACTTTTGTGTAAGACTTGCGAGTACCTTTTGTACTCAATAAGATTGACCACTTGTTTCAGGTGAGGAAGAATATGCTAGTGATCAATTCGTTAGTGCCGACTACGGTGACTCTAATGAATAAGTGTTTTTTCTACCTCTACTCAGTTGCCTTCAGGTTTGGGTACACTTGGCTGGAACTTTTGTTTATGATACTTGTTTTATTTCCGCTGCATACTTCTTTAGATGTTTTAAATTTGGTCGGTCGGCCACTAATGTAAATTATGAACATAAGTCCTAGTATGGATGTCTTGTAATATATGTGTATGCCTTGTGTATGACTATGTACCGTGTTGATAAAGGATATGTGTGTTTTAGCCTTTGATCTTGGGTGCTAACATGGGACACATATCTGAATTTTTGAAATGCTCTTTGATTCACTTAAGTGTTGACTTGGGCTATTGAGAATCAATTTGATACATACGCATTCAAGCGGTATGTGGATCGATTACTACAATGAGCTAGGTCCTCTACTTAACTTGAATTAAATTGAATTTCAGATCTTGGAGACACTGAGTTCTTTGCATCTAACGTGGAGGATATTGGTCACATGTACATAACCCAGGGTCCGCACAGCGCTGGTGTCAGAGCCATACTGACTGTAGGATAGAAATAGCGCAGTCGTTAGCATTAGAGAGTCTTTGGTGAAATTATTTTCAAATTAGCAAAATAATTTCAGAAAACTTAAGTCATGAAAGTCTTTTCCTTCTTATCCATCTTAGTGTCATTTCTTACCCCCAACTTTCAGTTGGATTTGCAAACTAATTTGCTCACTTACCTTATTTTCTTATGTTTAGATGAGCAGTTGGTTTTTGATAAAGGAGACTGTGAGGACCCCAGTTTATTTGGCTTGTAATGCTTAACCAACCTCCTGGTCCTAGCATCACAAATCAAATAAACGATCCTCGAGATATGTATACTTCCTGAAGCGATATACACACCTCGGTACAAAATTAGACATCAACTCCATTCCAAACATAGAGTCCAAACACCACACTACCAAACGGAAGATAAACAAAATAGTAGAGTTATTACGACACAAAGGCCGAGTGCCACAAGATACACAAATAAACAAGAACGAGCGTGAAGCAAAAGTGCCATAAGATGGCTATAAACAAAGCCAATCGTGCCTCCAACCCACAAGGCATCGACCGGACCGCCAAGTCTAGTCGTCCACGAATCGGCAACCTGACTCACGAAGTGAGACCCTTGGGGCTCACCTTCCTCCTCTACAAAAAAACATTAAGCAAAGCACACGAGTACAAAGATTGTCTTTGTACCGCAAGACCGACGTGTGAACTAGCGGACACCTTTCGTAAGCTACATGTAGGCTTATTTGGTGGAGGCCATATGTTTCATTTGCATAAAGCCAATTTTCATTTGCAATAAGGTAATCTGATTTTAAAGGCAAGTTTGCAATTCATTTTTAAGATTGAAATAACAGTAAGGATAATAATAACAAAAGCGAAAGATAAACAACCTAGAAGTGACTATCCCAATAGTCACCACAACAATAGCACGAATCCCAGATTCGTACCACCCATCAAGTTTTAATTTAAATGTTGTAGTCTAACTCTTGAAAAGCTTACCCAAGCGTGTCCATCACCTAGGACGAGGCTATTCGAATAGTTTTAAACCTGCAGGGGTGTACCAATGTACCACACTTGACCGCCTTTAAGCCAAAGCACACTTAGAAGGTATCTTTGTACAGCTAAGTCCTCGAGACTTTTCCAATATTGTGTATTAACTACGAGCAGCTCGTATGGCTAGAAACCCATACGCTTACATGGTAAAGCCGAAAAGACAACTACCCACTCGGGATAAAGCTTTGGACAACTACCATGCTCCCACCTCCATCCTCCTGCGACCTCCTGCGACCGGAGCCAATACACGCCAAAGTACTAGGTCAAGAGAGGTCCCATATACTCTAGTGTGGTTAGCACGCGAAATGCTGGATAAAAATTCACTCACAAGATGTTCGGTCCTTAATTGACGGGCACCTTTCGATCCACACCAAAAGATCACACCAATCTTACCAATGTGCGCGTCCAAATCATTTTTGTTTTCATTTTTAGTTTTGCAATTTAAACAAGCGAGAATCTTTGAAACATAAAGTTGTAGTAAATTTTGTGTGATCAAGGTTACCGACTAAGTCGATAACCGCCAGTTCTCCGATAGCTAAGCATGTCTAAGCGAGTTGACCGGATCTACTAAGTGATAAGAGATCATCCCGACCTCGATCACGACAAATAACCTAGGCTCGAGTAGTAGAGGTCAATATTTTGTCTACAGGATATGCAGCTACGGATTTAACTAATCAATTTAACACAAATTAAGCGATGCATACATACATTTGAAACAAAATATTAGACTTTAAAATCTGGGATTATCATGATCAAGCGCTTTTTCATTTCTTTGTTGCTCAGAATGCTCAACTTTGTTGCGAGAGGATCGCTCTCGGGGTTGCGCAAATATCGAAGCCTAACGATAGAACAAATAACGTGAATAAGAACGAATAACACCGCAAAATTCAATAATCAAACACAAACACCAATTGGTACACAGAGGCTAGACCATCACAAAAGAATGACAAATAAGCACTTTCAGAGACCCACTCACTTATTAAATCAGGGTTAACCACAAAATTAATCCTCTTATATGATTTAAACTTTGGACAGACTTTGATGGTGATTGTGTGCACATCTATTATTCAATCATCAAGTTAATATATCAAAACAGCTAGTTTCTCTAACTCAACCATTATTAGCTGATATTACAGAACCTACAAAAAGCTATTGACAACACTAACCAGTCAAGTATCCAACTATGAGATGCTAAACAAAATTTTCTATCTAAGATAGGATGTTAAAGATACTCACTATTCATACCCCTAAGCATCACACCAAGATATTGCAAGGCTAACAAGTTCCAACATGTGGCTACTATAAAACCTTTCCTCACTAAAATACACATCACAAGTACAGAGTCAACACATCTAGTCTCAATCACGACCGTAGATCAAGGCCAACAAGTGATTTGAAACCTATAGAGCCTAACTAATTAATTTCTTGCTAGCACTACTTCTGGGAGTCATCAAGAACTAACAAACTTCAAGAGCACAAGCATGATACCCAAAATCATATTACGACAACGAAAAAGCGACAGAGAAGAACAATTACAGAGAACCGGTGACTACTTCTTTCCAAGCCTCAACTTTCCAATTAAGCTTAAGCATGTGAGTTACTAATGACCATTACTAAAGTTGATTAGCATTTAGAACTGGCTAAAGGAAGATGGGGCCTTTGTCGGTGAAACAGAGAAGAGCAGTAGAAGAGCAGAGAGGCTCGGTGCTCGGACTGAACTTGCCGCGGCGAAGAAGTGGCGGCGGGCCGTGCGGCGGCCAAAATGGGTCGCCAGGTTCTTTGAAGCCAAGGGTGGTCGCGGGCGCGCGGAGATGCAGCGAGGTGGCGGCGGCGGCGCACGGCCGGCGGATGGGGTGACAAGGTGCGGCTGCACGAGAGAGGTGAACAATGAAAATTAGCGCGCATGGGCATCGATGAGTTACCGGGAACTCACCGGTGTGCTGGCGACGACGGAGAGGCACCGAGTGGCTCGGCGGCGAGAACGGTGGCGATCAAGGGGTCACCGAGGAGGAGCAACACGAGCAAAAATAGGGAAAAAGAGACGGAGATAGCTTGAGTGAGTGCACTAGATGGTGCTAGCGCGAGCAATTGCCCAAGGAACCAACTCACCGGAGATGAGGACGATGATCCAACTTTCGGCCGAAGAAGAGGGATATCAAAATTCAATGGCCCCCTGCGAGTGAAACTCAAAATTAGCTGAGGGGAAACCATGATAGGGATCTGGAACACGATGTGACGCGCAAAATAAGGGATGATCTTCACTGGTTGTGGTGCTGACACGGCGGAGCGGCACGGCCGTGAACCAGAGATTGCGCACTACCACAATTTGAGCTCAGGGAAGGCAATGGAGGGTAGGAAGTGGTTTTAGGGTGTCCAAAGGAGGATAAGAGAGCTTTGCGAGGGCTTAAGTAGGGAAGAGGGCGGAGGAAATCGAGAGGCGACGCTTTCGGCACCGAGGAGCTCAAGAACGGTGCTGACAAGCTGGTGAAAGGAATGGTGGGCGATTAATGCTGGCGCAGGGCATGGCCACGCGCGGAAGATGCGGCCAGAGGCAATGCGCTGAAAAACGGAAGCGGTGGCGAACGGCAAAGCGAGGTGGCGACCATGCGCGATATCGGCGGCACACGACACTCATGCGAAAGGTAGGTGACGACGGCGAGTGGGGCCCGCTGGCGATGGCAGCAGTGGCGCGCGAACGAGACGCGCAGTGCGATTAGGTGGTCGACTCGGTCAGAGCGTGTCGGCCATTGGATCTAAAATGGACGGTCGGGATTGATGTATGCATTCGGACAGTCGGTTGCGCGCGCGAGCGTGGATCGTCGCGATGCACAACGGACGGATCACGATTGATTAGATTCGCGGTGCGATTGGTTGGCGCGACCGAGCCATTTAGGTGCGGTCGGGTTTGAGTCGGCTCGGTCAGAGCGACAAACGATGAATCCGATTTGAAGTTTTAAAAGTGAGAGAGTTTGGAGAATTTTTAGAGGTAGCTCTGAGCTCCAAAAATTCCGAAATTTTTATGGTAGTTACTTGAGACAGAGATCAACATTGCATAAATCTTCCAGAACTTTTATGCACTGAAAAATTCTGCAGAAAATTCACAAGCATGCTGACCTAGGGTTTGACCAGATTTTCAACTAGTTTGACTTGGCCATTTGAAATAGCAAATAAAATCTAAAAATTGTGAAATAATTCAGGAGGTAGATAGGATGATCAAGATGACAGGAAAAATATTCCTGGGGATGATCACAAGTTTGAAGGCTAAGAATGTGCTGACAACAATTTCTATTCACAAGAATTTAATTCTAGAAACCGAAATTGCTAGGGAAAAATGTAGAAACTTTCAAATGATTTGAAGAGACAACAAAAGTTTTATTTCTCCTCAAAATTTTACATTTGAAATACAAACCCTAAGTTGGGGCTGTTAAAGAGACCCGTGCTGAGGATGTGGATGGATACTCAGCTTTACTATGGGATATGATGTGGAGAGCCAACTTCACCTATCACCCGAAGTATTCCATCTACCAACGGGATCGAGGACCAGGAATGGAGGAGTATCGAGCCACAATTAACATTCTCGCAAGACAGTTGGTAGGAAGCACTCCATATTGTGTCCAAGTGCATGGCACCTCCGAAGCCATGGTAATCCAGGAAGTGGCCAATGGGGCTATGAGCCAGCCTTCTTCGTCATGATTTGTGAGTTGTCTCGGCCACCCTACGACCATTTTCCTCAACGAGTTCTTAACAGAGGTGAACACCTTCATAGAATACTGATATGGAGAGGAGCCACAAGTATGGCGATTGATGAGGCGGTTCATATCATGGACCAAGTTCATCACCGCAATGTGTATGAGTTGTGGGAAACTCGGCGCCACCTCGAGGAAGCACAAGAGTATCTCGGGATCGGAGTCGACATGAATCACGTCGTTCCTCGTAATGTGCTTTATGGTGATAACAAAACTTCTCGATTGTTGTAACATCCTAATTCGGACTTGTGTTTCAAATGTAAGAAAATGTGTAAAAATTAAATCATTTTTTCTTGCATCTTGAAGTTTTGACTTTTCTATAATTCTTGTAAAGGAATTGTGGAAATCAAAACCTAAACCTCTATTTTTACTAAAGTCATAAACTCCTTGTTGAAAATCTGGTTCTGCTCCCAAGAGATACTTTTCCTTGGTTGTGTGATCCTCTGAAAATTTGGCAATTTATAGGAATGGTTTGAATATTTTTAGAGCAATCAAACCATTTTACCCTTGGTCAAACCCTAGATTAAACCTTGCAGGATTTTTGGAGAAAAATGCTCAGCATAAAAACCTCTGAAAATTTTACACAAAGTCTATCTCAAAGTCAGCAAGCTACTGTAAAATTTTGAGGAATTTTGGAGTTGGTTTGCTACCTCTAAATATCCCTCAAAGTTCTCAGTTCATTCAGACCACCCTTGGTCTGGACCAACTCTGTGCCTTTGCCAAGACCACCGCTAAGGTATCCTCCAAGACCTCCTCAGAGAACCCTTGGAGACCTCCCCAAAAAGAACTCCTCAAATGACCTCTCGAAGACCGCTTGAGGACCTCCTCCAGATCTCCTCCCAGATCTTCCCGAGGACCTCCTCCAAGAGCTCTCCAAAAGACCTCTTTAGATTAAATCTCGACCACCCAGGACCACCTGTGTGCGCAAAAGACCTCTCTTGGATGTCTTGCTGAAACAACCCCAAAGACCACCCTCCCGGACCTCCCTAGGACCTCTCTTTGCATCTTTGCAAAGACCACCCTAGGTCATCCTCAAAAGACCTCCTTAGACCTTCTCAACCACCTTTGTTGGGCACTGAGTGATCGTGGGCCGTCCATCCATTGATCTGTTCCCCAAACCTCCTTGGCGCTAAGACCTCCGAACTTGATGAGGGCATCCCTAACATATACATCTTTCCCTATTGGTGGTCATGCACATACTGAGATGGACACCATAAGTGAAGCTACAAATAATACAAGTACAGAAGTGCATGTTGGTCCACTGACTAGAGCAAGAGCTAAACTTCTAAATCAACAAGTACTTTTGTTTCTTAATGAATCTTCTATTGTCATTGATGAGAATTGGGTACTACCTCATGCAAATGTTTTGTGCATTCCCAGGTTTGGAAATTGTGAAGCCTTTGGAACCGAGAGGGAGGAGAGAGAGAGGCCGGAGCCAAAGCAATGGAGGAGAAGCTCACGTGGGTCAACCAAGGAGAGAAAAGCCCAAGCATTCAAGCCCAATTTGGATTTTCCACAAGTCCAACCAAAATTCATCTCGGAATCAACTCATAATTCAATTCGGATTCGGTTCGGGACAGCCCAATAGGCTTGTAATAAAAAAGCCATAACTTTTGCATACGGAGTCCGATTGGGGTGTTCTTGGACTTGTTTGAAAGCTTATTCCAAGGCCCACACACAATGGTTTTGGCCCGAGCTTCAGAAGACTTACGGTCGCGCCGCTATGGCCGAAACATTGTGATGGAGTTAAGTTAGGTTTTCCTTTTTGTGTGTTTTTGGGTCTTAGCCGAATTGGAGTTTCATTCGCATGTGTAGCCGCCCTAGGTGTCAGGCGTGAGTCATGGAGGGTGCCTTAAGTACCCTTGCCCTCCCTTTATCCATTAGATCAGTTTATGCATAAGATTGAAACATAGCTATTGCTTGTTCTTTCAACACCAGAGTTCATGCGAGGACTTTGAGAGAGGACTAGGCGATCCATTGTTTTGTTCTGCAACTCAGGGTCAAGCCGTCGTTCCATTGGGAATTGGGGACTTGGCGTTCGTCGTTCGTGGTCTCGCGACGAACAATTATCCGGTGTGTTTTGGGCGTATTCTGAAGAGTTGAGGGTTCGTCCATTGGCACGAGTGTTCAGCTAGCGACATCGTCTACTTCGCATCAACTATCCGCGGTTCCTCACTGAGAAGATCGGGCCTTCCCCGTATCATGTGGTATCAGATTCTAGGTTCACTTGGTGAGAATTTCTTTACCCGTGGTTAGATTGTTTTTCTATCCTATAGTCCAAAACCGAAAATTGCAATACCAAAACCGTAGTTTAATATGTTATTTCTTGTGCGTTTAGTTAAGTTTTCATCCATTAGAATTTTGTTTTAGTGCTGATCCGTGTGTTTCCTTTCGCGTTGCTTAATCATTGTTAAAAAAAATTGCTGATTGAACTCCTCAATTAGCACCCAAAAAGAGTATTTTGCATCCCTAGCCGCGCCCTTCTCTTGCCGTGCGCCGTCGACACCTTGGTCGCTCAGATTGGAAACCCTAGCTTCATCTTTGTATCCGAATCGGCTCTACAAGTGTCCCTTCCGAATTCCATTGGGGAATTAGAGTCCGAGTCCATCACTTGGGAAGTTCCTATCCGAGTCCAGTTGACAAACCTTGAGTTCAGCCATCTACTTCTTAACCAACCGAACCACTTTGGTCTTTGTGCTTCACTTATATCCTTTCATCTTGAGACTAGCTGTTGATATTGCAACTAGGGCTGTTCATTCACATTGATTACACTTTGCTGATTTGTGAGGGTTGCGCACTTCCGCGGGGAGCAAAGCAGAGAGAAAAGAAGGAAAATTCAACTGCATTTAGAAAGAGCCGCGACATAAAAAAAAAGAAAAAGAGTGAGCGAAAAGCTAACTTTTGCATACGACCTCCGATTGGAACGTTTCTTAATCCGTTGGAAAGGAAATGAGAAGATAGAGTGAAAAAGGGAAATCTGGGGATTTTATCTACGCGTGCGCACCTGGGTACGTGCACGGAAACTTCGACCCCAAAAAACGTCGTTTAGAGCCTCAAAACGGGCCCGCAAACCGAGAAAAATTCAAGTTTCTCCGAATTCGCTCAAAATTGACAAAGCCCCACTACAAGTGATTCTAAGGTTCCCTGTGAAGACGCCATCCTTTTTCGAGTTGACCTACGCATACTTTCAGCTGCTACAGTATCAAGTCATATTTTCAGCTTGTGTTTTTCAATTTTGTTTGAGCAATCTTGTGCCCTAGTATATTCAGTTGCAATTGGCTAGCGTCTATCCTAGTACTTGGTGCAAAACGAGCTCGCTTCATCTCAATTTGAGTGTTTCTTCTCACTAGCTCATTCCTTTGTTTGCATTAAAGTCACATTTATCTTTGCGTGTGCGTTCATACACTTCGCTTAAACCTATTGGATCAGCACATAAGCAAAATACTCTAGCTTGGATCATTACTTAGCTTTACAATACCTTGAAAATCATATTACATAGGATATACACATACCTGTCCAAGCTCCACCTACACCGTTTGTGTACTCCCTTGCTCTTGGTTACGCTCATACATTACCAGGTTGAGGTCGTTATTTGTCTGGCGTCGATTTGCCATCCTTGATTCACTTTGGAAGCAGTAAGCTTGTTTTGTTTTCGGGACGGTGAGTTGCAGCGTAGAGAGAGTTTTGTTTACTAACCGGATATAACCTCGTTTCTTGGTTGTGAGTTGTTTCCATGTCGAGTCACGAGGAGGATCCACCTAATTCGAGGCGCCGATTACGTGGACCGAGTACACTCGATTACGCGAGATGCTACAAAAACAATTTCATGATGGTGACAATGGCGTGCGCGATGAGCCCGGGGAAGTTCAGACTGGACTGAACACCCTCAGGGAGGAGGTCACACAATTGCGTACGACCATCAACAATAACTTCCTGGAGCTGCGTGGCATGTTCGCACACCACAATCACGGGGTGCGCCACCGATGACACGTGTGCACGCCCTCCGCTGTTTTGCACAATGAGACCGAGGAGGAGCATGCTATTCGTGTGGATGAGGAGCGACGACAGCGATAGACGCGTCACATGGTGGTGCCGCCTAACGTCAGGATGGCAGCCGCGGCACGCCCTCAGGCAAATGGGTGTGGCCGAGGCCACGGCGGCCAGGGTGGCGGCGCACCACAGGGTGCCCACAGAGGCGGTGTGCATCGTGCACCTCGTAGCTGGGCTGATGAGGTCGAGCGCTGGGTTGACGATGAGTTCCCCATCGTCAACGACGATGACCGACAACGCCACCACCGCAACAACGTGCAGCGTCCTCGACTCGACGACGCTGAGGATTTTGTCGCTAAGCCCAAATTTAATCTTCCTATATTTTCAGGTGGTACAGATGTGGAACAATACCTCACTTGGGAGCTGAAAGTTGATAAGTTATTTCGGATGAACAACTATTCCAATGAGAAGAAGCTGTTGCTTACGTCCAATGGCTTGGATGATTATGCCACACATTGGTGGGAACAGTTCATCCGTAAGCTCATGGAGCGCCATGAGTTGCCGATTATCACCTGGGAGCAGATGAAGTAGCATTTGCGGGCACGCTTTGTACCTCGCCACTACAAGCGCTCACTATTTGAGAAGTTGACAGGGCTACGACAAGGTATGAGATCAATTGATGAATATCATAAGGAAATAGAGACTATCATGATACAGGCAGATGTCTGTGAGAATGAAGAATGCACCATGACGAGATTTCGCGGCATGAATCAATCATCAAGCGCATTATCAATCACCATCCCTATAATGATATGATTGAGTTGCTGCACCAAGCACGCGAAGCCGAGCGACAAGTGATTGAAGACGCACGGTTAGCTGCCCGTTCACGTTCTTCAGCCAGTCCGGGATAGCCATATAACAACAGCAAGCCAAACAAGAGCACTCGGCGGAAGCAACCGCGATGCGCGATTCGCAAATAAGAAGTTGGAGAGTACACCATCATCGGTGCGTCAACTGCGGCACCTCACGCTAGTGCGACCTGCGTTTATGGGGTCGACATACTGTTCACGTGACATTATTTGCCACAAGTGCAAGGGCATTGGCCATTTTCAAAGGGACTGCCCCAATGTCAGAACTATGCTTATCACAGAGGATGGCAGTTATGTTTCAGCTAGTGATGACGAGTCGCATGATACACAACCAGTCTTGCACACTGATGACATCGAACAATGTAAGTGCGATCCTAAGTTTCCTAACACTGAGAAGTATTCCATTGTTTGCACACCCAAGGTGCTTAGTGTGATGTCATCGCCGTCACTCAAACGGTGGTGCAATTTGTTTCAGACTTGGGCAAAGCTCGATAAGGGTAAGGTGTGCAAAGTGATCATTGATGGCGGGAGTTGTCACAATTTGGCCAGCAAGGATATGTGTCATAAGTTGGGTTTGAAGTACTTGCCGCATTCACATCCTTATCATGTGCAATGGTTGAGCGACAAAGAGGAAGTGAAGGTGAACTATATGGTGCGTGTGACGTTTTCTATTGGGAAGTACACTGATACTGTGGACTGCGATGTTGTGCCTATGACGGTGTGTCACTTGCTCTTGGGACGGCCATGGCAATATGACCGTTCTGCTATTCACGATGGGCGTACAAATCACTACACATTTCGATGGAACAATATGGATATCATCTTGAAGCCGCTTACACCGCAACAGATTGTGAATTCTTCAATGCGAAAATTGAGATGCACGTTGAGTCCGCCAAAGAGCGAGAAGAATTTAGTGATGTTAGCCACCAAATCGAGATGAGAGACTTGCGAGGATCCCAATTTGGTGCACTTTGTACCATTGCAAAAGACGCCTTGCTTTCGACTAACGACTTAACTTCTCTTCCTAGTGGTGTTGCTTCATTTTGAAGGACTTCAATGACATCTTTCCGCACGAGGTCCCGGTGGGCTACCACCAATCCGTGGGATAGAACAAAAGATCGACTTGATTCCTGAGCATCATTTGTCGAACCGACCACCGTACCACACCAACCCCAGGAAACAAAGGAAATTCAGAAACAAGTACAAGAGCTTCTCTCCAAAGGGTATGTACGTGAAAGCTTAAGCCCTTATGCTGTTCCTGTTATTTTAGTTCCTAAGAAAGATGGTTCATGGCGCATGTGCGTAGATTGTCGAGCGATTAATAATATCACGATTTGATATCGTCATCGTATACCTCGCTTAGATGATATGCTAGACGAATTGAGTGGTGCTGTTATTTTCTCTAAGATCAATTTGCGTAGTGGTTACCATCAAATTAGAATGCATGAAGGGGATGAGTGGAAAACAGCCTTTAAAATAAAATTTGGGTTGTATGAGTGGTTAGTCATGCCTTTTGGTTTAACTAATGCAGCTAGTACATTCATGCACTTAATGAATCATGTTTTAAGGCATTTGATTAGTAAATTTGTGGTTGTGTACTTTGATGATATTCGATTCTGATGATCGAATCTGAACACATAGACCATCTTAGACAAGTTCTACAAGTTTTATGTGAGGCTAGGTTATTTGGTAACTTAGAGAAGTGTACTTTTTGCAAAGATCGTGTCATCTTTTTGGGCTATGTTGTTTCTGCTCAGGGAGTTGAAGTAGATGAGTCTAAAATTGAAGCGATTAAAAATTGGCCAACTCCTGTGAACGTAAGTCAGATTAGGAGCTTTCATGGTCTCGCTGGTTTTTATCGACGCTTTGTGAAGGATTTTAACACCGTCGCTGCCCTTTTGAATGAACTTACTAAAAAGGGTGTTGAATTTGTGTGGGGGGTAGCGCAAGACAATGCTTTTGCTGAACTTAAGAAACGCTTGACTGAAGCACCGTTGCTTGTTTTACCTAATTTCACTAAAATTTTTGAAATTGAGTGTGATGCTAGTGGATTGGATATTGGTGGTGTTTTAATACAAGAGGGTAGACCGGTAGCTTATTTTAGTGAGAAACTGAATGGTGCTCAATTGAATTATCCGGTCTATGACAAAGAGCTTTATGCGTTAGTGCGTGCGTTAGAAACTTGGCAATACTATTTATGGCCTAAAGAGTTTATTATTCATTCTGATCATGAGGCATTGAAGTATTTAAAGGGCCAAGCAAACCTGAACCGTAGACATGCCAAATGGGTTGAATTCATTGAGTCGTTTCCATACATTGTGAAATATAAGAAGAAAAAGGAAAATATGGTAGCTGATGCTCTTTCTAGGAAAAGTGTGCTTTTAACTCAATTAGGAGTGCATGTTCCTGGTTTAGAGAGTTTACGTGATTTATATGCTCATGACCATGATTTTTCCGTTTCTTATGCAAAGAGGGAAAAGGTTGGGATAAATTTCACATCCATGATGGGTTTTTGTTTCGCACTAACAAATTATGCGTTCCAGAATCCTCCGTGTGTTTGCTATTACTACAGGAATCACATGTAGGTAGGTTGATGGGACAGTTTGGACGTGAGAAGACGTTCATGCTGAGCGATCACTTTTATTGGCCTAAGATGAGGCGAGATGTAGAGAGGTATGTGCAGCGATGCATTACTTGCCACAAAACGAAATCGAAGTTGAATCCACACGATTTGTATACCCCTCTACCTGTTCCCAATGCACCATGGGAGGATATTAGTATGGATTTTGTTTTAGGACTGCCTAGAACTAAGAGGGGTAGCGATTCTGTTTTTGTCATTGTGGATCGTTTTTCAAAGATGGCACACTTTATTCCGTGCCACAAGAGCGACAATGCGTCGTATATTGCTAACTTGTTTTTCAGGGAGATCGTGAGGCTACATGGCGTGCCACACACTATTGTATCAGATCGTGATGTGAAGTTCATGAGCTACTTCTGGAAGACTCTTTGGGGTAAATTGGGGACGATGTTGTTATTCAGCACAACTTGTCATCCCCAAACTGATGGTCAAACGGAGGTGGTGAACCGCACACTTTCGATGCTACTCCGGACCATGATTAAGAAGAATTTGCGCGAGTGGGAGGATTGTTTGCCGCACGTGGAATTCACTTATAATTGGGTCGTGCACTCCACTACGCAGTTGTGTCCTTTTGAGGTGGTGTATGGCTTCAAACCCTTTACGCCGCTTGATTTGCTGTTGCTTCCAAGTTAACACTGTGTTCATATGGAAGCGTCCAAGCGAGCTGAATATGTGAAGAAATTGCATCTAAAAACAAAAGAAGAGATAGAGCGCAAGGTTAAGTCCTATGCTGAGAAGGCGAACAAGAAAAGGAAGAAGATGATTTTTCAACCAGGTGATTTGGTTTGGGTACACTACCACAAGAATCATTTTCCAGAATACCGCAAGTCTAAATTGCTGCCGCGAGGTGATGGGCGTTTCAAGGTGCTTGCGAAGATCAACGACAATGCCTACAAGATAGAGCTTTCCGGCGATGACTATGGCGTGAGCTCTACGTTCAATGTCGTTGATTTATCACCTTTCTTTGGTGGTGATGATCCAGCATCGAGGACGATGCCTTTTCAAGAGGGGGAGGATGATGAGGGCATCCCTAATACTTATACATCTTTCCCTATTGGTGGTCATGCACATACTGAGATGGATGCTATAAGTGAAGCTACAAATAATACAAGTACAGAAGTGCATGTTGGTCCACTGACTAGAGCAAGAGCTAAACTTCTAAATAAACAGGTGAATTTGTTTCTTAATGAATCTTCTATTGTCATTGATGAGAATTGGGTACTACCTCATGCAAATATTTTGTGCATTCTCAGGTTTGAACATTATGAAGCGTTTGGAACCGAGAGGGAGGAGAGGGAGGCCGGAGCCAAAGCAATGGAGGAGAAGCTCACGTGGGTCAACCAAGGAGGGAAAATCCCAAGAATTCAAGCCTAATTCGGATCTTCCACAAGTCCAACCGAAATTCATCTCGAAATCAATTCATAATTCAATTCGGATTCGGTTCGAGACAGCCCAACAGGCTTGTAATAAAAAGGCTATAACTTTTGCATACGGAGTCCGATTGGGGTGTTCTTGGATTTGTTTGAAAGCTTATTCCAAGCCCACACAATGGTTTTGGCCCCAGCTTCAGAAGACTTACGGTCGCTCCGCTATGGCCGAAACAATGTGATGAATTTAAGTTAGGTTTTCCTTTTTGTGTGTTTTTGGGTCTTAGCCGAATTGGAGTTTGATTCGGCATGTGTAGCCGGCCCTAGGCCATGCATGAGTCATGGAGGGTGCCTTAAGTACCCTTGCACCTCCCTTGTATCCATTAGCCCAGTTTATGCACAAGATTGAAACATAGCTATTGCTTGTTCTTTCAACACCAGAGTTCATGCGAGGACTTTGAGAGAGGACTAGGCGATCCATTGTTTTGTTCTGCAACTCAGGGTCAAGCCGTCGTTCCATTGGGAATTGAGGACTTGGTGTTTGTCGTTCGTGGTCTCGCGACGAACAATTATCCGGTGTGTTTTGGGCGTATTCCGAAGAGTTAAGAGTTCGTGCATTGGCGCGAGTGTTCAGCTAGTGACATCGTCTACTTCGCATCAACTATCCACAGTTCCTCACTGAGAAGATCGGGCCTTCCCTGTATCATAACCTCACTTAAAATCGGGGCCCTTCATTTCAAATCCAACCGTCCAAACCTCCCCAACTAGAGCTCAACACTTAACTCAACCGTTATGTGCCTTGACCAGTCCACCCAGGCTCTTTCACTGACTGGTGGGACCTCTCTGAGCCTGGTCATCATCGTTTTCGTGCGCGCGCCAGAGCCATGGAAGTTTGGAGCAGTGCCTTGTCATTTCATGCCCTTGTCAACGGCTATTTGCTGCCAAACCTTAAATGCGGGTCAGAACTTTTCCTCAAAAGTCTTGGTCTCCACCTGCTCTTGTCACTCGAGCTGGCCCATGGCAGTGCCCTAGCTCGGTGCACCCATGGAACTTTGCCCTTGCTCCTCTTTGCTCTCCGGCTATAAAAGAACCCCGAGCTCCCCCTTAGCTTCTTTTAGACACCCCCATGTCACTCTAGTTTCCCTCTCTGTTGCTTAAGCTCAAACACCCAAGAACTCCTTTTCGCCATTGCCAGACCTTGGAGCTCCTCGGGGACATCCGAGCTCCAGTGGTTCAATTGCAACTCTTGGAGTGCCTACTTGTTCATTGGTCACCTTGAGCCTTTCCCCTAACTTGTTTTGTTTGACTTTTACAAAGATTGTCAAACTTGGGGACCTGCTCTTTGTCGGCCAAATTCACTCCTTTCTTCCTCAGTGCCGGTGAGTAGCCAACCTTTTCAAATAATGTGCTCATGGACCTTTTATGGGCTTTATTGAGGTTATCTTTACTCTAGGTCACTTCTTTTTCGTTCAAACCTCCCTTTTTCCATCATCTTCCCCAACTCTGGCAAGATATTTGGTCACCGGAGCTTCTCTGGCTGTTTTCTTGTTTTTTTCGTCCTCGGGTAACCTCTTAATAGTCCCTTAAGGCTTGGGCTTTTGCTTTTCAAATCATGCGGAGCTCTTTGTGTTTTTCGTGTATAGCCGTGTCGGTCCTCTTCACCTCTCTCTGGCTCGCCGGCGTTCTGGGCCATCGCCGCCGTCGAGAGTAGGGCCGGTGGGTGCACAATACTATTGTGAACCCATTGGTGCCCTTGGTTCCCGCCGGCGTGGACCACATTGCTGGCGCTGAACTCAACCTCAAACTCGGGCTTTTGTCGTGCCTTACTCAAACAATCACTATAGCGTGATGATTGGCATTTATTAGCTGTCAAAAATGTTTCTTGTGTCGATTACATGTGGACCTCGACCTCCTATTGTCGTACGCTAAACCACCTCCTTGACAACCTTCAAGACCTCTTAGACTAGGTCTTAGCCGTTAAAGACCTCTTTAGATTCAATCTGGACCTTTAGGATTACTCTCTTTGGTTCCGCAAAAGACCTCTCGTAGTCGTTTTGCAAAAACCACCTTCGAGACCACCCTTGGGGTCTTCTTTGCAAAAGACCACTCCCTTGGTCTTTTGTAAAGGAAACCTCAGGACCTCCCTCCTCGTAGATCTTAACCTTTAAAACCACCCTCAGGTAAATCTTGACCGTTGAAGACCTCCCCATGGAGATCTGAGCCGTTCAACACCTCCCCTCTATAGACTTGATCATTAAGGACCTCCCCGTGGATACCCTGACCGTCCAGGACCTCCTCTAGTAAATCCTGACCATTCAGGACCTCCCCTATTGTGAATCTTATCGCCTAGGACCTCATTCAGTCAAATCTAGACTGTTAGGACCTCCCCTAGGAGATCTTAGCCGTCTAGACCTCCCTCAGTAGACCTCCACCCTTAGGACCTCCTTGTTAGATCTAGGCCATCAAGCCTTGATCTAACGATTAGGACCTCCTCTGGGCACGTTGAAGTCCCCACGCTTGGGTGCTCGTGGGCTTTGTGCTCCCGTGCTCGTGAGCCGTGCGATTTCAGATTAGCAGCCCACGACCTCCCCAGTTTGAGTTGGTTTTCAAGATTAAGTCCCGAAAGCTCTAATTTGCAAATTATTAATTGCTTTGAACTTCATAAATGCATAGCTTTCTCTCTGTAAATTCAAATTTAGCAAACTAAAGTTTGTTAGGTTCCTCTGTCAGCATACTTTAGTGTAGAATAGGTTTTAAAGTGGTCTTTGCCTCTGAAATTAATTATGCCCTAGCCTAATAACTTAGAAAAATCATAATAAATTCATTTTAGCTCCAAATAAAGTAAACTCAGTTTTGCTGACCTTAAAATGCCAGTATCTACCTACCATAAAAATTTCAGGTTCCAAATCTTTCTAGAAATTTATGCCATGAACAGTTACAGATAGCAATTAATGTTGCTTTTTCTAGCTGAAAGAAAATGTTTTGGCTATAACTTTTACATACTTAATCCAAATTAAATGATTCTTATTGCTAAATTTGTCTAAAATCATGCTCTTCCTTCTGTATAAATTTCATGGATTTTGGAGCAACTTTGATTTTGAGTCTTCTTCGGTGTTTGTCGATTTATTTGGATTTGCTTGCTCTTTTGATAGGTTCCGACGATTGTGTTGAGTTAGAGAGTGATCCTCTGCAACAAAAAAGTGACCTCCAGCAAAGAAAGCAATGTAACATCATTTGATCATATTGCTCCTATTACTTTTAAAGTTTAATATCTTGTTTGCAAAAATTAAGTATGCATGCTTCTTGTGTCAAAGTTAATTTTGTCGATTAGAGGTAGCTAATCCTATTGCATTGTTGTCTTGAAATTGTTCACCCCTACCGCTGTCATATATTATTATCCTCACTGGTGAATTAGAGCCCGCTGAATGATTTATGGTCTTTTATTGTCTTTGCGATATGATGCTTAGCAATGCTTAGTTACTGGTAGAATGGGGCGGTTATCGACTTAGTCGATGACCTTGATCACACAAAACTTGTTATTACTTATGATCAATACCTTGTGCTTTGTTTATTTATGCAAACTAAAACTGAAAATAAAATGTTTTAGACTTGGGCACAATGGTATGATGGTGTGATCTTATGGTGTGACTGGAATGGTGCCTGGGTCATCAAGAACCGAGTTGCTTGCGCCATTGATCCAAGCAATTTTGTGTGCTAACCACACTAGAGATATATGGGACCTCTCTTGACTTAGTACTTTGAGAGGTATTAATTGCTGAGTTGCTGGTGGTAGTTGTTAGTGTTTGTTTTGGGGATGAGAGGGATGGAGATTCCGGTTAGGTTCTCCATACCGAGGACACCCGCAGTTGCTTCGGCTAGGCCGGTGTTCCGACTCAACGTATGGGTCCTTGTGATCTTTGTCGCTGGCAGGTCACTAAGGATCAACCCCCATACATGCGACTCTTGATTAATGCAATCCATTGGAAATATCTCGTAGGACTTAGCCGTGCCAGCATACCAAAGGAAGTGTGCTTCATCTAGTGGCAAAAAGGCGGTCTGAAGTGTAGGTACATTGGTACAGCCCTGCAGGGTTAAATCTATTCGAATAGCCTCGTCCTAGGTTATGGACACGCTTGGTTATTTCCCGCAAGAACTAGACTACAACCTTTTAATTAAAACTTGACACGGGTGGTACGATTGGGCAATTCGTGCTATTGTTGTGATGGCCATTGGGATGGTCATCCCCAGGATGTCTTTATGTCACTTACTTATTGTCTCGCTGTTATCTATACAAATAAAATTCAGATTGTGAAAATTGCCTTCAACATATTATCTATTGCAAATAAAATCTGCTTTATGCTGAAAATAAACCGTTAGCCTTCCCCTTTGATTAAAGCCTGCATGTAGTAGTATCTAGGTTTGTTACTCGTAAGTCTTGTGAGTACATGTTTGTAGTCATTTGCATTGCTTATTTGTTGCAGAGGAAGAGGTTGATCCCCAAGGGATCGGCTTTTGTGAGTTTTGCTGCAGTGTGGACGACTAGCTTAGCGGCCCCGTCAGATTGCCTTGTGGGTGTGAGGCAAACTGGTTGGCTCTTGTTTATAGCCATCTTATGGCATTTTGCTTCCGCTATTGTTTAGCATTTTTAGCTTGTCTTGGCCAGTCGGCCTCTCTTTTGTAATAACTTTACTTTATGTCTTTTGCTTGTAAAGTTTACGCTTTGGTTCTGTGTGTTGTATGAAATTGATGCAATATTTTGTAAAAGGGTGTGTATACTTCAATTCTGAGAAGTATACATTTTCCCGAGGCACGGTGTATTTTGTTTGTGATGCTATAGTCAATGGAGGACTAAGCATTACAAGCTAAATAAACCGGGGTCTCACAAAGCTTGGTATCAGAGCCATACCGACCGTAGAAACCCCTAGCTTGGTCGTCTTTAGGATGTTTTGAAAACTTATTTTCAAAGTATCAAGTGGTTTATGAAAACCTAAGTAAGTTCTCAGACTTTACTCCTTACCTATCTTAGATTGCTCATCTCATCTTACTTTGGATTGAGTTTTAAAAAGTTCTTTTCCTCTCTTCCTTTCCAAAGGTATCGATTACTTCGGATTTTGGGAATCAATGAGTTTGGCAAATTGAAGTGTTGGCTACCCTTTTACAAGGTTTTGAAGCTTCTGGAGTCGAAATTTTCGACTAGGAGCTTGGATGCAAAATTTGGACAGCAAGCATTCAATTTCTGGACAACAAGCTCATGGGTTCTAAATAAGGTAGATAATGAGAGGTTAACTCAACTAAAATTGTGGGAGTAAAAGGGTAAGATGTGATATTAGTTGGCTAAGTATCTAACACCATATTAGTAGTTTCGCCCTGCTCTTTATGTGTGCGAAGACTTGAGTTAGGTGCTGAAATTTATCTCCTTAACCGATTGCTCGTTCTTTCAAAACAAGTTAGTCGTATCGGGGAGTTGATCTTGTGTCATGAAACTTTTATGCTGAATTTGTGCATGTTTTTCCAGCTTTTGGGGTTCATTTCTTAGTTGTGTTGTTATTTTCTTGGCCTTCAGTTTTCGGGCTTTGATGCTAACCCTTTTCTGTCACAGCAGGATGGCTGGGAGGACTCGTAGCAGTCAGGGTCAGCCGAAAGTATACATTTTCCCGAGGCACGGTGTATTTTGTTTGTGATGCTAGAGTCAATGGAGTTCTAAGCATTACAAGCTAAATAAACCGGGGTCTCACAGTTGCTACTACACCACCTGGCTTTCGACTTCCGGAAGTGGTTGGACTGGTACCTATGTATGGACCATGCCGCCAAGTTCGTATGTTAGTGGGTTTTCCTCACACTCGAAGATTGGATCCCCCTAGAGGCCATGTTCCATTATTAGGATCCGCAAGATGTCTCTTTAACCTAGAAGATCTGGAGGACTCGGGATCGCCTAGGGCGTGTCTCATGGATGAGTTTTCGGTAAACTTTAATCGGACTCCCTAATGTGTTGGTGTCTAGAGCAGTATGTGAGTGTAGAAAGACCTTCTAAATAATATAATGATGTAGTATTTGTATAATTATCTTTGTACTGTTGTAAAACTTTTCATTTCAGTCAGTTATCATTCGCCTATAGGCTTATATAGATATAACCGCACCGAAAAGCTTCTTCTTGTTTTTAATGGATCTTGTATTGGCCTATGTGCCTTTGTACACCCACTTGGTGTTAATTTTTGCGCATTTTATATCATTATGCATGCTAAATTTAGTGCATATGCTTGTTGTCTAGAATTTTATTTGTGCTCATTCAAATGTGTCTTTCGTCTAATTGATAATTTTTAGTGTGGCAGCAGGATGACGGGAGCCTGTGACACCCCGACTGTTTGGGAGCCAAGATGTCATCTAAATAATCTAACATACAACCATCAAGCGGAAGGATTTAAGCCATAACTCATCTAAGGACATAAAGAGTTCCAAAATTAATAGGACAATAGCAAGCATATAGTCTGAAACCAAACAAGTTTATCAAAATGGATGACCAAATACCACAAGCAGAAATAATCAAACATAACATAGAGGAAGTCATTAACCACATTTAACTTTTTTTATTACATTTCATCACTAAACGAATGAAAGACAGAACCAAGTCTAATTATTGAAACTGAAATTTGGTGGAGTGAATAAAAAGTGCGTGTCTACTCCCTCCCAATATAGTCATCATCAACGATCACCTAAAATAAACAACAAAACAAGAGTGAGTCCGAGACTCAGCAAGTACAGTGAATAATTGGACATACGTCAAATACGAACAAGACAATAACATTAAAGGTTATTAACATAACTCTGAATGTGTATATGAATGAATGGATTTAATGAAATGAAAGGACTGCACTCCCGCTTATACTGGTATAGCTAGTGACACACCTGTCGGTGTTCACTTAAGCCCGTATTTAACAAAATACGGGGATCCAAATCCCGTATGAAGAGCGTTTCATACGGGTGTCCAAATCAGTCCACATTGGAATGGTGGGTCTCACATGCCCATACTGGAATTGATGGATCTTTATAATCCACTCCTGTGGATGCCCACATCGGAATGGTGGGTTTTACGTGCCTATACTGGAATTGATGGATCTTTATAATCCACTCCCATGGACGGAACATGAAAATGGATGCATGTAGTGAACTTATGAATAATGAATGTCAACATCTCTAAACATGTGAATTTCACATATGAAAGGAACATTAACATTGAATCTTCTCACATATCATATAAAAACACAATACGAACATCAAGCATCTAGTATTCACAAATCATACGAATATCAATGTACTTGCCCATATTGAAATTGTGGGACTTCACTTCCCACTCCCATGGGTGAACAGGAACGAAGGAACAAATGAATATAATGAACGTAACCTTATTATTGAAGAATCATGGTATATCAACTATGAAGGGAAACAAGAAATACCCAAATTACCCATTTCATATTCATCAATCAAGTGGAACAAACAACAAACTAGACAAATCAATTGTACTTGCCTTTCGAACTGCGATGCGCTAGGAGGTAAGGACGAAGACACTAATCTCGAATTCCCTCCTCCTACACAAATTAAATACTTGAACAAGGAACCACGTGAATAGGACGTCACTCGAAATGTCTAATTGCAGCATCCTAACCCAAGGATCACAAAGTCGATCTACTCAAATAAACCGACAGTCTAGCAGGACTACAATCTGGACAGTAAGTACAAAATAAATCATAACTAATGATCTGACACTTGAAATGGAGTGTTCTCAGATCCTATGGAAATATAACAATGTCCTTCACAAAAGTCTAGTTGGCGGGATCTCCCAAATCGGCCAAAAACCTATTTCAATAATCTTTTGAAAGTCGAACATCGAATATGTCTGACAGAACTACACGTCGGTAAAGAAATATTCATAACTTTTGATTGGTCTAACCAAAACCCAAAATTATTACTGTTCTAGAAAGCTAAGAATACCATCATCAAAATCCTAGTTGGCATGACACTCAAATTTTGCCTTTAACAAAATGTGGCACACGGGTCAAAACTAATGACAGAACCTGACATGCAATCTGGACTGTCAACTTGAAACGTGCATAACTTTTGTTCTACAAATCCAAATAAGGTGTTCTTTATCAATCTTGAAATATAATGAGATTATCTACAAAAATTATTATGGGCAATACTTCTGAGTCAGCCCCTAACTAAGTCATATTTTAGCAAATACTGTGACTGTTAATTCTCGTCAGACTTTCGGGACAGTAGCAAAGATTTTATTATAACTTTTAAATCGTAACTCGGAATTGAGTGATATTTACGTCCACTGAAAGTTAAGAACGAACCCCACATATCTCTAGGAGATGGGAACCTCAAATTTGTAATCTAATCACACGAAAACCATCGCACAAGGTACTGGGCAGAACTGATCTAATTGCAGCAGGGAACCGATCTACTAAACGTAATCAAATTTGCATCTTTTACGATTCAAACAGCAAAGTAAACCCTTCGTTACCCTTGAAGATTCACAGGAAGATGAAGAACAACCCCCACGAAGAAGATCTTCTCCCTCTCCTTCCTTTCTTCTTCGTCCTCCTCTTCTTCTCCCTTAGCCGAAACCACGCAAGAACAAGACGGCAGCGAGGGCCAAGGGCGGTGGTTACTATTGCGGCATGGGGTACTGTAGCAGTGGCGTGGTACTGTAGCTACAGTAACATATTAATGTTTTCCCTCCTTTTGTTGGTGGCCATATCCCCCATGGGCCATGGGCCAAAAGGGCTAATTTTCCCTTGTCGCTTGACTTTAGGTTGGAAGCCCATTCCCCTCTAAATTCTGAATTTTTCCTCTTTTCATTCACTTAATTCCTTCTCTAATCTTATTGCACTCACTAATGATAATCGGGATATTACAGAGCCACTACTCGATCACGAGCTCAGCAGGGAGTGGAATCACCACCTCTGGGATCCCCCTTCGCTGATGTCCATGATCTCTACATGTAGGAAGAGCGTGTGGAACATTATGGCCGCCAAAATCAGCAAAGTGGTCGGCAAGAGGATGAGCTTCCATCACCGCCCACAATGGTTGAAGTCCTCGCTCAGATCGAGCGAAACCGTCTGTATCAGACGTGCATTCTCAAACAAATTGCGCCCAACACCTCCACTGCTCCAGGACCATCTAGTGGAGCAGGAGCTCATCGAAATCACAGAGGTCTTGCTAATTTTCAGCGGACTAACCCTTCGGTGTTCTCCAGTTCCGAGGATCCTATGGAAGCAAAAGATTGTCTGCGAGTAATTGAGAAGAAGATGTTGATTGCCCAATGCTCTGAGGCGGAGAAAGTCCTCTTTGCTAGTTATCAACTTGATGGAGCAGCAAGTGCATGGTGGGACAATTTTTACGCTATCCAGCCAGCCGGACACATCTCGATTGGGACGAGTTGAAGGAGGCCTTCCGTGAAGCACATATTCCAGAGGGAGTCATGATGATCAAGCAACAATAGTTCCTCACTCTCAAACAAGGGCGAAAGAGCGTGATCGAGTATCTCCATGAATTCAACTTCTTGGCTCGGTATGCTCTAGATGATATTGCCACTGACACTCGCCGACAAAGTTGATTCATGAATGGTCTAACAAAGGAAATGCAACTAGCTCTTGCTGTTCATGACTTCCACAACTTTCAGCACCTTGTTAACAAGGCCATAATAGTGCAGGTCAAGAACAACGCGTTGGAGGAGTCACGTAAGCGAAGGAGGGCAGGACAAAATGAATTAGGTGGCGGTTTTCCGAGGCCGCGCACTTGGTAGCCTAACCCTCCTCGTTCCCAAGCTCCAACTCCACCAAGGCCACCAGTATTTGCACCTCATCCCTCACCGCCTAATTGGCAGCCAAGAGTTGATGGAAATCAGCCACCTAATGTCAGCAACGTCAGGTCGGGTGTGATCTATTTCCACTACAGACATCCCGGGCATCTCGCCAATCAGTGTTTTGCGAAAGCATGTGGTTTGCCTCCTGTCCAACCATCACCAGCACCTGTGCATCCAGCACCACCTCAGAGGGTAGCGGCCAAGCCTACCCCAGCTCAGGAATGTGGCTGAGTGAACCATGTTACCGCTGAGGAGGCAGTTGACACACCAGACGTCGTCTTGGGTATGCTTCTTGTTAACTTCAGTCCAGCTGCTATTTTATTTGATTCTGGAGCATCCCATTCTTTTGTCAAGAGGTATTTTGTTGTCCTTCATCAGTTAGACATGCATATACTTTAGCCACCCTACCTTATTCGGTCACCAGGATCAGTTTTTCAAACCGATCAAATCTGCCGGGACATAAAAGAAGAAATTCAGGGGATAGAATTTTTGGCAAACTTGATAGTGATAGATTCAGAAGAGATGGATGTTATTTTAGGAATGGATTGGCTGTCCACTAACCAGGGGCAAATCAATTGTGTTTAGTGGTCAATTTCTGTCACAAGCGAAAACAGCAAGCAAGTCGTTTTCGAATCTAAGACTGTAGATTCTCATCTTTATGCCTTGGAAGCTGTTACCACTTCCAACTTGGAAATGGTACCAGTAGTTTGTGAGTATCCAGATATTTTTCCTGAGGAACTTCCAGGCTTGCCTCCAGATCGCGAAGTGGAGTTCGTGATCGAATTGTCACTTGGTACTGCACCCATATCAAAACGGTCGTATCGAATGCCTCCCAATGAGTTGGTAGAATTGAAGAAACAACTCATGGAATTGTTAGACAAGGGATTCATTCGACCAAGATCCTCGCCTTGGGGATGTCCGACAATCTTTGTTAAGAAGAAGGACAAGACATTGCGGATGTGTGTGGACTACTGCCCGTTAAATGAAGTCACAATAAAAAACAAGTATCCAGTTCCCCGAATTGATGATCTGTTTGACCAACTGACTGGAGCCCAAGTATTCTCTAAGATTGATTTGAGATTGGGTTATCATCAGATTAAGGTCAAAATTGAGGACATTCCGAAGACAGCATTCTCTACTCGTTACGAGCTGTATGAGTACATTGTCATGTCCTTTGGCCTAATGAATGCACTAGCTTATTTCATGAACCTCATGAACTCAGTTTTCATGGAATATCTGGACAAGTTTGTCGTCGTGTTTATTGACGACATCCTCATTTATTCTAAATCTAATGAGGAACATGAGAAGCACTTGAGGTTTGTGTTGGAAACACTACGCAAGCATCAACTTTATGCAAAGTTAAGCAAGTGTGAATTCTGACTTAAAGAAGTTAGCATTTTGGGTCATGTGCTATCTAAAGGTGGTGTCGCTATTGACCCAAGTAAGTTACAAGATGTGTTGAATTGGAGTCAGCCCAAAAGCGTCATCGACATTAGGAGTTTTCTTGGACTAGCGGGTTACTACCACTGGTTCATCAAAAATTTCTCTAGAATTGCTAGGCCAATGACCCAGCTGTTAAAGAAGGAGAAGAAGTTTGAATGGTTGGCCGAGTGTGAAGAAAGTTTCCAAATTCTAAGAACACTCCTGACCAAAGCTCTTATTCTCACTCTACCAGATATTCACAAGAGCTTCGACATATACTGTGATGCATCTTGCCATGGGCACCATTGTGTGCTTATGCAAGAAGGCGAGTAGTGGCATATGCGTCGAGGCAATTGAGATCTCACGAAGTGAATTATCCCATGCATTATTTAGAGTTGGCAGCTGTAGTCCATGCTCTAAAGATTTGGTGACATTGCCTCATCGGTAATTGTTGCGAGATCTATATTGATCATAAGAGCCTGAAATATATTTTCACTCAAGCTGTTCTGAACCTGAGGCAAAGAAGATGGCTTGAGCTAATCAAGGACTATGATATGGGACTCCATTATCATCTAGGAAAAGCCAATGTAGTAGCCGGCGCATTGAGCAAAAAATCTCAATGCAATTGCTTGTCGGTGACATCTACTTTGGAAGGCTTGTGCGCTGATTTTCAGTGACTGAATCTCAAGATGGTTGAAGAGGGATTTCTTGCTGCTCTAGAGGTAAAATCCACATTAGAGGATCAAATCAAAGAGGCCCAGAAGATAGATTTGGAGGTAGCCCAAATCCGGGAGGATATGAAGCAAGGCAAAGCCAAAGGTTTTGTTGAAGATGAGTAAGGAACCTTACGGTTTGGGAAACGGTTGGTAGTGCCTTTTAATCGCGAGTTGAAAGAAATAATTCTCCAAGAAGCTCATAACTCTCAATTCTCCATACACCCTAGAAGTACTAAGATGTATCAAGATCTGAAGAAGAGGCTCTAGTGGAGCCAAATGAAGCGGCAAATAGCACAATATGTTGCTGAATGTGATATTTGCCAAAGGGTAAAAGCTGAGCATTTGAAACCATTAGGTACACTCCAACCGCTACATGTTCCCTAGTGGAAATGGGAAGAAGTTGGTATAGACTTCGTCACTAGTCTTCCAAAGACTCCAAATGGATCGGATGCCATTTGGGTGATTATTGATCGATTGACAAAGGTTGCTTATTTTATTCCCATCAAGACTACCTTCACTGGGGGCAAGTTAGCAGAGTTATATATATCGAGAATTGTCTGTCTCCACGGTGTACCAAAGGTCATTATTTCAGACTAAGGTCCTCAGTTCACTTCATATTTCTAGTAGTGCCTACACCAAGCAATGGGAACGAATCTATCTTTTAGCACCGCTTACCACCCTCAAACAAGAGGCCAAACTGAAAGGGTGAACCAAGTTTTGGAAGATCCACTTCGAGCATATGTGCTATACTATAACAAGAATTGGGAGAAGTGCTTGTCGTATGCGGATTTTTCCTACAACAATAGCTTCCAGTCAAGCATACAGATGTCACCTTTTGAGGCGCTATATGGGAGAGCTTGTAGGATGCCGCTGAACTGGTCTGAGTCCAAGGAAAGACCATTCTATGGTTTTGACTTGGTGCAAGATGCATAAGAGTAAGTTCGATTGATCCGAGACCGATTGCGGACTACGTAGTCTCGCCAGAAGAGTTATGCGAACCGCCATCATCGTGAGTTGAGCTTCGAGGTAGACGATCATGTTTACCTTAAAGTCACACCAATGAAGGGCATCCACCAATTCCAGGTGAAGGGAAAGTTAGCACCTCGTTATATCGGACCATTCCGAATCCTGGAAAAATGGGGAACTGTGGTGTATCAATTGGAATTACCCACCTCTGTTTCAGCAGTGCATGATACCTTTCATGTCTCACAATTGAAGAAATGTCTTTGTATCCCTACTGAAGTAACCAAGTATGAGAACCTTGATTTACAACTCGATCTTTCTTATCGAGAGCATTCGATTGGTATTCTTGGTGAGATGGAATGCAAGACAAGAAACTGCACAGTCAAGCTATTGAAAATTCAGTGGAGCAACCACACAGAAGAGGAAGCCATCTGGGAGCGTGAAGATCAAATGCGGACTGAGTATCCATATCTTTTCCATAGGTCTAAAGTGCCTTCGAAACAAGAAAGAAAAGGTTAAACAAAGCAATAGAAAATAAAATATAATAGCAACATCATGCTATCTTGTAGGTGTTCTTAGTTCTATCTTTGAAGGAAATGAAGACAACAAATGTTGTTTTTCTTTAAAAGGAACTGTTTAGAAGCATTCCATTCCGATTTTTGAACTACCGGAATCTCGGGATGAGATTGTTTTAAGGGGGAGGTTTGTCACAGCCCCAATTTCAATAAATGGAAATTAGATGCATCTCATGAGTATACATATATTTTTGGAGGATATGCATAAATTGTTGCATTGGAATTATTCAAATCAAAGAATCATTTGTAACTCAAATTGAAACTCCAAAAGAAAATTGAAATTAATGCTTGTAAAGATCGCTGTAAGGTAATTTATTCAAATACTAGAATAATTATCATGAATTAATATGATTTTTGTCACATTTTAGAGTCGAATTTGACCTTGAGAAAAATCTAAGTTCTAGTGTTTAACATCTACTGTTAAGGATTTTAAATTAAGTAATTAAATCATGAACAATGTGTTTCGAAAATTCATATAAATTTATTATCATCCTAGTAATCTCTTTGAAAAATTTCATAATTTTCTAAATTTATTTGCTATTTTTAAACTATTGGTCAAAGTAGAGGTTTGGAAATCAATTCAATCAACCATTTAAACCTAACCCAAACCCATTCGGACTATTCCGACCGAAACAGACCTTAGTGACTTAACTGGACCCAACCTGTTCGCTAAGCTAGTCTCTAACTCGCTTCGCTTCGCTGTTACCACTGACGAGCCAGGCCAGCTCGTCAGCCCTTCTCCACGTCGCTGAGCTCCCTCTAGGCGCAGCATGAGGTGGCGTCGAGGTGTTGTTGTGCCGGGCTATTCCATCCATGCAACTTCACGCCATCTCGTTACCATCAATGCCATCCAATCTAGAGTCACCATGATGCATTGTCGTAACTCTTTCCGTTGTGGAAGGCCCTGAAAACCACCGACAACTCTCTCAGCCGAGCTGATGGGGCCATTGTTTCTCCCTCTTCACTGAAGGGTATCCTCTCATCTTTGTGCCATGCTTTTTCTCTTTTCACGCCGTTCTTGTTTACTAAGCTCAGGTCTTGATTTGTAGCAAATCGTCGGAACCACGAGCGTCTCTTCTATAACCCTAGAGAGTCATATCATGTATTATGGTACGAGAGACGTTTACCCTCAATTGATTCATACTTTGATTCACAGAGATCATCGGAATTCAAATTTTCTCATGTCTCGGCCGAAAACAACTCCATCTTCTCCATCTCCGGTCTGGTGAGCCTTGGTTCAATTCCTTTTGTCTAGAGTATCTCCTTAGCTTCCTTAAGCATTCCCGATCATTCTTTTCATTATTTTTACCTAGGTTGTTGTGTCCATGTTGAGCTCGTTGCCATCGTTGGTCAACTGTCACAGAGATCCTCCTTGTACCTTTGGTCATCTCCTTGGCTCTGTAGCTTCTTTATACCTCATAGGATCATGAGCATGCATTTGTTTGCTTAATGCGCCATCGAATCGTCATGTCCATATGTACCGTAGTTGCGCCGCCGCACTTCACTGTCGCGCTACCGCTCTGGCCATACTCCGGCCATGTTTCGGCCACCGATAGGACAACAAGGCTATTAGGAAGCCATTTCTAGCCTTAGTTCACTCTAGCATGGACCATAGCGCCGACTAGCCACCGTGCAAGCTCACGGGATGAGCTGCTTTGTTGTCGGGATGTCCGACAACACTATAGCCCCATGATTAGCTAAATCACTGTTGGGTTAGAGTTAAGTACTCATTAACTATCGCTTAATCATTGCTATATCTCACTGACTGGTGAGACCATGAACACAAAGTGAGGCGTTTTAAATAAACCGGGTTAAACATAGAGTCACTGAGATACGGGCCTTCACAGTTAAGTGCACAGTTCCCTCCATCATGGACCATGGACTGAGCTCATGGACCTTCGGTCCATGCACTATGCTATAGACCGAGCCTATGACACATACACCCCACACATAGTAGGTTTTAATTTGGGATTTAATTGAAAAATAAAAAAACACTATGCAATGGACCCCACATGTAAGTGACTAAGGCTAGATTCAGCTGGGTATAAAAAGTATTAAATACTTTTAGAAATTCTGAAAAGGATTACTTTTGCACTCAAAATGGTTTAAACTTCAAAAATTCATAAGTAATTCATTTTAACTCCAAATGGAGTGAAATTAATTTTGTTAGTTTTCATTTTTATTGTACTTTAAATTGGAATCGGTTTGAGACATGTTTCTATTGCAGAAAGTTTTGATATTTGAATTAATTGTACACTAATGACTTTAACCTTAAAAAATTCATAGAAAATTCATATGTACTCCAAATGAACTAAATGTTTACCTAAATTCATATAAAATTAGAACCTCACCACTGCATAAATTTCATGCATGTTGAGCATTTTTGAATTTTTGAGACTTTCTCGGTGTTTATTCGTTATTGTTATGTTTAGATTCTGAATTGCGTGACGTGAGTGATTATATACTTGAAAGTCTTGAGGTGGAATAAGTGGAATATCAACAAGACAAGCATCCTCTAGCATCATCTTGATCCCAACTTTTGTAGTTTAGTATTTTGAATTGCAATAATAATTGCTTGCATGTTATTTTCGTTATATCGATAATTTGTGAGTCTAGTTAGCTATGTCCTAACTCTTGCAGGTTATCCTTGATATTCCCGTTACGAGGAACGTGATTCATGCTGACTCCAATCCTGAGGTGCTCCTGGGCTTCCTTAAGGCGGTGTCTGGTTTCCCACAACTCATACATGTTGCAGCGATGGATTTGGTCCATGATGTGAACCAATCTCGCTAGCTGGCGTACTTGTGGGTCATCTCCAAACTGGATCTCATCGAACGTGTTCACCTCTGCGCTTGGACCTTGTTTCGGGAAATGGTAGTAGGGTGGCTAAGACAGCTCCGTCAGATCATGACGAAGGTGGCTCATAACCCCACTGGCCGCTTCCTGATTGGCCATGGCTTCAGAAGTGGCATGAACTTGGATACAGTATGGAGTGCTTCCTGGCACCTGTCTAGCAATACTGTTGACTACAGCTCGATACTCTTCCATCCTAGGTCCTTGATCCCGACGGTAGATGGTATACTTCAGATGATAGGTGAAGTTGGCTTGCCACATCATATCTCATAGCAATGCGGGATATCCGTCCACTTCCACAAGACGTGTCTCCTTAACCAAATACTTACTACACATCTAAAGCATATGAAGACAAGGTAAGTGAGCAAAGCAGTTTGAAAATCCAACTGAAAGTTGGGGTAAGAAATGACACAAAGATGGATCACAAATAAAAGACTTTCATACTTAAGATTTCTGAAAATATTTTGCTATTTTAGAAAATAACTTCACAGAAGACTTACTAATGCCAACGACCAAGCAATTCCTAACCTACAGTCAGTATGGCTCTTATACCAACGCTGCTGCAGGGCCCCGAAATCGAATATGTTTCCAAATCAAGAGATTATACCGGTGGCATAACTCTTAACAGGAAACGAGCCCGATTTTGGTTTTCTCCCAGATATGAGTCATGTGTTAGCTCCCAAGATCAAGGCTAACCCGCACAAACCCTTTTACAACATGGTACATAGACATACACCAGTTATACATGTTCATAACATTAATTTTTACAAAACTAATGTTTGGTACACAACATATACAAATGATCAACGGTCATCTAAAATAGAAGTTTGCAGCGGAAAGTAACCATAAATAGCAAAAGTTCCAACTAGTTTGACCATCACCCAAAGGAAACTGAGTGGAAGTAGAAACAACTTCATTCGTTAGAGTCGCTGTAGTCGGCGCTAACGAACTAATCATTATTGTAATTTTCCTCACCTGCAACAAGTGGTCATCTGGTTGAGTACAAAAGGTACTCACAAGACATACACAAACTAACAAAAGAAAGTGTTTAATAGAACCTAGCCAAAGGATTAGAGACTATACATATTAAAGGCTATCCAAAGGAAGGCTGTAATGGCAGTAGATTTGCATAAAGCAACAAGTTTTACTCTACACTTTCTAATTTTTGCAGAGGCCATATAGTAAACAAAATTTGGACCAAAAGACAATAAGTAACATTCGTATAAATGTAGAATAAACCAAGTCAAAGTGGCTGCCCACTTTGATAATCTGACAGGCATGAACAACCATTCATGCCGATACCAAGTTATAACCATATCAAATTTAATTTGAAATCTAACAATTGCTGTCTCGAACCCAAGTGGTTGTTCGTAACCGTGGACACAGCTATTCGAATAGTTTTAATCCTGCAGGGGAGTACATCTTTACCCACACGACTTGATCAGCCCGTAAGCCACCGGATAATAGCATACTTCCTTTGGTATGCCGGCCGGGGAAATCAAGACTCAATATTTTTCAGCAAGAACATCTTATTGAGTTGAATCACCCATGCGAGACCTGATCCCGCTTAGTACAAGTTTCTGATAGAACCTGCTAACCGGGGCACCCATATTGTACTGGGAGTGTTGATCCAATTAATAGAAATTAAAGCTGTGCTCACTGCACATATTAAATTGCAATCGAAGCCCTACGAACAACATGATCAAACACATGTGTCCTTACACCACCTGTGATCCAACTCAATAAAATTCTCCCCTTACTTAACCAAACAGCTCCCAACCCGTGTGTGGAAGTACGAGTGGTACTTGGATTAGCAAAGGCATAAAGTTCGGTCCTTAATGATCCAGACAAGACTACCACAAACCCGATTCTCGTGCACGGAGGCACCCACACTAGCAACCACTTGTCCAGATCAATTCATGTTGAAATAAATAATGGTTGTACTCCAAAAATCAGATACGAAGATCTGAACCAAAAACATAAATATAAAAGATTCAGTGTTTCCCACGGTTGACAAGATAAACCCGCCAACCAACCTACCGAAACTAGTGACTTGCTGAACTAAGCATTATAGAAGGAAATAACTATCATCTACAAACCTATCTTAGGCTCAAGTGTATGGAATTATTAAGGGTAAACCACAATCATTATGACATAACTAATCTAGACTCACAAGATAACAAATATAGCAAAAATAGTATGCAAGCAATTATCATTGCATTACAAAATACTAAAGTACTAAAAACTAGGATCAAGATGATGCAAGAGGATGCTTGCCTTGTTGATAAACGACTTGTTCACTCACTGGAGTTTCAGATATATAACCACTAGCGTCGAGTAACTCAGAATCTAGAAAAAGTGACAACTAGTGAACACCGAGAAAAATATCAAGACCAGAATGCTGGAAAGATGTAAGACAAGTTTACAAAAGTAATGTTCTATTTTCTAAGTGAACTTAGGTGAGAGTTTTGGTTTAGTTGGAGCTCAATTAAACTTTCTGTGAAATGTATGAGCTTAAAGTTATTGATGTGCAAATTATCTGATTAACAAATTTTTCTGTAACAAAAACATGTATGAGGGTTAGTCTAGATTAAAGTACAGTAACAAATAATACTAACAAAAATTTACTTTACTAGGTTTAGAGTTAACGAAATACTTAATAATTATAGAAGTTTAAACTATTTTTAGTAAAGAAATAAACCAGATTAAACACTTAATAACACTAACCAACATGGATTAAGGGTTAACTAATAAGCTACAGTTTTGGTTAGAAATCCAACAACAAAACGCTAGCTCCCATGAGCTTGCTCAGCAGCTCACTAGAGCTATGGCCCAAGGCGGTGCGAGCTAAAGCCCAAAATGGATTCACAATAGTGCAACGAACCTAATGGTGGCCGAAAGCTTGGCCGAAGCAGTGGCGCTAACACGACACAAGCGGTCATGTCAACCCGTCAACGATTGAAATGAATGGAAGCATGCTTGAGCATCTATGGTTCACAAAGAAGCTACCTGAGCTAAGAAAACGACTAAAGGTCCAAGGAGTAGCTCTGGCGATGATGACCGAGTGTTGGCGATGAGGATTTCACGCGGAAAAGATGACCTGAGCAAGGAATCACAAAAAGGGTGGCCAGGATAAGTTACATAGACCCATTAGATGGTCATGTTGAAAGGAATCGAGGAATGGCCTATCAGACTGGAGATGGAGACGAAGGGAGTACTTTCGGTTGAACTTCAAAGAAAACCAAATTCATGAGCACACTGGTAACAAAAGAATGAATTGATTGAGGGGTTTTGCTCATTATATCTTAGGTCAAGACATGATGTGCAAGAAAAACAAATGAGCTCACCGGAGCGAAGAATTCCATGACAGCAGCACTCCGGTCATGCTCTGAACCGAAAAAGACAAGCTCGCGTTCCTAATGTTGTGCTACACAAAAGAGATCCGGCTTAGCATAAATGAGAATGGCAAGCAAGAAGAAGAAGGAAGACATGGAGAACGAAGAATTTTCCTCAACAGGGAGAGTGGAAATGCCGGCTTGCCAACTCGGTGGAGTGTGGAACGAAAGGGTTTTGATGGTGCTCTACATCGAATAAAATGATGACGGTCACTCGTGGTAGCACCAGGATAGGCAATGTTAGCATGGTGAGGCCAAGTGGCGATGCATGCACCGAAATACACAGGCGCGTTGCCACCATGCCCTCGGCTTTGCACGGCGTAGGCATGGTGCGGAGAAGATGAAGATGGGGTGAGGCTAACATCTGGACCATGTCTGTCAGTCACAAAGAAACGATGCGATCGAGAGCTAAAGGGTGCGGACAGTCCGATCTAGATTCAAAGGTCCGGATTGAAAACACTGGTCGGTGGTCCGAACGTTCCAAATCCATGTGGACGGTCCGATCTAGATCTAACGGTCCAAGGTCAAGGCGCATTCGGATGGTCTGAACATCACCACTCCACCCAGCGGTTGAATTAAAATCGAATGACCCGCGCGTGATGGGCTTAACCCTTTGAAATGGCACGACCCGATTTAAAAAAGACAGCCCAGATCGCGTGGGTAGTTCGGATGGTCCGAACTTTCCCATTGATCTGGATGGTTCATTTCAAATCAAGCGACACGCGCATGCTGGGTTCAACCAAAAAGGAAATGCCCGGTTTGATTAACAATTAACGGTCTAGATCGCATGGAGCGTTCGGATGGTCAGAACGTCCCAATTGATCTGGTCCGTCTGTTTCAAATCGAACAGTTCGCGCACAACTAAGAGGTTGGACTGAGCCCTGTTGAACGTGGCTCGAGTTGGTCCTACAGGCACAAGGCTGGGCCTAACCAAGTCGCTTGGGTTTGAGTTGCTACAGTACCAGTAGGCTAAGGCTGGGTCTAAAAGGTTGATTAGAACCAAAATCAAACTTAAAAGTTTGACCGGATGGCTAAAAATATCAAATAAATTTATAAAAATATGAAAAAAATTTAGAGAAGCTTCTGGGATGATATAGATCCCATAAAAATTTTAAAAACTTCACTGTTCAGGATTTAAATATTTAATTTAAAAACCTTAACCGAATTGGTTTAAATAAAGAGCAAAGATTTTTCTCAAGATCAAACTTTTCTCTAAAAACTTAACAAAAAATATATTAATTCATAATAATTAATCTAGTATTTAATTAAATTGATTTCCAGAGTCCTTTACAAGTATTAACTTAAGTTTTCCTTTCGGGAGTTACTTTTCAAGTTTTAAATTTGACTTGAATTTTAAATTTTAAATGCAACCAATTGTGCAAATGATCCAAAATGTCATGTATGCTCATGAGATGCACCTAAATTCCAATAACTAAAATTGGGGCTGTGAAAAACCGCCCCCTTAAGAAAATCTCGTCCCGAGATTTTCGATAGGTTAAGAAAAAGACTGAAGAGTAACTTGGTTGGATTACAACAAGATATACATCTGCTGTCTTGATTTCCTTCAAAGATAGAAAAGAAAGATCTAACAAGCAACAAGGTGTTATTATTATATTTTCCTTTCTATTGCTTTGTTTAACCTTTCCTTTTTTGATTCAAAGGCACTTCTAACCCTAAGAAAAGAGGTACAGATACTCAGTCCGCATTTGGTCTTCACGTTCCCAGGTTGCCTCATCTTCAGTATGGTTACTCCACTGAATCTTTAGAAGCTTGACGATACGATTTCTTGTATTACGTTCCATCTCACCAAGAATATTCACCGGATGCTCTTGATAGGAAAGATCAGGTTGAAGATCAAGATTCTCATACTTGGTTGCTTCAGTAGGAATACGGAGACATTTCTTCAGTTGCGAGACATGAAAGGTATCATGAACTGTTGAAAGAGAGATGGGCAACTCCAGTTGAGGTGCTAACTTTCCCTTCACCTGGAATCGATGGACACCCTTCATTGGTGTGACTTTAAGGTAAACATGATCGTTCACCTCAAAGCTCAACTCACAACGACAATGGTTGTCGTAGCTCTTTTGACAAGACTACTGAAAGTATCTAGGCCCTTACAATCGTGTTTTGGTAATTAATGATTATATGTGATTATTGGACTAACGTGTTTCTTGAGTATTTACAAGGTTAAGACCTTTTGGTGGTTTCAATGATGAAAAGCATGCTAAAAGGGTAAACAAAGGTTTTCATGATTGAAGACAGGTATAAGTAGACGATGATCATTTTATATTTTACCAGTCTTAGAAGAAAAGTTTGGAAGACCGGATTTTAGGATAAATGTTGTACTATTAAGAGGGATCATGACTAGTACCTTGAGAACATGATCTTGTGCAATATGGATCAATTTAGGATCATGCATGCATCTGGTTTTGCTTTCCCAAAAGTCTTTGTTTTAAGTGTTTAAAAAATCGGCTCAACCGACGTCTTACTGGCGGTTGTACCGCTTGGTGCGGTATGACCGCATGTTACTTGGCGGTTCTACCGATTTGTGAACTCCTCAATTTCGGTACTACCGCATTGCGGTCGTTCCGAATTTTAGTTGGCGGTTGTATAATACCAGAACCGTTGCATTTTTTGACTCAGAGCTCTCTGAGAAAATCGGTCGTACCGAAATTGAAAAGCGGTCATACCGATCTGCGGTTGTACCGATTTTCGTATGGCGGTACGTATTTTACAGAGAGCATGTCATCTCGGTCTTTTTGGAAAACCCTTGGTTCGGTCGTACCGCAAGTTAGTTGGCGGTCGTACCGCAAGGGTTGTTCAACGGCTATGTCAGTGTCATTTAATGTCACTGTTCTAACTGCATAAAGGCTCGATCTTAAAAGGCCGCATCGCACCTTAGTTGGCGGTCATACCGCATTTCGGTATTTTTCAGGGTATGACTCTCCAACGGTCGTTTTTGTTGGTGGGTGGTATAAATACCCCCCCCCCCAACTGCACAAGGGCAAAGGGCTCGACCACATTTAACATCTTTTGAGCCTTGTGCATTCATTCAACTCCTCAAATTCATTTGTTCACTCTTTGAGAGGTTGTTGAGCTCATTCAAGTGCATTCATCATTCTAGTTGATCCTCTTGCACTTGAGTGTCGTCAAGCGAAGGTCTTGGTTTGTTACTCTTGGAGTTTTGCCAAACTCCTAGACGGCTTGGCGGTGATTGCACGGTGATCTCTTCAAGAAGATTGTGAAGAGGCCCGGTGCCAAGATTGTGAGTGGTTTGGTGTTCACCATCTCCGGAGCGGAGGAAGAACAACCAATAGTGATCGAGGAAAGGCTTAATACGTGGAGCCTGCTTGATTGGTTAAGGCTCCCTCAACGTGGCCTAGTGAAGACCGGTAAGTCTTCGATACCACGGGAAAATATCTTCTCTCATTGTGGTTATCTCTAGTCTTTACTCTTCCGTATTTATATTTCTAGCTTGATCTTTGTGCTTGTATTGCTTAACTAGAAGTATAACTTGTTTAGACTAAGTTGTTAATTGGCTTATCTTGTTAATTTACTAAAAAGTTTAAAAACCTCCTATTCACCCCCTCTAGTCGGTTATCCTTGATCCTACAACTATGTAGCCCGCAATCGGTCTCGGATCAACCGAACTTGCTCTTCTGCATCCTTCAAGTCCGGACCATAAAATGGTCTTTCTTCAGACTCAGACCAATTTAGCGGCGTCCTACAAGCTCTTCCATACAATGCCTAAAAAGGTGACATTTGTATACTCGACTGATAGCTATTGTTGTAGGAAAATTTGACAAAAAGTAAACACTTCTCCCAGTTCTTATTGTAAGACAGAACATAGGCTCGGAGAAGATATTCCAGTATTTGATTTATTCTCTCAGTTTGGCCTCCAATTTGAGGATGATAAGTAGTGCTAAAAGATAAGTTAGTTCCCAATGCTTGCTGTAGGCATTTCCAGAAGTACGAAGTGAACTGTGGACCTCGGTCTGAAACAATGACCTTCGGTACACTGTGGAGATAGACAATTCTGGAAATGTAGAGTTTCGCTAACTTGTTTCCTACAAAGGTGGTTTTAATAGGAATGAAATGAGCAACCTTCGTCAAACGATCCACGATCACCCAAATAGCATCGAACCCACTCTGAGTCTTTGGGAGACCGGTGACGAAGTCCATTCCAACTTCTTCCCATTTTCACTGGGGAATAGGCTGTGGTTGAAGTGTACCTACAGGTTTTAGATGCTCAGCTTTCACCCTTTGGCAAATATCACACTCAGCCACATACTGTGCGATTTGTCGCTTCATTCGGCTCCACCAAAGCCTCTACTTCAGATCTTGATACATCTTAGTACTTCCATGATGTATAGAAAATCGAGAGTTGTGAGCTTCTCGAAGAATTAAATCTCCTAGCTTAAGGTTAAATGGTACCACCAAACGGTTGCCGAACCAAAGAATGCCTTGTTCATCAACAGAAAAACCTTTGGCTTTGCCTTGCTTCAAAGCTTCCCAAATTTGAGCTAGGTCCAAATCAGTTCTCTTGGCCTCTTTGATCTGATCTTCTAATGTGGATTTCACCTCTAGGGTAGCAAGATACCCTTCTCCCACCATCTCAAGGTTCAATTGCTGAAAATTAGCGCACAACCCTTTCGAAGGGGTTGTCACCGACAAACAGTTGCATTGGGATTTCCTGCTCAACGCGTCGGCAACTACATTGGCTTTCCCGGGATGATAATGAAGTCCCATATCATAGTCTTTGATCAGCTCAAGCCATCTTCTTTGCCTCAAGTTCAGATCGACCTGAGTAAAGATATACTTTAGACTCTTGTGATCAGTGTAAATCTTGCAACGATTACCGATGAGGTAATGTCACTAGATCTTCAGAGTATGGACTACGGCTACCAATTCCAAGTTATGTGTGGGATAATTCACTTCATGAGGCCTCAACTGCCTTGATGCATATGCCACAACTCGGCCCTCTTGCATGAGAACACAACCGAGCCCATGGAGAGATGCATCGCAATAAATGTCGAAGCTCTTGTGAATATCTAGTAGAGTGAGAACTGGAGCTTTGGTCAGGAGTTCTTTCAATATCTGAAAACTTTCTTCACAGGTAGCGGACCATTCGAACTTCTTCTCCTTCTTCAAGAGCTGGGTCATTGGCTGTGCAATCCTGGAGAAATTTTCAATAAACCTACGGTAATAACCCGCAAGTCCAAGAAAACTTCGAATGTTGGAGACACTCTTGGGCTGACCCCAATTTAGTACATCTTGTACCTTACTTGGATCAACAGCGACCCCACATTCAGTAGTACATGACCCAAAAAGCTGACTTTCTTGAGCCAGAACTCACACTTGCTGAACTTTGCATAGAGCCAATGCTTGCGTAGTGTTTCCAACACAAGCCTCAAGTGCTTCTCATACTCTTCATTAGACTTGGAGTAGATGAGGATGTCGTCAATAAACACAATAACAAAATTGTCCAAGTATTCCATGAAAACTGAGTTAATGAGGTTCATGAAGTAAGCTGGTGCATTTATCAAACCAAAAGACATGACAGTATACTCGTACAAGCCGTAATGAGTAGAGAATGTTGTCTTAGGAATATCCTCAGTTCTAACCTTGATCTGATGGTAACCCGATCGTAAGTCAATCTTTGAAAATACGTGAGCTCCAATCAGTTGGTCAAACAGATCATTGATCTGGGGAAGAGGATACTTATTCTTGATAGTGACTTCATTTAGCAGACGGTAGTCCACACACATCCGCAAAGTCTTATCTTTCTTCTTGACAAAGATTGCTAGGCATCCCCAAGGTGAGGAGCTCAGTTGAATAAATCACTTATCAAGCAACTCCCCAAGTTGTTTCTTTAGTTCTACCAACTCATTGGGAGGCATCCGATACGGTCACTTTGATATAAGCATGGTACTGGGCACTAGCTCGATCACAAACTCTACTTCCCGATCTGGGGGCATGCCTGGAAGTTCTTCAGGAAAGACATCTGGATATTCACAAACTACTAGTACCATCTCCAAAGAAGGGGTGGTACCAACCTTCAGGGCATAAAGATGACAACCAACTGTCTTAGAGTTGAACACAACTTGTTTGCTATCTTCATTTGTGACAAAAATAGACTTCTGAACACAATTAATTTGCCCTTGATTTTTGGACAGCCAATCCATTCCCAAAATAACATCCAAACCTTCTGAATCTATCACAATCAAATTTGCCAAAAATTCTACCCCTTAAATTTTCACTTTTATTCCCTAACAAATTTGATTGGTTTGAAAGACTGATCCATGATTGTATAAGGTATGGTGGTGAAGTGTATGCATGTCTAATCGATGAAGAACAAGAAATGCCTCTTGACAAAAGAATGGGATGCTCAAATCAAATAAAACAAGAGCTAGGCATAAATTAACAAGAAGCATAACGAGGACAATGTCGTGCATCAATCACCTCTTTGGCAGTGATTTGATTTACTCGACCACGAGGTTGAGTTGGAGCAGGCTTGACCGCTGCCCACTGAGATGGTGCTAGACGCACGGGTGCAGGAGAAGGTTCGACAGGAGGAAAACCACGTGCTTTCGCATAACACTGATTGGCGAAATGCCCAGGACGTCTGCAGTGATAACAGACCACATCTGACCTGACGTTTCTGATATTAGGTGGCTGATTCCCACTAACTCTGGGCTGCTGGTTAGAGGGTGCAGGGCGAGGTGCAAAAACTGGTGGCCTCGGTGGAGTTGGTGCTGGGGCACGAGCAGGGTTGGGCTACCAAGTGTGCGGCCCCGAAAAACTACCACCTGATGCAATTTGTTCTACCCTCTTTAGCTTGCGTGATTCCTCCAACGCATTGCTCTTGCCCTCTACAATGATGGCCTTGTTGACAAGATGCTGGAAATTGTGAAAGTCAAGAGCTGCAAGTGCTAGCTGCATTTCTTCTGTCAGACCATTCATGAATCGGCTCTGGCGACGGATGTCAGTGGAAACATCGTTTGGAGCATACCGAGCCAAAAAGTTAAATTCATAGAGATACTCGGTCACGCTCTTTCGCCCTTGCTTAAAAGTAAGAAACTATTGCTGCTTGATCAACATAACTCCCTCCGCACGTGCGCTTCACTTAAAGGCTTCTTGAACTCGTCCCAAGTCGACGCGTCCGGCCGGGTCGGATAGCATGGAAGTTATCCCACCAGGCACTGGCTGCGCCATCAAGCTAATAGATGGCAAAAAGAACTTTTTCTGCCTTAGAGCATTGGGCTATTAGCATCTTCTTTTCAATAGCTCTGAGCCAATCCTTAGCTTCCCTTGGATCCTCAGAGCTAGAGAACACTGGAGGGTTAGTCTGCTAAAAGTCAGCAAGACTGCCATGATTCCGATGGGCTCCGGCTCCACCAGATGATCCTGGAGCATTGGATGTGTTGCGTGCAATCTGTTCGAGGATGCGCGTCTGGTCCATCTAGTTGCGCCCTATTTGAGCAAGAACCTCTGCCATGGTGGGCGGCAGAGGAAGCTCCTCTCTTTGTTGATCACCCTAACGATCACGGCAGTTAGAAGGTTTCGCATGCTCTTCTCGTGCGTAAAGATCTTGGACAGCAGCGGAGCGAGATCTCGAGGGTGGTGACTCGCCTCCCTGCTGAGCCCTGGATCGAGTGGTTGCTCTTGCCATTCTATTGCCACCCAATGGTTAGAAACCAGATGAATGACACTATGGCATGAGCTCAATCTCAATTCAGGACAGCAAGATACAATATTTACTCTAGCATGCATAATGATATAATATGCACAAAAACTTAACATCCAATGGGTGTACAAAGGCTCAAATGCCAGTACAAGATCCATTAAAGCAATTTGTAAAGTTTTGGCACGGTCAAACCCATATACGTTAGTAGATGTAATGGTAACCGGCTGAAACAAAAGTCTTACAACAAAACATACATAATTATACAAGTGCTATCCTATTACATTTATTTAGGGAAAGCTACTAGTAGGTTACAACTCTAGGTAGTGAGTTCTCAACATCTACAACCTAAACATAGTCATCCCGGTTAAAGTTCACCGGAAACTCATCTAAAAGATGAGCCCCAGGCGATCCGGTGTCTATTGGGCTCAAAGGATTATAAAGATGTCGCGGAGATCCTAATAAAGGAATGTGACCTCCAGGGGGTGCCAACCGCTGTGTGTGAGGAAAGCCTGCAGACATCCGAGCTTGGCGACGCTGTCCATAAATAGGTACCAGCCCCACGACTTTCGGAAGTCGAAACCCTGGTGGTGTAGCGGTAGCTGGAGAGGTCTCGTTGTCACCATAAAGCATGTTACAAGGAACGCAATTCATGCTGACTCCAATCCTGAGGTACTCCTGGGCTTCCTTAAGGTGGCACCGGGTTTCCCACAACTCTTACACGTTGCACCGATGGATTTGGTCCATGATGTGAACCAACCTTGCTAACTGGGCTTCCTTAAGGTGGCTTATAACCCCACTAGCCGCTTCCTGAATGGTCATGGCTTCAAAATTGGCATGAACTTGGATACAGTATGGAGTGCTTTCTGGCACCTGTCTAGCAATAATATTGACTACAGCTGATACTCTTCCATCCTGTGTCCTTGATCCCGACGGTAGATGGCATACTTGATGATAGGTGAAGTTGGTCACACATTATATCTCGCAAAGAATGCGAGATATCCGTCCACTTCCTTAGCACGGTCTCCTTAACCTAGCACGGGTCTCCTTAACCAAATACCAACTACTCATCTAAAGCATACAAAGACAAGGTAAGTGAGCAAAGTAGTTTGAAAATCCAACTGAAAGTTGGGGTAAGAAATGACACAAAGATGGATAAGAAATAAAAGACTTTCCTACTTAAGGCTTCTGAAAATATTTTGCTATTTTAGAAAATAACTTCATAGGAAACTCACTAATGCTAATGAACAAGCTATGCCTAACCTACAATCAGTATGGCTCTGATACCAACGCTGTTGCAGGAACCCAAAATCGAATCCATTTCCAAATCAAGAGATTATACCGGTGGCATAACTCTTAATAGGAAACAAGCCCGATTTCGGTTTTCCCCCAAATATGAGTCATGTGTTAACTCCCAAGATCAAGGCTAACCCGCACATACCCAAGATCAAGGCTAGCCTGCACATACCCTTTTACAACATGGTACATAGACATACACTAGTCATACATGTTCATAACATTAATTTTTGCAAAACTAGTGTTCGGTACACAACTTATACAAATGATCAATGGTCATCTAAAATAGAAGTTTGCAGTGGAAAGCAACTGTAAACAGCAAAAGTTCCAACTAGTTTGCCCATCACCCAAAGGCAACTGAGTGGAGGTAGAAACAGCTTCATTCGTTAGCGTCGCCGTAGTCGGCACTAACGAACTGATCATTATCGTAATTTTCTCACCGCAACAAGTGGTCATCCGGTTGAGTACAAAAGGTACTCACAAGACTTACACAAACTAACAAAAGAAAGTGTTTAATAGAACCTAGCCAAAGGATTAGAGATTATACATGTTAAAGGCTACCCAAAGGAAGGTCAGAATGGCGTGAGCTTTGCATAAAGCAACAAGTTTTACTCCTACACTTTCTATTTTTTGCAGAGGCCATATTGTAAAAAAAAAATTGGACCAAAAGACAATAAGTAATATTCATATAAATGTAGAATAAACCAAGTCAAAGTGGCTGCCCACTTTCATAATCTAACACGCATGAACAATCATTCATGCCGATACTAAGTTATAACCATATCAATTTTAATTTGAAATCTAACAATTGCTGTCTCGAACCCAAGTGGTTGTTCGTAACCGTGGACACAGCTATTCGAATAGTTTTAATCCTGCAGGGGAGTACATCTTTACCCACACGACTTGATCAGCCCGTAAGCCACCGGATAATAGTACACTTCCTTTGGTATGCCGACCGGGGAAATCAAGACTCAGTTTATTCAAGCAAGAACATCTTATTGAGTTGAATCACCCATACGGGACCTGATCCCGCTTAGTACAAGTTTATGATAGAACCTGCTAACTGGGTCATGCATGTTGTACCAAGAGTGTTGATCCAATTAATAGAAATTAAAGCTGTGCTCACTACACATATTAAATTGCAATCAATGCCCTACGAACAACATTATCAAACACATGTGTCCTTACACCACCTGTGATCCAACTCAATAAAATTCTCCCCTTAACCAAGCGGCTCCCAACCCGCATGTGGAAGTATGAGTGGTACTTGCATTAACGAAGGCACAAAGTTCAGTCCTTAACGATCCAGATAAGACTACCACAAACCCGATTCTCGTGCACGGAGGCACCCACACTAGCAACCACTTGTCCAGATCAATTCATGTTCAAATAAATAATGGTTATACTCCAAAAATCAGATACGAAGATCTGAACCAAAAACATAAATATAAAAGATTCAATGTTTCCCACAGTTGACGAGATAAGCCCGCCAACCAACCTACCGAAACTAGTGACTTGTAGGGCTAAGCATTATACAAGGAAATAACTATCATCTCAAAACATATCTTAAGCTCAAGTGTATGAAATTATTAAGGGTAAACCACAATCCTTAGGACATAACTAATCTAGAATCACAAGTTAACAATATAGCAAAAATAGCATGCAAGCAATTATCATTGCATTATAAAATACTAAAGTACTAAAATCGGATCAAGATGTTGCAAGAGGATGCTTGCCTTGTTGACAAACCACTTGTTCACTCTCTGGAGTTTCAGATATATAACCACTAGCGTCGAGTAACTCAGAATCTAGAAAAAGTGATAACTAGTGAACACCGAGAAAAATATCAAAAACCAGAATGCTGGAAAGATGCAAGACAAGCTTACAGAAGTAAGGTTATATTTTCTAAGTGAACTTAGGTGAGACTTTTGGTTTAGTTGGAGCTCAATTAAACTTTCTGTGAAATGTATGAGGTTAAAGTTCTTGATGTGCAACTTATCTGATTAACAAATTTTTCTGTAACAGAAACAAGTATGAGACTTAGTCCAGATTAAAGTACAGTAACAAATAATACTGACAAAAATTTACTTTACTAGGTTTAGAGTTAATGAAATACTTAAGAACTCTAGAAGTTTAAACTATTTTTAGTAAAGAAATAAACCAGATTAAACACTTAATAACTCTAACCAACAGGGATTAAGGGTTAACTAATAAGCTATAGTTCTGGTCGAAAATCCGACAACAGAACACTAGCTCCCGTGAGCTTGCTCGGCGGCTCGCCGGAGCTGTGGCTCAAGGCGGTGCGAGCTAAAGCCCAAAATGGATTCACAATAGTGCAATGAACGTAATGGTGGTTAGAAACATAGCTGGAGTTTGGCCGGAGCGGCGGCACGGCAACGAAATGCGATGGTGCTAACATGAGACAAGCGGTCATGTCAACTTGACAATAATTTAAATGAATGGAAGCTTGCTTAAGCATCTATGGTTCACAAAGAAGCTACCGAGCTAAGAAAACGGCTAAAGGTCCAAGGAGTAGCTCTATGACGGTGACCAAGTGTCGCGATGAGGACTTCACGCGACAAGATGACTCGATCAAGGAATCACAAAAGGATGGTTGGGATAAGTTACATAGACCCATTAGATGGTCAAGTCGAAAGGAATTGAGGAATAGCCTACCAGATCGGGGATGGAGACGAAGGGAGTACTTTTAGCTAAACTTCAAAGAAAACCAAATTCCCGAGCACATTGTTAACAAAAGAATGAATTGATTGAGGGGTTTTGCTCATCATATCTTAGGTCAAGACATGACGCGCAGGAAAAACGAAAGAGCTTACTAGAGCAAAGAATTCCACAACGGTGGCGCTCCGGGCGCGCTCTGAACCAAAAAAGATAAGCTCGTGTTCCCAATGTTGTGCTACACAAAAGAGATCTGGCTTAGCATAAATGAGAACGGCAAGCAAGAAGAAGAAGGGAGACGTGGAGAACGAAGGATTTGCCTCAACAGGGAGAGTGGAAATGCCAGCTTGCCTACTCAGCCAAGAGAACGAAGGGGTTTTGATGGTGCTCTACATCGGAGAAAACGATGATGGTCACTCGTGGCAGCACTAGGATAGGCAAAGTCAGCATGGTGAGGCCAAGTGGCGATGCATGCACCTAAATACACAGGTGTGTTGCCACCTTGCCCTTGGCTTTGCACAACGCTGGCATGGCCCAGAGAAGACGAAGATGGGGTGAGGCTGACATGTGGGCCATGTTTGTCAGTTGCAGAGAAACGATGCGATCGAGAGTGAAAGGGTGCGGACGGTCCGATCTAGATTCAAAGGTCCGGATTGAAAACACTGGTCAGCGGTCCGAATGTTACAAACCCATGTGAACGGTCCGATCTAGATCTAATGGTCCAAGGTCAAGGCGCGTTCGGATGGTCCGAACGTCACTGCTCCATCTGGTGGTTGAATTAAAATCAAACGGCTCGCACGCGATGGGCTTAGCCCTTTGAAATGGCACGGTCTGATTTAAAATTGATGGCCCATATCGTGTGGGTAGTCCGAATGGTCCGAACGTTCCCATTGATCCGAACGGTTCGTTTCAAATCTGGCACGACGCGCTTGCTGGGTTCAACCAAAAAGGAAACACACAGTTCGATTAACAATTAACAGTCTAGATAGCATGGAGCATTTGGACGGTCTGAACGTCCCAATTGATCTGGCCCGTCCATTTCAAATCGAATGGTTCGCGCGCAACTAAGAGGTCGGACTAAGCCCTGTTGAACGTGGCTTGCGTTGGTCCTACAGGCACAAGGCTGGGCCTAACCAACTCGCTAGGGTTTGAGTCGCCACAGTACTAGTAGGCTAAGGCTGGGTCTAAAAAGTTGACTAGAACCAAAATCAAACTTAAAAGTTAGACTGGATGGCTAAAAATATCAGATAAATTTATAAAAATACAAAAAAAATTCAGAGAAGCTTCTTGGATGATATAGATCTCATAAAAATTTTAAAAACTTTACTATTCATGATTTAAATATTTAATTTAAAAACCTTAACCGAATTGGTTTAAATAAAGAACAAAGATTTTTCTCAAGATCAAACTGATCTCTAAAAATTTAACAAAAATTATATTTATTCATAATAATTAATTTAGTATTTAATTAAATTGATTTCCAGAGTCCTTTACAAGTATTAACTTAAGTTTTCCTTTCGGGAGTTTCTTTTCAAGTTTTAAATTTGACTTGAATTTAAAATTTTAATTACAGCCAATTGTGCAAATGAATCAAAATGCCATGTATGCTCATAAGATGCACCTAAATTCTAATAACTAAAATAGGGGCTATGACATTTTTCATGAGTCCAAATCGTTTTTAGTAAATGGTCTTTGCAAACTAGAATGTGTAGAAATGAAAAATTTTGCTTTTATGCAAAACTTATGCCATTATAACCTTCTTTGGACCGCCACTATCATGTATACTTCTATCTCCATTGAACAAACTCTAGCACACATATTTTCTTTTACTTTTGTGTAGGACTCATGAGTACCTTTTGTACTCAATCGATTGACCACTTGTTTGGTGAGGAACAATACGCTAGCAATCATGTCAGCAACACCATGGCGACGCTAATGAATAAGTGTTGTTTCTACCTCCACTCGCTGCCTTCGGGTTTGGGCACACTTAATGGAACTTTTGTTTATGATACTTGTTTTATTTCCGCTGCATACTTCTTTAGATGTTTTAAATTTGGCCGATCGGCTACTAATGTAAAATATGAACATAAGTCCTAGTATGGAGCTGCATACTTCTTTAGATGTTTTAAATTTGGCCGATCGACCACTAATGTAAAATATGAACATAAGTCCTAGTATGGATGTCTTGTAATATATGTGCACTACCAGAATCAGGATTTTTCCCGAGTGCCAAAAACACTCGGGAAACTGGTATAAACACTCGGGAAATATGTTTCCCGAGTGTCACACTCAGGAAACAACACTGGGATAGATTAGTCGGGACAAAGTTTCCCGAGTGTAACACTCGGGAAATATAACTTCCCCGAGTGTTTACTTATACACTCGGGAAACTAATACACTCGGGAGAAACCCCTGCAGAACGGCTTCGGGCCCGTAACGGGAATCTTTACCGAGTGTCGACACTCGGGAAAAAGGTTCAAAACACTCGAACGCGTTTTTGACTTTCGCCGATTTAAACCGAGGAAATTGACACGTGGCTGTTTTGCCCGAGTGTATTTTACCGAGTGTCGACACTCAGGAAATATTTGGTCTATTTACCGAGTGTCGACACTCGGGAAATATTTGGTTGATTTCCCGAGTGTCGACACTCGGGAAAATGCACTCGGGAAAACGACAAAACAGCAGAACCCACTTTTCACAAATTCAATAAAAATCCATTCCACATCAATTCAATAGCAATCAAATAATCCATCCATTCCACAGCAATCAAATAATCCATCCATCCATTCCACAACAATCAAATAATCCATCCATCCATCCATTCCACAACAATCAAATAATCCATCCATCCATCTATTGCACAAACAAAAGACATGATTCAAGTTCCCAAGCTCACAACATTCAAGTTCAAGTTCAAAATGTAAGCACATGCAAGAGAAATTTAAGTATAATGATGTCATGATACATATAATGATTCAAATAGTAAATTCATAGTCTTGCATGCACAGTAATTTGTCGCTTCAATCTTCTGCACAAAAGCATCATTTGCAGAAGTTCTGCAAATAGAGCAAAACTTAATATTAGTGCCATCTTACAACAAAAGTTAGGAATTGATATTACATGAGAAGATAATTAACCAAACTATTGACAAAGCAAAAAATTCCCGAAATAATGATGAGCAACCTAATAACATGGCAAATCGCTTAAGGGCATGCTCAGGGTGTGGGCAACTAGCTTGTGGCCTAATTGATCATTTACTTATGCCATCTACAAGACATGCAAGAGAAATTTGAGTATAATGATGTACTATCAGAAAAGGAATGAGCTGAAACTATATTAGCACCTAACAATATAGAACATGAAAAGCACAAAGCAAAAATGTTAAACTCAACTCTCAATATGTTGTCATTGTGAACTACTGATCAACCATTTAGGTCTCAAGCACTTATCATCAAATTCATAGAAAGTATTGTACATACAAATTATCCTTTTAGTACATCATGAAAATAGCAAGCACCTGGTGGTGGCCTCTCGGCGATGGACGCATTCACATGATCTTCAACATTAGCACCAGCAGCTTTAACATTAGCAGTAGAAGCAACTGATCCCGCCGTTCCCTACATTTTCATAAGAAATCGCATTATAAGGAATTTGCAGTAGCGACCAATAATTACATTGCATGTCATTTCAATGTCTTCTGAATCAAGCACTCATAGGAGACTAACAATATGATAATCAGTGTGCAGTTACTAACCGGAGGAGATAAGTTAGGCAGTGGTTCCCCCGGCAGAGGGCCATTAAGTGGAGTCCCGGTCCCGAGTGCCATATGCTTTTTTGTTTGCACATTGCCATACATTAGCCAAGTACGAATATATATATATATTGCATATTACTTTGTTATTTGCTCCAACTAACCTGCAGGAGTATTTGCTCCAACCGCTGCCTAGCCTCAATTTCCTGTCGCAGCTACGCCTGAAGCTCAGAAAATTGAGACTGGGAAACATGTGATGGTTGCTGTCGACTTTGAAGGTGTACTTCATCCGTTGATGAAGCACTCGTGGATCGGACCTCCGAGAGGGTTGTCGGTGTGCTAATGTACCCGGCACCCATGAAGAAACGACCATGTTTCTTCCCCTTTCCAGCCTTGTACACAGCACTCGCGTTTAGTGGTGAATTCATGACGTCGTGAAGTCCGGGCCATGAATCTCCTTAACAGAGATCGAGATATGCAACCCGTTGGACAAAATCATCGGAGCAAAAATCATCGTGGAAAAATGATCGTAAATCGCATAAAGTTCTGTCAGCGCTACTGGCCGCACAAGGTGCCCTCCGATCACCCTCCTAGCTGCTACATATGCCTCAATATCGGAGACAGACCTCTCGCTCCTTCTTTTCCCGCACCCAAAAACCACGGCGGTCACTAAATATGTATCGCAACATACAATCAATATGAACATGTTGACCTACCAGTTCCTCTTGTAACGTGCCATGGAGGAGCCGCTTGACGATGTGCTGTCCCGCCCATCAACAATCTCCGCTCCTAGCAAGACGAGAGGCTCAGAACCATCGCTCGTTGCACCACCTGCCTCGGAGAATCTGCCGCCATGCATCTTCACACTTAAGGGCCCACCAAGGTATTGCCTACATTAACCAAGTGTTAAATATGAATAAACTAGAATTGATTGTAATAAAGGATATCGTTTGTTCGGTTGGTTACCGCATGTACTCGTCCAAAGTGATATGCGCCCGCAAGCGCCGACCCTACGAATTTGTCTGTCAAGGACTTGTGTGTGGTAACAAATCACCGCTTGGATGCGTGCCAGAGAACATCCGTGGGATAAGCTTTAACACAATTACGCAAAGACTCTCCTAGAATCACTTCCGCCCTCACCCCATCGAAACCAAAGACTACAATCCAAGAATAAAGAATTGATAAAGAATAAGATTATTAAGTTAGTTGACATTTATTACTTGGCTACTAAACATCCAAAAGAGGTAAATTAAACATGTCAAACTACTTCAAGTTTTAGTACCAAACAAGTGAGATTAGCCAGGTTTGCATAAAAACACAAAAGCTTATTTCGGATTCTTGTGGTAAGTTAGTATAGTAACTAAATTGAGACTCGAGAGTTGTGACCTAATCAACCCTACCATGCATACGAACACATACAAGCAGATTTGAACATTCGCCGCTACCCAAAAACTTCCTCCACCCGCTGCAAAAGTTGTCAAATGCAACCTCTCCTTCAAGAAATGGTGATCTTCAGCACCTTGTAGTGGCACCATGTCCATGCAGCTCCCGCCTTCCTCAGAGGTGACCAAGCGAGGAAGTGCCATCGAATCAACACGCCAATTATGCCATTCGGAAGTCTACATTTGTCACCCCCGCCTTCTTCTCGCCATTGCCTGCATATAAGTTTTTTTAGGTATGCAATTAAGTGGGCTAAATTAGTGAAAGTGTAAACAGTTTATTACGTGTCGCCAACAGAACGATGATGCCTCCTCCTCTCGGGTTGGTCGTCGTGGCGAGTTCGCAGTCCTCGCATCCAAAATTCTTGTGCCTCATGGTGCTCATCCTCCTCACCTCAACCGCCTCAGGGTGCTCTTCCTCCTCACCCTCCGCCTCACGGTGCTCATACTCCACATCATCAGCACGCGAGGGCTGCGGGGTACAGGAGCCTGATCTGCTAGAGGTAGACCCCGCTGCCCCCTCGAGGGGCCGCAGCTGCCCCTCTACCTCCTCGACTAGACGTGGCTGCCCCTCCGCCTCGAGGCCGCGCTGCCCTCTGCCTCCTCGAGTGGCCGCGGCCGTCCATCTGTCTCCTCAAGTGGAAAACAAGCGTCTGCCTCGACTAGAGTATGCTGCCTCGCCACTCATATTTTGGTGTCCTAAAATGAAATGCAATAAAATAAATCAATTAATATAGCGTAATCAAGTAAGCTCATAGAAAAATGTAATGTAACGTAAACAAGTAAGCCCATACAAATAATTAAAAACATGCAGCCAACAAATGAAAGACATACAAGATCATGCTCAGAAGTAGTCATCTACAATGGGATCCTCCGCAGATGAGCCCTCCAAAAAATCATCGTCACTATCATGAGGTGTTGACTCAACCTCATCCCCTTCGGTGCCATCAATGTGTAAGCGATTAAGTAGTTCCAAGTCCTCTTGGTTTACAACCTCATCGGCATCGATTTGAATATCATCCATGTGATCGTCCTCTTCCCCAATTATTATTTCAAAAGTCCCTGGTAGCCCATCTTCTTGAAAGAATAGGTCAACACCATTGTTGGTCTCCATGTTGTAGTCGTGCTCACTAGGGGTAGGGTTTACCATATGGTTGCACCTTATGTACTACCCACCAATCCACTATACTACTAATAGTTTTGCATGGGTACGGATGTAGTATACTTGGGTGGCTTTGAGCCACAATAAATGGGTCATTGCCTGGTAGGATTGATTGATGTGCAACTTCAACCACCCAAGTGATGTATCCGTCGACTTCTAAACGGATGGAACCAATGACATTTGAATAACATAAGTTTGAGAGGTTTGCTACCATGGAAATATAGTTCAATTATTTCTTCAATTACTCCATAGTATTCAACGGTGTATCACTCCCATCTTGTCCTATAATCACCAATCCATCGTTAATTGTTGTTGCATTAGGCCGCTCTCTCATGTGTCGATGTTCGAAGCTGTACCCATTCACATCGTAGGTACTATAGGACAAAGACCGAGTGTGGCATCCTTGAGCAACTTGCTTCAATTCACCGCTCATAGACTTGTCCTTCAAACTCTACAGCATACATAGAATGGGTTTCATGTATTAGTTCCTCTTTACTTAGTAAATATTATGTGCAAGGGGAGTAGCTAATAGAGAAGTTACTTTCGATAGAACCAAGTCGGGAAATTCGTTTACAATCTCAAAGACCCTTCCTAAGAAGGGTCTCAACTTGTTTTTCGGATGGGTCTCGACGTTGCTTCCACTCGCTCCTAATAAATTCCCTATAGGCAACAAGACAAGTAGATTAAAACACTCATACATCAATTATTGGGAAAAAATAATTGTTGCACACCTAATGTAATCATCCACTTCGGAGAGGTTCATAAAGACATACAACATCACAGTCAACCACTCATCCCGCGATAAAACTTTGGGAGTACCACCGCTTGAAGTGTCACCTCTTCCGGTGAAGAGGCTAAGTTGGCAATTATTTTGAGGATGCCAATATTGTATCGTGAGGTTTGATTGTGCACCGCGCATAACATTGTTAGCAAAGTATATTGATGTGAAATGGGAAATTTCTCAATTATGTACGCCCACTATGGATGCTTCAACACGCGATCGATTTTTTGCTTTGCCTCGTAGTTCCTTTTGTTCCTCTCAATGGAGAATCAAATGTTGCATTGATTGAAGAAGCCAGTGGAAAGATCTTTTCCAACTTACAAAGCAACACGTACTTCACGCTCCATAGTTGACATTACCATGGATCTATCTCTTTCGCACATAGCCGCGATAAAAGAAGCTCAACTCCGCCATCACTTGCCAAACACACTCTGGGATGTAGCCACGGCTCATCACAGCAAAAGGCGTGCCCATGAATATGTGGTAGTCATGGCTCTTAGGTCATTGATGCGCATGGTAGCTAAATTCACTCTCTCCTTAGATTTGTCTGCATACCCATCAGAAACTTTAGGTCTCAAACCATTCCAAAATCTCCTTCCTCCGAACCCTAGTTAGGCAATAACTAGCTCTTGCTTCTCCCACTTGCCAAGAGTCGCTTATGGATCATATTCAGCGAGGGCCTGCAAAGCTCCTCCGATCAAGGCGAGCCTTCACATTGTCATTCGCCTTGTCCGAATGTCAAAGAATGTGCTAAATATGGCCTCGCTACATTCTTCTCATTATGCATTACATCTATGTTATGGGGAAGAATGAGCTTATGGAAGTATGGCAAGCCACAAACTTGAAATGTGAGTCCAATTGTGCTCTCACCATATTTCTCGAACCCATCACCATCTTCAAGAGCCTTCAAAGCATCTAGCCGCAGCACGAACCTCCTCACCTACCGTGACGACGTGGTGGTCCAAAGTGACAAGCAATATTGGCCCTAAATCCGCTTGTGTCACTTCGAATTCGTGGTCAATTGGAAGGAATTGACGATGATACGAAGAAGGAGTGCTTACGACCATGCTTTAGCCAATGTACCACGCAACGCCTCCTACAGATTGGGCATGGCATCTTCCCATGTACGTACCACCCACAAAATATCCTGTGACGAAGTCATGCATGGATGTGGTACGCGACCGCATGGTGAAGTTCTGCTTCAATGCCCGATCATATGTCACTATGCCTTGTTCCCAAGCATGTAACATTCATCCACCACCGGCTCCATGAATACACTCATATTCTTCCCCGGTACTCGTGACCGTGGATTATCAAGGAAAGGAATATGTACCGCTCGCATGCAAACGCCGTGGGAGGTTAAGGGGAATGACAAACACAAAGCCAACAAATGTATGGCGCAATTTCATACCAAATGGGTTAAACCCATCGCTGCAATTGCATTGAACGCTCCGAGGCTCGCAAAGAAATCGTACATAGTCTCGGTCAAATTGCTTCCATGCTTCACCATCGATGGGTGGACCATCTTGTCATTATGGTACCGACGACCATACTTGTGCCATACCATTTGTTTGGCGAAACCTCGCACATGTATAACCGCTGGATTCGTGAGCACAAATGGTAGATAGCTAAGTATTTTTCTCGCCAATAGGAAGTCGCTTCTTCGACCATCACCGAGTCAACCTCAACAAACCTAGACTCACCACACTTATCACAAAGTGATCTTTGTCCACATTATCATTCCTAAATAGCATGCAATGATTTGGACAAACATCTATCTTCTCATATGGCATATTTAGTGTGCTTATCAATTTCTTGGCCTCATATAAGTTAGCGGGCAGTTTGTGACCATCTGGGAGAAGGGTGCTAAACACACTTAAGAATGCATCAAAGCAAGCAATGCTTGTGCCGAATCGAGACTTGACAAAGAAGTAGTCATGTGATGGCATCTAGTTGGGACACCTGTGTGTGCCCATGAAGTGGTTGACTCGCTGCGGACAACATATCAAAGAAAGCCCTTGTTGCAGGCTCCGGTTCTTCCTCAGCAGGTGCCCCATATGCATGACACACATCATCTAGCATGTCTTCTATCCTACTCATTGTGGCCGCCATCGTCTGCTTTCTTCCTTAGCACATCCGACCGCTATGTTGTGACTCGCCGTGATACACCCACACCGGTATAGCCCGCCCTAAACCGCATTTTGCAGTGTGTGCGATCATTGTTGCCCTCATTTGTGGCCGTGTGTTCGAACAACGAGAACAAGGGCACAACACACCCTGTCCATTACGCCTAGCAAATGCTTGATCCACAAAATCTGTCGACTTTTCCATCCATTCTTGGGTACAGTCACCCATCGCTCTACGCCCAGTGTACATCCAACTACGATCCTCAGCCATCCTAGTGTGCAAAACATAAAGCATATTTTAATCCGACTTTTATTTATGTCAAAATTTACAACTACAGAGCTAGCTAGAAGCTACCATAGGATGTATGCCCTATATATGTACACTAAAACAGATTGACATGAAGACAATATACATGATCAACGGAGCATAAAAACACTTTATTTCAATATATATGAATACCATTATTTATTAACACGTTAATGTAGCATTGCATGACAACATGTAGGTATGATCAAAGAAGGGCTACATACCCATAAAAAGTTGGTACATAACTTGGTAGGTGCTCATCCAAGATTTTAGAATTGATTTTATATCATTGTGTTACACAGAAACAAGATATCATCATGCTCCTGTTTAATTAAGTTACTTTTATCCTTGCTAGATGGATAATGAAGTGAGGGAAGCACAAAGTAGTTATTCCACCTTTATTAGTGCCACTATAACTTGATCATTACATCAAATCTTCAATTATGCACATATATAAGAAAATGATGCTAACAAGGAAGTCTCGAGCATTGCTAAATTCTTTTGGCATAACAACAGATACCTAGAATAGCAGCAAGATCATACACATCACAATAGCAAAAAGATCATACACATCACAATAGCAAGAGCATCATAGCTCTCAGAGCATCTAGGATTCATCACAGAGCATTCAAAGGGGAGAGAGAGAGGGATTAAGGGGGTAGTATACCTGGCAAGTGCAGAGGTGGGGAGGAGACGCGGGAGGCGCGCGCGCGGCGCGCAGACGAGGAGGAGGCGCGGCGCGGCGGCGTGCATGGTCGCACAGCGGTGGAGGAGGGGAGACGGCGGCGCGAGTCGGGGCGGGAGGAGGGAGCGGAAGGCGGCGCGACGGAGGAGGAGCCGGGAGCGGAGTCGAGGCGGCGGGGGCGTGTGGCGGCCGAGGAGGAGCCGGAGCTGAGTCGGGCGGCGACGACGGAGGAGGAGCGGGCGAGGCGAGTCGGGGCGCGAGGCGGAGGAGGAGCGGCAGAGGAGGGAGCGGGAGGCGGAGCCTGGCGGCGGCGCGGCGGAGAGGAGCGGAGGCGGAGTCGAGGCGGGCGGTGCGCGGCGCCGGCGGAGGCGCGGAGGACGGGAGGAGCGGCGCCGCAGTGGGGGGAGCGGGCGCGCGGGATTTAGGTCGGCGCGCGCGGCGGGTGGGATTGGGAACGGCCGAACGGCCCAGTGCGTGAGGAAATTAGGGCACGGCTGTTCTTTTTAGCTCCCGAGTGTCTGTAACGAATGACACTCGGGAGAGAATTTTTCCCGTTGCTCCCGTCAACATTTCCCGAGTGTCACAACGGACACTCGGGGAAGTTTAATTTCCCGAGTGTTTTAGCCGCTCCCTGAGTGTTTCATGAGGCACTCGGGAATTTACCGAGTGTATTATTCAAAACACTCGGGAAATTAGCCGATTCTGGTAGTGGTGTATGCCTTGTGTATTACTGTCTATAACCACACACGTAGCATTCAGCAATCCTGCATTCCTCCTGTTGGCGTGCGCAGCATCTAGTTATCTTAAACTCTGAGAGGGCTTGGCAATGTACAACGTCTTCGGCAGCATCTCCGGTGGCGTGTGGACGATCCGATGAACCTGACGGCGGGTGACAACAAATTCGACAGCTGGCAACGTGGCGGCTTCGGGACGTTGGCGCAGCTTCCTCGAGGAGGCCACGACAACAAATCGAGGAGCCAGCGGCAGGGTTGATGCGGCGGCGGCATGCTCCAAACTCGATGGAGCATATCCGAACAGAAAACGTCGCTGCAAAGGGTCATCGGCCAGCGTACGTGCACATGTTGGGGATTGGATCACCGAGTGCACATACAACAGGATCAACTCAAGTCCACTAATTTGGAGACGACTTGATCGATCTGATAAGCAAAACTTAGACATAGGGAGAGACCACGAAGTGACAGTCAATCATGGTGGTAGACATAGTCGGCAGTAGAGAAGAGGCTAAAAAAAAGAAATCGATCCGATCTACTGATCGGAGAGGAAGAAAATAGGTCATCTATCTACAATGCGCAGCCCTCAGGAAATTACATCGCCTCCTGGGCGTGCAGCGGAATTTGGTGGTGGCTAGGAACAAGTCCGATGCGAATCTGCTCGATACCATGTTGGATGATAGAATAGCCAAAATACTTGTATGTATTGCTTGAGCCTTAGAGGTAGATATATAGAGCACAGGGTGACGTGAAGATCAAGTCAGTCTACTAGATCAATGGAATGTTATTAGAGATATGGAAGTAACCATATCGAATACAAATCATCATAATCAATTTTATTCTATCTCTTATAATCTTGCCATACATACATGTGCTCTAACACCACCAGCCCAACGACAAGAGGATGCGTGTCCATGACACCCGTCGGCCGCCACAGCACCCGGGCGTGGATACAACGTAGTTGTTTTCCGCCCTGAACGGATATAGGCGATCAAAAGAAATTCTGTTGGATGCGTGGGTTCATTCCTAATTGGCAGACGATGGCCGGTCTTGATTTGCACTAATGGTGAAATTTCGCTGGGCTTCAGTAGATAAAATTACAGCTGCGCGTGCGCACCGTGCAACCAGGGAGAGTGCGCACTTCATTTCCATGCTGCTGCCCGCACAGGCTGTAGGCTTTTCGTGGGCTTGCGTACGTTTCGTGGGTTTCTTCTCCTCCAGGCTGCAGTCGGATGAGGATGGCGGACACCTTTTCTTCAGGTGTAAATTCGTGCGTCAGGTGTGGCGACATATGCAGCTTGAAGAAGTGCGGTTGTGCCTAGCAGCTTTGGGCAGAGTGAAATGCAGGGGGAAATCACAAGGGTGTTGATTCTGTTGCAGCTGCTTGCCGTAAGCATTTTCAGGAGTTCAGAGAGTAGTTTGGATGGAGGATGTGCAGCGACAAAAACCTGTGACAAAATGGCAGCCACCAACTGAAAACTTCGTGAAGATCAATTTTGATGGTTCCTACTTTGAAGCAACAGGGTCAGGTGATTGGGGTTTTGTAATACCCGACCACAGAGGCGAAGTACAGTGTGCTGGTGCAGGGCGTCTGACCAACATTTGGACGCTTTGCAACCAGAGGCTGAAGCGTGTATACAAGCACTGAAGGCTGCGGCTAACCGAGGTATGGGAAGAGTAATCCCAGAGACTGATGCGCTTAACCTGAAATATGCTCTCGAGGGAGTGGATTTCGACCTGGCAAGAAACAGAGTTGTTTTCAGGGAAGCAAAGTTTTTGCTTTTCTTATGTTTTTGGGTTATTTAGATATATGCCACAATAGAGTTCTTAGTTTTGAAATATATAAAAATCTGGACGATAATACTCCTATCTTCTTCCTCCACCCCTCCCATCCCCCACCTCCTTCACCTCTCCCATGGTCGTCATGAGTCATGACTCTTTTCCACTCCTCCCCCCTTCAACTTCTCCAAATCCAGCTCCCCTTCCAACTTGAGCGGCCACCTCCGGCTTGCTCCACAGCACACCATCCCTATGAGCCCAGCGCCACCATCTCCTCAATTCCATGGAGCCAGCATTAGGCTAGGTCGTCGCCGGCGGTGGTGCGCGTGGAGCGTATGACATCAGAGAGCACAGTGGTGGTGTTCAGTGTGAGCAGCTGCTGTATGTGCCATGTCGTCAAGCCTGCGCTAGAGCACTGCCTCCCCCGCCTCGTCGGCTTTGGCCCAGCAGTGGTGCCCGTCGTCTTCATCGGCAGCAAGCTCGTCGGCGCCGTGACCCGCGTCATGGACATGCACATCAACGGATCCCTCGTCCCACTCCTCAAGGAAAAATCTGTTCCAGTTCTTGTTGTTGCACAAATTGATGTTGCTTGCTTCTAATGACTATGCAATCAATTACCTATACTACTACGAAGCAGGCTATACTAGACGCCTCATCACAAACGGTTCCTTTGTTGTACTAAACCGTCTGTGATATTTAACTATCACAGACGGTTTGTAAATAAAATCATATGTGATAATTCACAGACGGTTCTTAAGAAGAACCATCCGTGATAATCGCCGATATCACGCATTTCGATAAACCGCTCATAAATCATCGCAGAAGATTTTATCACAAACCGCTTGTGATTATAATCATATCACGCACGGTCCGATACTTTTGTTTTATTGGGTGGGAAATGAAAATTTGGATTTAACAAAGGGTTGCTGAAACTCGCTTTATATTAAAAGCCACCTTTATCTACCGCACACCTCCATCTCTCCTCTCCGCCATCTCTCATCTCCCCAACCCTAACCGAGGAGGAGGCCTTGCCTCACCTTGCGCCCTGTCTTCCCGAGCTCAACGCCTACGACCTCCTCCACCTCGCTCGCCTCATCATCGCCGGCCTCCCGACCACACCCCATAGGCTCCCGACATCGCCGCTCTGGCCTCCACTCGCCCCGCCTCGCTGCCGCCCCGGCTCCCATGACTCGCTCCCGACCTCTCCACCCGCCCGCCCGTCATCACCCCGGCCTCCCACAACTTTGTCTCGCCCCGCCTCCACCTTGCCCCACCGCCGCTGCCACGCTCCACTCGCCCACTCGCCACCGTGGCTTCCCAACTTGTCGCCTCACCTCCGTTGACATCGTCGCCCTGGCCTCCACCTTAGATAGCATACTGTCCAGTAAAATAGGCATAACTTTTGCATACGAACTCTGATTGAAATGTTCTTGGTTCGTTGGAAAGCTAACAAAAGTTCAATCTGAAAATCCATAAGTTAAAGTCGATTCTCTTCGCAAGGCTCCAAAAAGTGAAAACCCCAAAAATATCGTTTAGGCATCAAACGGCTCTCAAGCTCAAAATCCGATTTTTTTCAATAGAAAACTATCACAGACGGTTCTAAACAATAACCTCTTGTGAAAAGCTATCACGATGGTTCTGAACAAGAACCGTCTCTAATAACTTTTCTCATTAACGGTTATTGTTTAGAACCGTCAGGATAGCTTTTCTCATTAACGGTTATTGTTTAGGACCGTCTGTGAGAGTTACTACCTTAGTAAGTCCCCAGTAGAGATTGCTATAGAAAATTCCCATTCCTAGCCAACCTCTTAGTGCTTTAGTCCCAAACTCGACATCATCCTAGGATGGATTGGTTGGCACAATACCAATGAATGATAGATTGTTTCAACAGTAAAGGTGGTACTCACCAAAGATCCCGGAACCACAATAAAAGTTAATGTATACCGATCTGGTTTGGATCATGCGATCCATAACCTCAAGAAGGTATCACTAGAGACAACGCTCAGTTCAAGATTACCTAGAGGTTTTTCCGGAAGAATGACCTAGCATGCCACTAGACAGAAACATAAAATTTATGATCAACCTAAAGCCGTGAAAATCTCAATAGCCAAGAGACCGTATAGGATGGTTGTCGATGAGCTTGAAGAGCTTAAGGCATGATGGAGGAAATGCAAGAAAAGAATTCATTAGACCTAGCTCATCCTCCGGGTTCGCCAATACTGTGAAAAAATGATAGCACCGCGATTATGTGTGGATTATAGAGCCCTCAATGATGTGAACATCAAGAACAAGTATCCCTTGCCCCGCATTGATGATCTATTCGATTAGTCAGTCAGAGCAAAAAGGTGTTCTCCAAGATAGACCTAAGGTTAGGATACCATCAACTTAAGATCAAGGTTGGGGACATCCCTAAAATGGCTTTACCACCGGTATGGCTCAGATGAGTTCACTATATCGCTGGCTTGACGAATGCGCTAGCCTACTCCATGAACCTCATGAACAAAGTATTCATAGAATACCGGATAAGTTTGTAGTCGTGTTCATAGACGACATCTTAATCTACTCCAAGATCAATGAAGAACATGTGAAAGTCTACATTTGGTCTGGAGAAGCTTAAAGAACATCACTTTATGCCAAATAAGTAAGTGTGAATTTTGGCTTCAAGAGATCGATTCTCGACATATTGTATCATTGAGGAGTCGCATTGATCCATCCAAAGTAGAAGCCGTGTTGGAATGGAAGCAACCAACCTCGGATCGAAGTGCATAGTTTTCTTGGATTGGCCGCACTACAAACGCTTTATTGAAGGATTCTCCAAACTGTCCAAACCAATGACCCACTCGCCAAGAAAGAAAAGAAGTATGAATGGATAGAAGCTCAGAAAAAGAGTTTCCAAGAGTTAAAGAAGAAGTTAACCATCGCATCAGTGTTTAGTCTTGCCGCATACACAAGGACTTTGATTTATTGTGATGCTTCACGCCAAGGTCTTGGTTGTGTACTTCGCAAGGAGGAAAAGTCGGGCATATCCATCCACACAACTCCATCCACATGAAGACAACTATCCAACTCATGATTTGAAGTTAGCAACAGTAGTGCATGCCCTAAAGATTTGGCAGATATCAGAACATCCGAACTCTAGTTCATATTTTCCAATATATGAAAATGAGAAGAATTTAAAAAATTGAGCATGTTTGAATTCTCGAGCTTTTGCTAGGTTTGTTGCTTTGAAATTCTTGAAATCAATTAGAGCATATAAAGTAAATCTTAACTCCAAAAGAAATCAGAGACAAAACTTGTGATCATCCTCTGAAACAATTTATTAAAATCTTATAATATTTATCATGAATAATTATGATTTTTCTAAAATTTTGAGTTAGTTTCAATCCTTAGAAAATTCAAACACATTTTAATGACCTAGGCTAAATTTGAATTTATATTACACAAATTATAGTATCAATAGTGAGTTTTATAATTTTTGTGAACACTAGATATCCCAGAACACCTCTGAATAACTTCGAATTTTAGAAATTTTATTTCTAATGTTAAAGCACTAGTCAAAGTGGGAAACAGATTTTAATCTCATCAACCTTTTCATCGTTCATCTGCTTGGACTCAAACTCCGACTGAAGACACGACCAGCGCCTCTCGGCCGACCGCACCGCCTAGCCGCACCGCCGAGCCCGATCGCTATCCACCGTCCGATGCGACTGCACGGTCCACACGCTCAATCGATTGGGTCATTGATTGCACGCAGTGGATCTCGACCGCCCATTTAAGATCTAACGGTCGGCATCTTCTTGATCACGTTGAACCAACTAGCGTCGTGCGAGCCCGAAGTCGACTCGACTCAACCACCTCACCGAGCCACTTTTTCGCCGCCGACGGGCGCCCCACTCGCCAGTTCATCCTCGTCTTCTCCGCTGGCTTGCCGAGCTCGGGCTTCGTTTTCACTTTTGGCGCATCGTTGAGGGCGGCGCCGCTTTTTCCCGATCTCGGTGATTCGCCGCCACACCCGCCACCTCCGCCCTCCTCCGCCGCCGTAGCTTGGGCTACACGTTCTCGGGATCATGGCGGAGCTAAGCCGCACCTTCCCGATTCTTTCTGAGCCCGTAGCGTCTTCTTCGCAGAGCCAGAAGCCGCTTCCGCCTGCTTCGCCGCCAGCCGCCACCGCATCGCCGAGGCCCGTGTCGCCGCCATCGTTCGCGAGGTCACGACGAACGTGGAAGCATCACCCACGCGCCGAGAGACTCGCCGTTCGCCGATCCGCCGCGCCGCGCCGCGCCTTCCTCCGAACGCTTCTGCGAGCCGTCGCCGCACTTAAGGTTTAACCTAAGTCGTTAACCTTAACCATTTTTTTAGCCGTTTGTATGTCATGGGCCTGGTGGAGTTAAACGTGTTTAAGTTTAAATCTAACCGCTTTAATCCTCCGAGCCATTGACATGTGGGCCCTCTCGTTAAGTTTTGGCGTAAAGTAATGAAATATGTTTTCTTTATTAGAGACGATTCCTGTATTGATTAGGTTTAGCACGTTTGTAAATGTGAAAACGTATTCTCCAATCACGCCGACGCCGCCCGCCAGGTCGGGTCAAAGTTGACCCATTCAACGCTTCACTCGGTCCCACCCGGCCGCAAGCGTGGGTCGGATTTGAGCGCTTCAGGAAAAGGTTTCATGCTTTTAGAATTTCCGAATTGAATTTCTTTTATACTAGTAATTCATTTAAACTTAGAAAATCTATAACTAATTCAATTTTTCTCCAAATCGAATGAAACCAATTTTGTAAATTTTCATTTTAATGCACTTTTACTAAAAATAGGTTTCAGCTATGTCTCTGCTTCTAAGATTTCGGTGAATCGATTAAATGGTGCTTTTATGTATATTTTAACTTAGAAAATGCTTCACAACTCCAAATAAAGTGTTTTCTGCTTTCTAAAATTTCCTAAAATCATTATCTTCCTTGTATGAATTTTGTGCATTTTGGATGTAATTGAATTTTTGGTTATTGTTGGAGTTATGCGTCTTATTTGTCCTCTTTGCTCGATCGATAGATTGCGACGATTCCGGTATTGTTGAGAGTGAACTCGCACAAAGTTGAGCATATTGAGTGAGAAGAACTGTGCAAGCGTTTGATCATGTTAATCCGGTATTTTAAAGTCTAATATTTTGCTTTCAACTTGTATGTATGCATTGCTTAATTTGTGTTAAATTGATTAGTTAATCCTTTAGATGCATAATCTGTAGGTAAATGATTATCCTCTACTACCTGAGCTTAGGTTATTTGCTGTGATTAGAGTTCGTTGGATGGACTCTTGTCACTTAGTAGATTACGGATCCGGTTGCTTAGCCATGCTTAGCTAACGGTAGATCTGGGCTTATCATCGACTTAGTCGATGATCTTGATCACCTAAAATTACTATGATCTTTATGTTTCACTTTGTAATATGTTTAAATTGCAAAACTAAAAATAAAAACAAAAATGATTTGGACTTGGGCACAATGGTATGTTGGTGTGATCTCATGGGTGATCTGGAATGGTGCCGGGTCATTAAGGACCGAGTTACTTGCGCCACCATTCTCGAGCATTTTGCGTGCAACCACACTAGAGGGTATGGGACCTCTCTTGACTTAGTACTTGGCGTGTGTTGGCCCAGCCGCAGGGGTCGCAGGAGGATGGTGTTGGGAGCATGGTAGTTGTCCAAAAGCTTTACCCCGAGCGGTAGTTGTCTTTCGCTTTCTATGTAAGCGTATGGATTTCTATCCATACGAGCGGCTCGTAGTTAATACACAATATTGGAAAACGCCCATAGGACTTAGCCGTGTTGCATACCTTTGGTAGTGTGCCTCGTGGCTTAAAGGCGGTCCAAGTGTGGGTACATTGGTACACCCGTAGGGTTTAAAACTATTCGAATATCCTCGTCCTAAGTTATGGACACGTCTGACACGCCCGTGAGAACTAGACTACAACTTTTAAATTAAAACTTGACATGGGTGGTATGAATGGGTAATTCATGCTATGGTCGTGGTGACTATTGGGTTAGTCACTTCAGAATGTGTTGTCATCTATCTATTGTTATTTATCGTTCATGCTATTATTTCAACAATAAAACGAATTGCAAACTCGCTCTTTTTAAATGTATTACATTATTTACAAATAAAGTTGGCTTTGTGCAAATGAAACATATAACCCACTTAAAGAAGCCTCGCATGTAGTTTATGTATAGGTGTGCTTGTCCACATCGTCAGTTTTGCAGTACAAAAATAATTTTTGTACTCGCTACTTTGCTTAATTGTTTTGTTGCGTAGGAAGAAGGTGAGCCCCAAGGGCATAGCTTTTGTGAGATGTGCTTCGGTTCGACGACTAGCTTGGCGGTTCGGTTGGTTGCCTTGTGGGTTAAGGCACACCATTGGCTTTTGTTTATAGCCATCTTATGGCACTTTTGCTTCCGCTATTTCTTAGTGTCGTGTTATTTGGCCGATCGCCTTTGTTGTAATAACTCAGATTATATGTATGTCTTCTGCTTGGTAGTGTGTCGTGGATTCTATGTTTAGAATGGAATTGATGCATGATTTTGTGATGGGGTATGTATATCGCATTGGAAGTATACATATCTTGAGGCTCGATTTATTTGATTTGTGATGCTAGGACCGAGTGGATGGTTAAGCATTACAAGCCAAATAAATTGGGGTCCTCACAATTACACGATTAGAAATCATTGTAATATCTCACAGCACCACAAGAGTCTTAAGTACATTTTCACCTGCATGCACCTCAACCTCCACAAAGAAGATGGTTAGAGCGGATTAAGGATTACAATTTGATGTTCATTACCATCCTAGAAAGGCTAATTAGTGGTCGATGCATTAAGTCGTAAGTCCTACCGCAATAATGTTATGGTTCAAAACATCAACTCGACTCAATAAGGAATTAGAGGCGCTTAACCTCGAGTTAGTAGAACAAGGCACCATAGGACCTATGGAAGTTCAACCGACCTTAGAAGAGCAAATCAAGACCGCTCAAAAAGGACATCCTGGAGTCCGGAGATTTAAACATCTCATGGCCAAAGGAAAAGCCTCTAAGATGATTGAAGATCAACAAGGAATCCTATGGTATGGGAAATGTCTCTTTGTTCCTCACTAGAAGGAGTTAAAATATTTGATTCTGAAAGAAGCTCATAGCTCATCATACACCCCGCATCCCGACAGCACCAAGATATATCAGGACATGAAGATTTTATATTGGTTGCCACGAATGAAGAGAGACATCGCCGAAGTTCGTAGCTTGTTGCGATGTCGCCAACTAATCAAAGCCAAACACCGAGAGACTCAAGCAGATTGCTTCAACCACTACAAATCCCTTTAGTGGAAGTGGAAGAAATTGTAATAGATTTCATTATCGGTTCACAGTGAACCAAGACCGGATATGATTCCGATGGGTCAGAAGGATGATTAACTAAAGTTACCCATTTCATCCCTATGAAGACCACCTACAAGGGAGATAAATTGGTCGAGTTATATATGGCTCATTTCAGGTGTCTGCATGGAGTACCCAAGAGACAGCTCGGATCGAGGTTCTCAATTTACCTCACATTTCTGGCTAGTCTGCATGATGCACTTGGGACTCACCTAAACTTCAAGACGACATACCATCCTCGCATCGACTGATGCATTTAAAAGTAAATCCGATTTTAGAAGACATACTTTGGGCTTGTGCTTTGGAATTTCAGAGATCGAGAGATGTCTACCATATGCGACTCGCCACAACAATAGCTACCAATCTAGTATGAAAATATCCCTTTGAAGCAATCTATAGAAGAAAATGTAGAACCTCCGCATTGGTCGAATCAGAGAAGGTAATATCTTTGGACCGGATATCCTAAAGCTGCGTAAAAGTCCGATCGATCGAGATCAACTACAAGTCGCCTACCTAGACAGAAGAGTTATGCCGACAATCGTCGAGAGAGTTGGCTTTTGAAATTAGAGATCGTGTATCTTAAAGTATCACCCCTTCGAGGAATATGGAGATTTAAAGTGAATGGTAAGCTCATGCCAAGATACATAGGCTCATTCCCAATCACCACCAAGCGTGGAGAGGTAGCCTACCAACCGGAGTTACCAAAGAAATTTGTCAAACATTCATAACGTGCTCCACGCTCTCACCAAGAAACATCTCGAGTAATCAAGAGCAAGCCCAGTTGAAGCCATCGCACTCTGTAAAGACTGTCATATCCAAAACATCCGATCAAGATTCTTGATGTTGTGGGAGAAGCAAACAAGACGCCGGATCATCCGCTTATGCAAAGTTCTGGAGCAACCACTCTGAAAGTGAAGCCACTTGGGAACGAAAAGATCACCAGTTAGACTATCCCTATCTGCTTTCTCGAGTAGCTCAATCTCGGGTCGAGATTCTTTTAAGGTGGGTAGGTTTTGTAACATCCAATTTTCTAGTTGCAAGCTTAAAATTCAGAAAAATGTTTTGTTCCAAAAATTTGTCTCCAAAACTCTCAAAATCCTCAAGATTCAAACCCCAACCCCTCTCTTCCCTTCTCCTTGTTCTTCCCTCCTAGCCCCTGCCCTGCCCCGTCCCCGCCCTCGCCCGCATCTGCTCTATCGACATCAAGCCGCGCTCGATGTGCCCCATCGCATCTCGTCATCTTTGCCTCCGCTCATCCCTTACATCCTCGCTTCCCGACCGCGCCCACGCTTCCCATCAAGCTCGCCGCACCGTGTTCTCCCGTGCCGGCGTGTCCCATCCCGGCATTGCCGCTGAACCGACGCAATGCCCGCGCCGAGCCGTTCGCCTGGATCCCCCTCCGCCTCGGCTCGCCGCACTAGGGCTTGCCTCGACCGCATCAAGACCGCTGGCCTTGCCCGCCCCATCCTCTTTCCCGCCTCTCCTCCATGGCCCTGTGCAACCCCCTCACGCACCATCCGCCGCCATGGCCGCTTTGTGCCAATGACTTACTCCTCCCCAATGCTATTTAAGCCTCACCCCTTCGCCTCCCCTCTGCCTCCTCCCACTTGACCCCTTCATCCCAACGCAAAGAAGAACCGAGCAAGGCCAAAGGACTCACCTCTAGCCGGCCATGCCACCGTCACTTCCTCCCGCCACGCCGCTGCTTTGAGCCCCTCACCATCTCCTTGTCACCGCTCGGGGAGAGCATCCCGACTGCTCTCCTACCGCGTGCTTTGAACTCCGCCGCCATTGCCCTAGGGCAACCCCTATCGCTACGCCGCCGCCACCTCCCCTCCCCGGGCCGCCTCCCCCTATTCCCTCTCCCGAACGACAATGGCGAGAGCTTCCCTTTCCTTTGTTTCAGTGGAAGTCTAGCTAGCCCCATGGGTCATGGGCCATGTGCAAAGTTTCAGCCCAAGCACTGAGCTGGGTTGGGCCCAATTTTGCAGCACCGTGGGACGTTGTTAGCCTATTCTAATTCCCTCATTTTCTTTTTCTGAGTTAATTCAAAAGAGAGATTTTAAAAATTCTTTTCTCCCTCATTTTAACCCCAAAAATTATGAAGTTTGTTTCTAAAAAAAATTTAAATTTAAATTCTTACTGTTGGTACTGGTTTTGCTCAGTTTGGAGTTTACTTATTATTTCTTGTCACTTATTTGTTTGCTTGCTTGTTTTTTTCCTGACGATCGTCAGTATAGAGTTCAAGAAGCGAGACCTCCATTTTGACCAAGCTCAAGAGTATCATGATCATCTAGCCTTAGACCCAAAGTAGTCAACACTTTGATCATATTGAACCTACATTTTATGCAAATTATATTCTTTTAAAATATCAAATTGCATACTTTAATTTTCTTATGCAAATGTATGTTAAAAACCTTAAGGTAGTTAAATGCCAATTTGATGTTTAATTATTATTACCTTAAATCCTTGTCACCCTAGTAATTATATGGTAACTATACTAGTTATAGGCTATACTTAAGTGCCATGCTAGTCTTGCTTAAGTATCGAGGTATTATCTACCCCAATCATCATCTTTTAAACATGAACATATTTTTTACATCATTAGGTGTGAATGATGAGATGGTTTTGTTAATGTATTTTATACCTCAAAAAACCTAAAAATTGCTTATCATATCTAGGTGAATGGTATGATGGATGGTATATTGGTGGGTGCTAATGCAGCCCAAGAAATGTTGGTTTGTAGATGGTATGTGGTATGAACCACCCAGATGACCCCTAAGGACTTAATCCTGTGATGACCTCCTAATGTAAAACAGTACAACCATATGTCTATAATAGTGTCGAACTGACTAAATAATTTGTATCCGTTAGTACGAGTTGCACCAGACAGATGACCCACGATGCCGTAAGCCTTCGTGGTTATAGGTTGGGGTGTACGACTTACGGGTCTATGTGAGCGTAAGCCATATGGTGCAAGAGGGGGTCTGGGTAAGGGTTGGTGGGTCTATGTGAGCGTAACCCTTCTCAGGTGAAACCTTAGCGGATGTAACAAATACTGAGGGATGCATTGTAAAGGCCTTGTGGCGATCTCCCCTTGCCTCACATGTCTACGGAAATATATGTACATGTCAAGATGATTGTCTCTTATGGGTAAAGTGTACAACCTCTGCAGAGTGTAATAAACGGTTCGAATAGTCGTGCCCACGGTCAAGGGCGGACATAGGAACTTACATGAGTTGGTTTTATTTATAAAACTTTGTGGGTGGGATGAAATGTGATGGGTCGTTGTGATCCTGGATTTGGATTTTCCCGGTAATCGCATCAGTGTTATTAATAGGTGGATGTAACCATCATAAAAATAAGCATAAGGTGGAGGTAGCCTCTCATGTTATAAATATTGCATAAGTAATCTCTTTAACAAAATACAATTTAGTTAAAAGGCTAAGTGATAGGATTCTTTCAGGATATCATGAGGATATGCTCATGATCTTAGGATGATGTAACAATTGGCAATAGCGTTGAAGATTTGTTAAAATACCATTTTTCTACAAGTGTCAGATTATCGGTGAGTAACTGGCAGTAAGGAGCGGTACTACCAGAGCGGTATGACCAGAAGTGTGGAGCGGTACTACCGCTAGTTAGTTGGTCTTTATGGCAGCCGATTGGTTCTAAGGGTTTTGAACGCGTTTTTGTGAAACAGTAATACCGTTAGCTTGGGAGCCGTATCACCAAGTCCCAGAGTTCGCTTGTGTAGCGGTAGTACCGCTGGAGCAAGATGACCGCATAATGAGTGGTATGTATTTTTCGGAGAAGGTGTTTTGGGGTTTTGGTTCTCTCCGAAATCGAGCAAGCGCAGAAAGGCGGTACTACTGCATGCTGTGAGTACCGATTTTAAGAGTGGTATGTAAATTCCGGAGAGGTCTCATTTTTTCGAGATGAAATTTTACTAAATCCCTTTGGGTAGTAGTATGGCTAGCAAAGGGCGGAGTACTCAGTAGCTCCAAGGTGCGTGTACGACCATAGTGTTAGAGCTGATACTACCACAGGTGGTAGTACTGGTGGTTAAATGGCATGAGTACCGCTTGTGAACTAATTGTCGATTCAATTGGAGTTTTTATTTGGGTTAGGTCAAGTTCATGGATTTAGTGTATATGGGTTGCATGATGCATGTTTTGACTAACATAGGTCAAGTTGTGAAGAACTTATTCCTAATCATTTTCTTTGTCTATTGTTATGTAGGAAGCTTCGAGGTCAACGATGGTCAACGGCGAGATGATCGGGACTAGGCTTGAGAGTCGAGGTTCGAACGATCGAGGATGTCTCGTGAAGACATTGACTCAAATATGGTGCAAGATGGACAAAGGTGATCGAACAGCGCCGGTTCGACTAGTTAGATCAAGCGGCAGGGGTTGGTGCAAGTGCCATGGTGGTTTCATGGGAGCCGATGGGAGAGACTTGGTCGACATGATGAGAGCCACGATCAACCTACACGTGTGAAGCATGGGATTGCTTCATGAAGATTGGACTCGGTCTTGGAGAAGGACCGAGAAGGGTATTTTGGAAATTTCACCTAAATACCGCCTTGATGACCTTTTGGCTAAACCACGCGCGAGATGACGCAAGGAGAAGTGGTTTAGGTCAAGAGAAGCTGAATATGATGCTTTAAAATACGTGCATAAGTGAAACCCGTTTGTGTGTGTGGGCTTAACTGTACCCAATAGGAATACTCTTCTAGAAGCTAGTCTCCACTATAAATAGGAGGGTGCTGCGTGCACCTCCCAACCCTTTGGCTTATTGTAAACCCTAGTTTGTGTTTAGGGCTTGGGATTTGGAGAGGTTAGGGTTCTAGAGAGTTGGATTGATTGTGTGCTCTTGTGTTGAGCTTTGTCCTCTAGGATGGAGTGGTTGAAAACCAACATCAATCTCAAATCAATCTATGCAAGATTCCTTGAAGATAAGTCTCTGCTCGTTTCTTGCTCTCTATTTTGTGATTTTGGTGGTTTCTTTGATCCATTAGTTTTCCTTTGGTTTCTTCCCTGGTTTTGGCTTGCTGTGACATATGGGAATATATCTAGGATCATCTTGATCATCTATCACTCACGAGCAAGTTTTTAGATCACTTTTTGGTTTTGACTCTGGTTCTAGAGCAACCTTCACTCGAATCAAAAATGTCGGAACTTTGACATGGATCTACACGATCCTTGGTTGGAATATATTCCTGACATCCTAGAGATGTTATGTTTCAAGTCTCATGAAGTTTGACCGAGTGAATCAAACGTTGTGCCAAGTTTTGATTTCGCTTTTAGGCTGTTTTCATGTTCATCCGCTGATTTCACTGTTCATCCAAAGAGTACCGCAAGATCCATTATGGTAGTTCGATTTTACTCGCTCATCGCTTCTTTGTGCTTCGTTGTCGCTTTGGGGTTTAGAGTAGATTCAATACAAGCTCTTCCGCTATGCTTGCATACTCGATCTTCATAGCTCTCATAGCTATTGGAGTGAAACTCTTATTGAATTCAATCACATGAGAAAAAAGAATTCATGCTCTTATTCAACCCCCCCCCCCCTCTAGTTGACGTTTTCGATCCAACACTTTCTAATATTGGTAATTAAAAATATTTCTTTACGCAAATTAAAAACCCAAGCCATTCTTGTTAAGTCTTGCATGTATATTATTGCATCTTGTGTGTTGGCTCACAAGAATAGAAGTTGTGCTCATCCTTGCTCTTTCCCCAACCCTCGTAACTCATGATCATGGAGATTACACCTACTACGAGGATCTGGACGCCGAGGAGCAAGGAAATGAAGAAAAGTAGTATAGTTCCTTAGTCTGGGTCTCGCCTCAGTCTAGTTGGCTCCGTCGGTACTTGCGTATACCTATATTATCCAAGCCCTTGGCTAATACTGCCGTCGCACAGGATACCCCGCCGCTTGCATGTGGAGAGACTTGTTTCACCCTTGCTTCCGCTATCGTATTCGATGTTTTGTAATGAACTCGTTTGGCCTGGTCGGCCCTATTGTAAACTCGACCCGACGTGATCTATTTGAACTTTGTTGCTTGTATTAATGAATGGTTCGATCAACGTTATGTATGAAATGATTAAGTGATGTATTATGTGAGCGCTATCCACTGATTCAGGAAATAGCACAGTGTTGTTCACAGAGGATTCTGGGTTACAAAATTCGGGTCCAACATTAGTCCCGATCCCTTGACCGCTCTAGAGCTAAGCTCTCCTAGCTTAGTCCCATTCCCGGTCCCGTCCGCCTAACCATGACGTAGCTCCGGAGTTCTACAGCCATCACCGACAACCAAACCGTCATGTAGCATTGCACGACACACAAATCATTAACAATATTGATGAGTGAAGAACACATACCTTCAAAGCTTCACTCCCGGAAGCATCACAAGGCCACATAGCCAACACATGGCTCACAATGCACCAAGTGTACCATTTTACCTCAAAGGTATTTGCTAAAACTTTGATTTCTATTGTTTTTGTCTATCTTACACTTTGCTTGAGTCCAACTATATCACCCGGCATCTATGATTGTTCCGGACCCTGGTTCTCCTTACCAAGTCTCGGTCCTCCTCGCTGTTGACCATAGTTGACTGCAAGTCACCTGCATAACAATATACCACACAACCATTAGTCCAAATATGTAATGGAATCCACATGCACCAATCCTAAGCTCCTGTGGACCAACTCTCAAATTTTAGCTCAAAATCACACCCGACTGACCGCTTTACCTTTTGTCGGTCACCGACTGCCCGACCACCATAGTCCGCTCGGTCGACAAAGTTAACTTCACCAAAAACACCCTTTTTGGAATTTTGGTGAAACTCTATCTAGTTTAAGATCCAGTTTCTATTTTCAATAGCACCTAGTGCAAACATATACCCAAACAAGCCTACAGCCTACACAACTGTTTGGTGTCAATTTTCCAAAAGCTCCTTGGGCTGGTCTGATTGCTCCCACTGTGCTGGTCATACCACCCTTCAGTTTTAGCTCAAAACTCAGGACCGGTCTGATCAGCTCTGCAAGGCGGTCATACCGGTTGCACACAGACATGAACTTTAAAATTGCAAACTCCCAAAACCAAACTCAAATTTCGACAACACATGCAAACCATAGTCAATTACTCACTACAAAACCATGGGTTGACCTCCACATTGTCTCACAGATTGGAATCCAGTGTTTGCTGCGAAACATGTCAGCACTATGGTGGAAGATGTCCTTCTGTTGTCAAAACCTAATGGGGTAATCACTGTTTCCATTCCGGGAAAATGGCGGCCACCGAGTCCGGGTTGTGTCAAGGTAAATACTGACGGCGCCTTTTTGGGGAATCACCATACTGGAGGTTCTGGAACTATAATATCACTGTTTCAGTAAGTTTCCTGGCTGCGGAGGCTCGATGGTATAATAATCTCCCTGACGTCCTGACATTCGAAGCTCTATCGGCTCGAGATGGGCTACTAATAGCTGAACGACAGGGCTGCAGAGATGTGATACTTGAATCGGACAACCTGACTCTTGTTGATATGATCAAATCGCAGGATAGTGCGAGATCAGCGACAGAGGGTATCCGGCATGAAATGCAAGAGCTTAGCATGATATTTAGTACTTTCTCTTGTCTTCATACCGGCGGGAGGCAAACTTAGCGGCTCATTGTTGCACAAAGAAAGCTTCTGAGGGTGGGATGACGTGTACTTGGGTGAACTGTGCTCTTAATTTCTTACGAACATAGTCACCAATGATTGTAATCCCTCTATGAGTTAATAAAGCTCTTATGATTTTCCCTTAAAAACTCAAGAAACATAACAAAAGTGAAGAAATGCATAATATCAAGCTTCTGACTTAATATATATGAACCCTTGTTCCTTCGTATCTATCCACTTCGCTTCCGTTTTGACTTGCCCATACTTACTGCACTTCTGGAACTCTGGAAGTCCACGATCTGAAAAAACAGCTATAATCGTGATTATACAGGAAACAAAAACAAAAGTAACAGACGCGCTCTATGTGCGCTAACAATCCGCAACTAACAGAGGAAGGAGTCCACGATCTTTGTTAGAGTTAATCTCGATGTTTATTAGTAGAGTGCCCGTGCGTTGCAAATGAACTCTAAATTTTACAGAAATAATATTTGCCTGTTAAGTCCATATATCTGTTTAATTATTTATCAAGCTTCTGGAGCATATACAGAATTACAGACAATACTTCAAGAATGAATTTCTAGTGCATCGTGGTATGCCACTTAAATAATTATACAGAAGTTAATTCACAAATTAGTGTTACTGTCATGAAAATTAAAATAATTCAGATTATCATTTCCACCACATTTGTAAAAGTTCTCATCAATAAAAATAATCAGACCTTCTAATCTGGTCTTAAGACACATCATGTGAAGAGCACATCATTTAGTACATAGTGCATACTAAGTTATTTAGATACACCCTAATACTACATCTGATCTAGAGTTGCCCACTAAAAACATATGCATGAAAAAAGAGTCAATGGCAGAAAAAATAAGGTATATGGACCAGTGAACCAAATATTGCAATTGTGGCCCAACAAATAGAGGCATCAGGTTTGTAATGTATGAATATGATACACAGGTACAATTGTCCTCTTTCTAGCCTACCACTAAGCTTCAACTTCTAATAAATCAACTCAAAGCTCCTACCTGAGCTTTTGATAGTCCAAGCATCAAAGGACCTCAGTACCCCTAACTGGACTGACAAAGCCACTTCTGAACTTCAGTCATCATGTATCTCTTTGAGGAAATCTCAAAAGAGTGTTAATCTTACTACAGCATCATGCAGGAACATCTACTCCTTGAGGTCTTTGAAGTACGACTCGGGATCTCAACCGAGGTAGCAATGCTGATACACCCTTAAACTGTTCCAGATATGCTTGCAACATTAGACCAGCAGCAGAATAATGTCAATGATCGGACAGGAAATTATGTGACTGCTAAGGTCCATACTTGCCCTGTGTTGCTTGTATTTGTCCCAGGTCGCCATAATAGATGATCCTTTCCTGTTCAGCTGCAAGTCATGTATGCAAGTAATGCAATCGTTCAACTCAGATGCCCTGTAGCCCATCACTGTCTGCAACTTCTTGCTCTGCACCACAGAACAAAATTAGTTGCCATTTCATAAGAGATTAGATGATTTAAAATGAGTTGTCGGTCAGATGGCAAGTAACAATTTCATACCCATGGGTTGGTGTCTGGATCAAGGATCAGCCTTGCAACTAACACTGCTGAAGCTGCAACAACTAATGGCAAGAACTGAACACAGCAATACTCCAACAGGCTCAGCTCCGCAGGATAGCTCTCCCATAAACCCAACGATAGGCTAGGATACTACAATATGCATCACAACATATTGAGATCCGACAACAATGTACATAGGCAGCAAGCAATCTAAACAGCAGCAGAACTCAACTGTAATAAATAAGAATTGTGTGTTATCACCTTCTTATCTTCTTGGCTAGATCTGATGAACATCCTAAAAACATGGAAGGAAACACAAAGACATAATATTTAGCAACAAATCCATGCTGAGAAACAAGGATGGAGTAACAATTTAGACTAATTCAGTTTGTGATTTACCTCAGGAATGTCTTGGTGGTAGGATTGCTCATCTCAAACTTGAGAAGATTTAGTATATCACTCTCCATCTTAACAACCTGCATATCCCCACAAGCAACAAGAACACAACTCAAATTAGCATTTTAGCATCACTGCATCAACCGGTTGCTACGAATTAAACAAAATCATACTCCCATTATGTTGGGTAGTCAACCGCGTTATTGTGCGAGCGACGCGATCTGGACTGTCGATGCTCGCGCGCCGATCCAACGGACGCCTAAAAGGGTAAGGAGGACGGATGACCACCAACTCCAATTTTTAAATAGTAGAGATACACTCAACCACAGCTCATAGCCTCTGGAGTTCGTTTGTGATTAACAAATAACCAGAAAACAGCAACCCATTATTATTATGATCGCTCATATGAAAACCTAACCCTATATCTACAATATACTTGCACAAGCAAAATTGGTATCAGTGTTTGCTACTGATTCCGAGAGACATTCTTCATCCATGGCCCTGACCTTGCCAACATCTTAAACTCACTGTTTTGCCTGCATCAAAATAAAGTAAAGAAAATGACGACTTCAACAAAAAGTATTTTAGTTATACATATATCACCGGAGGCATTAAGATCAATGCAACAGAAGTTTATCCAGTCGTATTCCCAAATATTTTCTATGATTTAATCTTCCTAGTTTTGTCAACCATTTGTTCCAAGAAGATATTTCAGTCACGCTCACGCCATAATATGTCATGTGTATTTTGATCATGCGCTAAGAAAACATCTGAAGTATAGTTCTTGCTAAATGTCACTTACTGATCCTCAAAGCAATACATCCTAACAATGGAGCAGCAAGGATCAAAAAGTAACCATGTTAACAAATTAAGCTCTATATCTTTTTGCACTTCTCGGTCATGAACCACACACTTGTGGGTGTGCACACAGATAGACCAGAAAGTACTAAACACTACACAAACGGTTTTGTCCTTTCCTAGTCCAGCAAAAACAGAAGTTCATTCCAGTGAATACAGTTCAAGTACAGCCAAAATGAAATTTTAAAGCAACCTGAGTTACCTGAGAATACAGGAATGTGCCGAGGATGGCAATAGCAGCTCCTAGTGCATTGACAGGACGGACAGGTCACAGGTGTGTGGAAGATAATGATTGATGAAACAATCACTGATATGAGCTTCATTGTATTGCCAATGCTAAACGTCAATGGAGAAATCTCATCCAGAGAAATGTAGGACACCTGGTTATACAAGTTGTAGAACACGCTCTGTGCACCAACCCACCTATCATTCAACATTTACAACATAAAAAAATACTTCGTGTTGTGATATATGCTCTAGTATAAATGCTGGATTAATCCAACATAATACATCAATCCTTGTCTAGAAGGACTACTAAAAGTCCAACATTAATATGTCCAACAGAATAGTAAAAACAATGGTCCTGTAAGTGGGTTAAATATGTTTCTAAAGCATTGATAGGAATGTGAAGTCCATTTCAAGTTGCCTCATGTAATTAAAGTACCAAATTACAATCTACAATATAGCAACTGTGAAAGAAAAATTGCAGAATACTTGATTTTTTTTACCAGATAACGTTAGGGCCAACATTTGCAAGAGCTTTTGCCAACCAGCAGTCCACATTTGGGGCCCTCCATAGCGATAGCAAATGGTGTGAGTATGACCAGGGACATTATTGACAGGTAGGCATAGTAATTCATGCCACTGACGGACTTCCCTTCATGCCCTCTTCGAGAAGATGTTGCCGAAAACTAATGCAAGGTTTGATATCATGGCACCCATAAATCCTGGTGGGAGGACAAGTAGTAACTATTAACATCAACAAAAGGGAGCAGGAGAACAGCTGCCCCACCTAACCTAAGCAAGACCATTGAAAACAAATGCAAATTTAACTATGACCCCTATTTCGTCTGATTCTTAAACTGAAGTCTAAGCACGAAACTTCGGGAAGAAATGAGAGAACATGGATTTAAGCATGTAACTGCTGGTAGAAACTGAACCATTCAGATCCAGAATTTTTCTGGATCAGAACGAGAGCAAAAACCAAATCGCTACAGATCAGAACTCGGAAGGGGCAGAGGAGGGTGAGATGGGCGCGTACTTGGAGAGGAAGGCGTCATCAACGACGGCGGAGATGTCGAGGAGGGGGTTGTTGGAACACGTCCTCGTAGCTGCTGCTCGCCGCCATTCCCTTCCTCCTCTCCTCTCCACGCGAACGAAGCGGCGGCGATGGGCAAGAGTGAGATCTGCGGCTTGAGTTGGGCGTGCATGCGTGACGGGAGTGGTTACTCGCAGAAGGAGGGTGAGTCGCGGGTGGGGAGGGGGACGATCGTCCCACTCACAGAAGGAGGTGGTGGAAAGGGGAAATGGTAGGAGATCGTGGGGATTGGGGAATGGCAGTAGATCGTCGGGAGGAAGAGCAGTTGAGAGAGGAGAGACATCGGCACTGTGTTTTCAACAGAGGTGGACGGCGTACGGCGGTTTGGCGAGGCGTGAGGCGGTTTGGTGTGGGGTGGGTGGACGATCGCCCGCTGCGCGGAGGAGGTGGACGATCGCCGCTGGCGCGGGTATGCTCTAAATTATAGTAGTTAACTGGTAGGATGCCCGTGCGTTGCAATAAATTCTAAAATTTACGAAATAATGTTTTCCTTTAACTCATAAAGCAAGACAAGCAATTAAAAGATGATTTTACATACGAGCATCACATTAGTACAATATGAGAGAAGAAGAACTGTGTGCGACAATTCTAGAAATGAACGGTAGAAACAATATTTTCCCATAATTTACTTCAATACATAAATAAATGACATACCATCGTGTAAATTAAGTACAAACCAACAGATAAAGTACACACCATGCATTAAACATAAACAGAAATGAAAATGTAAACAAGTTCATGCAGATTGTATGGAAGACACATCCTCGTCTCTAGCTTGTCACGTAAAGAGAATGAAAGCACATTCTACAAAATGACAAACAAAAGTTAAACATCATAAATCTATTGTATATTATATGTAAAGAGATGTCAAAAGATTGAGTAACTTACTTATGTTATTAATGTACAAACATTCCAGCAAGTGCTTCATTCCTTACGTCAACAGCATTCATGACGAAGTTCCTTACATTTACATCGTGCAACACTACTTGTCGTAGTTCGTTTTAAAGAGATTACCGATTAAATTATTATAAAATAAAGAAGTCCATACGTTATTTACATGGTTGTTTACCTTGAGCTCTTGTGCACCATCAACTTGAGGTCCAAAGAAGAAATTGGTACATCCCATTGTCATCAAGCAACATTTTCAACATTATAGTGTATAGAATTAGTATGTTATAACAATTTGTTGAATATCAAGAATAAGTTCGAAATAGCTCTACACGCTGCCCCCAAAAGCCTATTTCGGGGCCCGGGGTTTTGGTAACCCCAAAGACTTTTAATCCACTGTTTTTAAAGGAAACCATCTATTAATACCTTTAAAAATCCAAAATAAAACCAAATGATTTTTGGAACTCCTAAATTTTGGTCGATTCAGGCAAGTAATAAGGAAAGCCTTTAGCCGGACCCTCTTAATTTATTGGGATTTGGAATTCTGGAACTCATTCAAAGTTATAATGTAATTTTCTTAATGAAGGTTTTCTGTTTATGGGAAATTCTCTGATTTGGCCTTTCAATGGGTAATTATTAATGGCATAATCGCCAAACCTGGACCCTCTTTGAGATTAATTACTTTGATTTAATTTCCTGAATTTTAATTTTCATTATAATTAAACTTAAGAAATCATTTTGTGCATTCTCTTTAAACCATCTTTAAATACATTCACAGTAAACATACATTTTGAAAAAACCTGTTAGACCCCGTTTTTGATTGCTTACATACTCAATTTCCTGCTTTGAACCACAAGAAAGGACCAAGTAATTACATGTAGTCTCACATTGTAAACTTTTAATGCCATTGAACCAAAACGCATGTTCAAAGGGTGACTTATTTGCATCGGAAAAGGCTTTAACTACCAAACTTGCAAGAAGGGAATACCGAAGAATGGACGGACCAGCACATAGGATTGCCGCTTAAGCAAATTTGTTGATGGACCTAGTGAGAACAGTTTGAGTTGGAGACTACATTTAGGATGGGGTGGACCAATGTAGGCAACGTCTATTGGATTGGGGCCCTGGGACATCATGTCATTTTAACTAGGATCCTACAGTTAATTATTTTATAGAAGTCATAAGAGTTTGAAGGGTTTCATCCTTGCCCAACGAGACTATATGCTTTCCTGATGCATTATATTTTGGTACAAATTGTTAATAATTGTGTTTCATAAAAATAAATGGATTGACATAAGTACATAAGCTTGGGTTTATTAGTTTCATGCAAGGGAAGTTAAGTCTTAATTATTTGATGTTAATAAGCAATAATGGGATTATTAGGGGCATGCAAGGTGTTTAAGTGTTAAATAATTAGTTGAACCAAATAGATTAATGAGTTTTAGAAATAATATAACCTTTAAATAATAAATTGAGAAATAGCATCAAAGTGATTACCATACATAGGTATCAATAAATTATTATAATGAGCAAATTGATGAATTGTTTCTCACTTGCAAAAATGATTGTTCCGTTATTTAATAATGTGTTTACATCTGGAATTTATTGACTATTATATGATGGAATGTAGATTAATGGTGAATAGAATTTCTTTTTTTGAATGAAAGTTTTTTTTGGGAACAAATTTATTATCGTATTTTTAAATAAGCTAAATTTTAGATCTTATTAAATAATTAAAACAAATAAAATAAAAAGTATGAAGTCACGGAAAAAATAGGTAAAAAAATTACGGTTTAATAATAATATGTGTTTATGACATCCCTTATTATTTTAAAATTTTGAGGTTTGTGGAAAAACCAAAAGTGTTAATGACAAATAACCTGGTCACAAAGCCATAAATCAACACAAGTGACAAATTAACGGTATTTCAATCCGGCAAAAAAGTAAACTATGGAAATAACTTTCCTATGGTATTAACTAATGCAACAACGTAGACTAACTAACTAAATCTCAAAACCACAGATCCATTAATTTAGCAAGGAACTCCAAAGGTTAGCCACAATTAAGCAAGTTCCCCTTTAAGTACATTTCAAAACTTAACAAATTATTAAAATCTTATTAAAAAATGGTTTTAAAAAAATTTTTTAAAGAAAATAATTAACAATTTTAACAAAAATTTAAATTTTACAAGATAAATTTACAAACCAAAGCTTAAAATGCTTATTTCCCACAAACCATTATTAGAAATTCAAAATAGTAGTAGTTATGAGGATCATCCTCCGCACGATCAAAGCGTGATAGATTATCTCCTCCCGTGAAATTGATCGATTAGCTTCATGTTTATCGTATCAACATACTCATTACTGCTGCTAGAATAGCTCGAGAAGTAATGTAGTCCGGATCGGAGATGTTTGTTTGAACTTTGGGAAGACATTCTCTATAAGGTTGTTTATGTCGACTCTCCGCCAAAGGTATGGGACACATATCTCGTCCCGAAGTGCACATAATCATCTTCTACGGTTTCTTGCCATTACCGATTCTCGAAGGTAATTAGCAAATAATGGATCGTTTTGAGCCCTCATGTTTCGAACAAGCCTTAGTGCCTCATGCTTTCCCAAAGGTAAGACTTGCGGAGCGTAGCATCGCCATGTGCCCTTGTCCCTTCGAACAACAGACACCGCCAAGTCACCCCAAACACGATCGTCTTTCCTCCAAAAGGCAAGTCATGCCGACCCGTAATGTCCTCATACTATTGTCAAGGGCCTCGACCGCTCTTTGTCATGGAGGCTTCATCCCATATTATTAAGGATGCCCCCAAGAAGCTTAGATGTACCACTTTGCTTGGTGAAGTTGCATGTTGCACCATTTTCAATGTTTAGGGTATCTTGAACCTCGAAAGGTAGTCCTACCACCGTGCATAATGGAGGCTGGACGCCGATGTCGCATTGCCAACTATCTTTCCATCACCTCGAACCTTTGCAAGCAACACTTTGTATAAGAATGTCTTTCCAGTACCTCTCGGGCCATCAACAAAGAACACGCCCCGTCATCACAATTCCGCTAGTATCTTGTCATATCGCCTCTCGTGGTTGAGAGAAGATGCTAGAGATGTGTGGTCTTGGTCTACCTCAATCGTGGACTCCTCGATGATCTCCTAGCCTCACCACCGGTATAGTCGGGGTCTCATCGATCTTGGGCAAAGGGAACGATGTTATGTCCTTCCCCATCGATTAAGCATATTCTTAATATCCAACAACACCATTTGCTCGACTACACGTGGCACCCTTGGGAGCGACAAAGTCATCCGACATTGCTTCTAGGTGCCTATCCCGAGACCACGCACTCGGTAGGCTCGCAGAGACCAATATCGTGAGCGAAGAGCCTACGGCGCGGATGGCATCTGGAATACTTCCGCCTCATTAAGGCAATCATCAATGCTATTGTCACCAATAAGACCCTTCCTTTCGGGCATCATGAAAGGTCGGGCAAATAACACCATCCACCGTCCTCACGTCTTCAAAGGAGGTAGCGCTCACGTGGTTTAGGAGAATCTCGAGATAGTATCGCTCCTATCACGGATGTGCGCCACGATTCTACCGACTGCGTCTTCTTCCCTTGGCTTCCAATACTTTCCGCTAGCCATCCATAAACGACGCCGGAAGTCTCAGCAGGATGCTTCGAGCCCAATCATATTCCTTGTTCACCTCGAAATCTGTGTCAACATGGTCTTCACGCGCCATGCCGAGAACTACCGTTAAGTCAGACTGCTGAACAACACCATGTGCATGTTTGGAAGATGAAGTTGTAGTTGCCTAACGGACGGAGAGATCTCACCGAGGTCAAAGCTATAGATTCTCCACAATACTTCCAAGGTGATCCACCTAGAATCCCTGATCGCTTGATCTCATCCACGTTTCTATTGCTATCCTCATTGAGAAATCGATGCACGATCATGCCCCTTGTAGATGTACTTGAAGAGGTACTTAACGGCCTTAATGCTTGAGCAAACCTCGGTGTTGATGTGGCGGTTGTACCTCCTCAATAGATAAGGATTGTATGGACGACCCACTTGTCCAACATTTGGCCTCGAACCTTTGCACAACGCCGTCGTCCCTTCTCCTATAAATGGGGTATGAGTCCTTCCCGGAGTGTTGTCGCGTTGAATGGACGGGTAATAGTTCTTGCAACCACCATCCTGCATGCACACATTCTTAGGGTTCAAGACTCGCATGGACCATGCATCATGTGCTTTACAACCATCTCGTATAGCTCGGGTACTTGTGTTTGTCCGGGAGCTCGCAGATATGACGCGATTCGCATCGCTCGGGCATGTTAGCTTGTACTCGACTCCATGATCAGGAAGTGAGCATGAGGTAGACCCCTTTTGGAACTCAACGACGTATACATATGACCACTCTACCGGCATGTGCTCCTTGAATAGTTGTTTCTTGAGGTCCTCTAGCTTGGCTCTAAATACCCGAAACGAGATCGGGCGATCTCCGGGGTTTGGCCGCCTCAAGCTCTTTGGTAATCTCATCCCGTTGGGGTTGCAAGTCATGGTTAGAAATATGTCGCTTTCCATACTTTTGCACCAAGGTCATCGATCTAGGTATCTTCGTTTCATATCTCTTTTGCCCCGATAAATGATGCCGAGTATGGTTCTTTTCCCTCGATCGTGACGGTGCTCTCGGCATGAATGCTATCTACCACACCTTGGTACGGATCAAGACGTATTTCTTTCGGTTTCTATCGATGTAGTCTAGCCTTGAACTTTCCACCTTGATGTACATGTCGACGCGCATCGAACAGCGCTTCCGTAGTACGTGTTGAATATACCACGTCGCATTTGAAACTTATAAAAGAGTAATCTCTAATGTGACCATAGCGCGTTCAGATCTATGGAAAGGGGAGGGTCAAATGTTAGGACACAATAAATAGTATTAATGATATAAAACTAATGAATGCATACCACGTATGCCGGACGACTAACCTGGTTCGAAAGATTATTGCGACGAGACCGTCGATTACATCCAAGCCGATGCCATCCTTTGGTATCTCGGGATGCCAACCGCTCCTCCTGGAAGAATAGAGGGTATGACAAAGGGTCGTAGCATCCAAAATATGGTTGGATACCGTATTTTTGTTATTGTTCCCATAGAGGACTATGCTACGTCGAAGTGCCACGAGATCATTTCCTCAACCCACACCCACCCGATGATATTGGCCTTACGTCCGTTGGTCCATCTTCATATCTATGTTGAGTTCGATTCAGATTCTCGAGGTCATCGACTTGGCCTAGACTCGAATGTTTGAGAATATGGATTGTCTCGAAGGATGTCGACCACCCTCTAACAACATCTTGGTCAAGGCTAGGAGAGTGTCAAACCTATGTTGCGAGTGGGGTCGTTATCATAGAAGTAGAGTGCAAATGGTCTGAATAGCATCACTGGACCAAACGAGTGTACATTGTGGTATATCGACCATGAGCCCAACGTACACTCCCCTCATATTAGTGTATTCTTTGTCCAAACTTACACCAAGGGTGGTGAATGAAAAATGACTATTGAAGTATCGAATGCTATCCTTGAAATGCTTTGCTCAGATCTGGCTCGTGTAGAGCCTCAAGACCCACATACGGTTCGGTTAGCGTTTGATTTGACCGAACGGCAAAGAAAACCCCTTTGATTCGTATTCAAACCTCTTCGCGCGCATTGATCGTTCTCGGGGCTTTAACATATGAGTGCTATCGGAATGTTTTGGTAGACAAGGTCGTGTGGATCGAGATGTTCGAGCCTACGACAGAGGCATCTCGATTGATCGAGTGTATCCTCACCGAATGGATAAAACAAAATGGTATAGTAAAGTGACGCATAGAGAAACAAAAATAAAAGAAGAGTTGTATGGTATCAATGACACCTCTTCCAAGAAAGATGAATTACTCCCGTCTTTATGTACTCGCCGCCTTGCGTTGAAGCAAGCGAATCACGACTTGGGGTATTGCGCCTTAATATGTTTTGTTTATTTCGTTGATGGTATTTCGCTTGCTTCGCACCGCCATATTTGCATACCGTGCTCGCCGCGCGCTGCTTCAATCGCGCTTGTGTCATGATTCTTGGCTACATTTCGTTGATCATTTGGTCCATTACTCGCATTGTAGGGTTTGTTGGATTGTGCATTGTGAATCATCATCAACCGTACTTTCAACGCACGAAGAAACAACGCTAGGTGCATTTCGCCTCAACGCATTTCGTGTGTTTTGGCGATTACGCCTTAGCCTCGATCAAGAGTCATACTTGCGTAGCGATCTATCGCTGCTTGCCTTGCTTCAACATGATTTTGCATCATAGTTGTGCGCGTTCATTCTGTGATTATGCCTTGGTTGCCCTTCCTCCGTGTTTGGATCGTTTGACATGGTGCACCACGATCACGCTTTCTACCTAAAGGGTGGTGCATACATAATTTGTAAGAGATGAGTAAATGTACGCACATCGTTAGCAATCGTGTGCAAGTAGCAAGTTGTACCATTTGAGGTTTCGCCTTGAAACAACGTGGCCCCGTGAGAACACTTTGAGATTGATTTGCAAATGACGAAAGGGTTTGATTTGGCTCAACATCATCATCCAAGAACTCACATTTGAGATGCCGTAGCTCACGTATAAACAACCCTGTTGGCACGTGGCACTAAATCGCCCAGTTCTCTTCGATGCAATTTGTTCATCCACCACTACATTGAAAAATGAAGCATGTAGGATTTCTTTTAGCATGATGGAATGGAACAAAACAACAAAGCTAAATGATTTAGCAACATAACCACCTTCTTTTCCTTTACGTGATGATTGGTTTGGATGCCGCGACATTTTTTTGAAGATCCTTCCCGATGTGATAGACAGAAAAAATGGTATGACACCTGATTGCTCACTTTATGGTGAACAATTTTGACATTCCAGCAAAGAATTTTAGGTGGAAGAATGACATTCCAGCTTTATCATATCTAACTGATGAGGAGAAAGCAAAAGAAATTGTAGAATGGGGAAGGTATATGTTGTAAGGATAACAAATATGTATAATTGCATTTTGAGGCCAAGGTATTTTTTCACCATTTGACTTGATCAATGTCCAACATCTTACAGATCAGGTATATAATGCATGTCTATGTTTCCTTGCCTATTCTCATGTATGCTTATGACATAATTTTTCTAGAATCATAAAGTGACAAACATGATTCCAAGTTCTAATATAAAACGATTCCTTTTTATCTTATTTTCGATGTTTTACCAACATGATTATGTGTTATGTAAATCCATTTGAAGGTTGACATTAGGTATTGTAAGGAATGGGAGTTATTGGTCTAGCGCCTTATAAGTTTCCATTACTTGTTGTAGTGTTGGCCTACATGCATGTACCACCACTCCTAGCGTTGTTGTTCCAAGTTCCAATTGTTATACCTTCGACAATGATAACCACCTTGTTGGGTTATGTGGTGCCAATCAAGAATTGAAAATTGCTAATAGAGTAATAGGTGCTTGATTTAGTAGGTTTCAAGGTTATTGATAGTGCCCCACACTTTCATAGAGAAAGAAATATCATTATATAATCATATGTAAACAAAGCCCTTTCGGTACCGAAGCTCAGAACATGCACAAGTATTAACTCATAAATTAATAGGGAAATATGACCTTACAATGCTTTGCTTCGTATAAATATATTAAATTTAACAATAGTACAGAATCTCTTGGTATGGAATTGTTTGGTCCGAAAATTTCAAGATTCGATCACGTGGAGGGTAGAGCTCATAACAAATTGAACGTTATATTACGAAAATTACATATACGGTGATGAAGTTGATATGAGACGCGGCAGAGGATAGATGAAAGCCGATTAACTTTAGCATGTCAAAAGAGAGAGCCATTTCCACCAAGATCCTCAAGCTAGGCTCTCAAAATATTGGCTCCATCGGAAGGAAGGTGACCAATCTTGAAAGAAAGGGAAAAGAGACCTGACGCAAATCACAATGAAGATGGATGAATTTTCATTGAGAGGGTGGAAGGAAGTAATATCCTCACGTAGAGATGATGATATTGTAATGAGTAGCAATTAATGATTTGCCTCCCGAGGACTCCAAAAATAAGCATAAGTCTTCCGAATCTGATGGAAATCATTTCAAAAAAGTTGCATGGGCTTGGTAGAAAGCCTCCTGAAACACTAAAAGATGGCTTTGTTGTTTCCTTAAGAACAAGAGATCATTCAGTTTCATTGTTCCTTTTCTGTTTTGTATCAAAATGAAGTTTGAAGATTTCCTCTCAAAACTAAGGTGTGTAACTTGATAAACGAAGTTTTATGCTTTCGATAAATGAAGTTTTATGTTTTCCTAAAAGAACCCTCATAAACCCTAATAAATTGACCAATTTCATGTTTTCTGCAAAAAAAGACTTGGAATTGTTAAAAATGAAGTTTCAGTACAATGATTTCGCAAATATCATACAATTGATTGGCAATCATATAACGAACACCAAGATTTATCCTATAAAAGGGGTATAAGTAGTAGCTCACAAGTGGTATGCACTTCTACAACTATAGCTAATTACAAATATAAGTAGTAGCTCACAAGTGGTACCGCACTTCTACAACTATAGCTAATTACAAATTAAGAAGCAATTCGAGTAATCATCAACACCTAGCGATTACAAAAATATATTCCGATAATCTATCAAGACCATGTGAATCAATGACAATATGGTACAAGTATGGGAGTCATGTACGGAGAAATTGATGGATCGGAAGAAAATGTAATACACAATCTTGGGGTTCCAACAATTTTCCAAGAGTGGTGCACCTTCAACCGCCAATAAGTGTGACATGCAAATAAAGGCCAAGAGGCAATTAGACACAATGTTGATCACGCTCGTAGCTATATCTTGGTAGGTAATGTCATTTTTAAAAGTTTACCCACGATTTTAACAATGGTTTTCATAGTTGACAATATCATTCCATAATCACTTGGCACTCCCACCCAATTAATTCAATCAAATAGCACTTCCATCTTCTTAGAAGAGAAACTAATTCCTAAACCACTTACAACATCTATTCCAAAACCGGGATTTAACAGAAAAATATAATGGTAAAGTAACTACAAAATATAGCAAATTAATAATATTAAGCTCAATCCTTATTCAAATTTTTCCGATCTCACTAAATGTCATAATTCCCCATAAAAGATGTTTTGCAAAGTAAAGTGTTAGAATGTACGGCCTTGTGAAATTGGCATACAAAATATGATCTCACTAAAAGGCATAAGAAGAAAAAAACTATTCGTAGATCTTTCTAGAATGCGTAATGTCATGAGAGAGAACACAATGACTATTTTTTCATTGTAAACAAATGATCATTCGAGCAGAGCTCAACTTACATTCAAAGTTTTATTCTATTATCTCGCATCATAAGCCAACAAAATGATCCAATAAAGTTACATTATTTAGCAATCGGTGGGACCCTAACTTGAATACACATACCTTCAACGAAACTCAACCTCAATGGTTATTTGATTGGTAGGTTTGCGAAAATCCAGTCCCAAGGATCGAAAGAAGATAAATGAAAGCAGTGGTAGTTTATCAGCTTCAGAGATCATAAGTGGCCATAAGTGAGAAAAAACAATCTATGATCATTTAAGCAGTTCAGGAGTAAAAAACATAAAACACTAAATGGAACTAACTTATTTATCTGACTGCATGTACTGTGTTTATTTCCTGTTCTTATGTCCATATCTGTTTGGCTCTGTCTATTTAAAGAAATTTTAGCTTGGAGGTTTCCCAACAATGCTGTTAAACAATGCAAGATATGCTCTAACATTGTGTTCAGAGGAGCTTTTTGTTCTTGATCAGGAAAATTATTCTGTTCCCATGAATCGTAGCTTTTCAGTGTTTGAGATATTTTGAAGAGTTTTTATTTGGTAACGCTGAAGAACTGAAGAGTGGAACGAGACACAACCTATTACATGATGTCTGTTAGCATTGAAGTACTCCAACGTGGACGGCTTGAATGGAACTATCGCTAAACATAAAACACTAAATGGAACTAACTATCACTACTCTCATCGCTTCTAGGACTGCATAAATCGAACCGTGGTTTAGGCAAGGTAGAGATTGTTACCTTCTTCGATCGTAAATCGACTCAAAGATAAGATGGCTCGCAAATACAAATATGTTACACTTGGTCATCAATTGGGAATTATACTGTGAATGTGCCCGTAAGACATTTGTTTTGAACAAAGATGAACCACATTTGCGATGTAATTCATACATGATCTACCTTTCATTTTTGTTTGAAAAAGGAACAAATCAACTTTTAAAAAGCATATAACAGTTTTACATCCCTTTCATTTCAATCCGATTAGAAACCGAAGAAGAAATTTGAGTAGCGCATCTTCGGTTTTTGCTTATAGGTCTATATCCTACCCCTCTTGGAGAAATGGGAGCAAGATGAGAACGCCAGTGGTCATCTTCAAGGTGCGATCCTCTATAAAGTAACCTACCAACATTCCATTGTAACCATTGTTGGCACAAGACATATGGTACTACATTGGTTTAAGCTACTCTCGCTTCTAGGATGTAAAATCGAACCGTGGTTTATAGGAAAGTAATAGGTCTTCGATGAAATGAAATGATGGCGATATTTGATGAGCTCGATTGGAACTGCAATGAAATGATGGCCGTTAATTGAAGAACTCGATTGGAACTGCAATGAAATGACGATGATAGTTCGTAGTACTCCTCTTAGATTGTCTGACACTACTAAATCCCTACCTTCCCATTTCATGTGCACACTCATGGTGCACTTTTATTTCATTTGGTGGAAGCTTTAATTGTATCAATAAAACGTGAATGAGAAATAAATAAGTGCAAGAATAATGTAAAGTCGCTAAAATTAAAATTATGGAAAGACCATCCAAAAACCAACAAAGGCACCCAAATTTCCTTTGATTTCTTAACATGTCGATTATAGTGATTTGCCAGAACACAAAATGTGAAATTTAAATGTGTCTCTATGCTTCTAAACCTTTCATATAACTAAAAGGCAACATTGGCTTTTCTTTGTAAAGCACTAAGTCATCAAACAAATCCGTGGATTCTAGAGCTGGATATAGTTTGATATAAAATTTCATTTGAGTACCATCAACTTAAGTGTGAAGGACGATATCAAAATGAACTCACAATTAATCAATGACTAAAAATTGCAAAGATAAGCGAGAACAGAATGGGCTTGAGTAGGATGTGTCCAAATCCTTTTGAACAATGGTAAGATTATATGGTACCAAAAATTGATAGTGGCAGGTGAAGGCTAGTCGCAATTGTTTAGATGCAAAAGATGCCGAGAGTCAAAAGCCACCTTTTTATCACCACCTAAAGGAAAAGGTTTGATTTGTGTGCATAAAGGACTTCAGAACAAGCACAATCAAAGAGAATCATCAACATCGAGGCCACAAAGGTGCAACTCAATTGAAAATTGTGAGGTTACAACTTACATACAACTCACCAAAAATTATAGCAATTTTGTGTAGCCAACAAGAAGATTTGATGCACAGATACACTAATCAACATTGATGGATCTAGATTCTAGAGGGCAATGTTAGGCAATTGCAGATTTAAATAACAATTAATTGGAAGGCAAGAAGATATATGGTTGATCCTAATAGGATGGATGTGTAGTTAAGATGATACTCGCCAAAGACTTCTGGTCGATATGTCTCTTTCCTTTTCTCCTCTTTTTAATCATCTCCATAGATCGATACACATCACATGGTGATGACAAGGTTGCAACTTACAACTCGATTTGTTTTGAAAAGATGTTTTGCCTACTTTTGGGCGCGGAGAACACAACAACTTGATTTGTACAGTCCTAGAGCGACACTATCCTATTTTGAAAAACGCATATGATCAACATTTGAACTCGCGATTCTAATCAACCAACCACTAAGCGAGTGCAATTGCAAGTAGATATAAATCAAGGGCATCCTATGCAAGTAAATAAATGTGACGGAAACAAAAGCTAGACGTCCATCGGTGCAAGTGTCGAGAATAGCTTCACCTATGGGTTCCCTCAACACAGATCCTGTAGCGGACAAGATTCTTATGCCGACGTGGCCAATAGCCTCAACTTCAACCCCGAACTCCTTTTACACTGCCCCGCATGCCATCTCAAAACACAATCAATATGCAAATCATCACAAAGAGGATAGCATGCTATTTTAAGTTCTAGAAGAAAGAGTTTCCTTTAAGGTCAAAATCAATGAGTTTCTTACATGTTATTAAGAAGCTTTTTATTGCAACATCAGTTCCATTTATGAGTCGACCACTGTAAACTACCCCATATCCACCCTCTCCAATGATATTCTCCTTAGAAAGCCGATTCGGCATGCTCCAAATCCTCAAAATAAACCGTTGAAACCGAATGGTCCGCGATCACCTCTACCATGCTCCAATTGTCTTATATTCAGCAATTGTCACAAGTAGATGAATGTGATGTTTGATTATCAATAGGAGTTGGACGTCGTTTCTTGGGTGGGGACCTAAAGATGTTCTATGAGGAAATCGGTATGGATGTTCTCAACACTACACAACATGCCCGATTCTTTTCTTAAATCTTGTTGAATGTGAATTTGCATGACAAATTTAACTTTTTGCGATGATTCTCCTTGAGGTTGTGTATAGGATGTATTGGCTCTGCTATCACATTCATACATATAAGAAAGGATGTATTGGCTATTTGGCTCGCTATCACATTCATACATATAAGAAATACATATAAGAAAACCACGGTGATGCTTCATTGTAGAAAGATCAATCATGCATGTACCATCGGATCTAGAGTAAAGTGCTATCAAGGGAGATAATTAGAGAAATTGAGATAAGCATTCACTTGATTGTTCGTGCAGAGAGCAAGAGAAAAGGGAGATAATAAGCGGGAGATTTTTAGGTGGAAGAAAAGGAGGAGGAGAAGAGATGTACCTTTTGTAGTGTGGAAGTTGCAACCGCTGTATGCACGATTCTTCGTAGCTTGCAACCGCCGTGCACTGGGCCGCAGTTTGAACGAATGGTCTTCGCAGTCAAGGTGGCAGTCTGGCGTGTGAGCTGTCCACCGCTCCACCTCGGTCGCCATCACCGGGGAGCTGGATCAGGAGCATGGTAGAGGTGATGCGCCATAGGGGAGAGGGGATGCGCCATAGGGGAGACCGCGGTTCGGCGCGGGGGTGGGAGCGAGGGTTGATGGCGGCTCGCTGGTGGGCTAGGGTGAGGGTTGAGGGAGGCTCGGCGGCGGGCAGGGGTGGGGGCGAGGGTTGATGGCGGCTCGGTGGAGCGTCCACCGCTCCACCTGGCCGCCATCACGGAGAGCTGGATCCGCATCACCGGAGCCGGATCGGGAGGATGGGAGAGGTGATGCGCCATAGGGAGAGGGGAGAGGGGATGCGCCATAGGGGAGACCGCGGTTCGGTGGCGGGGTGGGGAGCGAGGTTGATGGCGGCTCGGCGGGCGGTGGGAGCGAGGGTTGATGGCGGCTCGGCGGGGCGGTGGGGCGAGGTTGATGGCGGCTCTGGCGGCTAGGCGAGGGTTGAGGAGGCTCGCGCGGGTTGGGCGAGGGGTGAGGAGGCTCGCGCGGGTTGGGGCAAGGGGTGGTCGGGGTGCGAGCCGCATGGCGGGAGTGATGATTGCGGCGGGTGCGGGGCGGCCGAGGCGTGAGTTGCAGGTGGCCAAAGAGATAAGGTTGGCGGCTTTTTCCGGTTTTTTGGCGTGAGTCGTTGGGTGGGTGCGGAACGGCTTTTTGGCGTGAGTGCGCTCGGTGACGATCCGCTGGCGCGGGTAAACCCCAAAATATAGTAGTTAAGAGATTAGTAGTTTTTGATTAACACATATAATTAGGGAGTTAATTATTTAGTGGCTACATGCGCCGTTAGGCTAGTGGGCGATGTCGTATGCATGCGGCGTTAGTTGGGTTAATTGTTAGTGCCGTGAACGTGGCGTGAGTAGTGGGTGTTAGCCCGGCGTTGCTTGCATGTGTGCTTTATATATCCTGTAGTTTTGTTGTTTCGGAGAGTTGAAGAGAGAAATACAAGCGAAAATTGTCCCAACGTGTTTGTTTTCCGTTGCGCGTTGTTCTCGTGAGTTCATGCGTACTCGCGATGAGCGAAGTTCTCTCTGGCGAAGCCAACAATTGGTATCGAGCGAGGTGCGGTCGGCGTGATGGCGTGCCCGCGCGTGGTGGAGGTGCACGAGTGCCTGGCGGCGGCCGAGCACCATGCACTCAGGACAAGATAACAAAGTCCGTGCGGCCATGGTGAGGCCTGGCGCGGTGCGGGAATCACACGAGCGGTGCACGGCGGCGAAGATGTGATTGTTGCGGAGTTGGCCGACAACGGCGTCTCCAGAGGTGGAGGCGGCGGCGAAGCGAGGCGGCGGCCGGAAACGAAGTTGGCGTGAGGCCGACAACGGCGATGGCAAAGAGGTAGCGGTGAAGAGTGAGGCAGCATATCTCCAAAACACATTACCAAGGAGCGCCGTCATCAATCGGCAAGGCAAGATGGGCGAATGTACGCCCATCTCGTGTCGACGAAAGAATCGCCAGTGCATGGGCGCGTGGCACCCATGTTCATGGTCACGGATGGTGAGGGCGAATGTATTGTCCCAAGAGTGATAGCATGGCGAGGACGATTTCCGCCTCGAGGCGAGTGCACCACGTGGTAGATAAGCGGTTGCGAGCATGGATTCGACGACACATAAAGGGAATTTGTGTCGCTAAACCGTGTCAAGTGGGAAGGCGGAACTTTTGAAGAGTATTGAAGACCGTCAATGGCACGATGAGTAGTGCAAGAAGCTCTCGGTGGCAAGAGGTGTGGATGATCCATCTCGAGACTCGACATGCATCAAGATTAGGGAGAATGTTAGAGTTAATCTTGATGTTTATTAGTAGTTTTTGATTAACACATATAATTAGGGAGTTAATTATTTAGTGGCTACATGCGCGGCGTTAGGCTAGTGGGCGATGTGGCTGTATGCGGCGCGTTAGTTGGGTTAATTGTTAGTGCGCGTGATCGTGGCGTGAGTAGTGGGCTGTTAGCCCGGCGTTGCTTGCATGTGTGCTTTATATATCCCTGTAGTTTTGTTGTTTCAGTGAGAGTTGAAGAGAAATACAAGCAGAAAATTGTCCCAACTGTATTTGTTTTCTGTTGCCGCGGTTCTCGTGGAGTTCATGCGTCGAAGTTCTCTCTGGCGAAGCCAACAATCTTATCTACTTTAACAGTTCGTCCATGTTCGCCTAATCCTCCTTGGGCCGCCTTTCGATGGTCGCGTAAGCTTTAGCAATCAGATCGGTAATCCACTCGCCACTCGATGAAGCTTGTTTGTTTACAGCGTTCTGCTCCTCTGCTGCATGTTAGTATCAAACTAAGATGTATATTGAACTGGCAAAGCAGCCTCTGTCCATGGAGGTTACCCGTTACTTATTTTTGCCATTGTTTTTAAACCATTGAATCAGAATCAGATACATGCACATCTTAGAAAAATCGACTTTACAAAACAAACCTGTATACTCAATCCGATATATTAGCTCTCCTTGAAAGGATGTGATGCAGCTGCACCTTCTGGATTGGCTACCTTGTTATGGTTTAACTCCAGTCACAGTAGACTTGCTCATGGACATCGCACCCGAGCCCAGCCCTATTTTTCTGGGCTCGGTCGGGCCCAATTTCTGGCTCAAAGCCCAAAGCCGACAATAATAATAAACCAACAATTGTTTATTTTTATTTGGAAATAAATTAAATATTAATATTTTATTCAAAAGAATGATAATGATAATATTTTCATGAGAAATGTGATTTTCGGTTTTATCCGGGACTCCGCCTAGCCTATGTTGGGCGAACTTTTCCAAGCCTGGCTCAGCCAGACCTAGCCCAAGACTTCAATAGGTATAGTCGCAAGCCTAGCCTTAGGCACCTCCTCCTTACATTTAATGGGACTTGTGATATTGATAATTTCTCAGTGGAATTCCTCTTTACATTTGGTTTTGCTATTTGTACATTGCCTAATATTTTCTTAACTGCAAGTCAATTTTCGTGACCATCGGATTTGCATGGAGAACAATGTACTTTCTGATTTGATGTCCATCGAATGGGTAAAAATGTAACTTATAATTAAGAACAAAAAAATAAGACCTTTTAAACAGACAACCCCTTTTATATTTTGGTTGAATTACCTCTTTCTTTTATACGCATCCACATGTTCAACCTAGACAGTAATCTACAGCAACACAATTTTACATCTTGGAGGAAAACCATGCCAGTAGACTATCACATTCGCGTAAGTAACTACTACATTTCGTTTACATATTTCTTCACATTGTTTGCTGGTTCTTTTAGATACCACTGGACAGTTTAAATGATTCTGCAATAGTTATCACCATGGTAGTGACCCTGCCATTTTGGTGCTGACCCATCACTGCAATACACTGACCTACTTGGACACCATGAACTGCAAGACAGAGAGACCTACTCAGGCACGAAGGATCTGGAGGCTGCACATCTAGTACTTTTAATGCCGACTTGGTAAGCAGACAGCAAGACTAGTCTCATTCGATCACCACTCACATTTTCTTGACAAAGAACCGGAGCAGTGTCTGAACTCTGAAGATGACCCACGACTTCGAGCACAGGGGGAATACGGCCAAGCCAATTGGTAGGCGACGCCAGCTCTTAATTTGCACTATTGGCGAGATTGCGCTGGGCTTCAATCGACAAAATTATATAGGTTTGTTGGAGCAGCTGAACAGGTGTAGGAACTTACGTGTGCAGTTGTATGAGCTTAATGTCTTCAATGGATTGGATGGTGGCGAATGGGGACACATGTAGATGGACCATCCTGCTCCGTCCATGGATCTGAGCCTCCGAGAGATGTCTATCATAGTGCTTGATTTCCTCCAGTATTCTAGAGTACATAAGTAAGTTGAAAGGGGTCGAAAATGCATGCTTGCAATTGCAAAACATATTCACTCCTGGGAAATAGCACACTACAGTACAATATATTGTCTTGCTTTGGCCGTTTTGTTAAGTTCGTCTGAGAAAGCAAGGAGTGTGATAAAAGTCACCCAGAAAGCATGTCTTCACATTTTTATATTGTGACTAAGTTCATTAAAAACAAAATGGGTATATATATATAGGGGTGTATCTAGTGCTAATGGGTAATTCAGTGTTAAAGTGCTAATACCAATCTTGACCGTTGAATCTGCATCTTGACCATTGGATGTGGAAGCATGCAGAGTGTTTAATGAAGGTGCATTAATGAAGGCGCATTAGATATGGGAGCATGCAAGGTGATTAAATGGTTTAGAGGTGAGAGACTATTAACCTTGGTTGTTCAATCCAAATCCAACGGTCAAGATTGACATTAGCATCTTAGCACGAATTATCCATTAACACTAGATACGTTCTCATATATATATATATTGAGCAACATGATGCATGCAAGTTGTGTTTCCTCTAGCTCTGCCCAACGAGAAATGATATGTTGTCCTGTTATCGCTATGATGTATGGTGTTTACATCTTGTGTAATTATTTTACTTGACGTAGTGATGAAATGTGTACATTAGGGACAGTCCGTAGACGTAGATTATTCATAATTTGGATAGTAAGTAGAAGCTCGGTGTTTTCTTTCTGAAATGACACATAATTCTTATAGGCTTATTTGCATGGCTAGATTTGTTTCAAAGTTTATATAAATGCTTGAGAATATATTTACGATCTTGTAGGCTATTTAGATTTTTAAGATATCCTAAATATTAAAAATGACAATAAAAGCTTGAAAGTAAATACAACATGAGGAACATAATTAAAATATGAGTTTTGATGGAAGAAAATCAGCGAGAATAATAAGTTGTCGGGTTTTTATAAACTAATCACTCTCCATTATGTATTGATCATGTAATCGCATGCCCTGACATCCCGATTTTTAGATTTTCAAAACCTTTTGAGTAGTTTTGTGGGACCCAAAATTACATTCGACCCTCCGTTATAATGCACTAGTCCAGATCACGCTAGTGCACACAAAGTGTCAACATAGGTGATAATCAATCCACAAGCGATAAATAAAGTAAACGATTAGTTTGAATGACAAATAAGAGTTTTGACCTTATGGTCGAGTTTACACTTATTGAGCCACGCAGGCTAATAAAGAATAAAATAGCAATGAACATAAATAACTTCAACGTAGATCCGATCAATTCACCACAAGCAACCGATCGATCCGGACCTTAACGATTAGCAACCTTCGACGAACTCCTCCTCGAAAGCGGCGAGACTCCTCCTCTTCTATAGGTTTGGACGCAAGTTTTACAACAAGCGTGAGTACACAACCATACTCACAAATCATACCACATAATGCAATTTATAGATGCAGCTTATTCCAAAAGAAAAGGCTTATGTGGTTCTTTTGAAAATGCAACATTTGCAATTGAATACAATAATAGATTAAAAGTATAATTCAAACAAATAGACAATAATAATTTAACAATTGTTTTCACAAAGGCACAAAGCTAAAGATTATTTCACATAACCATATGACTTAGATCACATAGCTCCCATCCCAAACATTTTATGAAAATCGCCTCTTGTGAAATCCCCGAGCATTGTCCATGACATGACGCGCTATTCGAATAGATTGATTTAACACTCTGCAGAGGTTGTACACTTTACCCACAAGATACAACTAGTGTAGCTAGCACTAATCGTAACAAAACAGTCGAAACTTCATCTAAAACATTGACATTCCCAATGTGCTTTCCGCCGACTAGCTCACAAAGAATGCTAGTCCACACACATCGACGGGATGCGCGAACGTCCCGCGATGCAACTACCGGTAGTCACACCTCCACCCTGTCCACACCTAACCAATCCACCTAAACATCAATGTCGAGACTCCATAACCTACTATGTTAGGCCCGCCCCATCGACATGTGGTCGATCAGAAGGCCTTCCAATGGCACACAAAGTTAGGTCCTTAATTGACCAAGACAAGACGCCCATTTTCTAACTATATCACACGATTAAATCCCATGCACATAGCTTCCACCGTATCACATAGTATCCACCACTTGCCTCACCAAATCCTTTTCCACCATGTTGGTTTTAGTGCAACACATGCTATCACGAAGTAATAACACATAGCACAGCTTTACACAAAGTTTCATAGTCACTTAGTCAAATTTATAATTGCAACTCGTGATAAGTGAGACTCGGCAGTACGCCACTCACTAACCAACCCACGTTGGTAATACCATAACACCAACTAAGTATGAACCAATCTAGGTGAAAAAGATTATGACATATCAATTAGCCAAGGTGGTGTAACAATTTGGACAATAGCTATACCCAAAAGCGTAAATAAATAATTAAAGTAGAATGCAATACTTTGAAACAAAGTAATTTGAAAACTGGATTTGATATGATCAAAGGTATGACTTGCCTTGAAAAGGTCTAGGTATTGGTCTTGATCTTGAGGTGCTCCTTCTTATCCAAAATTCCCGACGTATCGACGCTACTGCAAAACGAAACAAATAAACAAACCAAATAAATAACAGAGGCAAAACAAACTCCAAAAATTAAATAAAATCTCAGATAAATATATCTCGAATTTAGATGAATTTAGGAATTTGAATGGGCTCAATCGGAGTTCGATGCAAAAGTTATGGGCTCGAAGTTTAAATTTAAAGAAACCCTAATTTTGGATTTTCCAAAATTTCCGAATTATTTTAAAAGAAAAATCAAATTATTGTGCAGCATGATGTCGCACAGATTTTCGGGAATAAACGAATTAAAAGAAAATACGACATGTGGGACCCACATGTCGGCCAGACTACTCACGGTAGACCAAGTCTACCGAGCCGACAATCGAGCGGTGGATCGCCACGACGCGCTGCACGTGGACGTTGGATCGGACGCCACGCACGTGACATGTCGGCGAGGGTGCCGACATGGCGCCGGGTGGCGCCACGCGACGGCTAAACGATCGCGAGGCTCGAACCCGTGGTTCCGCGAACGGCGGATCCTCGCCGGCGGATGGTACCGGCGTAAAGAGGTGCAACGACGATCACGATGAGGTGCTCACCGTGCTCGAGGGTGACAAGAGTGGCCGGCGGGCGTTGAGCAATGGAGGAGCTTAGGCTTGACGGCGCGAGAGGTCCCCGCGGGCGACAACGCTTTGAGATGCGGCGACGCGACGGTCCCAAGATGGTGTCCGGGGCGGCGAGGAGACCGGAACGGTGGGCGACAACGGTTTCGAGTTGAAACGAAGGTGGCGGCTATGGCTTCCGGTGGCTAGGTTTCGAGGCGGCGTCACGGGTGCGCCACGAGGTCCTCGGGGCCTTAAATAGCCCAGAGGCGTGTCCGCCAAGAACACAGACGGCGACCTAGAACTCGGAGGACGAGGAGTCCGCACGGAACGACGCGCGTGGCGACGGGCCCATGGCGGCGAGGGCTCAGAGCGGATGCGTGCGGAACGGCACGGCCACGAACGGACTTGGATCCGACCGCCCATCCACGATGGAACGGTCCAAAGCACGATGACATTCGACCTCGACATCTCAAGACATCTAACCATCCATTCTTGATCGAACTGGAGGATGAGCGAGCGCATGGAGAGAGAGAGGAGTCGAGAGACGATGGGGTCCACTGTCACGAGGCGCGGGATTGGGGAGGCGAATGCATGGAAATGGGCGCAAAGCGGGCCTGACGCGAAAGGAAAGCAAGATACGACCGAAAGATTATATGAGAATTTTAATAGCTTTTCTATTTTGTAAAATACGAAATTCAAATAAGCAATAGAAAATGACAAATGAACTGAAAAATTCTAGAAAAATCTAGAAAATACATCGAGCACATAGAACCCAAATAAAATAGTTTTGGCTATTGTTCAAGTTGGGATTATTCACATTAAATGCTTTTGATTATAAAGTTCAATATTAAGCTTTTGAATTAAATTCAAATAAATCTAAATGGTGACTTTTCTCCCTACTAACTATTTAAAAGATTTTTAAAGCTCAGAAAATTGGGATGTTACAAGTTTAGACCTTTGAAATTTTTAATAAATTTTATTTGAATTTAATAAAGCTTAAATGAGACTTTTAAAGTAAAATTAATTTAATATGATTAATATGTACATCAATTAATATGATAAAAGTTGCCTAGAAAGCATGTCTTCACATTTTTATATTGTGACTAAGTTCGTTCAAAACAAAATAGGTATATAAATGTGAGTAACATGATGCATGCAAGTTGTGTTTCCTCTAGCTTTCAAACGAGAAATGATATGTTGTCCTCGTTATCGCTATGATGTATGTTTTTACATCTTGTGTAGTTATTTTACTTGAGGTAGTGATGAAATGTGTACACATCGGGAATCTGAGGCATAGATTACTCATAATTTGGATAGTAAGTAGAAGCTCTGTTTTTTCTTCAAATAACACATAATTATTATAATCTAGCAAGGTCGCCCGTGTATTTGCGTGGCTAAATTTGTTTCAAAGTTTATATAAATGCTTGAGAATGTATTTACGAATCTTATAGGCTATTTAGATTTTTAAGATATCCTAAATATTGGAGATGACAATAGAAGCTTCAAGGAAAATACAACATGATGAACGTAATTGAAGTATAAGCTTTGATGGAAGAAAATCAGTGAGCAGAATAAGTTGTTGAGGTTCTTATAAACTAATCACTCTCCATTATGCAATGATCATGTAGCTGCATGCCCGGAACATCTCAATTTTTGGAATTTCAAAACAATTTTGAGTAGTTTAGCCACTTTAAAATTTTCAATAAATTTTAGATGAATTTAATAAAGCTTAAATGTGATTTTTTTTAAGTCAAAATAATTTAATATGATTAATATGAACATCAATTAATTCCAACATTATTTTATTTGAGTTCCTTGTGCTTGGAAGTATTTTCCATATTTCTATGAAATTTGTTTGAGTTAATTTTCTATTTTTAAATTGCCTATGGATTTTTTTTGTATTTCTAAAATAGAAAACTTATTAAAATCGAAATTCCTTTGGGCCTAATTCATGTTTTTCCAGCCCATTTCTCACTTTTAGCCCATTTTCGAGTTTTAAAATCTTTTTAGTAGTTTCGTCCTTTGGAAAAAATCACCAATTTTATTTGAATTTAATAAAGCTTAAATGGGACTTTCAAATATCAAAATAATTTAATGTGACTTATATGAATATCAATTAATTCTAGAACTATTGTATTTGAGTTCTTTCGCCTAGAAAGATTTTCTAGATTTTTATGGGATTTTTTAGTTCATTTGCTATTTTTGAATTGCCATTTGGATTTTTGGTATTTCTAAAAATGGAAAACCTATTTAAAAACCGGGAAATCAAGTGGTGAATCCTATTCCCTTGGCCCATTTCTTCCTCAACCCAACCCAATAGCCTGCAACCCCGAACTCGCACTCAACCCACCTTCACCACCAGGCCGCCCGCGCGTTTGCGAATGCACTAACGGTGGGCCACACCGTGTCTGCACCCGACTGATCGTCTTCTCCAAGTCTATTATGACTCGTGTTTCTTCCGGCCACCCGTTGTCGCTTTAAAGGACCCGGGCCTCGTTCACCCAGCCGCATCGCCTAAAAACCTAGCCGCCACATTGCGCTCGCCTAGTCGCCGAATTGACGAAGAAGAAAAGTTGTCGCTGAACTCTTCATCGCCGCTTCCACTGTTGAGCCCTAGGCCTCGAGAGGACCTAGGGTATTTAACTAGTAACACTTAACCTCCACATAGTTCTAGCATTACTAATTAAACATCCTAAGCCTCGATGGACATGTGCTTCCTGCACTGCAACACATGTTCATCATCAAAAATTATACATCATTTCCATACAACATTTAACACTAAGTTGAATAACGACATACATAAGGTAAAGTTATTACGAAGAGCCGACCGCCAAATAACACAATAAACAAGAGTAATGGAAGCAAAGGTGCCATAAGATGGCTAAGAACAAAAGTCGACCTGTTAGCCAACACAACCTACAAGGCAACCGACCGCCAAGCTATTCGCCTCAATCGCCACAACACAACTCCGAGTGAGGCCCTGGGGCTCACCTTCTTCTCCCAACAAATAACATTTAAACAAGACAAATGAGTACACGAATGTACTGCAAGATCGACGGTGGAATAGCGGCACCTATTCATATGCTATGTGCATGCTTATTTAAGTGGAGGTTATATGTCTCATTTGCACAAAGCTAACTTTATTTGCAATAATGTAGTACATTTGAAAGCAAGTTTGCAAATCTATTTTATTGTTGAAGTAACATCGAAATAATGATAATTACAAGTAACCACCGGAAGTGACTAACCCAATAGCCACCACAACATAGCACGAACCCCGATTCGTACCACCCATCAAGTTTTAATTAAAAGGTTGTAGTCTAGTTCTCACGAGCGTATCCGAGCGTGTCCATAACCTAGGACTAGGCTATTCGTAACACCCTAGCCCGCCATGAGCCCGGAATGCTACCGAACTAACATTAAATAACACTAACCAAGGCAATTGCTAATAAATTTCATGGAACCTCCCTTGTAAAAAAGATTACAAAGGGGATTCCAATAGACATGTAAATCATAAATAACTAAATCATCAACTCTAATCCACAATAAATAATCAAATCATGCTAAGTGACTAACAAAACTAGAGAAGTATAAAGTTCCACTACTCATAATTATTACACTTAATCCTTTGCATGAAACATAACATAATAACCTTTGAGCAATTGCCCAACACTAAGAAACATGGTCTGAAGTTTAATTCATCTTTATTCGGTTCATGATGTGTGTGTGTGTGACTATCACTCTATTTCCCCATGCATGTCGTTCTTGGATCGGTACCTAAAACAACATTAAAGCAAGAGTGAGTCCACAGACTGCAAGTACGTAATAAAAGCTATAACATCGCATCCATACATATAGGAGATCAACAATAATACATCTCACATGCAAATGCAATGCTCAAGGATCCTTTCTCTTTATCTTTCTTTGTGCATTACACCGTAATGCAAAGTATGCAACCGCCGCGATACCTATGCCTCGGCGCGCACGCATGGACCAATTGCCCAATACTCCGCAAGTATTGGGACCTCAAGCCCACACTCCACGGTGGGGATCTCGGCCCGCACCTTCATGACGGGATCTCAAAGGAAAACATACTTGGTCACCACGTGACCAAGCCTCAACATGATCTCAATATGCACATGCTCATCATTTAATCATCATCAAATTACCACAAGACGATAGCATCATACGACAATAGAGCATAAACATATTTGAAGCATCCACAAATCTTAAACCGACAACATGCCAACAATCTCATTATGCTATCACATATCGAAAAACACTCAAACATGACCAATCAATCACAACCACGAATCAAACAATGCACTTGCCTTAACCGCATGAGAATGGAGGACGTGAAGACGGTGCCTCTCGGAACCAAACCCCACCTAATACATTAAGAACATAAACTAAGACCACAGTAACGAAAAACATGAATTATATAAGAACTCATCAAATAGTAGATTGCGCGCGATCCCAACCCACATTCCTATGCTGAACTGCCTCTGTGAACAGTCAAGTTCTAAAATTCATAACTTTCACTACAGGGTCCAAATAAGGTGTTCTTGGACTTCATTGAAAGGTTATCAAATTTTCCAACTAAACCTAGTTGGTGAGCTCCCTGATTCGTCCATCTAAAATCACTTTTAAGCCGATTAACAAAACATCGATTTCACGTCAGACTTTCTGGACAGAGCACTAAAACTATCATAACTTTCAGCTCGTTTATCCAAATTTCGCGTTCTTGTGCTTCCCTGAAATCTACGATAATTATCTACAACTTTCATTATACTGATATCCTCTAATTCTCTCTTTAACTGATCGTAAAGGTTAGATTACTAAAACCTGTCCAAAAACTGACAGAGTTGCAGAACAGCCGCACCAATAAATTCATAACTTTCTCTACAGAGGTCAAAAAATTATGTTCTAGAACTTCATTGAAAGCTATTGACGTCCTCTACAACTTCTTAGGAGACGTCCGAGACTGAATCCGCACTTAACTATATCAAAACGCCCCTCTAACACGATCTGCCCTTAGGCGACAGAACTACCGACATTGATTAACTATCCAAAACGCATCGGATCAAAGGGGAATTGAGGTTACCCTTGAAGAATCGGGGAGATGACGAACCACCCCTACGAGGAGATCCCTCCCTCTTCCCCTTCCTCTTCTTCTTCTTCTTCTTCTTCTTCTTCTTCTTCTTCTTCTTCTTCTTTTTGGTCGGCAGACGGAAGGAGACGGCACAAGGAGGCGGGGTGACTGTTCATGGGGAGTATCGATTGGCTATCAGCACGCTGTACAGTACCACCCTAGGGTTTCCCTCTTTTAATGGTGGCCGGCCCTCCGGGCCTCCCGGGCCAAAGCCCGAGGCCTAGGTTGTCAAATAATTGCACAAACCCTCCTCTAATCCTTTGTTAATTCTATTTTTCTAGTTGGTTCTTCTCTCTAATACTTTCTTTTCACTTAAATAGACTTGGTATTACACTCCTAAATGAATCGACCCAATTCTTCTCACGATCCACTTGAATGAGCACCAAACAACTTAACAAGTGTTAACACATACACGGTGAACGACCTGCATAAGGCTCGCGATAGACCTCTAGCTTCCAAGTTATTTTCCTCTGACATATGGGACCGCCGCACCTTGATGCAATTGATGTATTACTCATTACACTTACCGACCACGTAACCACTTAACGGATAGGACTTGAAGATGCGACATTACTCGGGTTAAAGATCTTATGAAACCTCACACTCCAAATACCTCAAGCCTCCTCCAACACCGGTCATACAAAACGTTATATTCCCGCTCCAGACTCGAGATAGTTCTAGTAATTTGCCATCTTCCGGATCCCCACATAGGGTGAAAACGGATCGGATAGTTTCCACCGATCCGGACAAAAACGGATTCTAATGTTTCGGATCGGATTTTCTCGGATAATTTTGGATCGGAAACGAATTCGGATTTTTATCTAAACAAACGAATAGAGACACGCCTATCCCCGGATACGGAAACGAATACGGATTATCCGGATAAGACGGAGTCCGGATATCCGGATTTCGGCCCAAAAGAGGATTTCAGCCCAAAAGAGAAAAGGGGATTTTAATTGATTTTTGAATTTCAGAAAATGCAATAAATCAAATAGTCTTTTAGAAAATAGCAAATAGAGTTCAAAAATCCTAGAAAAAATCACAGAAATTCATTGAATTATTTTTAACTTAATAAAATTAATTCCAACTTAAAGTTTGTTTTTATTTTTGTATATAAATTATTTTAAATTTCTAAAAATAGGAAAACCTTTTAAAATTCGAAAATTCAATAAATTAATTAAAATTTTCCTTTTCACTTTAAATCCAATAAAATCCCAGAAAACTCAATAAATTTTATTTTTTACATTAAAAACTAGGAAACTAAATAATTGACTTTATTTTATTATTTTTCCTTTTAACTAAAAACTCTTTTAAATCTCGAAAATCCAATAAAATAATAACTATATTAATTTTATTTTTGGTAACATACTTTGGGATGTTACAGTCATTTGTGTATAGATTAACCATCCAGTCTAATCGATGTTAGTGTGAACTAAATTTTATGTATATGATGAATTAAGTGTGAATACGTGATGACTTTGTAAGTTATGACTTATGAGCTAAATATGGTAAACTAAGTGTTATATTTGTAATGAACTAGTTAATGTAACTTGCTAGTGCCAATGTTATGTGGTTAGAAAATATGAACAATTCGTGAATGTTTACATCAAATAAATTAGTTATATGTTTTGTTAATTCTCGTATACAATTTAAGGGGTTTTCATGTTCAAAAATATATGTGACCGTATTCGCTTCGATTCGTATTCGCCCGTATTGTATTCGATACTATTCGATTCGTATTCGTGATCCGTATTCGATTCGATCCGATCCGGAAAAATATAAAAACAAATATGGCAAAGCCATTATCCGTCCGCTTCCATCCGCTTTCACCCCTATCCCCACATCTTCCGAACAACCAAATATACTTTAGGTTATCTATCTCTTGGGTCCAAACCACAAAATTGCACGTAAACATATGGAACTCTTGTTCCATCGTCATCGACCTCTTCATCATAACAATTAGATCCTCATTAGCAGGATACGCAACAAAACTTATTTTAGTCAAGTTTTAATAATTAGATTCAAATGAAAATAGAGGTTTCATAATGTAATTCCAACTTTCCTCCAAAACACTCAAATCCAAAATCGAGATTCTTCACAAAACCTTCAATCCTTCCAACTCAAAGTTTGCAATTGAGCACCACATAAGCCAAAAGAGAATTTGCTCGAATGCCCAAATCAAACACTTTATTTTTTTCCCGAACCGAAAAGAACCACCTTGCCAACAAAGAGGCAACTCAAATTGTACATGTTCTTGTCATAAAACCCAACTCAACCAAGAACCATTAGAGCACTTCTCTACGAGAGAACATTCTTTTCTCGATGTTCTTTTAAGAAACAAACCCTTTTCCGAATCATGGGTGTCTAGAACTATCACACTAACTCCTTCCTCTTAACCGACAATCCCAAAATGATCCTCAAACAAAAAAACAACCATACTTATTTAGAGGACTCTATTAATCCACAAAAGGATTATCTAGTCCACTTCTATTCCAAAGGAATTTTCTTGATAAAAGATTGCGAACACCTCAATAAAGATTTTTCACCCACAACCCCATCATCTCACTGTTAAAGATAATCAACTTCAATTCTTAGCACACACACACTCTTTTACTTTACCCAAATATTCTATCAAAGATCAACACACTATTCAAAATTCGCTCTTGTTCATCTACCTCTACACATAATATTGGGTCTCCAAGATCCTAGCATAAAATGCAAAGCCCAAAACCAACCTTCAAGTCTCCTACCATGAATCTCGTGTAATCGATGAAAATCCTCAAATTCTTACTAAAATTTCACACCGCTCAACTATAACCTCACATTAATATCAAGATTCCTCACTAATCAAGTAATCGCCCAAGGCGATTTATTTCACCAATCTTAAACGTTCTCTAATCCACACCAATCCAATTCACGCACAACCACAATATACCCGTTCGCAAAACCTTAACTAATTGACCAGATTCAAACATACTCAATCACCAACGTTAATAAATGAATATATTCTTTGACCAAGATATCCTTAGAATTAATTTAACTCCCATAGGGTTACTCATTGAGGCGGGTCATACTTGACATTAGCTCAACAATTCTCGCTATCCCATTAATTAGCATGACACTTAGGTTCCTCCACACCGCTCTCTCATTAAACTTCACCACCACAACTCTTCCACAATCATACTAAGTATCCAATTGCGATACTCTAATAAGTTTATCAAGAGTCCATAATTTCGATAATCCCAATATTCTAACATGGACAAAGGTTCTGGATCATAATTGCTATAAGTTCCACTAGTCAAACACTAATCAATTGTATCCCAATGACAAACATTCCATAGAATTATCTCAATGAAGTTATAGGCCAAAACCAATACACCTTCTATTGTTCTTCACATAGATTGGTTCCCACATCTCACCACTAACAAATACTTGTCCACCATATTACATTTTATAAGACTTGCAACACAAGTTAGTTATTTTTTTCTAAAAAGGAAAAACAAACAAATACTAGTCTCAACACACAAGAACATCGTTGTTCTCGGAGTGAGCAAGAGACCAAGGGAGTCACGAATAACATTGATCTCCAATACAAAAGATGAGACCACGAGAAGGGAGTTTCAAACATCAATAAATCACAATAAAACATTACCTTAGAAACTCAAGAAACACTTAAGCGCAACGAAGAAAAGTTGCGGTTACAATTCTTAACTCTAAACCCAAATACTCATGATACTCATTTTTCACAACAAATAGATCAATTTCTTTCATTACATCATTACTTGCCAACCCAAACAAGAAGTGCCTTTAAAACCAAATTACATTAATCACTTAAGAACTAAATAGAACCTTCCAATACGCCACATTGGTCAAACTAATATCATCTCGACATAAATCATGAACAACCAAAGGATCAAGAATGCCAAACTCCAAACATTTCATTTATCCGATACTACAAAAGCAATCGACTTATTTTCCTCTAGAAGAATCATCACCACTCCGACGCCACAATCTCTTGTGGACATCTTACCAACACCAAGAATAATTCACTCTTATTAAGATTCGTTATCCTCAACTCTTCCCTTATTAAGCCACCAAAGGCTCACCAAAATGTTACGACCTTTATCATCTCATCCTCAAATGAGTGCATACCAAATTCTTACACCTCCCTACAACAACCACTTTATTTTAGAGGAACTAACTACACAATTTAAAAGGTTATTCCAAAGCCCTTCCATCAAAGACATACTATTATCCGATAGTTCTACCATCATGTAATTATTGTTCATCTATTAAATCCCATCAATTTTTCTCTCAAGAAAGCTCAACACCAAACTTTAATAGACAATAATTGCACCTAACAATTACATACAATCACTAAGCATCCACCAAGGGTTACTCCAAGATTAATATCCACTAACACAATAATCTAACTCCTTTGTACTTAACCATCCCAAACGGTTAGGTTAATCCATTGCGATCCGTTAATCCAATTTACCAAAGAAGTTTACCAAATGTATTACTCTTAATGATCAACTCAATTCATCAATGTTCCACACTTCTTGTTAACTCTCATTTACAATTAGGTATAGTTGTACTCTTAACCACGGCTCATCAAGAACTACTACAAGACACTTTCAAATTTATGAGCTTTCCTTTCAAGGATCTTAGTTATGATCGATCATGCACACACTGCACCTAACCGATAAACATATCATATCCATTAATTGCTTTAATTATAACCTCTCATTAACTAAGACAAAACATCACCAGCTTTAACATCTTCTTTCATAAAAGAGAACCATTATTCGCCAACACTCAAAATACCAAAGAGAGACACATTGAGTCAAAGTCTCCATGTACTAAGGACTTGCAAAAGGAAATTTTCATTATCCAATTCATCAAGTGAAATAAATGGGTCATGCTTTCAAGTAAGAAAGACGGAACTCCAATACAAATGCTAGTATTGACAACTAACCAAGTCCACCACCACAAGAATAACTCAACAATTAAAAAACAATAATTGCTTCATGGGACAAGTTAAGCCAATAAAACATATCAATCTTTCTCAAAGAAACCCATCAACTGAATGAACATCGACCCAAAGAAATTCATCGACCACAACCGACAAGAGTGACCAAATTCAAATTCAAGGAAGAGAATAACTCTTCTAAAGATACTCACTATCAACACTGCATTTAAGATATACGAGGTAACCACTTCCCTATTCTCATACGCGAACGGTGGTGTAACCTAATAAAACCAGGCCACAACCACGACCACAACCTCTCAACATGGGTTATCTCCACACATAATAATTATATAATCAATTAATGAGCAATCATACTCAATTCCTACCAAGAATCATCAATACGATATAACGAAACGAAAATGCAATGCTATGCCCATTCCCATTCTATCGTACCGTGTGTCAACTTTTAAGTTCATTAACCATTACAAAATTTTAGCAATTTAAGTTGCCTAGTTGTAAATCTAATCACCACGGACCTACAACTGGCTGATACCAAGTAACACCCTAGCCCGCCATGAGCCCGAATGCTATGAACTAACATTAAATAACACTAACCAAGGCAATTGCTAATAAATTTGTGAACCTCCCTTGTAAACAGTTACAAAGGGGATTCCAATAGACATGTAAATCATAAATAACTAAATCATCAACTCTAATCCACAATAAATAATCAAATCATGCTAAGTGACTAACAAAACTAGAGAAGTATAAAGTTCCACTACTCATAATTATTACACTTAATCCATTGCATGAAACATAACATAATAACCTTTGAGCAATTGCCCAACACTAAGAAACATGGTCCAAGTTTAATTCATCTTTATTTGGTTCATGATGTGTGTGTGTGACTATCACTCTATTTCCCATGCATGTTGTTCTTGGATCGGTACCTAAAACAACATTAGCAAGAGTGAGTCCCAGGACTAAGAAGTCAGTAATAAAAGCTATAACATCGCATCCATACATATAGGAGATCAACAATAATACATCTCACATGCAAATGCAATGCTCAAGGATCCTTTCTCTTTATCTTTCTTTGTGCATTACACCGTAATGCAAAGTATACAACCGCCAGATACCCATCATGCTGTGGCCACGCAGGGACCAATTGCCCAATACTCCGCATTTGGGGACCTCAAGCCCACACTCCACGAGGTGGGGATCTGGCCCGCACCTTCATGACGGGATCTCAAAGAAAACATACTTGGTCACCATGTGACCAAGCCTCAACATGATCTCAATATGCACATGCTCATCATTTAATCATCATCAAATTACCACAAGACGATAGCATCATACGACAATAGAGCATAAACATATTTGAAGCATCCACAAATCTTAAACCAACAACATGCCAACAATCTCATTATGCTATCACATATCGAAAAAACACTCAAACATGACCAATCAATCACAACCACGAATCAAACAATGCACTTGCCTTAACCGCATGAGAATGGAGGACGTGAAGACGGTGCTGCCTCCGAACCAAAACCCCACCTAATACATTAAGAACATAAACTAAGACCACAGAACGAAAAACATGAATTTATATGGAACTCATCAAATAGTAGATTGACGCGATCCCAACCCCACATTCCTAAGTGCTGAACTGCCCTCTGTGGAAAGTCAAGTTCTAAAATTCATAACTTTCACTACAGGGGTCCAAATAAGGTGTTCTTGGACTTCATTGAAAGGTTATCAAATTTTCCAACTAAACCTAGTTGGTGAGCTCCCTGATTCGGCCATCTAAAATCACTTTTAAGCCGATTAACAAAACATCGATTTCACGTCGACTTTCCGGACAGAGCACTAAAACTATCATAACTTTCAGCTCGTTATCCAAATTTCGCGTTTGTGCTTCCTGAAAGCTACGATAATTATCTACAACTTTCATTATACTGATATCCTCTAATTCTCTCTTTAACTGATCGTAAAGGTTAGATTACTAAAACCTGTCCAAAATGACAGAGTTGCGAACAGCCGCACCAATAAATTCATAACTTTCGCCACAGAGGTCAAAAATTATGTTCTAGCACTTCATTGAAAGCTATTGACGTCCTCTACAACTTCTTAGCAGACGTCCGAGACTGAATCCGCACTTAACTATATCAAAACGTCCCTCTAACACGATCTGCCCTTAGGCACAGAACTACCGACATTGATTAACTATCCAAAACGCATCGGATCAAAGGGGAATTGAGGTTACCCTGAAGAATCGTAGGAGATGACGAACCACCCCTACGGGAGATCCCCTCTTCCCCTTCCTCTTCTTTCTTCTTCTTCTTCTTCTTCTTCTTCTTCTTCTTCTTCTTCTTCTTCTTCTTTTTTGGCGCATAAGGAGACTCGCAAGGAGGCGGGGTGACTGTTCATGGGGAGTATCAGAGTAGTGGCGGCCATCGTAGCACGCCATGCTCGCACCACCCTAGGGTTTCCCCTTTAATGGTGGCCGGCCCCCCGGCCTCCTGCCAAAGCCCGAGGCCCAAAGGTCGAATAATTGCACAAACCCCCTCTAATCTCTCAATTCTATTTTTTTCTAGTTGGTTCTTCTCTCTAATACTTTCTTTTCACTTAAATAGACTTGGTATTACAATTCGAATAGTTTTAAACCCGCAGGGTGTACCAATGTACCCACACTTGCATCGCTTTTAAGCCACAAAAGCACACTTCCTAAGGTATGCCAGGCACGACTAAGTCCTACGAGACACTTTCTAATATTGTGTATTGACTACGAGCCACTGTATGGATAGAAATCCATACGCTACATTGCAAGCCAAAAGACAACAAATCCCATCACGTGAAGTCTTTCGACACTACAATGCTCCCAACACCATCCCTCCGCGACCCTGCACCAAGCCAATACACGCCAAAGTACTAAGTCAAGAGAGGTCCCATACCCCAGTGTGGTTAGCACACAAAATGCTCAAGACGGTGGCGCAAGTAACTCGGTCCTTAATGACTCGGGCACCATTCCAATACACCCAAAAGCACACCAACATACCATTGTGCCCAAGTCTAAATCATTTTACTTTTAGTTTTTAGTTTTCACAAGTAAACATGGCACAAGGCTGAAATCGTAAGTCATAATAAGTTTTATAGATCAAGGTTATCGACAAGTCGATAACCGCCCATTTCTACCGGAAGCTAAGCATGGCTAAGCAATTAATCAAAAACTACTAATGACAAGAGCTCATCCAACGAGCTCTAATCACGAAATAACCTAGGCTCATGGTATTAAAGGATAATCATTTGCCTAAGGAAATGCATCTACTAGGTCAACTAACGACAATGGTTTAACACAAACTAGCAATGCATATATAGAATTTGCAAACAACATAAATAGTTGAAAATACAGGATTAACATGATCAAACCGCTGCCTTGCTGGAATTGTTCTTGCCGCAGGAGGATTCTGTTCAAAATTTTCTGAACCTAACGTCAAAATACGATAAACCGATAACAACGAAGAACACCAAATAAAACTCAACAGAAAAGACATCCAAATCCCATGAAATTTACACATCGGGTAGAGGTTGATTTTAGACAATTTTAGGAACAAGAATTACTTCATTTGGACCTAGCATGAAAAGTTATCGCAAATAAATTTCTCAAAAAATCTTAATTAAATAAATTTGGTTATCGTTCATGGTAAAAATTTCCGAATGATCCGAACCTGAAATTTTTATGGTAGGTAGATAAGGTCATCTTAAGAACAGAAAGTTGAGTTTACTTCATTTGGAGTTGAAATGAATTAGTTATGATTTTTCTAAGTTGTAAAACTAGGGTATCATTTATTTCAGAGCAAAGGCCGATTAAATCCTATACTACACTAAAGTTCATCACAAGAGGATTTTAACAAAGTTTAGTTTGCCGATTGGAATTACAGAGAAAAGGTTATGCATTTTATAAGTTAATGAATTTTCTAGGCAATATTTAATGTTGAGACAAGTTAATACAACCTACATTAGTTTCTCTTAAAAGAGCCTAAGTTCATTCTTAGATTGAACTTTAGCTTATTACGAGCTAGTGCAATTGGAATCATTCAAGAAGGAGTTATATTAAGAAAGTTATACATTTAAATTTACAATAAATATAAATCACAACTAAAAGTCCTCGGTTCCAAAACTGAAAACCAACCCAACCCGGGAGGTTTGGGCCGTCGATCCACAATCACATGGCTCACAAGCTCAGCGCGCAATCCCCATGAGCACCTGCGCAACGCACCTCAAAGCACCTAGGGGAGGTCCGAGCCGCCGATCAAGACTTGATGGCCTCGATCGAATGGGAGGTCCTACGGTGAAAGACTACCGAGGAGGTCCAGGCCGAGATCTCACGGAGAGGTCCCAACGGTCTAGATCTCCAGGGAGGTCCCACGGCAAAGTTCACCCGAGGAGGTCCCGACGGCTAAGATCTCAAGAGAGGTCTTAACGGTCACGATCAAGCAAAGAGGTCCGGGCGGTAAGTTAACAAAGAGACACTTGGACGGCGGGATCTCACCGAGGAGGTCGTGGATGGCCAAGATCTACGCGGGAGGTCCTACTGGCCGTGGTTTTAATGGGAGGAGATCCGACGGCTCGATTAGATCTAGGGAGGTCCTAAATGGTCAGACGCGCGAGGAGGTCCCGAGACTAATTTTCAAAGAAGATCTACCGGATTAAACCGGAGGTTTAGCCAGATTACCCAAGATCCGGACTTAGAGTTGTAAAACGTCCTACCGATCTAACAATGATCTACCCAGATCCGTTTGCCACAGCCTACATGGCTATCGAAAAAACCCCAGATTGTCCATCCCACGGTTTCACTAGTGTTACACAACTCAACTGTCAACTCCACAAGACACAATGGTCCGCAGTCAAAAACAGAGCCGCACTCGCAACATAACTCCACGGCCACACACACTCCAGAGTCCATACCAACACTAAACCAATTCGTCCCACCACATTAGTCCCCCAGCTGTTCACAACCACAATACCATATCCTTAATTGAAACAGGCCATTTTCACTAATCTTATCCGCACATAACTTATCACAAGTTCCAGGTCACATAGTCCAATTAATTTAAAGCAAATTTCCATACAGGTAAGTCAACCTGCATACACGTAATAATCCACAATTTAATTTTAAAATTCACATATTACCAAATGTATAACAACTTTGGACAATTGAACAAAGTTATAATACTTACAATAAAATTCAACTGTATAAAAACGTAATTTAAGAATGATTTACAAATTAAGATTTTGAAGTATAATTCCAAAGGTTACATTGGTAAAATTCCCAAACAAGGAACAAATATAAAAAACAAAATAAATAAAAAAAACAAATCAAAAAAATTGAAAAATTGATATTAAGATATTTGAAGGTAATGGATTTGGGGCCTTAAAATCGAGTTTGTGAAAAAAACAATTTAATTTCAAAATTTCCGAATTTAAAAAATCCAATATTTCAAAAGAAAAAATTTAACAAAAAAAAGAGATTGGGAAAAAATTCAAAAATAAAAAACTAATTGGATCAATTTCGAGATAAGGGCAAGTCGCAGCAGAGGCCCAATCCGGTACGAAAGAAACGCCAGTGGGAACCCCGCGATTGACAGTCGGCAGTGGCAGCGGTGGTCCACGCAGGTCCGTGGGGGTGACCCGGTCGGAACGGTCCGGGCCGCAGGGCGTGGCAAGGAGGAGCACGCGGGCCAACCTGGTCCGCACGGCGATCGCGGGGATGGCCGACGCGGCGAGGGGACGGTAGGGCACGGCTAGTGAGGTCGCGGCGGGCGACATGGCGAGGTCGCGGCGTGCAGAGGGTCCCGCGAGGCCGAACGGGCGGTCCGAGCAGGGGACAGGGCGGGGCCCGGGGCAGGGGACGCGCGGAGGGCGCAACAAGGCTCCGAGAGACGAAGGCGGCCTGGGCCGGTGGCGGAGGGCCGAGGCAGCCAGACCCCACGGGTCCAGGGCAGAGGGTGCCGGCGGACGAGAATTGAGACGAGGGCACGGAACGCCCAAGGCAGGGATGGGTTCCCGACGCCGATGGGCAACGGCCTCCAAAACGGTTGGATCGACCGAAAAGGGCAAGCCATGGTTGAATGAGGAATCAGTCACTGCAGCAGAAGCGGAAATGGGCGAACATAGGAAAAAAGTTCCGCAAGGGTCACAGACAGGCGATAAAACCGAAAAGCATGAAATAAAGTAGGGACACAAATACAAGATTTATGAAATTTTTCTGATAAATAACGAAATTATAGATAGAAAAATGACAATAATTAAATTAATTGAATTCAAATTAAAAACAAAAATTTTTTTAATTACAATTTTAAAAATGAATAAAAGTTATATTATATAATTATTTATTAAAAAGTAATGGACTTTTATAATTATTTTAGAACCGAGATGATGTTACATTAATTATAAATTGTACAAAGGGTTGAAAACAAGAGTAAAAATTGAATTAAAATTTTCAATTTATAGCTTCTAATTTTTAATTTACATTGGTAGTTTTCAAACAATTTAGTTAAAATTATAAATATGTGAAAGTTTCCTAAAATCTTGAAAATAAACCTCCCTTTTAGAAATTTTGTTTTTTTTAAATTTTAAAAATTTTTACAATTTTAAATTTTTGGGATTTAAAGTTTTTTTTAAAAAACTTTTTTTTAAATTTTAAATTCCTAAATTTGGGAAATTTTTTCAAAAATTTAAATTTTAAAAAAGGGAAAATTTTTGGGATTTAAATTTTTTGAAATTTAATTAAAAAAATTAATTTTTAATTTAAAATTTTAAAGGGAAACACAATCAAACTTAGGATGTAACCTCTCCCCCTTACAAGAATCTCGCCCAAGATTCTTTCACGGGAAGAAAGATGGGTAGTCGCCGGCGACCTTCCCGCTCCCAAGTTGCCTCATCTTGAATGGTTTGACCAGAACTTTAAGAAACTTGATGACACGACTCCTTGTTCTTCGTTCGATTCCTCAAGAATACGAGGGTGCTCCGATGGGTCAAATCTTCTTACACATCGAGAACCTCCAGCGGGTTCCTCGGTTAGGCATGGAGGCACTTCTTCAAGTTGGATACATGGAACACATCACACACCTCAAGTGTAGCGGGCTCCAACTGTATGCAACACTAATTCTCTCGATGATGCGATAAGGCCCAACATATCTAGGAGCCAACTTGCCCTTGATGCCAAACGCTAATGGCCCTTCAAAGGTGAGACTTTGAGATACACAAAGTCATTGGGCTCAAAGCCCAACTCACGGCGATGACGATCTGCATAGCTCTTACGCTAGCGGCGTGCGCAAATGCTCGCGGATCAACTGAACCTGGCTTTCGGTCTCATTGATCGAATCCAAGTCGAAGAACTGCCTCTCAACAGTCTCTGACCAATTTAATGGGGTTCTGCATCGCCTCCCATACAAGGCCTCAAATGGTGCCATGCCAAGACTAGCCTGAAAGCTGTTGTTATAGGAGAATTCAGCAAACGGTATGTATTTCTCCCAATTCTTCCCATAGGAAAGAACACAAGCACGAAGCATGTCCTCCAAGATTTGGTTGACTCTCTCCGTCTGACCGCATCATGGATGATAAGTGAGACTGAAAGTAAGACGAGTGCTCATAGCCTCTTGCAAACTATGCCAGGAGCGAGAGGTGAAAAGAGAACCACGATCGACACAATCGTTCGTGGCACACCATGCAAGCTCACAATGCGAGATATGTAGAGATCCACCAAGCCGATTCACATCAATCTTTGCCGCATTGGAAGAAAATGGGCCACCTTTGTCAACCGATCAATGATGACCCACAAGGCATCCTTCTTAGAAGAAATGCAGGGCAACCGGTGATGAAATCCATGCCACAATCCCACTTACACTCGTGCAGGCAAAGGTAAGAAGACTCTTGGGCGCGATGTTCGGTCTTCACGGACGAGACATATCGACTCGCAACGAACTTGGCAATCTTGTGCTTCATTCGGTCCACGAATCTCGCGAAGATCCCGATACATCTTGGTAGCCACGGGTGAATGGACAAGGGGAATCATGGGCTTCACGGAGAATCATGTCTCGCAATTCCATGACCTTGGGAACCACAAGGCGCTCCAAACACATAAAGCGAGTGCTCATCTTACGAGAAGCACTTGGCTGCCCCATTTTTAATGTTCTACTTGATCCGAATTACACCAACATCGATTGTCGTGCGCATTTGATTTGATCCACTAGGGTCGGCCGCACAACCAAGGTAGCAAGAGTACCGCTCTCAATCAAACCCAAATTGAGACTGAATTCGCAATGAGGGTAGGTCGCTCTTGGAGCATTAACATGTTACAATACACTTTACGACTAAGTGCATCGCAACCACATTGGCCTTGCTTGGGTGATACTTTGGATACCCATATCATAATCTTTGATCAACTCCAACCATCTTCTTTGCCGAGGTTCGAGATCTGAGTGGGTGAACAAGCATTTCAAGCTCTTGTGGTCGAAATACACCTCACAATGGTTACCAATCAGGTAATACCGCCAAATCTTGAGTGCATGATGAAGGGATACGGGTAGGCTACGCTAGCAATAATTCAAAATTTCTACCACGTAAACCAGGATGCCAAGCAAGTCTGATGATCACAGATCATTACCACCAGATGCGCAGTGCAGCGGAAGAAGAGTCGGAGCAGCCTAGACCGACGTAGAACGCGTTGATGTAGTGGTTGTAGATGATCGTCCAACGTCCTCGTAGAAGATCGTCTCCTCCAACAACCTCTGCACTTCCTCATGAAGATCGCGGATCGTCCACAGCGCAAAAGCGACCGCAGTAGCACCACTACGGTATTCATACGTCCAGGGAAAGAACAGTCGTACGCCGGTGTGCTAGCACCAAGTCACACGGGAAGGCTCTCTCAAGAAGATGACGGCTAGGGTTTCGGTGGAAACAACTCACGTGTCTCTCTGTCTATCACCTAACAATAGCCTCAAGCAACTCCTTATATAGTGCCCTGTGTCGGATCCTATCTAAACATGTTTGACGAATCGTATTCGTACTGGTTTGTTCCAACCCATTAAGTGTGTGACCCGTTAGGTTTGTGTGTAATCGGTTGTGACTCGAAAACCCTTTCCGACCACGAGTCATAGCGGTACCTAGCAGGACATAACGATTCCTGAATACACACAAATTATATCGGACGAACCTTAATGCAATATGATCTACGACTAGGTCCTCATCACTTACGACCAGGTCCTATCATTATACGCACCATTCGACTTTCGATCATGACCGATCGTAACTCCTACGACGGATTTCGACCACTGTGGATTTCGTTCGACCAGCTCTCGACTTGCTCGTATCTCCATACGATTTATGCGGACTGAGTCGAACTAAGTGACCTACTCTAGTATTCTCCCTTGGCCTCACGATATCTGGTTGAACTCCAGGTGAGATAATGTGTCAACCATGGACAGTTCAATACTTTCTCGATCGAGTTGTCGGATAACCTTATGTGGTCGAACACTTCGACCACTAGTGGCATGGCCATGCACTTTCTTTATCCGACCACTTCGAGGGGCCCAGAGACATCTCTCTCGTTATGTTAGGAGGGGCAAATCCCATATCCGATCAGTCACATCCCTCCGCATGTTTCATAGCATACCCGAAAGCTACCTTTATAACTACCCAGTTACGAGTAGCGTTTGGCAACCCCTAAGAGTGCTATTACACATTTAGGGAACCATGCTGATCTCAGGTCCAAGGATTATACATCACCATTGCTTGAGACCAACTAATGACACATAGAATCATAACAATCTCAATAGTGTCTCAAGGTGGGTCAATCCAACCCCATGTTCTCTAACATGTGTTCACATTATTGATTTGATATCCCTATATCCATGACCGGTGAAATATGGTCATCAATCGATACATGTGCTGGTCGTAGAGTCAGCGTGTTCACCGGTGATATTCGACCAGGGATACTTTTAGAACGACATCATATAAGTCGAAGAGTTTCACCAACAAGTCACATACTCGTTGATCTTCGAACTAACGATTCATTCAAGGAACGAATAACATTTATTCAAGAACTCATAAACACGAGCGTGATACAATCATCTCTATGATTGCCTCTAAGGCATATCACCAACACATGAACCACTGCGGCTAACTCCAAGTCATGAGTAGGATAGTTGAGTTCATGAGGTCTCAACGCGCCGATGCATAGGCCACAACCTTGCCCCTACATAAGAACACAATCAAGACCACGCGAGAAGCATCACAAAAGATATCAAAACTCTTGTGGATATCAGGAAGAACAAGATCTTGAGTGAGGTCAACCGCTCCTTGAGTTCCTGAAAACTCACATCACAGGCAGCAGACCACTCAAACTTCCTGTCTTTCTTAAGCAATTCAGTCATGGGCTTTGCAATCTTGGAGAAGTTCTCAATAAAAGCGGCGATAGTAGCCAGTCAAACCAAGAAAACTCGACATCGGTGATCGACTTGGTGACCCCAAGATAGCACATCCGACCTTGCTAGGATCCACGACCACAACTCCTGTGAAAGAACATGGCCCAAGAATGTCACTTCCTTCAACCGTAACTCACACTTGTGAACTTTGCATACCGGTGCTCACGTAGCTTGCCCACACCGAGCCTTGAGATGCTCAGCATGTTCTTCTTCACTCTTGGAGTAGATAAGGATATCATCGATGAAAACCACTATGAACCTATCAAGATACTCCATGAATACTGAGTTCATAAGGTTCATGAACAAAGCGGAGCATTGGTCAAGCCAAAAGACATGACGTGTACTCAGTAAAGACCATAACGAGTAGTAAAGGCCGTCTTGAATATCCTCGGCCTACGATCCCGACTTGATGATAGCCCAATCTCAAGTCAATCTTGGAGAACACCGTGCGTCGGTCAAGTCGGTCAAAAAGATCATCAATACGGGCAAAGGATACTTGTTCTTCACCGTCACCTCATTAAGCGGACGTAATCGACACACATCGCGCAGGTCTTGTCCTTCTTCTTCACAAAAATAATTGGACAACCCTGGGAGATGAGCTAGACGGATAAAACCCTTCTCTGCAGCTCACCTAATTGCTTCTTGACTCCTCCAACTCATGAGGAGGTATGCAATATGACCTCTTTGAAATAGGGGTGGTACCGGGTAGCAACTCAATAACGAACTCGTGTCTCGAAGGGGAGGCATCCCGGGCAAGTCTTCGGGGAACACATCCACAAAATCACATACTATGGGAACATCCTGGATCTCCAAGGTGGGCTTCGCTTCAAGTGCACAAAGAAGGGGCCCTCGCAACTGCGGTGAAAACCCAACCTGTTCGCCTGAGGGGCTGGTAAGAAAGACAATCTTCTTGGCACAATCGATTTGCCCCAAGTGTTGGGACAACCAATCCATGCCAAGAATCACATCCGACTCTGAGTTGAGTAGGATGAGGTTAGCAAGAATCCCACTCCCTTGACTTCAATAGGGACATCAGAGCATTCCTAGTCGGCTCATTTACGAACCGGAGAGCGAATAAGCAAAGGAACCCTCAAGGAACACGGTGAAGATCACGACTGACAACAAAAGACCTCGAAATAAAAGAATGCAAGCTCGAGTCAAATAATACAGCGGGACGGAAATTGACAAGAAGCGTACCCAACACCACGTCGAGCGCCTCTGTGCCTCCTCTGGCCGAGATGTGGTTGACTCGGCGCTCCCATACCAGGTCTTACGGTCGGTGGTGACCACTCCTTGCCGCGTCCTCCATTGGGACGAGGGCGCTCAATCTTATTAGGGTAACTACTCGCGTAGTGGCCCTTGTTGTGGATAGAGCGGTGGCGTCGCGCGGTGGGTTGCGGAGAACACCTTGCTCTGGATCGCGGCGCGACGTGGTGAATCACGGCCTCACGGGGCGTGGGTGGTGCAGAGACCTCGGTGGTGGTAAGCACGAGAATAGGCCCTGGTGCGGCCCAACACGAGGGCGAACAAGGCCGGCCCAAGTCGGTCGATGGGCCTCCCACTGCGCTTGCGAGACTCGCTCGGCGCCCTCGCCTTGTGCTCGCGACGATGGCCTTGTCCACCAAGGTGCGGAAGTCTGCAAAGTCAACAATGGAGAGCTTGTCACGAAGCTCCTCGACAAACCCTCCATAAACTTCTCCTTCTTGGCCTCATCGGTGGCCACCTCGGCGAGCATACCTCGTAAGATGGTTAAACTCATGGAGGTACTCGGTCACGATTTGCGCCTGTTTGAGCGAAGGAATTCCTTCTTCTTGACTTCATCGGTAGGCGGGGACATGGGCCCGACGGAAAGCGACTGAACTCCTCCCACGACCACTTGTCGCAGCTGCATGGCGAGAAGTTCTCCCACCATGAGAGTGCTGCACCCTCCAAGCCGATGGGATCGAAAGTGCCGCTCCTGCTCCGGCTCGAGCAAGCGTTGAGCTTTGCTCAACCGGCGCGACGTCATCCGCGTCCGAGGATCCTCGGACCGGGAGAAGGTAGGAGGCGATGCGGAGGAACTCGCAAGCCCCCACGAGCCGATGCCCACCACCTCTCGTCCGGAGGCACGAGAGGGGTGGAGGTGTTCTCGCGATGACCTCCAACACCCTTCGGTCCTCCGAGCGGTTGCGTTCGATCGCATAAGGACTTGGTCATGGTCGGAGGAGGTGGAAGCTCCTCATCATGGCGGCTAGTCGATCGCGCGAGTTCTACCAGTCATCTTGTTTCATGAAGACAAGTTAGCTACAACCCAAGACCCAAAAGCACAGAATCCATACTCAATTTAAATGACTCAAAAATAACCACAAAAGAGCACAAGATCACCACCACCAAATCAACTTCCCGGGACTGACCAACCCGTATGGAAAGAACGAGCAATCGTTTGAGAAGACCAAAATTTCAGAACTCATCTCTAGCTCTAAACAGCCCAAAAATCAATGTATAACCACCTAATGGAGTGTTAGGTATTTAGCTAACTCATATCACTTCTTACCCTTTTATTCTCACAAGTTTTAGTTGAATTAATCTCTCATTTCCTACTTCCTTTACTAATTACTAGCCAGCTATCCAAATCTGCTCCTTTAAGCTCCTGGCAGAAACTTCCTGTTCCAGAAGCTCCCAATCTCACTAATGGACAGGCAACCTTTCAAATTAGAACACTCATGGTTATCCCAAAACCAAATTTAATCGATAAATAACTAGCTTTTGAAAGGATGCGAGGAACAACCTTTTCAAAACTTAATCAAGAGTAAGGTGAGATGAGCAAGCTAAGATAGGTAAGAAGTAAAATCTAAAACTTCCTTAAGTCTTCATGAACCATTTGAAAGTAAATTTTCAAAATATCCTAAAGGCGACCAAGCTAGGGGTTTCTACGGCCAGTATGGCTCTGATACCAACTTTGTGAGGACCCGAGGTATTTAACTAGTAACACTTAAACTCCACATGGTTCTAGCATTACTAATTAAACATCCTAAGCCTCGATGGACATGTGCTTCCCAGAATTGCAGCACATGTTCATCATCACAAAATTATACATCATTTCCATACAACATTTAACACTAAGTTCAATAACGACATACATAAGGTAAAGCTATTACAGAAGAGCCGACCGGCCAAATAACACAATAAACAAGAGTGACAGCGGAAACAAAAGGTGCCATAAGATGGCTAAGAAAAAAAGTCAACCGGTTAGCCAACACAACCCACAAGGCAACCGAGGCTGCCAAGCTAGTCACCTCTAATACGCACAGACAACTCACGAGTGAAGCCCTTGGGGCTCACCTTCTTCCTCGCAACAAATAACATTTAAGCAAGACAAATGAGTACACGAATGTACTCAAGGCGAGCGTGTGGAATAGCAGACCTATTCATATGCTACATGCGGCTTATTTAAGTAGAGGTTATATGTCTCATTTGCACAAAGCCAACTTTATTTGCAATAATGTAGTACATTTGAAAGCAAGTTTGCAAATCTATTTTATTGTTGAAGTAACATCGAACTAATGACAATTACAAGTAACCACGAGTGACTAACCCAATAGCCACCACAACATAGCCGAACCACGATTCGTACCACTCATCAAGTTTTAATTAAAAGGTTGTAGTCTAGTTCTCACGTGGTGTCGAGCATGTCCATAACCTAAGACTAGGCTATTCGAATAGTTTTAAACCTGCGGGGTGTACCAATGTACCCACACTTCGGATCGCCTTTAAGCCACAAAGCACACTTTGAAGGTATGCGTACGACTAAGTCCTACGAGACACTTTCTAATATTGTGTATTGACTACGAGTCACTCGTATGGATAGAAATCCATCGCTTACATTGCAAGCCAAAAGACAACAAATCCCATCACGGTGAAGTCTTTCGGACACTACAATGCTCCCAACACCATCCCTCCTGCGACTCCTGCGACCGAGCCAATACACGCCAAAGTACTAAGTCAAGAGAGGTCCCATCCCTCTAGTGTGGTTAGCATGCAAAATGCTCGATGCGGTGGCGTAAGTAACTCGGTCCTTAATGACCGGACACCATTCAATCACACCCAAAAGCACACCAACATACCATTGTGCCCAAGTCTAAATCATTTTACTTTTAGTTTTAGTTTTCACAAGTAAACATGGCACAAGGCTGAAATCGTAAGTCATAATAAGTTTTATGTGATCAAGGTTATCGACAAGTCGATAACCGCCCATTTCTAGGAAGCTAAGCATGGCTAAGCAATTAATCCATAAAACTACTAAGTGACAAGAGCTCATCCAACGAGCTCTAACCACGAGTAATAACCTAGGCTCATGGTAGTAAAGGATAATCATTTGCCTAAGGAAATACATCTACTAGGTCAACTAACGACAATAGTTTAACACAAACTAGCAATGCATACATAGAATTTGTAAATAACATAAATAATTGAAAATATAGGGATTAACATGATCAAACTACTTGCCTTGCTGGAATTATTCTTGTTGCAGAGGAGGATTCTCGGTTCAAAATTTTCTTGAACCTAGCATGAAAATACGATAAAACCAATAACAACGAAGAACACCAAATAAAACTCAACAGCAAAAGACATCCAAATCCCATGAAATTTACAAAGCAGGTAGAGGTTGATTTTAGACAATTTTAGGAATAAGAATTACTTCATTTGGACCTAGCATGAAAAAGTTATGGCCGAAATAAATTTCCTCACTGAAAAATCCTAATTAAATAAATTTGGTTACTATTCATGGCAAAATTTCCAGAATGATCTGGAACCTGAAATTTTTATGGTAGGTAGATAAGGTCATCTTAAGAACAACAAAGTTGAGTTTACTTCATTTGGAGTTGAAATGAATTAGTTATGATTTTTCTAAGTTGTAAAACTAGGGTATCATTTATTTAGATGCAAAGGCCAGTTAAATCCTATACTACACTAAAGTTCATCACAAGAGGATTTTAACAAAGTTTAGTTTGCCCAGATTGGAATTCTGAGAGAAAGGTTATGCATTTTATAAGTTAATGAATTTTCTAGGCAATATTTAATGTTGAGACAAGTTAATACAACCTACATTAGTTTCTGCTCTGAACAGAGCCTAAGTTCATTCTCGAGTTGAAGTTTAGCTTATTAGAGAGCTAGTGCAATTAGAATCATTCAAAAGGAGTTATATTGAGAAAGTTATACATTTTTGAAATTTACACTAAATATAAATCACAACTAAAGTCCTCGATTACAAAGCAAAAACCAACCCAACCGGGAGGTTGTGGGCGTCGATCCACAATCACATGGCTCACAGCTCGGGCGCGCTAATCCCACGAGCACCGCGACGCAGGACCTCAAAGCACCTGAGGAGTGCGAGTCGAATCAAGACTTGATGGCCTCGATCGAGCGGGAGGTCCTACGGTGAAAGAGCTGGCCGAGGAGTGTCAGGCGGTCGAGATCTCACGGGGAGGTCCCAACGGTCTAGATCTCCGGAGGAGGTCCTGCGGGCGAAGTTCACCAGGAGGTCCGACGGCTAAGATCTCGCAAGGGAGGTTCTTATGATCACGATCAATCGAAAAAGGTCTTGGGCGGTAAGTTAACAAAGAGACACTTGGACGGCTGGGATCTCACTGAGGAGGTCATGGATGGCCAAGATCTACGCGGGGAGGTCCTACGCGACAGCGTTTTAACGGGAGGAGATCTGGACGACTCAGATTAGATCTAGGGAGGTCCTAAATGGTCCAGATCGACGCGGAGGGATGTCCTGAGACTAAGGATTTTACAAAGAAGATCTAACGCTCAGATCTAAACCTGGGGAGGTCGTCTACGGCCAGGATTGAGCCCAAGAGGTCCCGAGACTTAGAGTTTTGACGGAAAACGGCCCTACGGCACAGATCTAACAAGGGTGATCCTAGACGGCCAGGATCAACTCGAGGAGGAGGTCCGGGGTTTTCTATACAAAAGACCAGGGGTGGTCTTTTACAAAGAGGACCCCAATGGTGGTGTTTAGGGGCGGTTTTTGCAAAAAGACCACGAGGAGGTCTTTTTACGCAGGAGTGGTCCTAGCGGCTCAGATTGAGTTTAAAGAGGTCTTGAACGGCTAGGATCTTACCATGGGAGGTCCTAGCGCTTAAGATTTTTCACAAAGCTAGATCCAACGGTCGATTCAACCTACGAGGTCCTTAACGGTTAAGACCTGCTCTAGGAGGTCGGCGGGTGGTCGGGGCGGTGGTTTGCGGTACACAACAGCAGTCGAGGCCACTAGAGGCGACACGGACCAACCAACACCATTCGCCCGCAACTAATCCTAATGATTGGCATTAAATCCCTCGGTCTGGTGAAACCTGACACGCACGACGGTTTGTCGTCAGGCAAAAACCGAGGTGGTCGAGGGCTTGCCGCCGGCGACGGGGACCTCGGGCGCCGACCAAGACCATCGCTTTGCTCAATAACGTCGTGGACCTACCGGGCTAACTCTCGGCGGCGGCTCGAGCAGCGCGAGGCGGAGAGGCGATGAGGACCAAAGCGACAAAACTACGAAAAGTAAAGCGAGCTCCGCATAAGAGCGGAAAAACAAGAGCTTAGCCAAGAGAGGGCACGAGGCGAGAGGAACCAGGTGGCGGGAGAAGTTCGTCGGCCGAGGAAGAAGTAAGGAGGTGCTCCTCGGCCGACTTAGGATCTCTGCAAGTCGGTCAACCACGTGAGAGGCAAACCAAAGAGAATTAGGGAGAGTCCTAGGTGACCGAGAGGACGGAGGAATGGAAAGGAACCAATTGAACCACTGGAGCTCAAGCTTCGGTAGGGAGCTCCAAGGGCAACAATGGCGAGAGGTTACTCTCGGGTGTTTGAACTCGAGCGACAGAGGTGAAATTTGGTTGAGGAAGATGGTGTCCAAAAGAGTTAGGAGGAGCTCGGTGACCTGCTCGGTGAGAGGGCAAAGTGAAACAATGGCTGAGTCCCGAGGAGTGAAGTGAGCAAAAGGTCCTGCCTTGGGTACAGTGATTTGACAAGGCAGGTACGGGAAGACTTTTTAGGGCAAAGCTCTGACCACAGTTAATGCCTGGCTGAAAAGATCCGTTGGAAAAGACAAAAAGGTGACATATCACTACTCCCAACCGCTCTGGTCCTGACACACGACCAGCGCATGAAAACCATGATGACTAGACTCGGGGAGGTCGTGAGGAAGAGAAGCAGCGAGGGAGGTCCTAGGCGATCCTAATTTGCATGGGGTGGTCTGGGCGTCCCAGTTTGCGAGGTGGGGAGGTCTTAGCGGGTGAAGAGGTCCTTGGGAGGTCGTCGATCTTGAATGGAAATCAAGGGCTGGACCACACCCAGCGGTGATGTGCACAGTGGAGCGAGCAGGAGGTCTAGGGGCTAGCTCAAGCCGAGTCCAATGGCTTGATGCGACTGAGTCAGTCGGACTCGACCTAGAGTTCAAAATCGAGTTTCCAAAGAGCTGATCTTTGGAGAATTATTTGGAGTAGCAAATCAACTCCAAAAATCATGAGATTTTCTGAAACTTGTTATCTAGGTTATTCACCTTGTATAAAATTTTTATAGGTTTTGGTCCTGTGGATTTCCCTCCAAAATCTAACAACGTCTTTGGTCCTCTATTTGACCAAAATTTGATTTGGTTTGGTGACCTCCAAAATATTCAAACAATTTCTAAAAATTGTGAAACTTTTCAAAGGGTTCCACATCAACCCAAGAACTTAGCAGAAAAAATATTTCAGGAGCGATCACAAGATTAGCCAAGAATGTTTTGAAGAATAAGATGTTGGCTAAAATGACTTGTGATTTTCGTATTTCCATAACTTCTTTACAACAAAGCGTTCAAGGCATACAAGAAATACAAGATGTAAGAAAAGTTTTTAATTTCTACTCATTTTCTTACATTGGAAACACAAGTCGAAAATTGGGATGTTACACTCGGTGTCACCACCGTCGGCATCGATAGGCCCACCATCATCACCTTAACGTCATTTGGAGCGCCACCTAGCCCCATCGCCATCGAGCTCGAGCCCAGCGTCGCTTTGACCTCGCCACCGGTCACCTCCGTCCAACTCCGACTACGCGTGTACCCCATTAGGTTCCCCATCACACAAGCTACCGAGGCACACCTCCGCTTCCTCTGCCGACCTAGAACGCAGCGACCATCACACCGAGCCTTGCGCCATCAGGCGTGGAGGCCAAGTGTCGTGACGTGCCCACCACATCGGTGCCACATCAACCTTGTGGACATGTGTTGCCACGTCAAGCTAGTGTCAACACCCACCATAAAATTGTAACATCCCCATTTTCAACTTGTGTTTTAAATGTAAGAAAATGAGTAGAAATTAAAACTTTTCTTACGACATGTGTTTCCTGTGTGTATTAAACAATTATTGCACGGGTGTGGAAACACTAAGTCACAAGTCCAGTTGATCATCTCTGGAAATATTTTCCTAAGTTCTTGGGTTGATATGTGACCCCTCGAAAAATTTCACAATTTTGAAATTGTTTGAAGAGTTTTATGGGTCGATCAAACTTGCTTGACTTGTAGTCAAACCCTAGCTCAAAGCATTGTATAATTTCTGGAGAAAATGCTCAGCACAAAAACCTCTAAAAATTTTATACAAGGTCCAACTCAAGGTTAGCAAGCTCTTGTCAAAATTTCATAGAATTTGGAGCTAGTTTGCTAGCTCTAAAGTCCCTTCAAGATCCAGTTCAAGTTAAACCCTAAGCCTGGTCAAGTCGGACTTGGACTCGGACCTCAGTCTTGGTCTGCAGAGCCGCTTAGCAGTGTCGGGCTCGGTCGGAGTTGAGGCGCGGTGGTGCGGGCGTTGGATTTTCAAATCCGCGCTCAAAGACCTCCTCGGGTCTTTGTAAGGACCTCCCGCACGACCTCCTCGGGTTCTTTTACGAAGACAACCCTCGAGGCCTCCCGGACCTCCTTTGCACCTTTTGCACGACCACCATGGGCAACCTCCTCGGCCCTCGACCACCCCTAGCGCTTGGGTGATCGTGGGCCATCTCTTTGAGATCGTGGCTCGGACCTTCCCTAAGTGTTAGGACCTCTAATACTTGGCTCAAGATCCGAGCCCTTGGATTTCAATCCAACGACTCACGACCTCCCTAGTGGGAGCTCATGCTGATTTTAGCCGTTGGGCTCTTTTGACTGGTCCTCAGCGTCGGGTGGGCACAGGCATTATCAATTTTATGCGTGGCGAGGGAGGCGGTGCCTTGTCAACTCTAGGTCGACAAGCGGCTATGTCTTTGCCAACATTAAATGTCTGGCATCCTTTTGCTCAAAAGTCTCTCGACAACCTCTCCCATCACCTCATGTGTACTATAGCTCGATCCGGTGACTTTGCCATCCTTCCATGGCTATATTTGAAGCTCAAGCTTCCTCTCTTAGTTCTTTTAGTCACTCTCTTGCACCCCTAGTTCTTTCTCGCTCTTGTGCTCAAACACGAAAGCCATTGCCACCATTCTTTGGACATTGGAGCTCTCGCGACCTCAGAGCAGTGGTTCAACATTGCAATAGTGGCAATCATCTTGTTCCCTTGGTCACCTCGAGCCTCCCTAACTTGCTTTGTTCGACCTTCACGAGAGGTTGACAAGGTGGGAGCTTCTTTGTTCGTGGCGGGAGCCGTCTTCTTCATCTCCGGACCTCCACGTCACCGGAGCTACCGACTCACTCGGTTCTCCTTCAATCCGGGTGAGTACTTGAGTTCCAAAACCGATCCCATTAGACCTCTTCGATTTTCGTTTTTGGCGCATTTGGTCTCGTGGTTATCTCGGCTAGCCGCGGTTGGTGGTGCTTTGGTGTAGCTTTTGGCACCCTTAGGTTCTCCGTCCTATTTGGAGCTCATCAGTGCCTTTGGTTTCCGCCGTGGAGATCCACGTCGCCGTGATAAGCTGCTTGCCTTCGGGTTTGTCGATTCAAAACCTCCGTTTTCATCTTCTTAGGACCACTTTAATGCTCAAATCATTGCTCATCATTGGTGCATTAATTGTGTCCTAATTTGTGCCGTGGAGTCAGCGTGTAGGCCATGGCCTTAGTCATTAAGTGTTCCTTTTAGATTCATTTATTGTCAATCATTAGATACATTAAATTGTCTTAGCCACGTATCGGAGGTCTGCACCATTAAAACCACTCTAGGACCTCCTCGGGTTAATCTTAGTATTCACGACCTCTCAAGTTTAGATGGGCCTTAGGATCTTTTCAGAAAAATCCTAAGTCTCTAGACCTCCCCTTGGTGGTGATCCTAGCCGTATAGGACCACCCTGTTAAATCTTAGCCGTATAAGACCACCTTGTGTTTCGCAAAGACCTTCGAGGTCCTCTTTGCAAACACCTCCAGATGGTCTTTTGTAGAAAAGCCACCCGAACAGGATCTTGACCGTTAGATCTCCTTGTTTGAGTCTCTGCCGGGACCTCCCCTAATCGTATCTGGCCGTTAAAGACCTCAGTAGGCTAGATCTCGGTGATAGGATCACCCTCCACCTTGGGGTCCTCTTTGCAAAAGACCTCCTTGAGGTCCTCGTGCGAAAAGACCACCCTTGGTCGTGTTATCAAGACCACCCTCTCGGACCACCCCACGAGGTCCTCTTTGCAAAAGACCACCCAGGTATTTTGTAAAGAGAACCTTCAAAACTACCTTTGGGGTCCTCTTTGCAAAAGACCACCTCGGGTCCTTATCAGAAACCGCAGGACCTTCCTCGCTTCATCATAGCCGTCTAGGACCTCCTGACTACGAACCGTTAGATTTAGATCTAACGGGCTGAACCTCGTCGATCTATTTGCAACTCTACGCTTTGGTTCTCTCTTTATCGTTCGTCTTTAGATCTCGGCTCGGATCCGGAGAACATTCGGACCCTCGGATGCAATCTTGATCTAGGCCGTCCATCTTAAGATCCAAGGCCGACTTCGTTGAGCGCTCGGATGGCAACATCCCATCTCACATGGGCCATTGGATCTAAATCCATCGGTGGAGTCCTTGGTAGTTAAGACCTCCTCAGAGATCTTAGCCGTCAAAGACCTCCTCGCCGATCTCACGCCGGACCTCCTTCCGTAGATTTAACCTAGGACCTCCTAAGGAGGTCGGGACCGTCGATTTGATCTAACGACCCGACCACCTTTAGGCGCGAGGACCTCCTCCGTGTGCTGTGCGTGCCTTGGTCATGCCAGTTGGACTTAAGATCTCGACTTAGACCTCCTCGCTAGATCTTGCCGTCTAGGACCTCCTCGTTAGATCGGACCGTCAAGTCTAGATCTAACGGCTAAGACCTCTCCTAGGCGGCAAGGTCTTTGCGCCGGTGCTCGTCTGGGTTTTGGCATCGAGATCGCGAGCGTGCGATCTTTGATCAACGACCCACGACCTCCGGTCTTTATTGGTTTTCAGTTTAGTTCGAGAGCTTTTATTTGCACATATTAATTGTTTTAAACTTCAAAATTGCATATCTTTTTCTCTGTAGCTCCAAATTCAACAAACTAAAGTTCTATAAATGCATCTTAAAGTACTTTAGCTTAGTATAGGTTTGCATTAGTCTTTATCATGAAATTAATCATGTCTTAGATTCATAACTTAGAAAAATCATAACTAAATCATTTTAACTCCAAATGACCTGAAATTTTATATGGGTTACCACTATACCAGTAGTAGCTACCATAAAAATTTCAGCTTCAAATCTTTCTAGAAAATGTTTTTGCTACAGTGCTAATTATGTAGAAAATAGGTTTTAGAGAATATCTTTTGCACCACAAATCCAAATTAGGTTTTCAGTTCCTATGCCTAGGTATATTCCTATTTTGCCTTGTGTATAAATTTCGTGCAATTGGATAATTTTTGCTTGCTCTTTTGTTTAAGTGTTGCTCGTCTTATTGGTTGTTTTCGCTCTTTCGCTTAGGATTCGATATTTGCGGTAACCAGAGAACGACCCTCCAACAAATTGAGCAACGACAAGCGACAAGCAGTTTGATCATTTCCCATTGATCCATTACTTTCAAAGTCTAATATTTTGTTTAACTTCTATGTATGCATTGCTACTTTGTTGTTAAATTGATTAGTTGGACCTCTAGTTGCATAATCGTAGGTAAATGGTTATCCTCTACTACGAGCCTAGGTTATTTCTTTGTGGTTAGAGTTCGATGGATGAACTCTTATCACTTAGTAGATTACGAATGAATATTGCTTAGCCATGCCTAGTTATCGGTAGTATTGGGCGATCATCGACTTAGTCGGTGATCTTGATCACACAACTACTTATACTACTCCATTATGTCCAACCCTTGTGTCTTATTGATTTACAAATCAAAGCGAAAACAAAACTATATCTTGACTTGGGCACAATGGTATGTTGATGTGATCATTGGGTGTGTGGAATGGTGCCTAAGTCCCCAGGACCGAGTTACTTGTGTCACTAAGCCAGCGCTTATTGCGTGCTAACCACACGAGGGGATATGGAACCTCTCTTGACTCGATGCTTTGGGAGGTGTTAATTATGAGTGGTCGGTGGGTGTGTTCTTGTGTGTGTGTGTTTTGGAGGGCATTAGCGGACCGGTTAGGCATCTAATGTGTCTTTCTCCGTGGGTTACGGCTCTTAATTAGCATCGTCCATTGGAAAGCGTCTTGTTAGACTTAGCCATGCACGCATACCAAAGGAAGTGTGCTAACCGTGGTGGTGGAAAGGCGGTCTATCGTGTGGGTACATTGGTACACCTGCGGTTAAAACTATTCGAATAGCCTCGTCCTAGGTTATGGACATGCTTGGTAAGGTCGTGCAAGAACTAGACTACAACCTTTTAAAACTTAAACTTGACATGGGTGGTATGAAGGGTACTTCATGCTATTGTTGTAGTGACTATGGGTTAGTCACTTCTAGGTTGGTGTTGTTCCCTATCTATTGTTGTTATTGTCTCTTTTATTTGAACAATAAAAGTTAATTGCAAACCTGCTTTGAATCTATTACCTTATTGCAAATGAAAACTTGCTTTATCTGAAAATAAGTCGAGCCTCATCCACTTAAATAAAGCTTGCATGTAGTTAATTATAGTTGTTATCTCACGTCGATCTTGCAGTACAAAACAAGTTTTGTACTCATCGCTTTACTTAATATTAATTGTTGCAGAGGAAGAAGGTGAGTCCCAAGGGCCTCACTTTTGTGAGTTGTGTTGCTGGCCGTGCGGGACGATTAGCTTGCGGTCGGTTGGTTGCCTTGTGGGTAAGGCACAGATTGGCTTTGCTATTGCCATCTTATGGCCATTTGCTTCATTTGTGTATTTATCTATTTGTATGTCTTTTGGTGATCGGCCTCTCTTTTGTAATAACTCTATTTAAAGTATCTATGTCTTTCGATTGTTGCTTTTGCTTGGCTCTATGTGTATGAATGGAATTGATGCATGATTTTGTAGCAGGTGTGTATCGCATTTAGGAAGTATACATATCTCGAGACTTAGTTTATTTGATTTGTCTTGTTAGGACCAAGTGGTGGTTAAGCGATCGAGCCAGATAACAGGGTCCTCACAAAAATGCTTGAGATTAGTCCATGTGAACTTGGTCCACGAGTAGACCACTCACGACATGGACCCCACATGTCGGGTTTACTATTCCATAGATTCATGAGCCATAGACCTCCACGGCGTGATGCACCCTCCTCAAGCGTGCGCCCCTGCACTCCTTCCACTCCGCACATGTCACGATGCAAGCAAATCAACAAAGGTATAAGTGCTCACAAAAGTGCTTCTTCCATTGCTTCTACTGAGGCGATCCGAGATGTACAATATCAGTTGCAAAGGATTTGGGCACTTGATGTGCGATTGTCCGTCGACAAGCTTTACTTATTAAGAACAATGGTGAGTACACTTCATCTAGCAATATTAAGGAAGAATATGTTTTGGTTGCGACTAACAATGTAAGTGATGAAATTGAGGAAGAACAATTGGTAGTAAGACATCGACAAGTACCAAAGACTAGTTGTTCGTGTGCTAAGTGCTCAAATGGAGCATCTTTGAACAAAATCAACGTCAAACCTTGTTTCAATCAAAGTTTATCATCAAAGAACGTTCATGTAGAGTCATTATCGATGACGGAAGTTGCAACAATCTTGCTAGACTGGACATGGTCAAGAAGCTTGGCTTGACCACAACTCAACACCCTCATCTTTACTACATTCAATGGCTGAATTCTTGCGGTAAGTTGAAGGTGACTAAACTTGTCTGCGTATATTTTCTATTGAATCATATCATGATTATGTTGATTGTGATGTCGTACCTATGCAAGCATACTCATTATTGTTACATAGAATTTGGCAATATGATAGATATATTGAACATTATGGTAGATTTAATCATTATACTTTTACATATAAAGGAAAAAACCACTTTGCTTCTAATGTCTCCTTGCCATATTAAAGGGCGAATTAGAAAAATTAAGAGAACAAGTCAGAGAAGACAAAAGTTGATTATAAGATTATAGCTCCAAGTGAAATTAAATTGAAAACTCTTGTTATGTTAGCTACAAAATCTGATTGCATTGACTTGAAAAACATGAATCTGAATGCTATACTCGATTTGCAAAGAATCTTTGTGTCCATTAGAAGATATGTATGTTTCTTTGCCTCTCGTCTGCTAACGTTTTGGAAAGTGATGACTTGGAGAAAGCGATTGAGTTGAGGGCGACTCAAATTCAAGAAAGGGAGGATGATGAGGACATCAACCCTAAAGATGCAACCACTACTTCGACCCTCTGCATTGCATCTTTTACTTCAACCACATCTTCTCCAATTGAACTTTCGACTACCGCTATGCCATATTTCCCAATTGGATCGAGCTACTTCTAATCCTACGAGCCAAGCTACATCTACATGCTATGGTGTTGCATCACCTATTGTTGGCCCATGGGCCATGTAATGAACGGGATAACTTGGGACCTATTCACGGGCGACAGGCGTTGGCGACTGGCCGATCCTGTCGGTGGGCTTGGGATTGCAAATTCGGCCTGAAGCCCGAAGACCCGTGAAAACAATTAAAAAAGGAAAAAATCTATTTTTTTAATTCTGGAAATGAATTAAATATTATTTTTTAATTCCCAAAAGGATTAAAATAATATATTTTAATTAGAAATTCAAATTTCAGGTTGGGCTCGGCTGCTAGTTTGAGACCAAGGCTTTTCAAGCCGGCAGCCTGCGTTTGAACAACTCTCTGGCACCTAGGGTTGAGTGCTTATTCACGTAGTATTGTTCACGCGTGAACAGTGCCCATGACTGCCCTCCCTTCTCCTCTTCCTTCTATACATAGTGGCCGCCTCCCCTAGGGTTTGATGGGTTTTATTGATTGAAGTTTAGCTTTGCTATTTTATACTTTATCCTCTTGTTAGTGAGATCAATAGTGACATTGTTCTTGAACCCACTTTTCAATACAATCTTAATTCATATTCACAATTTGATTGCTTATCTATCGTGTTCTTGCTTATTCTTGATTGTATGCGGGAATAGACCTTCGTGGTCATGTTGATCATACTTCTAGCAAGGTCGATAACAATCACGAGTTGGTTCGTGATTGCGGGCATATTGGTGCGTGTACGATTGGTATGCTGAATCGTGATAGTCGTCTCCACCCAAATCGACTTATCTATCTCATAGAAAGATCGGGACACCTAGTGTTGCATCAATATATATATATATATATATATATATATATATATATATATATATATATATATATATATATATATATATATATATATATATTAATGCCTTTCACTCTCGGTGTAGTTACTCCCACCTCTAATATACCACCTAAAAGAACTTGACATACTCCTTTATCACTTTGGGTATACTCATATATTAATTATAAGATACTCCAACGTAAATAATATGAAAAATTTGCAAGAGAGTCCATTGTTTTTAGCATATTTTGTAAATACCTTCATATTTGCACATAAAAAGAGTATATCTAAAATTGTACATACAACCCATGAAAGGTGTAAATACCAAAGTGGTCTTATATACTCATATAATACACACATACTCTTGGGCAAAGGTACTCCCTACGTTGTGAGATCGAAGGAGTAACTACTCCGATAGTGTGTGTGTGTGTGTGTGTGTGTATAAGATTAATACTTTCTACTCTCGGTGTAGTTACTCCACCTAATATACCACCTAAAATAACTTGGTATACTCCTTTATCACTTTGGGTATACTCATATATTAATTATAAGATACTCAATATGAATCAAAAAAATTTGTAAGAGAGTCCATAGTTTTAGCATATTTTATAAATACCTTCATATTCGCACATAAAAGGAGTATGTCTAAAATTATACATACCACCCGAAAGGTGTAAATACCACCTAGGTTCTCTATACTTTATATTACATACTCTCGATTTAAGATCTCTGCGTTGTGAGATCGGAATAGAGTAACTACTCGGGAGTAGGAAAAGGCTTTATGTGTGTTATATATATATTCACTTGCTTTTAGTATGTCTATTGTTTTTGTTGGAAAAAAAAATTTTCTTGTACATTCTACCATTAAGTATATGGTGGTACTATAAATTAAATCGATCATTCATTTGGTAAAGATATAATAAACTTTTCTTTGTTTTTATAATTTTATTAGAGAGGGTATTATGGATTTTTTCATCTAGGGTTGAAAATATTACTCTAATGTTCTGCGATCACATATGAACAATTATAATTGTACCATCTTGGGATTTTATTACCTATAGTACCAGATAAGTATAATTAAATTGTAATTAATATGAATGATTGAATCAAAATGAATAGATGGCATGAATTGAATTAAGTGTGAAGCTAAAAAAATAGTTACGCGCTTCCTATGTTTCCTTCTGAGACACTACCCTCGTTGGAAGCAACGAGCGGAGTGGACCAGGCGTAAGTGAAACGTGGCGTGCCTCCGCGCCGAGTCGCCGTTGGATTTATGGGCTGGGCGCCTGGGCTCCGGACAGCAGGAGGAGGTGCTCGGCCGTCCGGCGTCCATGCCGCATCCTCGCCGATCAACCCCACGAGGTGGGCGGTGAGCCAATCCGCTTCGTCGTCGACCAAATTCCTCCCAAAACCAACGATTGCAGCTTGCCTCGATCCCCATTCCCTTATCCGACTCCGATCCCGTCCGGGCGGTGGGGTTCAGATCCTAACTATTCAGGTATCCACGCTCCAAATCTCGTTAGTATTGATTGGAGTTTACATGGAAAAATTTTGGAAATCTCTATGGAAGGTTCTCACGAGTTTACATGGAGAGATGGGTTAGCACTGAATGCACCCCAACTTGTAACATAGTACATTTCTTCATGCTAAACTAGCCAAATTCTTGTTCCAAGAAAAAATCTTGCAAGTTGCAAATATAAAAATGTCACAGGTAACTAAAGAGCAGAAGCTTAAGGACCAATGAATATGCTGAAGTATAGGCCTGTCACAATTGTTTCACCTGATAAAGTAAGAACTGCTTGGATTAATTGGCATTTCTTCAACCTTCCTGCGTACTCTGTGCTTTGGTCTATTTCAAAAATACTGGTTGATGGTCCCCAAGAAAGCTCTCTGTCTCAGTATCACGCTGTATCCAAGGATGTTTCAAAGCTTTCTTAGTCTGCTAAGCTCCTCAGATACCTCTTTCATTGGGGGCCTGTTGTCACCGCACATATCCAAGCATTGCCTAGCTAGCTTCAAAGCCCTCCAAGCAATTCCATGCTCTCATGACCTTTTATTTGACTGTCAACATAGCATCAAGATTGTTCTCCTTCATAGCCGATAGGAAACTGGACGACAAGCTTTTTGTAGCTCAGGACCTTCAAGTTTGAGTGGCATCTGCCCAGTTAGGATCTCCAAGAGGACAACACCAAAGCTATAAACATCACTCTTGTCTGTCAACGGCATGTTTGCATATATTCAGGATCAGATAACCACATGTCCCTTGAACCATTGTCACGAATTGGGCTTCATCAGTTGGTGCTAGTATGGAGGCTCCAAAATCTGATACCTTTGCCATGTAATTCTCATCAAGAAGGATGTTAGAGGTTTTCACATCACCATGTAAATTGGTCGGTTTGCATAGGAATGTAAAAATGCAAGCCCCTCAGCTGCCTCGTTGACAATATTTAGAGGAACTGAAAGGGACATTCAACGTCGGTTCTTGCCATGAATAAGATCAAACAGTGTTCCATGTGGGATGAGCTCATACACCAGCATTGGGACTTCCACCTCAAGGCCAACCCAATAGCTTAACAATGTTCTTGTGATTGATCTGGGAAAAATTAGCATTTCTTTACCAAATTCCTTCTTATCCTATCATCAATCAATGCACATCTTTTAATTGCCACTGGAATTTTATCCTAATTATTCCCTTGTACACAGTGCCATGGCCTCCATGTCCAAGAATTTGGCTTTTGTCAAACTTGTTTGTTGCTTGTTCTAGTTCTACTTCAGTAAACACCGTAAATGCAAGTCCCTGGTCTGATTTCATCTTCTCAAATAATAGCAGCCCTCCATGTTGCTGAAAATACTGTTTCTTGGCATTTGTAAGCTTTCTCCTCTCAAAATTACATGCAGAAGATGATAATCACTAGAACGACAGAGCCAATGCAAATACCTGCATAAATTAATTTTAAATTAAAATGTTTAATAAACCCCACACATTCATGTATAGTAAAGGCTTTTGAGTTTATTCATTATGGTGAAATAGACTAAAAGGTGATGATATGAAATAGCCATTCCACAAATAATGGACTGCGTATCTGCTCTAGACTTAGTTTTGTCAAATTTGACAATTCTATTGCTTTTCATCTTTTCTTTAAAGCTTTCTAATACCCGTGTAGCGTGCCATGTCACACATACATGCTGATATGTGCTTGGAACTGTACTTCACATGCTGTTGTGCATGTTTGCCACTTGTTTGTGCACTGGCGTATTTGTGCCACTAAACCCATAGGCTGATATGCGCTTTATCGTGATGCCAAATTGCCAACTACTAGTGCTATGGATAAGCTGAACTAGAGTGAGTACAATAATTTTTTCGTTTTGTAGGTAAATAGCACCTTCTCTATTTAGATTTTGCAGCTGCAGTGCAGTTTGGACTATTTAATCTTTCATAAGAATAAATCAAAATGCTAATTTCTAGTGGTTTACCTATTATTAGGTTGATGTCTGGGTTGCAAGAGTTTGTTTCCTTTGCTAATTTTCTGCCTGGAGGACATATGCCCACCAATTCTTTTCTCAGGAAAGAAAAATTTGGAGATTGGAGTATTAATAAATAGTACTAATGCCCACCAATTCTTTTCTCAGGAAAGAAAAATCACCATAATCTGAACTGAGTCTAGTGTTGTAATTAGAATATGAGATGAAAAAAGAAAACTACTTTTTGAGGTCTTCTATTTCCTTTTAGGTTATTGATCATTCAAGTATTTCTATCTAGCATGACTTTTATATGCTATTCAATATTTCCATGTGTCTAGCAACCTACTTTACTTTCAACATTTTTATGAGCTGAAATCATGATATTTTTGCAAACATGCAAAAGCTCTTTGTGGTATATTAGAAGAAAGCAAAATAGTTTGGATACAACAGCAGTGAGCTGAGGCTCACTGTCTAACACCCTCTAGGGGACTATACTATCCGGAAAACAACCAACAACACTCGCATTTCCACACTTCACGACTGGGAGGCGTACATAGCTGTTGGCAAAGCTTCCATCGACCTTGGAGCTGAAATCATGATAAGTACTGATATTTTCGTACAACCTATTTACAGAAATTGGTCTACCTCCATTACAACTCATAAAACAAATCCGCTTTATTTGCATCCTTACTGTCTTAACCTTGATGTGAATCTTCTATTCATATTATGTGCAGTGTTTGAAAGAAAATTCTAATATGTACCTTTGTCCATTGTCTTACAAAGACTCATCCTTAATGTTCTTGTATTAAAACCCACTTTCAGATTATCACTGGATACTGCATTCGCAATTTTATATGAACTAAAGATGCATACGGAGCTAGCAAAAGAAATTTTGTGCATCCATCAGGAGGTAAGGGTTCCCTTCATATCCCTTGGAGCAGTTGCATAGATACCCTGGGCGTTGGTTGAATCCACGCACACGCTGTTTGACCGACATGCATAAGTCATGTTCCTGCTGGCCACCGTGTTAATCTCAATTGCCCATTCCAGCACCAGCGGCTGCCCCCTTTTATTGTTGAACCTCAAAGTGGTTATGTAATCACTGCTGAAACTAAACGTCTCTGTCTCCACCATCACAGCGTAGCTGCATGGATTAATTGCCAACTATCTGAATCATTATATACAGTGTTGAAATAGACATTATAGCGGGTTAAGCCCTTGGGTATGGCATTTTGGCAGCAGCCTACACCAAGGCATGAGCCATTTGTCAGGGCTTCCGGACTCCCCACACTGATGCACATGCTGTCGTATACCCTGTCCTGTTCTCGCTGTTGTAGATGTATGCAAGTGTGTTGCAGCCAATGACTAAACTTGTTGTGCTCGTCAGAGAACCGATACGCCAAGTTGAGTAGTCCAATGACCACAGGTTTGGTTCCATTGATCCTGTACTAGTATTGTAGCAATACGTGGAGATGGTGTTTAATGCTCGGGTTCGACCGTGGGACACTGAGATGTCTAGAACCTCCTCGGTAATAATGGGCCTTCAATTCCATCATCAGTCCTGTTGCAATTGATCTCAAGCCGACATAGCACAGCCAGTACCAATGCCAAATGGATAAGGTATTTTGACACCACCGCATTGTGTTTGGCATCTGGGGTCAGGCTGTGCTGATATAGATGCTAGGTGCAGCATGACTGCAAAGCCGAGCAGTAGCACTGACGCCATATTGGTTCTCCCAAATTGGTGTTGCCAAAGTAATGCGTCTGCTGCGCTGAAAGAAAGAAGACAGCAAACAAACTTATAAGTAACACTTCCTATCTATTATACGTTTGTTTGTTGTAGAAACTGTCCTGAAAAATATTATCAAGGTTGAATTGTTTTAACCGCTTGATATATTCAAAGCACTCTAATCTAGCAAATGAAATGCTCTGTAAAATTCAGGTCAATTAAATCGCATTTGATATTAGACAAAACATATATTACAAGGTATTGTTTGCATGAGAATTCGAATTGCTGGTGCTGTATTCACATGCATGGTTGTTTGTCCCTTTTTTTAAAATATTACGTTAAATAAAATAAAATTGTAGTATACGATTAATTGTTCGATTTGGATGTCATCTATGCCTATAAAGCTACAGCGATGGTGAGATAAATTAGCTAAGTTGAGCAATCCTATGTCTCTGCATCAGTTATTACAGTTATATAGTACAACAATATTGCTGGAAAAAAAGAAAAGTGGTGCTACTTGCTTGTGGTGGGAAAATTCATGAAGCGTCATTCCAAAGGTGGCATTTTAAAGAAGATACAATTGGTTATATACCTTAGAAAATTCAAGATTTCGATATATACCAAAAAATTATTTGTTCACTTTAATTTCATCGGAATGTACCACTCCAAAGTGAAATTATCATGAAACGCCATTTTGGGCCCATGCGAAAAGCCTTGATACTAGTTGCTTGTGGTCAGGTTCATTTTATCTCTCTTTTTTTTTTTGTCAAACTCTCACAGTTTTTGGGAGCGTAGCTCCTAGGTGGTCTGTCCACTTCATCTTGCTTCGTGCCTAATGCTTTATGGCAAATAATGTTACTAAGAAAGAAAGGGTACTTGTTCTGGAGCTGAATTTGTCAAGTAAGAAAAGCAAGATGTTGGGTGAGCAGCCAATCCACCGTGTCACTACTAAACGGCCTTTTTTTGAAACAACTCACCGATCATCTCACCACCGTTGATACTCCATTAGATGGCTTACTAGGGTACTAATTTTGGATCTTGATAGCGGAAATAGGACTTTGAATATTAATAATTTATTAGAGGCCATGTAGTGATGATTCTGGGACCTACATTTGTTTTGTATAAATTTAATTATGGAACGTGTCTAAGGTGGATCCTTATATAAATGCACTTGTTCAAATATAATTTTAAATAATAAATTATCCAGAAAAGTAGACTTGCCTCAAACTTATCTTCAAAAATGGACACCTGATATGTCTTATGACATGATATCGACTACTTATCAAGTAAGAACTAAGAACACTTGGCTAAAGCTGGAAACATGATCTTCTTGGTCTAATATATAATAGATTATATATAAGGTTACGCTGAGGTTAGTAGCTTGTGAACGTCACAACATATTCTGTTAAGAAAAGAGCTAAGGATGAGATATTAGTGTCCATACTAGGGTTTTCTATTTGAGAATGGTACCAATATTCTAGGTCAAAAGACCAAATCAGCAAACAATAGTTTGTTTCCTTGTTTGAAACAGGCTTTGAAAACTGGAACTAGGACGGTTCCGGTTTTCAGCTGGCTAAAAAGGAAAAAAACTAAACGGGGCTTTTTGGATTGTATTTTCTAGATGTGTTTTTTCCAAGATTTTCGTTTGGAATATATTATAGAAGCGTTATTAATATATCCATTTCAATGGAAGGATGATATCAAGAGTATGGGACGGTGGGCGTTTGGTTATGAACTAGCTATGTTTTAGAAAACCGAAACCAGTCAAAAGGTGTGGTATACCAGCCGGACGGGGTTTCCTATCCTAAATTGTACTTGAAAAGCATCATATTTCTTGCCCAGTATGTCACTAATGATTATTGATGATCAACTATATATGTTTACAATCTAGGTTTTATTTTTTTACCGGGATGTTTACAATCTAGTTGGCTAAGATCTAGCTAAGCTTCAACTTCTATAGGTTGTAGGTACCCCATTGGAAGGGACTCACCAGAGCTAGCAAACACTACTAGAAATCCTATTTTCTCTACCGTTTAAATCGTTCCCTACCGGTGGGAGTGTAACCCATGGGAAAGCTCATGTCCCTAGCGAGTCTCCAAAACCCACGGGAAGAAAATTGTCCCTACAGTTTAATTTGATTCGTGAGAACAACTGGGAAGGTCCCGGGTGTGCTACATACATGGGTGCCATGGTGTCAAGTTTTCCTACTAAAGCTAGCAAACCCGTAGAGAGCAAATTTCGACCCCTCCACTGAATTACAAATGGGTGCGACTAGGCTTAGACCATACCGTGGGTGTGCTACATACATGGGTGCTATGGTGTTAAGTTTTCCTACTAAATCTAGCAAACCCGTGAAGCAAATTTCAACTCCCACCACTAAATTACAAATGGGCGACTAGTGCTCGGATATCTGATCGCGCTAGCATCGTATCTTCTCTCCAACACAATGCAATATTTTTCACTTGTTGCAACATATAAAAAAGGGATATCTCATAAATCTCGGAATCAAAACAAACATTTGGAAAAAGATGCCAACATATAAAAATCTCAGAATCAAAACATCTAAAAAGGACACCACTAGCCAGTCCCCGACCCACCTCAAACCCACCCAAACCCTAGTTGTCGTCATCAGCGCCGCCGCCCCCCCTCCTCGGCTTCCTCCCCCGGCGGCCCTCCCCCTCTTCGGTTGCCTTGGATGGCCCCGCGCCTCCTCCTCCCTCTCCGGCCCTCCTCCCCCGGCGACTCTCCTCCTCCTCGGCGCCCTCCTCACTCTCCTCCTCCCGGGCCTCCCCCGGCTCCATCCTCCATACCACGGATACCCACGTTGAAATTGTTGGCTTAGTGTTCATGTGATGAAATGCATTGCGGATGAAATTATTACGAATGTTCAATTCAACATTGATTGAGTCGATGTTGTTGTGATTCAATGCACCATTGTTCATTTAGCTAATCGGATAGTTGTAGTTTTGTTTCGTATTGGATTCGACATTACCTTCTTGTTTCGGTGTCGGGCGTATGCTATTGGAGGTTGAAGATCGATGTCGATTATGCTATTGTTAGATCAGTTTTCTAGTCATGCTTCATATTCTTGATATCTACATGATTATAAAACTTAGTCGTGTTTGTAAAGTGCACACTTATAACATGTACATAGTTGATTGGTATTCATAGTTTCATACAATTCAATTCTTCATTTGATTGATCCAAATCCATGCATTGATATTAGATCAATTAAATCTTGTTGATAGTTACAAATCAAATTACTTGATTGATATTAGATCGATTAATATGTTTGCATGTTAGTACTTTGGTTATAATATGCATGCAAATTAATGTTGTTATCCCGAATCTTGGAATATGTTATTTACATGATATATCTCATGGAATATGTTATTTACATCATTACAATGTTATTTACATACTAATATATGTTATTTACATTGAAATTTGAACATGCTATGCTTGGGGTACATGTGAGGGTGGGGTGCCTAACCGCGATGTCGGTCCTAAGCCGGAAAAAAAGTGGAGGGCATGAATTGTCACTTTGTTATCTTGAACTAACTAATTGGATGCCTCAACATCTATAGAAATTTGTTCGGTTATCTTTAATGTTTGTGTTTATGTAAAATTGTTCATAATTGCCTTGGATGAATTTGAAATAATGATTGCGTGGTCATGCTATTTTTAATAATTATTTATTGTAATATTTATTCATTGTAAAAGAGTTTTAGTTGTACTCATTATTCAATGTAAAATTGTGTAATAATTACTTATTGTAATAATTATTTATGTAATAATTGTTTGTAATAATTATTTGTTGTGCTAAATATTTATTGTAATAATTATCGTTAAATCGTTAATTGTGGTTTATTCTATTGTTTCTGATATATTATCGTTAATTTGATCAATATCGTAGTTCTCAATTACGGTGTTCTAATCAATTGTGTTAGTCATCGTTAATAGTCGTTAAATATTGTTAAATGTCGTTGTCATTAAATATTGTTAATTATCGTTAAATGTTGTTAATTGCGTTAAGCGGCATCAAACAAGTCATTATAGTCCTTAGGGGTTATTTGGACATTTTACATCTCAAAGTGCGCCTATCTAAAAGCAACGACCAAACACCAAACTAAAAAGCCCGGTAGTTTTTGCCGAAAAGCCTTACGGCCGGAAAGCCGTTTTGAGAAAAAAACGCGGGCCTATATAAGGTTACGTTGAGGTTAGTAGCGTGATCGTCACAACATATTCTGTTGAAAAGAGCTAAGGATGAGATATTAGTGTCCATACTAGGGTTTTCTATTTGAGAATGGTACCATTCTAGGTCAAAAGACCAAATCAGCAAACAATAGTTTGTTTCCTTGTTTGAAACAGGCTTTGAAAACTGGAATAACTTTCGGTTTTCACTCCTGAGAAAAAAAAACTAAACGGCCGGCTTTTTGGATTGTATTTTCTAGATGTGTTTTTTCCAAGATTTTCGTTTGGAATATATTATAGAAGCGTTATTAATATATACATTTCAATGTAAGGATGATATCAAGAGGATGGGGGGTGGGGGCGTTTGGTTATGAACTAGGCTATGTTTTAGAAAACCAAACCAGTCCAAAAGGTTTGATATCTGAGCGATTCAAAGGTTATCCTATCCTAAATTGTACAAAAGCATCATATTTTTGCCCGATGTCACTAATGATTATTGATGATCAACTATATATGTTTACAATCTAGGTTTTATTTTTATTTTTATTTTTTTGCGGATGTTTACAATCTAGTTGGCTAAGATCTAGCTAAACCTTCAACTTCTATAGCTTGTAGGTACCCCAATGAAGGGAACTGAGACTAGCAAACACTACTAGAAATCCTATTTTCTCTACCGTTTAAATCGTTCCCTACTGGTGGGGTGTAACTCATGGGAAAGCTCATGTCCCTAGCGTGAGTCTCCAAAACCCACGGGATAGAAAATTGTCCTACAGTTTAATTTGATTCTGAGAACAACTGGGAAGGTCCCGGGTGTGCTACATACACGGGTGCCATGGTGTCAAGTTTTCCTACTAAATCTAGCAAATCCGTGAAACAAATTTCAACTCCCTCCACTAAATTACAAATGGGCGACTAGCGTGGATGTCTGATCGGCGCTAGCAAATGCGCTTCTCTCGACACAATCGTAATATTTTTTCACTTGTTGCAACATATCAAAAAGGATATCTCATAAATCTGGGATCAAAACAAACATTTGGGAAAGGGCGTCAACATATAAAAATCTGAATCAAAACATCGGAAAGGGCGCGTTAAAAGCTCATCTTGCAACATCACGCCAACAAAAATGAAGAACAAACATTTTTTCACTTACAACATATCAAAAAAAAAGTGGGCCCTTTTTTCAACGTGTGCTACAAAATGAAGAACCCGACACATACATTAACTTGTGAAATTCGACCATTTTCTCCATTGCAACATTATTTTAAGGATAATAAAAATTTCAATGGTGGCAAAAAAAAATCGCGGACACAACATTTAGGATCTACAAATGTAACACTTTTTGCAACAAATTTTAGAAAAGATCAATTGCAACAAAAAAATCACTTTATCGATATTTTTGTAAAAGGCTACAACACATTAAAGAAAGCCAACAACTGATAAAACCACATTTTGTCCCCAAAACAATCACTTTCGCAAATCTCAACCTCTCACTCCAATTGCAAGTACCAAGAACCCGGGAAGAAAATTGCATTTTCATGCACAAAAATGTCGAAGGAGGCCCAATAAGCGAGGCGCATGGACCACCGGGTTCTTGTCATTGGCGGGGGTTCTCCTGGCTTCCTCTGGACACGGGTCACCGCCTCAATCGTGGATGGTCTGCCTTGGCCGGTCTCGGGGCCATTACGCTCCGGCATCTCCCGCTCTCTCCCCCTTGGCCCTCGTGTGCGGCACCTGTGTGGGAGGGCCGTGAGGAGGAGGAAGGGAGGGGGTGGCGGACCTCCCGGGCTCTTTCTACAATGGGTGCGGGGTTTGTGTGGTAGGGAGGACCGAGGGCATTTGACAAAGGCACTCCGGGAAGGAAAGGCCCCTTAACTCCCTTCCGTCTATTTTCTTCCCCATTCAATCCCTTCATTGCTTCTCTAAATCAGCGGGGTGGCGGCGGTCGCGGCGAGGAGCTCATGGTGGGGTGAGCTCGGCCTGGCGCATGCAACCAAGGCGATGGCGGGGTTGGGGGCATCTCGCTCTTGATTTGGTGGTGCGTCGGCCGTCGGCGGCGTCGGCCCCGTTGGTGGTTGGAGCGGCATCGCCCCTCCGGTCGCTACCACCTCGTCCTCCACCGCTCCACCTCGACCTATTACGTGCCCCTAAGGTTTACCTTCTCTCCTATCTATACACCAGCCTCTAGATCTAAGTAATATCTTTTATTCATTGGTTAGACTTTGGTGGATTTAGTCTTGATTTGAAAATTTAAATCGTCTGGCGGCATTAGTACATGCATGGGGTCAGGTGACCCATCAAATTGTGGCCTACAACATGTTGGAGCTCCCGCATTAGAGATATATGTATATTGTACTATTCCTCATTGTTACGAGGTTATTTGCATATTCATCACAGTACTTTGTGTATATTCTTGGTTGGCCTCATATTGAATACAAGCTCTATTCACAATATGGTATGGGCGTACCTGGGGTTTTCCGTCCCGCTTTCCCCCGCGCCTCTCGGATCGGCCCGTCGCCTCTTGCCGGCGCCTTGTCGTCATCTTGACATCTTGGCGGATCCTCTTCTCCACTGCGCGTCGTCGACTCTCCCGGGCGTCGTTCCCGGGATCTTTCGTCGTGTGGCAAGCCGACTCCTTTCCCCCTCCGGATCGTCTTTGCTCGGCGCCTCCATCCGGTTCGGGGGTTCCGTTGCCGCCGGGCGGTGCTGGGGCGACCAAGTCTTCCGCCAATCTACTCGCCCGTCGCGCCGTGCCGGGACTTGCGCGCGCCCGTCGGTGCTGGGGCGTCCGTTCGCGGGTGCTCGGGGCGTCGCCGCGCCGCCCGCGCCGCTGGCCCGTGGCGCCGGCCGGACTAGAAACCCTACCCGTGCGTGCGCGTGTTTTTAAGGCCCTAGTGGGCCTCGTTTTTGTTCGTGAGCGGTGGCTCAAGTAAAAAGAAAAACGCGTTTTGGGTGATCGGCGCCGCTGTTGACCGTTGCCTTAGTCACCGCTATCGGGGCCGCCTACCAATGGGCACTATTTCCCCCCTTTGCCGGGATCTTGATGGTGTTAATTACACCAATTTTGTGTCTCACATGCGCATCCACATGCGGGTCTTTCTCTGGGCGTCCTTGCAGCGATGTCACTGTCGCCCCCACCTCGATGGAGCCCATCATTGCGGCCTCGGGGTACAAGGCTATTCTTTGGAACCCTGCCTTGCGATGATGAGGCTATCTCGCCTGCAGGGCTGGACTTCTAAAGGATCGCTTTGCCCCTACCTCCGGTGTCGCAGCGGCCTCGGTGCTGCTTTGTCCTCTGCGTATCAACCTCGGTTCTCTTAGGGTTGTGGGACTCCCTACTTTCGGGTTGGACTCACCTTGCGGCGCTCGAGCCCTACGGTGATCTCCTTGTGGTTACGCCGAGGCACTCTCTTGAGGTGATGCTCATTGGCGCTTTACGCTAAAACTCTGGGCATCTCTGGACTCTCTTCCTTCTTGTTTCACTCCCGTCTTTGTGGTCCATCTTGACAGGTTTGGGTCCTAGTTCCCTACTGCCCGTCGAGTTCGCGGTGGCGTGCCCACTCCTGCGCCACCATCATGTCACTCTCTGGAGGCTCTTACCAAGATACGTGCGGAGGGACTGCTGAGTGGTCTTGTCCTAATACCACTCCTCGTGCTCGCTTGGCCTGACCCTCCTCCTCTGGTGCCACGGTGGTGGCGGCCGCCATCCAGTGGTGGTGGTCGTCGTCTCACTGCTCTCTTACCAACAGGTGGCCACATGAGTCGATGCTATAAGCGCGACATCTTTCACGCCGTTCTTACGCTAGCCGGCACTAGTGCTTCTACATCAACGCTGCATCGACTCCTTCGGTTTCTCTCAACGGCGGAGATAGCCGGTTCGGCCTTCCTTGCGCCTCGGGTTCTCCTCGACGAGTTACGCTCGCTCTTGAGCCGAGAAACCACCTTCTCCTGATCGGTACATCCAGTGGATTCTTGATTACGAGGCATCCTTTCACATGACTTGATTCTTCCTCTATCTTTCATTACACCTCTTGATTCTCTGTCGGTGTTTCTTACTGGCGATGGTACATCCTTTACGTCCTCAGGTCGAGAAGCTCTTAGCAACTCATCTTTTCATGTTCCTCTGTTGCTTATGTTCCTGCACTTATACCATGCGACTTCTTTCTTTGGCTGGATTCTTGATCTTGGTTGTCGGGTCATTCTGACTCTCGACTCTTGTTGTGTTCAAGATGCCACACGGGAGCTCTGGTTGGTTACGGCCCTCGGCGTCTTGACTCACAACATTTGTAGAAACTTGGTAGCTTCACCTTCCTTCCGGGTGCCACAAATCGCCGCGAGTCTCTCAGCTACCACTCGCCTACTGACTCTTTCGGCGGTGGCATCACCGTATTGGTCATGCAATGTGGATCTCGCTAAATCGTCTTAGTTAAATGCGTGGTCTTAAGAATGCATCTCGAGGCGTATCTTTAGATTGTCGGGGTTGTAAGTTAGGTAAATAGATTCATCTTCCTTATCCTCACAGTGAGTCCGTGTCTCAGCATCCTTTTGATCTTGTTCATTCAGATGTTTGGGGTCCGGCTCCCTTCGTTTCGAAAGGGGGTTATCGATATTATATCATTTTTATAGATGATTTTTCTCGCCACACTTGAATATATTTCATATCTTCTCGTAGTGAGGTCTTATCTATCTACAAACAATTTGCCACTATGGTTCACACAGTTCTCCACCTCTATTCGTGTCTTTAATCTTGACTCACTGGCGAGTACCTCTCTCGTTACTGCGACTTCCTTGCTTTGGCGGAACTCTCGCTTCAGTTCTCTTATCACGGTTCCTATGCTCGAGAATGGTGTCGCTGAGCGCAAGCATCGTCACCTCCTTGAGACGGCTCGTGCACTGATGATTGCCGCCTCTATTCCACCTCACTTTTGGGCGAGGCTGGTTCACTTGCCACCTATCTTGTCAACCTCGAGCCCTCTTCTTCTCTTCAAGTGCAATCCTGTGAGCGTCTCTGTGCGTCTTCTCACCACTTCTCTGTCCTTCTTACGTTTGCTGCGTTGCTCACGTTCTCGCCTCGAGAGCGCACCAGTGACCTGCTCGATCTGTTGAGTGTGTCTTTACGGGATCGATTAAAGCACAAGGGCTATCGGTCTTTGGGATCTGTTAGTCATCGGATGTGGGTTTATCGGGATGTGACTTTCGGCCAGTCGCGTCCCTTCTACACGTCACGCCTCTCCTTCGACTTCCTGCAGAGAGTCTGTCTTTGACCTTTCGAGAGACACTATATCATCTTGCCCTCGTCCACCCATTCCCTGAGTCTCCACATATTCCTTATGGCCTCTCCGCAGTGTCGCCGCCTACTTTGCCTCCTGCAGCTCCTCAAGGATCCTCCCACTACGATCCCTTCTTACCTCTCTTCTACACTCGTCGGTATCTGCGAGGATATTCCGGATGAGTCATCTTGAGATGCTCCATCTTCTACTTTTTGAGGTCCTCTTCTCCTCTCGCTCTCTCGTGATCGCTTGATCGATTCGGCCCCTGTCCGTTTTGGTTTTGCTGGTGCAGCTCTCGTGAGCTTTGTCTCCTATTGGGATCTTATTCACTCACCTGAATGGCAGCCATGCCAGCGGGAGATTGCTGCCCTTGAGCGTCTTGGTACTTGGGATCTTGTTCCTTTTCCATCTCACTCGTCCCATCACGTGTAAGTGGGTCTATAAGATTAAGACTTCGCTCGATGGCTCTCTTGAGCGCTATAAGGAGCATCTTGTTGCTCGTGGCTTCTAGCAGGAGCATGGTCGTGACTATGGCGAGACTTTTATCTGTGGCCCATAACCTTTGTCTGTACTCTTCTTTCGGTGGCATCACATTGCCCCACTAGTGCATTTCTCGGCTTGATATCAAGAATGCCTTCCTTAATGGCGAGTTTAGTGAGGAGGTCTACATGCTTCCGCCACACAGGTATTGTTTCACGAGGGCATGAGTGCATGCGCCTTAGCCGCTCTCTCTATGGCCTTAAGCAAACCCCCAGTGCTTGGTTTGGCGCTATCTCTACGTAGTCACTTTGCTGCTGGTTTTTGGCTAGTGATCATGATCTGTGCTCTTTGCCCACACTTCGTCTCGTGGTGGACTCTTCTTCTTCTCTATGTTGATGATATGATTATTACGAGGAGATGATTACAGTACATTGCCTTTATCAAGGCTCGTCTTAGTGAGCGAGTTCCTTATGCCGGATCTTGGTCCTCTTCCGTTACTTCCTTGGGATTGAGGTTACTTCTACTCAGATGGTTTCTTTATGTTCTAAAGTATATTGAGGATCTTCTTGATCGCACCTCTCTCAACTTTGATCGTCTGTTGAGACTCCTATGGAGCTCAACATTCACCTCACTGACCCTCGATGGCGAGCCTCTTTACTGATCCAACTTCGTTATCGTCATCTTGTTGGGAGTCTTGTCTACCTTGCATTGCACAAATGCGGATATCACTTATCCGGTCCACATCGAGTCGGTTGTCTGCTCCCTCGGGTCAGACTACAGCTACCTTCTTCGCGTTCTGCGATACAGCTTCGTGAGGCCTATCTCTCGCGTTGTCTCTTCTTTCCACGCTCCAGCTCGATTCTGACTTAGGCTTATTCGGATGCTACTTGGGCGTGATCCTCGATCGCGATCTATCTCACGCTTCTGTGTTTTCTTGGTGGTTCTCTCATTGCACGGAAGAGCGAAGAAACATCTGCGATATCTCGTTAGTCTGAAATTGAGTTGCGTGCTATGGCTCTCTTGTGACCCGAGATTACACATGGCGGTGGTTACTTGATGATTTTGGTGTTTACTACACTGCGAGCTCCTCTCTTGTCGAGCGATGCAGGTGCTGTCAGTATTGCGTAATCTGTGAAACATGAGCTCATCAAGCATATTGGTGTTGATGCTTCCTTTATGAGGTCTTGTGTGCATGATCGGATGATTACTCTTCGATGTGTGCCTTGAGCTTCAGCTAGCGGATTTCTTCACGAAGGCGGACTCGAGCACGGCAATATGACTTCTACCTCTCCAAACTCGGTGTTGTTGATCCACCATGAGTTTGAGGGAGGGTGTTAGAAGATATATGTATATTGTACTATTCCTCATTGTTACGAGGGTTATTTGCATATTCATCACCTATACTTTGTGTATATATCACGGCGATTAACCTCATGTTGAATACAAGCTCTATTCAGCAACAGCAACGACCTCTCCAGAGTATGGAGCAGCAGGGCAACACCCACGAGCTGCTCCCCACCGGCGATGATTAGATGATAGATTGAATAATGTTTGCTGCTTCAATTTTTGTCTAGAGGATTGAATGATGTTGTCAGTTCTGGTCAGTTCAATTTGCTTGCTCTCTATTTACTGATTCAATCTGTTGTTCGGAGGATCTCTAGATTTCATAATGTTGTTGTGAATTCTGATCGGTTCAAGTACATGTGAATCTTAATGTATAATGATTCAATCCAATAAATCAATTTTTGTTCTTGATCGATCTTTTCTGGTGTATATGAAAATAAATAATAAAATTTATATGAAAACAGCAAGAAAAAAAGACAGATATATTGATTGTTTCCCAACCATTTTGAAAGCTTACCCAAGGAGAAGCTAGCTCTTAATTATAAGCTGTCTTACCGGAGAGCTCACATTTGGCCGAATATCGTCAGTAGTAGTAATCACTTGCCTAGACCTGTTACGGTGTTTATCTACTCAAGCATCTGATCGCGACTAGTAACATCAGAATTGCCCGAAGCTCGCTCCTAGCTCTTGTGCTTAGCTGCCTACGTGCAGCTATCAAGGCAAACTAAAAGGCTAGCTAGAGACAGCTAGTTGCAAGAAATTAAGCATGAGCTGCAGCAGTAAGTTCGAGGAAAAGTACCTTGGATAACAATGGCCGAAGTGGAAATATGACGACGATCCAGTTCGTGCCCGGCCGGGAGCGCGACCGCCTCCCAACGAAACCTCTGTGGAATAACTGCTGAGGAATGGAGTGCGCGAGGCGAAATGGAATGGAACACGGAGATATAATGCATGGAGCAGCCGCTGAACACCTCTTCAGCTGGCCGTGTTTTACGCAGGTCAACTCTTTCTATACGGACCTTGTCAACATGACGGCAAACTCAGTCTGTCTATTGAGTTACATGTTCCAATTAATTCCTCAAGAAAGCTTAAAGCGATGAGGAAAAGTGGACAATTCACTTATACTTCAACACTTCTCCTCGTGTAGGCTCCTCCGGACCTAAGAGGTGGAATAGAAATAGGTTGTAATTATTATTTTTAATTACACACCAGGTCTTGAACTCAAGATCTCTTGCTCACGATCTGTATTGAGGTTGTATGTACCGTCAGTTCACCAAAACTTAAGGCGATGAGGAAAGATGGACAATTCACTTATACTTCAACACTTCTTCTCACGTGTAGGCTCCTCGAGACCTAAGAGGTGGAATAGAAATAGGTTGTAATTATTATTTTTAATTGCACCAACCGAGTCTTGAACTCAAGACCTCTTGGCTCACGATCTATATTGAGTTGTATGTACCAATCAGTTCACCTAAAAACTTAAAGCGATGACACTACGGACTCGGGCACTTTGCGAGTGCCTCGGGCACTAGGCAAAGGCTCCTTACTCGGCAAGGCTTTCTTGAAGTCGACACTCGGCAAAGGCACTCGGAAAAAATTATCGGCAAGCGGGCTTTGCAGAGTGTATTTGTCGGGGCACTCGGCAAGGCTTTCACAAGTCGCCTGAGTCGGCCTCGGCATAGAAAAGGACCAGCCACGATTGACGGCACGCTGCGAGTGAGAGTGCCAACCCGCGACACTTTCGGCAAATATTTTTACTTTTTTTTGAAAATGTCTTTAGAGTCGAATGATGACACTCGGCAACGTTGTAACATTTTTTGAAAATTCTTTGCAGCGCCGCAGCTTTGGCACTCGGCAAGGATTTTAATTTTATAAAAAAATTCTTTGCCGAGTGCCATGGTCATGGCACTCGGCAAAGCCTAAGCGGGGTTTCAGTGCCCACATTCCGGCTGCGGAGTGCCATGACCATGGCACTCGGCAAAGTTCCTTGCCGTGTGTTGCACTCGGCAAAGTGACCAAACGCATTTTTATTTATTTTTACATTTCATCACGACAAACAAATCCATCCAAACATATATCGGATCCATCACATATATATAACATCCATCACATATATATCTCATCCATCACATATTTATCACATCCATCACATATATAACAATAAGTGCTCAAGTCCATCCAAACAAATCCACAAGTTCATCACGATGCGACAAGTGCATCATAAGTATATCACAAGTCCATCACCAAGTGAACAACAAATGAAAATAAAACTACCATTCATCTAGAAGGTGGCCCGCTGCGATGTGGTGAAGGAAAAGCTCCATCATTCGGAGCGCATGAGGTGGATTATTGAACCATGCGATTGAGAAATTTGCACAAAGGAAGAGATTGCATGTGAGACAAGATTACATTAGATACCTAATCTAGGAAGGTAGAGGTCATACAAGCACAAGCGAAAGCAAATAACTTTCATACTCACAGGAGTAGTGCGGCTCTACGGGGCGCGTGGCGGAGGTTGAGCCATGACCCGGTATGCGCAGTGGCCCGTATGTTGCCCAAGACCTTGTAGGAACTCAGTAATGTCGCGACCTCTGCGTCTGGGCTGCCGCTCGGCCGCTCGGCCTCGGTGGCCGACATCCTCTCTGCTTTCGGCCTCCGGCTCCGGCGTTGCCTCATTTCTTGTTCGGTAGGGCACGCGTATTTCCTCAATGTTTGATGTGCAAAGCTAATAAAGGTGTGTAAAGATCAATATGCGGCGGTAAAGCAGGAATAACCTCGAGTCGTCGACCGGTCTTTGTCTGCGTGATGCGCCGTCGGCGTATGGCCGGAGCTCGCTCGTGCTCCGTGCTTTCGGATGCAGGAGAGATGGGTAAGCCGTGTCGATGAGGCCGTCACCAAGCGAACGCCCATGCTTCTTGCCTTGTCCCACCCTCATGGCGATCTCTCCATCAAAGTCCGGGTGCTCGGATCATGGTGCGGCCCATGGACCGACCTTGCCGCCAGCGATGTACTCGCGATCACGGGTGTGGGCCTTCCGGGTTCGTGTACGCCTCGGGTGGGTCCTCGGGTTGAAGGAGGCGTCGGGCGTCGCCTTGCCCTTATGGGCCATACACCATGCTGGAAGTCCGAGCAAGGCTGGCCACTATGTGACGCGCGTGCGAGAAAGAGCAAGATAATTAGAAATCGAGGCGAAAGTGGCGTCACAATAGATAAATGAATTCGTGTACCCATGCTTGTTTGTATGCGGAGGCTGCAGTGCTTGATGGTGATGGTGTCTTTGGACCTTGCATCATCAAGCGACGGTCCGGCATCATTGTGCATCCGGAGATACTCCTCAGTGAACCACTTGTCACGATCATCGCGCCATTTTTCGCGGGGATCGATTGGCACCACCAGGAATCATCTACGTCATCAAGTATTTGACATATAAGAAGATCAAATTAAGCGTGCTTAATCTCAAAGCGAATCAATATTAATGTTCTTCATCTACCTCAAGTGCGGTCGGGTAGCGTCATGTTTCTTGCGTCTTTCTTGGTGACCTTCTCTCAAGCTTTGACCGTGGTAGGTTACGATGGCTGGATCGCACTCGTGATGCATGTGCGTGATGAGTTTTACGGGCTTTAGTAGCCACACGTCGCCACGGCCTCAAATCCCTCATCGCATCCGAAATAAGTGCGCATACAAGCGCGATGTATCCATTCATTATTTCAAGAAAAGTCCAATGAATGCGATGTATTGAGCAATGTTGTGCGAGGAGACTTACCCAAACTCCGCCTTCACCGCGCCTTGTTGGGGTACTCGCGTCGGGGCCGGCGGCGTAGTGGTCAAGCAGTAGGCCGCTCGTCTTCCGTACGTGCGTGACAATGCCGGGGTAGTGTTGCACAGAAGACCCGAGGATGCCATTGGCGGAGCGTGCGCCACCACGACACAACCACCGGTTCTGCACAAGTGATTAAGAAAAATTATTAGTTTCTCTTTTTTCAACATATCATATGAAGTAGTGGTGACAACATCTAAAGTTACTTACTTTTGCCCGCCGGCGAATCAACTGGCGTCGGTGAGGATCTCGGAACACGAGGAGGAGGCTCGCGGGACCTGCAAGTAGACACGAAGAGGCGGAGGAGGAAGCGGAACCCGTGCCTACCCGCCTCGTCGTCGTCCTCGTCCCCCCCCTCCTCCTCGCGTCTGCGGGAACGGCTCCTCGTCCAACTCGTCCACGGGCGCCACCTCCTCCTCGGCACCTCCTCACGCGGCGTGGAGAGGCAGCCCCTCTGCGGCCCGCGATCCTCTTCCTCCTCCTCATCCGACCCCTCCTCCCTCCGCGGTCGTGCGTGGTCTGCAGTATGCGAGACACGTTCACGACGGTTCCCGCCATCTTTGTTCACTCACGCAATTAAAAAGAATAAGCAAGACGTAATTAGAAATAGATGCAAAAGAACATAACATAATTACAAAAAACATAGTAATACATGTATTAGAAATAGATGCAAAATGAACAAAACATAATTACAAAAATATAGTATTACATGTATTAGAAATAATCTTCATGATTGGGATTAGCTGGATCATAGGTGTCGTCATCACTATCAACATTGTCCAAATCATCAACACTATCAGAAGGAGGAATGTTGTCTTCATTGTCATTGCCTAAACGTGTCGCTCAAGCATTTGTAAGTCCTTCACATTTGCTTTCGTCGTCTCCAGTCCTCGTCATCAACCCTATCATTGTCTACTTCCATTCCTATCGCCGGTTAAGTCTATCTCAAACCTCCTTGTAGCCCCTCTTCTTGAAAGAACTCTCCATCATATGTGTTTGGGTTGAAGTTGTAATCTTCATCGTTTGGGACAAGTAGTTTCAGTGTGGCGATACCTTGTGCACAATAGCCCAACCCTTAAGATGCTCTTTGTCTTGCACGCATATGGCGTATAATAAACCTAGACGGCTGTTGAGCCACAATGTAGACATCTTTTCCTAGATAGCGGAATCTGTCGAATCTCGACTAGCCCAAGATTAGGGGTTCGTCTCGTTACTCGGGGATGAAAACAGCAGTATTTTGAATATGACAGATTAAGAGGTTTGGAACCATAAAATGGAAGTTCGTAGATTTATTCAATTCTTCCATAATAGTCGAGGCCATCGATGTAGGGCGTAAAAACTCCTTGTTTGTGGTTTTTCGATTGGGCCGACTCTGGCCGTAACTGGCGTGTGAAAACGATATCCATTCACGTCATAACGGTAAATGACTTGACCCTAACGACACGTAGTTTGCGCTGCTGTCTCAACTCGTCACTTATAGGCGCATCGGTTTGGGCACGCAAGCTCAAGCGGGATAGATCGTTATATTATTCGACGTCGATCAACTTGGAATGTCGAACTAAGTCACGAGCTAAATTGGACAGAAGTACTACATTTGAACCAAGAAATGAAATCGGGCTCCACGGTCCCGCCGTGAAAGAAATTATCGGTTTCTGCGGGGTAGGATCCTTGATTCATACCGGGATTGTGAAGAAATTCCTGTACCAGCGAGAAACAAGGGGTTGGACGAAGAAACAAGGAGTGACGGCGTATTGTTGAAACAAGTTCGTTGAGAACTTACCCAATGAGCAACTTTGCACCTCGACAAGGTTGGTCAACACATATAGCATGATCTGCGCCACTCTTCATTTTCAATTGCTTAGTGGTCGATGCACTTGCGCTTGAGTTGCCCTTGGAAAAGGCGAGGTTCGATTCATTTCGCCAGACATTGTTATGAGGGTGGATTATGAGCGCTAGGAAGGTTCTCGAGTGTAGTATTTCTGTGAAGTTTGACACCTCCTCCAAAATGTATGCCTCTGCAATGGAAGCCTCAATTTTGGCTTTATTTCTACATTTTTGCGAAGAGTCTTGAGACATCTCTCGATTGGATAGCACCACTGGCCTGCACAGGCCCCATACGATGCCTCATACGGGAGGTGCACAATCAAATCTTTGCACTCCAAGAAAAAGCCAGGGTGGAAAGATCTTCTCCAACTTACGAGCAACACGGGTGCCACTTTTCCCAAGTCATCAATGACGGTCCGAGATAGCTCCTTGGCACAAAGTGGCGGAAGAAATAGCTCAACTCTGCCGGCGCTTGCCGGACATGCTCGGGACATAGCCTCGAACCATCGCGGAAGAAGCGCTCAATCCATATGTGGTAGTCATGACTCTTCATCCCGTTGATTCGCGAGTGCCTAAGTTCACTCCCCTCTTGATTATTTGCGCATACCCATCAAGGAACATTAGCGTCGGATCCATTCAAGTACTTCCCTCCTTTGGTCCTTTTTCAAGACGAAATCGGCCTTAGGCCTTCTCCATGTCTTCTTGACGACTAGGAGGTGCATCTCTTGATTTGGTCTATCGCATAACGTTGCGAGTCCACTCTAGCCTTAGGGTTGTCCTTAGACTTTTAGGTGTCCATGAGTGTTGCCCAAAGTGCCTCGGTGACATTCTTTTGGTGTGCATTACATAAACTTTATGTGGCGAGAAGAAGGTCATCGAAATAGGAACCTCGTCAAGCCCGACTTATGAGTCCACATATGTTGCTCACCATATCCCACAAAACCACCTTCTTGATTGGGCACGAGCATCTATGTGAGCATGAACCTCGGCACGATCATAATCAGCGGTGCGGGTGCGTCACTCACGACACCTTTCGTAAAGTTCTTGATGTCTTGTCGAATGGATGGTCAAGAGGAGGAATTGTGATGTGCATCGAGCGATGAGTACTTGCCACCCTTGTGCAACCAATGGAACCTCTCACCTTCCTTGCATCTGGGCATGGGAACTTCCCGTGAACACACGGTGCGAATAACCCAGCCATGGAAGTCATGCGAGGAGTAGTGGTACCAACGTGCATTTTGAAGCTTTGTCTTTGTAGCTCGGTGCGTATGTCCATACCCCTTCGTCCCAAGCATGGACCAATTCATCAAACACGGGCTCCATGAACACACCCATATTACTCCCGGGTGTCGGGAATTATCAACGACAAGAATACGTTATGTCGTTGAAAGGAGCCGGGGAGATTGAGGGGATAACGAACACGGGCCAACATGTGTATGGGGCGACCATCGGTCCATAAGGATTGAACCCATCTATTGCCGGTAGCGACACGCATACATTGCGAGCCTCATACGCTTTCTCACGATGTTTGTCATCAAAGCGGTCCATGCTTCACCATCGGATGGATGTACCATCTTGTCGAGGATTGTACCGTTTGCCATTTTTGTGCCATGTCATCTGTTTAGCGGATTCCTCGGTCATGTATAGCCGTTGGATCCTCGGTGAGACGGAAGGTACCGTAGGATTTTCACGAGGATCGTAAGCTGCCTCTTACGCCATCACGAGTCTACCTCCGGTACTGGAGGATTTACACTAGACGATACTTTGCATCCTTGTGTTCTTTCCTAAATAGGGCGCACCCCTTGAACAAGCATGTATCGCTCATACGGCATCTTAAGTGCGAAGGAGTTTACGTGACTCGTATTACATGCTCTTTGGCGAGAATGTGGCCCTCCGGAAGCGGGTGCCAATCACGGTCAACATCCTATCGAAGCCTTCGACTCGAGGTTTAACTCGGACTTCAACCCCATTAAGCGTCCAATGGCATCCACTTGAGACACCGTTGACCGATCGTGAAGGGGTTTCGTGCCGAGTCCATCATGTCGTAGAGCGCTGTGCGGCTGCCTCCATCTCTCCTTCTCACGTCCCTCATCGAATCGTCCTGGTGAAAGTCATCTAACATATGCGCTACCCGGCATTAGCATCGTAAGCCTCAGCGCGTGGTCTCACCACCTCCTCTCTCATCGATGGGCTTCACCATGGTGGACCCACGGGTGTAGTCCGCGTAAATCCATTCTTCAAAAGATGTTGACCCATGTCCACCTTGTTTACCCTTCTCCTGTTTCCACATTTCTGCGAGGACACAAAACTAGACAATGTCCTTTAGCGACCTTGCCAAATGCCGAGTTCAAGAAAGCATCGGTCTTGTTCATCCATTACGTGGTGTAATCACTCGACTTCTCCGGCCGTGTACATCCAATGACGGTCATCCATCCTCTAACATATGTATCCCGAGTAATGTAACCATCAATTGCATCGTGATCTACGACCATGATACGAAAAGAGGGGTTATACCTAGGGTGGCGGTGAGTCGGAGCTAGCGGGCCGTGGTGGGTCGGTGCGATGGCGGCGGCGGTTGCGAGGAGGCCGACACGCGGCAGAACTCGACTTCGGCTCCGGCGAACTCTTCTCGCAAAATGGAACAAAATCATGTCATTTAAAAAAATCGCGAACCTCCACGCGGTGAGGTTTCCAAACACAAAAAACATGGCGACGATGGCGAAAACCACATATACAACCACAACCACAACTACACAGCCCGACCACCACCACCACCACCACCACCACCACCGTCAACCACCACCACCACCTTGCGGGAAGAACCTAGGTGATACCTCGTCGTGGTCTTGGCGGGAGCGAGTCGCCAGTCTGGCGGCGTGCGGCGCCCGGCGAAGCGGCGAGGGCCAGTGGCTGAGCAGGCGGCGCCCGAGCAGCGCCGGTGGGAGGTGGCAGCGGTGGAGTGGGAAGAGGAGAACGCCGCCGGGTGGGGTGGCCGGTGGCGCGAGTGGGGTTGGCGGGAGGGGCGGCGGGAGGAGGTCTGGGAGGGGCGGGTGGCGCAGGTGGGGTTGGCGGGAAGGGCGGCGGGGGAGGGTCTTTGGGAGGAGGGTGGCGGCGTGGCGCCCGGTGGAGGCCGGCCGGGAGGGGAGGTCCGGGCGGCGCGGTAGTGGGAGCCGCGCGCCGGGAGGCGAGCGCCGGGTAGTGGGCGGCGGAGGTGGTGGGCGGCCGGGGCTGGGAGGAGCCGCGGGTTGGGTTGGCGGGAGGTTAGCCGGGTGGGGTTGGCGGGAGGTGGGGCCGGGAGGCCGGCGCGGGGGAGGGCGCGGGAGGTGAGGCGGCCGGGAGGAGGCGCGCAGAGAGGGGCGCGAGGCGAGGCGTGTGCGGGTGTGTGGGTTTGCGACAAAAACACTAAGTGTCGATGTCGAAGGTTTGCAGTGCGCGATCGGCACTCGGCAAACAATTTTTTAATTTCTTTGCAGTGCGCGATCCGCACTCGGCAAAGAGGATTTTTAATTTTTAATTTCTTTGCAGTGCGCGATCGCACTCGGCAAAGAGGATTTTTTTAAAAAAAAAAATTTAATTTTTGCCTCAAATTTTTTTACAAACCAGGACATCTCCCGTCTTTGCTTAGAGTGTCGTATGTGTGGCACTTTCGGCAAGAGAGTTTTTAAAAAAATTTTTGATTTTTGCCTCCAAATTTTTCTAAACAGGACATGTCCCCATCTTTGCCGAGTGTCGTGTGTGGCACTCGGCAAAGACCCTTTCTTAGCAGTGCCGTGCCACGGCGCTCGACAAACATATATATTTTTTATATTTTGGCCTCCAAATTTTTTTGCATCCCTACTACAGTACGGGTACTCTATATTAGTATTTATTACATTTTTGTGGCTTTTTGTTATACTTAGTTAATTTATTTCATTTACTATAATTATTTGGAAAATGCAAATTTGAGCGCACGTGCATCGAATAATGGAATTTAATGATTCAAAAAATGATAGTCATGTTATTGAGTGTAGTGTGAAGTGCGTATCGAGAGCGGACCGAAATTTGGACATCTTGTTGTGAAACTGTAGTGTGAACTATGCGAAGTGTTTTTAAATTCTATAAAAAGCAAACAAAGTCAGAAAATTATGAAACTTGTGGAGATGTCATGATATCATATGTGGAAGGCTGTGATAAAAATTTGAGAAGGTTTAGGTGCCGCGTTGTCACGTCACGATGCTTTCAAACCAGGACATCTCCGGTGGGATATAAGTATCACATGTGGAGATGTCTGTTTTAAAGCATCGTGTGTTCAACATCTACTAAACTTCTCAAAATTTATCACAGCCTCCACATTTGATATCATGACATCTCCACAAGTTTCATAATTTTCGGACTTTGTTGCTATAAATTTAAAACACTGCGCCTGAAGTTCACGAATCATGTTTACAACAAGGCAAAAATTCGGTCTGAATGATACACTACACTCAATCACATGACTATCATTTTTGAATCATTAAATTCCATTCGACCCATGCGATTCAAATTTGCATTTTAAATAATTATAGTAAATGAAATAAATAACTAAGTATAATAAAGCCACAAAATGTACTCAAATATAGAAGTGCACATGCTATGGTTACAAAAAAATTGAGACCAAAAAAAAAAATATATGTTCTTGAAGTGCCAAAGCACGCGGCCTCGGCAAATGGTCGTTAAGTGCCACACATACGACGCTTCGGCGAATTTTTACGTGTGCCAAAGCGGTGGTACTTCGGCAAAATTTGATGTCGGGAGGACCGTTACCTCGAGCGCAGCTTTGCCGAGTGCCTCCTGTGCCGAGTGCACGGCATTGGCAAAGGTTGCATGTACCGAAGTGTTATCGTTGCCGAGTGCATGGCACTCGCAAAAGCTGGATTTTGCAGTGTTGTTCTTTGGAGTGTCGTACTCGGCAAAATATCTCTTTACCGAGTGCCGCTATTTTGCACTCGGCATCTTGCACTCACAAATCAGGCATGTGTCATTAGTGTGAGAAAAGATGAACAATTCACTTATATTTTAACATTTGTCCATATAAGTTACCAAGCAAATAATATTGTATATGTAGGTACGAATGCAACTTGGTTGACACATGTATGTTTTTTTGTTGTGCATGTTTCCTCAGACACAAGTTTGATGGTTAGCTTTCTTGTGTATATAATATTGTAGAAGTATTTGTTTCCGTGAAGAAACTACTGATATCATTATAGGCACAAATTTCGAAAGTACTCAAAATTTTATATTATTAACCAAAGTGTGTTCAAACGAATACACGCGATTCTAGTCTCCAGCAGCCGAATCATGATTTTACACTGCGTTCAATCAAACGTCATCCAAGTACGATGCCATGTAGCAAATTTTGTCTTTTAACTGTTGAATCGACTCGAGATAGGTCGTGGAGTAGAGCTCACAGACAGACTATGGCACACCCTAAATTGAAAGCTCCCCAAAATTTAAAGAAAAAACGTTAAAAGTATATGTTTTCTAAAAGAATCATTTTAAAGCTTAGAACACAGAGGTCATGAGATCTAATCCCAAAAGTTGTACCAGAAGATCGAAGATCCACGTAAATGACTTCGTCCGACTCACAATTATTATTAACTGAACTTTAGTTAGTTATTAGCCACAAGAATCGAGATGACTTACCGATTGAGTTATGGCCCATAAGAAAGTTTGTTTCGTGCATAGACAGTAGCAATTAGCAAAACAAATTAGTACTGTGCTCTATAACAAAATTGATCTTTTGTTTATACTCTTAGAATTTTTAATGCATCTGGCCCAAAGTGCCTGGAATCTAAATTCACTTGTACAAAAGTACACATCGGTGTGGACAAACGAATCTCGGGTACGAGCCAAGTCATGCCATTTCGTTCTCTGCTTACATCCTTTTCGGCTGGTCATTCGTAATTGGTTCAACCGTCAGAAAGAACCAATGTTCATCCGTGTGCCACCAATCATTACACACGAAGACCTGGCATTAAACAAAGACTTGACAGGAACCACACGTTGGTTGGTTGTAAAGATATAGAGGTACGACTAGACCTCATATGGTTCAAATCTCGTTGCCATTTCAATGGGGAAGTATCTATGCTATGTGAGGTCTAGATTTACTCCGGCCTCAAACACTAAACACAAATTTACGTAACATATACTTCTCTCTGTTCATTTGACCATCAACCTTGCAACCAGCAAGATCCACAATAGAGCTGCTTTTCTCCGTGCTTAAAAAACCCGGCACCCGGCTGTACCGGTAAAAGAATAACGGTCCGAAAAAGTTCTAAATTTTAAATTTGAATTTAATTGCATGAGCAGTACTCTGGACGGTAACCGGTAACCCGGAGAGGGTTCAATTTTCCGTTTCCGGTTTTGAATCCTTGCTTTTAGATGAACTCAACAGATTCGTTTTTTCCCTTCTTTTAGGTGACTTCGAGACGTCGTCTAAGAAGGGACGATCGAACGACTTGAAGGCTCCGAGAGGGGAGGTATAAAAAGCTACTACGCGCTGGACGCCATAGAAATAAAGAGCCCATGAAGTCGGCCACTGTTTTGTCCTGGCATATGTTCAATTCTGCAAAGCGTGCCCATTTCTCAAGTGGCAGGTTGGAAGTAGTCACAGTGTGGAAGAGTTGCAACAAGTGCTTAGCAGATCTAGAAGTCATCATTGATAGAATCCAAAAACAAATTCCATTCAACAAAATCATTGATAGAGCGAATGAGTTTAATTGGTTTTGAAGAGTTGTCCTTATATGTACCATCAACTATACAATATGTACTTGTTTATGGACAAGTATATGTTTGGTCGCCACAAAGAAATCCTCTTGGTACGGAAGATCCTGGTGTCCTACCAAGTATTTGGTTCAGCGTCTAAAAAAAAGGTATTTGGTCCAGGACGAGCTGGAAAGAGACCATTGTCGAGCATGTATGCAGTGTAGGGTACGTGATTAATTCTTTCAGATTTTGGTCTCAGTGAAAATAATCTTAAAAATGGGGACAACTCTAACAGATGGTGGTTAAATCAAATGAGAACCGTGCCTTAACTGGAAAAAAAAAGATTGTCGATCATTATTGAACTGGCTGAAGATCTTGATGAGGGTGAATGGAAAAGGATTTACTCAGTTTCGAAAAGATTCATTGCAAAAAGCAATAGAATCATAATCACTAGCTGATCAGACAAGATTGCATGTTTTGGGACAACAGAAGCTATCAAAGTAAAATTCCTAACTTGAGGAGATTGGTATTTCTTCAGAACGCTTGCATTTGGAATAGCATAGACCTGGATGAGCACCCAAAATGGCATCAATAGCCATGAACCTGAATGGTTCTTTCCTATGCGCAAACATCATGGCTGGGTTACTAGGGCTAATTTTTACGCACATTTTAGCTGGTACATGGCTCTTGCATGCGCTAGCGAATACAAACTGTATAACCTCTTCATGTTTGGTGCCCACCCGATTGATTTTTGGCAGGAGAACAAACTGATCTACGTTCGAGGGATGACGAAACCTACTGAATACTGTGTACTTTTCAATCACTGCCAAACAGGTTTTGTTCAGAATGAAGTTCACCATCAATCAGGCTTTTTTCAGCATGAAGTTCCAATGATTACCATGCAAGAAGTGTTATCTGGAGTGTCAAACCTCTTGGCAAAGTCGAGGTCCTAGCATGGAGATCATGTCACCTATACCACTTAACTATATCTACAAATTTAGTTGACATACACGAGACGCAGCATAAAGTCGTCAGGAAGAGACGCGTGCGAAATGTTCTGCAGTACAACTTACTGAACTAGGCTAAACCAAAACATCGAATCCCCGCAACCAAACTACTCTAAATCTTGAATAAACTTCAATCTAATATCAAATCAAGGTTGACCCGATCATTACCCACGAAATTAGATGAAGATCGGAGGCAGATCATTAAACCCTAGCTTCCACCTCTTTTCTTCCCTTCTCTTTTCTTCTCCTTCCTTCTTCCTCTTCTGATCTTCTTGCTGGCCTTCTACCTCTCCTCCTTGCTTCTCTTGGTCAGCAGCAGCGCGCAGTGGTTCACGACAGCACAACATTCATGCAGCGGCAATTAGCAGCAACAGTGCAACATCTATGCAATGCAAGGCAGCAGTACTGCTAGCAGCAGCAGCTAAACAAGGATGCAGAGCTAGTGCAGCAGCAGGGCAGCGCGGCACTGTCAGGACTTGTAGCAGTCGGGAACTGAAGAAGGAACATTTGAGTATAGTCTGTGAAGCTGAAGACTCAATGCCGATTTCCACTTATTGAAGTTCTATTCTGGGAAGGCAAGCGAAGACCTTTGGATGAAGAGTTATGATGATCCGACGGTCCTGAAGTGTTGAAGTAAACACTATATCAAACCAGCTGCTAATGCACTGTTTATCGTTTAGAAGGCATTGTTTATCGTTTAGAAGTTGTAGTTTAAGAACAATTAAGCTAATACATTTGATCAGCTGAGCAGTATAAATGCTAGCTCTGGCTTGTAAGAGACATTGCGAATATTCTTGCTAAAGAAAACCCTAGCCGCCTCATCCCTATTCTCCTCCTTCGCACCTCATTTCTTCTGTTCTCAACTCAGTTTCTTATACTTTGACGTTTTGGTGTGTTGGAATCTCAACTCTGACAAATTTGGTATCGAGAGTGATGCTCTGGGCCTCGAATCTAATCGAGCCGATCTTAACAAGGGTTAGGAAACTAGTTTTCTGTAAAATTTGAAGTTAAGGCGATTCGGATAAGATCCAGGGTATTAATGAGTGAAATTTGTTAGATGCATGCTGGGTTGGGGTAAACTCGTTGTTCTCCTGAGTAAAAATCCACAGTGCAGTCTAGTAGCTAATCATGGGTAAGTCCAGTAAAGATGATGCGGGAGAAGGGAAGTCGTAGTATGTTACTAGAGGAGAGTTAGAAGATGTTAAGAAGAGTGTGGATCGATACAAAAAGGACAAGTGGAGCAAAATCAGCGGATGGAACACTATAGCAAGCGGATAGAACAACTTACATTAGCATTAATGCTTTGGTGGTTCAAGCTACTGAAGGATCATGGTAATGGAGGGTCATTGGACGGAGGCTCAATATTCGAGGTAACTATGAACAAAACTTCTCAACTCCTTTAGTCGCTTCGTCTCATGCTAGCATTGCTAGGCCTTGAGGTTAGTCTTGCTGCGGAGAGATTTCGATGAGCCGTTCAGTTGTCACTACGCTAATCTTTGTTAGAATTAATGATACATGGAGCCCTAGTCGATAGTCGGAAGGATGATAAACTTTGGATCCATTCACGTGTTAATGAGTACTCAAACACCACCATTACTTCCTCATCCGGTGGCCACTGAACAATCGAAATTAGTCTACCATTTGGGAACATGCATTGCCACGTACAAGCAGACCAGAAATCCATTTTGGGCAACCGAGTCACTAGTTCTCCAACCTTTCATGATTTTGCTCAGTCTGATATGGATGAACCGGTGGGATTCGTGGGAAGCCGAGGCACACAAGATAATTACAATCACAGATCGTTTGCTAAGGGTCCCAAGCTCAATTTTCCAGAGTTCAATAGGGATCACGTTGATTCATGGATCAAGAAAGCTAACAAATATTTTGAAATAGCCAAGGTGCCATGGAATCAGAGAGTAGAAATAGCAGTGTTGTATTTGGTTGAGAGAGCTGAAACATGGTGGTCTGGTTCAGGCATCCATATGGAAAGTTTACGTTCTCTGACCAATCTGTTTTTGATGTGGTAGCTTCATTTCACGCGGTTAAGCAACAATCATCAGTGAGTGCTTATGTTGATAAATTCGAAGAAGCAATGGCATTGGTAAGAAGAGATAACCCTCAATTGACAGAAGAGTACTACATCCGAAGCTATATAGCCGGGTTGAAGGACTATACTCAAAGTCATTCTCAATTGCAAAATCAACGACAACGATTGATGCTTATTGGGTAGCTAAAGATTGGAACAATCTAATCCATTCAAGAAGGCACAACCGATTTTATACAGAGAGAATTACAAGGGAAATCATCATTGGTCTAATAATAGAAATGGAAATGAACAGAAGGCAAATGCTGGGAAGAATACAATTGCTTCGGGTAACATCAAGAATGATGGCAAGTGTTTTAGGTGTAATGAAAGGTGGTATCCTGGCCATAAACAAGAGTGCAAGATGAATCAACAAGTGAGAGCTATGTTAACAAAAGAAGAGGAAGAGGAGGAAGAAGGTGACAACCTGGAAGAGAATTCTCCAGAAAATGAACCGAAAATGGAAGAAGTTATTGAGGAAGGGGAGTCTCCTTTTCAATTATCTGTACATGCAATACATGGCACTAGCTCAGGAAATCAAACTTTTACCTTGACAATTCGTTTGGGCAGAATTAAAGGGACTGCTCTAGTGGACAGTGGTAGTGTGAGGACCCGGAATATTTAACTAGTAACACTTAACCTCCAATTGGTTCTAGCATTACTAATTAAACATTCTAAGCCTCGATGGGCATATGTTTCCCAGAATTGCAACATATGCACATCATCACAAAATTACACATCATTTCCATACAACATACATCACTAAGTTCAACAACGATAAGCATAAAGTAAAGTTATTACAAAAGAGAGCCGACCGGCCAAATAGAACAATATACAAGAATGACAATGAAGCAAAAGCGCCATAAGATGGCTAGAACAAAAGTCGACCGGTTAGCCACACACCCACAAGGCATGAAGCCGCCATAAGCTAGTCGCCCATGCTACCACAACCACTCACAAAAGTGAGGCCCCTCGAGCTCACCTTCTCCCTGCAACAAAACAATTTAAGCATAGCGAGTACAAAGATTGTCTTTGTACATAAAGCAGCGTGTGGAATAGCAGGACCTATTCATAAACTACATGCAAGCTTATTTAGGTGGAGGTTGTATGTCTCATTTTGCATGAAGCCAACTTTATTTGCAATAATGTAATACATTTTAAAAGCAAGTTTGCAAATCTGTTTTGTTATCAAAGTAACAGATGAAGTAAATATACATATAAGTAACCACTGGAAGTGACTATCCCAATAGCCACCACAACATAGCACGAATCCCCGATTCGTACCACCCATCAAGTTTTAATTTAAAAGGTTGTAGTCTAACTCTTGAAAGACCTTGCCAAGCGTGTCCATAACCTAGGACGAGGCTATTCGAATAGTTTTAACCTGCGGTGTACCAATGTACCCACACTTCAGACCGCCTTCAAGCCACAAGCACACTACCGAAGGTATGCCGGCACGGCTAAGTCCTACGAGACGTTTCCAATCTTGTGTAGTAACTACGAGCCGCTCATATGGATAGAAACCCATATGCTTACATTGCAAGCCGAAAGACAACAAATCCCATCACGGGTGAAGTCTTTCGGCACTACAATCTCCCAACACCATCCCTCCCTGCGACTCCTGTGACTCGGAGCCAATACACGCTAAAGTACTAAGTCAAGAGAGGTCTCATACCCTCTAATGTGGTTAGCACGCTAAAATGCTTGGTTTAGTGTAACAAGATGTTCGGTCCTTGTTGACTGGGCACCATTCGATCACACCCAAGAATCACACCATCATACCATTGTGCCCAAGTCTAAATCATTTTGCTTTTAGTTTTAGTTTTCATAAGTAGACATGGCACAAGGTGGAAATCATAATCATAATAAGTTTTAAGTGATCAAGGTTATCGACAAGTCGATAACAGCCCATTTCTACCGAAACTAAGCATGGCTAAGCAATTAATTAGCAACTACTAAGTGACAAGAGCTCATCCATGGACTCTAAGTCACGACAAGTAACCTAGGCTCATGGTAGTAGAGAATAATCACTTGCTAAGGAAATGCATCTACTAGGCCAACTATTAACACAAAATAGCAATGCACACATAGAATTTGTAATCAACATAAATACTTAAAATACGGGATTAACATGATCAACCGCTTGCCTTCTTGCTGTTGCTCAAGCATTGTGGAGGGTCGTTCTCGGGATTACCGCAAATGTCGAATCCTAAGCGCAAAGGCAAAAGAGCCAAGAACAACCAATAAGACTAGCAACACATAAACAAAAGAGCAAGCAAAAATTGTCCAAATGCGTGAAACTTAAACATAAGGCAAAATACGAATATACCTAGACATAGAAACTGGAAAATCCTAATTTGGATTTGTGGTGCAAAAGATATTACCTAAAACCCATTTTCGGCCATAATTAGCACTGTAGCAAAAACATTTTCTAGAAAGATTTTGAAGCTGAAATTTTTATGGTAGCTACCTATTGGTATAGAGGTAACCATATAAAATTTCAGGTCATTTGGAGTTAAAATGATTTAGTTATGATTTTCTAAGATGAAAAACTAGCATTATGCACTTTCGAGAAATATAAACATGTGCAAAACCTATTTCACATTATGGAATGATATGAGGATTTCCTAACATCAAATTTCTATTTTTAGGATTTGAGAGAATTACGGTGTCTATCACATCATTAAATGAATTTTAAGTCTTTGCTAATAAGGTTAAATCTACTAACACATTTTTAAGTCTTTGATTTAGGCCTTCCACCATTTTTAGATTAAAGTTTAGTTAATAACAAATTTATCAAAGTTAAAATCATACAATTATCGGATATACTGAGAAAAAGATATGCATTTTCAATGTTAAAACTATTTACGGAATATTCAAAATAGCAGAAATCAAGTTATTCCTAGTTATACAATTTTACTCTCTTGGAACACGCTTAAATCCATTTTTAATATAAACTAAAATAATAACATGATTTAATACCGTTGGAATTATCTAAGCGATTAAAATGAATTAGTTATGAGTTTCTAAAATTTTTATATCATTTTGAGTTGTTAAACAAATACTTACGAAATGCGAACCACCCAATTAAAAAAATGCGTGGGCGCTCGGCAACCCTGATCTAACATCCTCGGCTCCGCAGCAGCCGCCATCGCGGCGCCAAACCTGTCGGAGCCCACCGATGGATCACGATCCAACGGCGCAAGCGTGTGTATGCATTGGACGGTGCGGTTGCAAACACAATCTCACCGTTGATCGCAAGATCGGCAATGAAACGATCAAGGCAACGGAGGGTCGAATGCACTCACGATCAAGGCGCAGATCTAAAAATGAGCGGTGGATAATGATCGCGATTAAAGGATGCGACATGTGGGACCGCATGTCGGTGACTTCGAGTCACCACGGCTGGTTTAACCCGCGTGCAGTGCAGGGTACTTGTCGGCCGAGAGTGGTGGTTAGGGCGGAGATTAATGCTTCTAATGATTACCATTAACTAGGCACTAAGGAATCACGAATTTGATTTTAACCCTCGGGCCACAAGTCGACCAGGAGGAGATTTCAAGCGAGATTAAATGCCGACATTTTTATTAATCAATGATTAAGCATTAATGATGTCGAACGATGCGGATTGAACCAGAGAGTGATTTTAGGATATTGGGCCCACCGGTCGGTGGCTCAACAATAATGATTAAGACACAATTAACAACTAATGATTAGCAATTAATGTGTCCTAATTAAATGACAAACGGGAGCTCGTGCGGCAAAACCGAGTGAGTTCAACGGCAAATCGCCGCGACAACTGGCCGCATGGCGGCGTGAACAAGACCCAAAATGGATTCGCAATAATGATCGAACCTAATGGTAGCATTCTCGCCGTGGCGAGGACTAGAACAAGCAAGCTGGCGGAAAACGAAAATGGGAGCTTCTTGCTAAACATGAAAATCGCGATGAGCTCCACCGCAAGCCTAGGGTGTGGGTGCAGAGCCACTAAGGACTAATAAGAAGCTACCTTAAGGGCGAAGCTTCAAAGATGGCCGGAGATGCTTGATCACGGTGAAGGCTCGCCGGACTTGGAGAAGAACGATTGAAAACGACACCCTGAGCCAAATGAGTGATACCAAAGCATCAGAATAGCTTCATAATGATTCACAGAAGCTACATGAGCAAAGAATTGGAAAATGGGGCACTCACTGGTGAGAAGAAGATGACCAAATTCAGTGAATTTGAACAAACCCCAAATTGGACAATTCCTGAGAATCAATTCCAAAATTAAGTGAGGGGAAATGTTCAAGGAAGTAAATAGATAAAGTTAGGGCAAAGAAACATGAAGGAGGACCACTGGAACACCAAGAACACCAATGAAGCTTCACGGGTCAACAATGGCGGTTTGCCATTTTTGAGGTGTTAAGCTCCAATATTGAGGATGGTGCTTGATGGTGGTCTAAAGAAATACCAGGAGGCATAGAGAGTGCTTATAAAGCTATGAAAGCATTAGGGTTTGCACCATACTTCTTTAGGCGGCAAAACACAAAGCACCACGCACGGCCGACAAGGAAAAGAGGTGTAGGCGTGCATTAGGGCATGGCCTAGCTCAAGGTACCGCCCATACCCTAAGCGTCGGCTAGGGTGGCTTTAGGGAGCAAGAATGACATTGCCATTACTCCCCTACGGTGCTCGTGACGGCTCAAGGTTGAAGACGACCGCTGGCTCGGCGATTCGGCCCCTACGATTTAAATCGAGGCGGCCGCAGCGCCACGCCTCCGGGTTTAAAACACAGCGGAGATATTGCGAACCCTACGATTAGAACGAGCGGCTCAGATAGCTCCACGTTGCAAACTCAAATTACAACGAAGAGAGTGCGCGGCGTTGGATTTTAATCCAACGGCTCGATTCAAAAATGCAGCGGGAAGTCAGAAAGTCTCGGCGCATCTCGGCGGTTGGATGGAGATCTAACGGTTGACATTCGGACTTGCAACGGAAGGTCAGAAATGACACACGCGCGGGCGTGCGATTAGATCTAACGGTTGAGATTCACCGTGGCGTTTTAAAGAGTGGCTCGGTGCATTTAGTTGGATGGACCAAGTCGGTTGGCTCGAGCCGAGTCGACTCGAACAGAGTAACGATAAAACCTAGTTTGACTTTGAAATAAAAACAGAGACTTTGAAAGATTTATTTGAGGTAGCAAATTAACTCCAAAAATTATGAAATTTTTACAGGAGCTTGCTAACTCAGATATCAACCTTGTGTAAAATTTTGAGAGGTTTTATACTGTGAATAAATCTCCAAAAATTCTGCAAGGCTCTGTTTTAATGTTTGACTAAGAGTCAAAGCAGGTTTGACGCCTCTAAAAATATTCAAACAATTTCTAAAAATTGTGAAATTTTTCAGAGGGGTCACATACCATCACAGAGACTTCGGAAAAATATTTTCAGAGGATGATCATAAGATTTGACACGATTATTTTTGGAATAGCAAGATTTGGATCAACAAGACTTGTGACAATGTAATTCCATAATTCTTTGAACAAGAATTGATTGGCACAACAAGAAATACATGATGTAAGAAAAAGTTTTAATTTCTGCTCATTTTCTTACATTTGAAACACAAGCCCAAAATTTGGGATGTTACAGGTAGTAGTGTCACCTTCATTGACACTGACATGACCATTCGAGCTGGGTGTAGAATTGATAATAATCCTGCTGTTAAGGTAGTAGTTGCTAATGGGGAAACCTTATGGAGCAAAGCTCAGTGCAGAGAGTGCAAGTACAGCATTCAAGGAAAAGAATTTTCAAATACATTTAGAGTCTTGGACTTAAATGGTTATGATTTTATATTGGGGGCTGATTGGATTTATTTACACAGTCCTATTAGTCTCAATCTCAAGACAAGGGAATTATGCATATCCTATCAGGGCAAAGACAAGGTAACTTTCAGAGATGAGACCTTATCAGCCAAACATTGCATTGTGCTAGTAGAAAAGTTACAGAAATTGATGGACAAGGGAGTAGTTGGAGCAGTGATCTATGTTTGTGAGTCCAAGACAGAAAATCACACAACTGCTGCTATACCAGATAGTATTACAGTCATACTACAAAAGTTCAAGAAGGTTTTTAAGGAACCTAGTGGCTTGCCTCCTATCAGAAATTGTGATCATGCCATACCCCTAAGAGATGAGGATAAGTTGGTAAACCAAAGACCTTACAGAATACCCTATCATCAAAAGAATGCTATGGAAAGCATCATTGAACAATTGCTGAAATCAGAAACAATCAGGCCGAGTGTTAGCCCCTACTCATCCCCTGCCATACTAGTCAAGAAGAAGGATGGAACTTGGAGGATGTGTGTCGATTATAGGCAACTTAATGCTAATACAATAAAAAAATAAATATCCTATTCCGGTGATTGAGGATTTGTTGGATGAACTGCATGGGGCTTGTATCTTTTCAAAGATTGATTTGAAATCGGGGTATCATCAAGTGAGAATGAAGAGTGAAGATGTGAAGAAAACAGCTTTTAGCACTCATCTAGGGCATTATGAGTTTATGGTAATGCCATTTGGGTTAACTAATGCTCCTGCCACTTTTCAAGCATTGATGAATAATGTATTAGCACCCTTTTTGAGGAAGTTTGCATTGGTATTTTTCGATGACATTTTAATATATAGTAAATCATTGCAAGAACATGGGCCACATTTGACTCAAGTGCTTGAAGCTCTATTGAAAAATAATCTCTTTGCCAAGATCAGTAAGTGTGCTTTTGGGCGAATCAAATTGAGTACTTGGGGCACATCATTAGTGGGAAGGTGTAGCCACCGATCCGAGAGAAGGTTAAGGCGAGTGTCCAATTGGCCAACCCCTATGAACATTACTCGGTTGAGAAGCTTCGGGGTTTGACAAGGCTACTATAGGAGGTTTATCAAAAACTATGGAGTGATTTGCAAGCCCTTATTTGAAGCTCTCAAGAAGAAAGGATTTGTATGGCGGAGGATCGAAGACATCATTCCTTAAATTAAAAGAAGTCATGACACGGGCACGATATTGGCCTTGCCTAATCATAGCCAACCCTTTGTCTTAGAGGTGATGCCGTGGTTATGGTATGGGGCGGTATTGATGCGAGAACCAAAAGCCCATTGCATTCATGAGTAAAGCCTTAGGGCCTAGAGCAGCAGCATTCTCCACCTATGAGAAGGAAGCATTGGCCATCATTGAAGCACTCAAGAAGTGGAAGCATTACTTTGCAGGGTCTCAATTGATAATAAGAACAGATCAACAAAGCTTGAGATACATTGAAGAGCAGAAACTGAATGAAGGAATTCAGCACAAATTGTTAGTCAAACTGTTGGGATATAATTATAGAGTAGAGTACAAAAAGGGAAGGGAGAATAGGGCTGCTGATGCCCTGTCAAAATGTGATAATTTGGAGCAATTGGGTGTTATTTCTGCGGCTGTACCAGTGTGGATCACTGAAGTTATGACTAGTTATGAACATGATGAATTTTGTAAATAGTTGATCACTAAGTTAAGTATAGACCCAGATGCTGAGCATAACTATAAACTAAAGGGTGGTATTCTGAGGTACAAGAACAAATTGGTAGTAGGAACACATCCTGAGTTAAGAAAGCAACTAATTATATCATGTCATGATTCATCCTTAGGTGGTCATTCGGGGGAGAGGGCTACACTTCAAAGGATAAAACTTTTATTTCACTGGAAGGGAATGAAGCAAGAGATAACTCAGTTTGTCAAGGAATGTACCATCTGTCAAAAGAATAAATCTGAACATACTCCTTACCCAGGTTTATTGCAACCTCTTCCAGTCTCGGACAGATCATGGACCAATATATCCATGGATTTCATTGAAGGGTTGCCGAAATCAGAAGGAAAAGAGGTAATTTTAGTAGTTGTGGATAGATTTACAAAATATTCTCAGTTCATACCGATGAGTCATCCTTTCACAGTCCAACAAGTAGCTCATAAGTTCCTAGATAATATATACAAATTGCATGGACTGCCAACAGTGATTGTGTCAGATCGGGATAGGATATTCACCAGCCACCTTTGGCGAGAGTTATTCAAGTCATTGAATGTCAAATTGAGGTTCAGCACTGCATATCACCCCCAAAGCGACGGACAAACAGAGAGGGTAAACCAATGCCACGAATGTTATCTAAGATGCATGACCTTTGATAGCCCAAGGAAATGGAAAAATTGGTTGACTCTAGCAAAATGGTGGTATAACACAAGTTACCATACAAGCTTAGAAATGACTCCATTCCAAGCCCTTTATGGTTTTCCTCCCCCTATGTTCACTGAAGTAATTTTACCTGATGATGCAAGTGAAGAGGTGAAAGGATTGATGCAAAGGAGACAACTAGCCAATCAGGTGTTATGGTCCTTTTCGGGTGTTAGAGAGGATTGGCAAAGTTGCTTATAGAATACTCTTGCCGGAAGGCTGTCAATTGCATCCAGTGTTCCATGTTAGCCAGCTCAAGAAGCATATAGGGCCAAGAGTGATTCCCAGTCTAGAGCTTCCATTAGTGGACAGTGAAGGAAATATTAAAGTTTTTCCTGTAGCAATTTTGGAGAGAAGGATGGTGCCTAGAGACAACGAACCAGTGATACAGTGGTTGATTCAATGGACTAATTTACCAGCGGAAGCTGCTACATGGGAAGATGCGGATTTCATATCAAGAATTTTTCCGGGTTTCCATTCTTGAGACAAGAATGTTTTGAAGGGGGAAGGAGTTGTCAGGACTTGTACCAGTCGGGAACTGAAGAAGGAACATTTGAGTATAGTCTGTGAAGCTGAAGACTCAATGCCGATTTCCACTTATTGAAGTTCTATTCGGGAAGGCAAGCGAAGACCTTTGGATGAAGAGTTATGATGATCAAGCGGTCCGAAGTGTTGAAGTAAACACTATATCAAACCAGTTGCTAATGCCTTGTTTGCTCGTTTAGAAGGCATTGTTTATCGTTTAGAAGTTGTAGTTTAAGAACAATTAAGCTAATACATTTGATCGGTGAAGCAGTATAAATGCTAGCTCGGCTTTAAGAGACATTGCGAATATTCTTGCTAAAGAAAACCTAGCCGCCTCATCCCTATTCTCCTCCTTCGCACCTCATTTCTTCCTATTCTCAACTCCAGTTTCTTATACTTTGACGTTTTGGTGTGTTGGAATCTCAACTCCTGAGAGGCCGGGGTGGTGGCGGTCGAGGAGGAGCTCGGCGATGGGAGGCGTCTCGTGGCTGGGCGGCCGTGGCAAGAGGCTGGTGCGAGGGAGGCGGTGGTGGCCCTTCCCTTGCCGAGTCCAAGGTGGATTCGGCTTGGGCCTTGGGCCGGCAGCCCAACACCTCCCTCTCTCTCTTCTAATCCCTTTTAATCCTCTTTCTTAATTCCTTAATCTCTATTCTACTTCTCTAAATAAATGGGTATTACATTCTACCCCTTAAAAGATTTCGACTCCAAATTCTCTACTCAGCATTCTACACGAAGAATAAACAAAACCGACATAAAGCAACTATTAACACCTACCCATCGTAAACAACTCTGGGTACTTTTCACGCATATGAGACACCAACTCCTAAGTCGCTTCCTGCTTGGTTTAACGTGACCATAACACCTTGATATACTACAATGTTTTGTGCCTCAACACCCTCTCTGACTTCTTCGGTACACACATCGAATAGAACTCAGGCGCTGTTCATGGAGTCCATCGCCGACGGTGGAGCTCGAGATGTCACGGGAGCTCACGGCAGCCAAGATGGCCAGTGACAGTGGAACTCAGGCACTGCTCATGGAGTCCATTGCCGGCGGCGGAGCTCGAGATGCCACAGGAGCTCACGATGGCCGAGATGGCCAGCCATGCCAACTCCGCCTTATGCTTATTCTCTGGCATGGCGGCAAGCCCCGTCGTGGTGGGTGTGCAATGTGCTCCTATTTTTCGGCGCGCAGCGGGGCGGTAGGCTCATGGTACCTCTCGGCGCCACCTTGGCGAGTGCGCGGCGATAGCGCGTGTGATGCGCCGGCGCCGGCGTGAGCGGAATCCAGGCACCACTGCCGCCGCCTCGCCGACGCGATGAGATATTGCTTCTTATCTGGTGGTGGGTTGTTGCGTCTCCTCCAGTGTAGGCAGAGTGGAGACGGCGCGATGGCTTTGGCGTCGCGATGGACTCTGGCTTCTTCTCCGGCGTGGGAAGTGGAAAAGGGATGAGAGAGAGAGAGAGAGAGGTGGGTGAGAAATGTAGAGCTCACTATTTCATCTGATGGGTCGGATGAGGAGTGAAGATACAATACAACAGGGATGAACGAGTGGTTGGAGGCATTGTGGTGATGTATCTTAGTGGATAAGGACATCAGATTGTTCTTCTCTAGTCGAATGTCTGAGTATAATCAATTCCTAATTATAAGGTGTCTTCTTGAGAAGCTCACATTTAGCCAAATATCGTCCGTAGTAGTAATCACTAGCCTAGACACATTCGAGTTTATCTACTCAAGCATCGATGCGACTAGTAACATCGAATTACACGAAGCTCGCTCCTAGCTCTTGTTGGGCTTGTGCACGCCTACGTCAGCTATCAATTCCATTCCACTCCTAGCTCTAGAACCTCAATGTTAACAATGAACGACTTGTCAATTCCATCGGCAGTCTTGTTGCGATTGATCTCAAAGCCTTTTTTCACAGACACGGCTGTACCAATGCCAAGCGGATAAGGGATTTTGACTTTACCACAATATGTTTGGCATCCGGTGCAGTGCGTGTTGATTAGATGCTAGGTGCAGCATGATTGCAATGCAAAGCGATATACGATGCCATATCTACTCTATGAAAATGTTGTCGCCAAAGTGACGTATTTCTTTGTGCTATAGGAAAAAAACATAGTGAACAAACTTAATCGCTTGAATTGTCTAAACTTGTAAAGTAACGATTTTATCGATTATCAGTACTATGCTTATATCTAGTAGAAATTGACTAAAAATTAAAAAAATTTAGAATTTCGAAAATAATTTTGTATGCCACATGGACCCCACATATTTTATTTATAGTGCTAAATATTACAATCCGACTTACACACGACTTAGACTCTTAGACTCGTACACGACTTGGACTCTTATCTAAACTATAATATCTCCAATATTCCCATCCAAAATGAACATGAGACAACAATCATATCCATCTTGTATTCTTGTTACATATTGCAATACCATTATTAGAATCTACAAAAACCTACCATCCATCGACTCCATAGTCAATACCATTACAAAGACCAAAATGTTGCTCACCATCAATACTACCAGGGAGTCAGGGACGTCATCAAATACATCACCACCATCTACCAACTGCCCCGATCTCAATCTCATCTTCCTCTACCATCATGCTCCCAGTCACCCTGGCCTCCACCATCTCTACCCAAACGCCCCTAGTCTCGGCCTCCACCACCTCTACCTCTGCCACGGACCATTACGCCTGAGTCTGGTCCCAATCCTCTTCTAGACCTCTCCAGCAACACTATCTCTTGTATCCTTACCAACACCACTACATTATACTAATACCATCACTGCCGCCCGACATAGCCTCCACTGGAGCTACCACCAGTTCGTGCTTCATCATCACCATTGTTGAGCTCATCACTGCCATCGAACTCATCACCGCCACCGAACTCATCACGCCATCCAACACTTAGTACTACAAACATATCCCTACCAATACCAACACCAACTCCAACAAGCACCTTCGCTACCAATACCAACGTCAACACCTTGAGACCACCACCAATTTCACCATTAGCACAACCACCAAAGCCAACACAGAGCAGTCTTCTCCCCTATTTTCCATGCCTTTCGTCAGTAACCTTCGATATTATCACCATCTAAGCTTCCTCCACGACCAACACTAACTTCCACCACAAATCAAGACACACGGACCACACACGAGCACGCCAAGGCGGACCACACGGATTACCTAACCATACAAGATCCTCAAATACCAATCTCCTCGCTCAAGTCTCTCGCTTTGTTCTTCATCAACCATACTAGATCCTCCACCTCCTCTCCTCCAGCCACATCAGATCCTCCAACGATTTAGATCCACACCAGATCCACTCAGCCACACCAAATCCTCAACTGATCCAGATCACCAGATCCCCTTTCTCTCTTTTTCTTCCCTTTCCTTTTTTATTTCCCCTTTTTTTTGTCCTTTTCTTTTTCCCCCATGTTTCTTTTTTTCTTCCTCCCCACGCCTTCACCTCTGTCTTCTTCTCTCTTTCTTCCTCTCTTCCTCTCACCTCTCTCTGGCCGAGCCAGCACCGGATCCGCCACAGCCTTCACCTCCTCGATGGGCTCCTCCTTCACCTCCTCTACGACCTGTTGCACCTTTACCACCCTGCCCCTCGTCCCAGGCCCATTCCTCGCAGCCGTAGTGCCACCCCTCCCAGCGGACTTCGGTGACATCTCCCAAATCACAACAAACCAAAAACACCACCTCGACTCATTGCCTCGTGGAAGATTGAATCGGGGAAGTGAAACCCTCAATGGCTCTTGTCGTTCATTGCAGCATCCGACAAAGCCTTCCCTCGCCGAACTCGAATCCAGCCATGGGCCACCGGATCCTATCGGGGAACTTTCATGAACTGAAGACAATAGAGAGCGGAGGATGAGGATCCAACGGCTGACATTGTGTTGGATGTTGGGACCACCTGATGTAATGAAGACATTAGAGAGCGGAGGATGAGGATCCAATGGCTGATATTGTGTTGGTTGTTCGGACTGTCGATCGGACATCTGGATTTATGAAGATCCTACGGATGAGATTTACCCCATACCCTTTGGAGAAAGATCTACAGCTATAGTTTCATTCAGTTCTTACTGTTTAACTAAGTCATCGTTTGTTAAAAATGTTGGATTTAACTGTAGCTTACATTCTCGTTTTCGTCGGAGGATTAAATCCTTCTGTAAGGGCTATAAGGCTCAGTTGCGGATTGGTTTTGGCTATCGCAAATATTCTACTTTCTTTAGCTTCTAGATAGACTAAGTAATCCCTATAAGAGCTACTTCCCTCTTTCGTTAATAGAGATTTCAATCTGGAGCTACTCCATCGCGATTCTTTCTGTTGAGATTGTATGATTCTGAAGATCTTCTCAATTGGTACCACAGCCAGGTTTTCCTTGGCTAGATTTGTGTGGTGTAGGCGAATTGATCCAGAACTCAAGTAGGGTTGGTGGGAGCGATACTGTAAAATCCCCAATCTCGAGTCTAGGTTCTGGGCGAACATGACTCGAGGAAGCGGCAGATCTAGAGTCGAGCCGAGTGAAAGCACAAAGGCGATTGTGCTCAAGTAGGAGATTGTCGAAGCCTATCGTAGAATTGATCAAGTACAGAGTCAGATCTCTGCTGTTCAGGAGAAGGTGGAAAAGATGGATGATATCCCTATGAAGATTGACAACATGGAAGGTATGATGAAAACTTTAATGTTACAGCTAGGACTCTTGACAGTTGATCCTCCTAGTTCTTCCTCTCGTGCTGTAAATAGAAATACAGAAGTAATCACTGATGAACAAGAAGTGGTAAGGGCAGAACTGGATCGAGATATGATGAAAAGAGTTCGTCATATGAAGGGGGTGAACGTGGATAGTACTACGGGGGTGATTCTGGAAGGATCTCCAGAGGATAGGATTGGGGGTAACACAATGCCATTTGCTCCTGTTCGTAACAGATCACACCATTTTCCTATTTCTGCTCCTGTCACGCCTACTTTCCATCGCCATGGAGTGATAATAGAAAGGGAAGAGCCCATTAACTTGAGACTAGATAGAGTGAATCAGTTTAGAAGGGCCATTGCCGGAGGACCGAAGTTGGAGTTCCTAAATTCAATGGTGATAATCCTCTAGGTGGATAAGACAAGCGAAATATTTTGAGATGACGGATGTACACGATGAATGTAGAATTGATATGGCACAAATGCATGTTACGGAAGAGGCGATGTATGGTTAAGAAGCTCGGAATACTAAACAATCCACCTCACGCCAGGTTTGCAAAGCCCGATCATAATAGGTTTCTTGATTGTAGTATATATGATGTTATGGACAATTTCCAATCTTAAGCGAATTATTCTCAAGTTTCATCTTATATTGACAAGTTTGAAGAGATTATGGCAATAGTAAAGAAGGAGCACCCATATTTGGAGGAGCAGATTATGTGGTCAACTTTGTAAATGGCTTGAAAGATGATATTAAATGCCATCTTAGACCTTTGAGATCCCATAACCTTCTTGATGCATATTGGTTGGCCAAAGATTATGAGAAAGGATTGCAATATAAAAGGAGTGGCAAGTTCACTGGCTATGGACAATCTAAACCAAATCAATACCAACAAGGCAAGGCCCAAGTTAAACCGAAAGAGAAGGATTCGAACAAAACTATCGAACTCCAACAAGGTGAAAACCTAGAGAGTGTTGGAAATATTTTGAGAAATGGTCACCACAACATAAATGTAAGCAAGCGCCTGTTGTGAATGCCATGATCACTGAACAGGAAGAGGAAGGATCCATACAATTAGAGCGAAACGATTGAGGAAGAGCAAATTGAGCCTGTTAAAGAAGAGGAGGTCGAACAATTGATGCAAATCTCTGAACATGCAGTCAAGGGAATCACAAACCCATCTACACTGTCATTAGTAATCACCATTGGGGGAAAAAGAGGTGTAGCATTATGGGCCAGATGGGAGCACTAATACTTTCATAGATCATAAGTTTGCTCTCAAAACCAATTGCAAGGTCATTAACAATGAGATGACTAAAGTGGTGATTGCGGGGGAGAAATGCATACGAGGATCCCATATTAGAGAAGCTGCTCATATAAGATTCAGGGTGAAACATTTTGTGATAATTTCAGATTGCTTGACCTGAAGAAGTATGAGGTAATTTTGGGAGGAGACTGGATTTATCAACACAGTTCTATGACTATCAATTTAAAAACTAGGGAATTAACTATTATGAAGAAGGGTGTTCAGTCCATCACTTTCTCACATCACTGCATATTACTCCTTTCCAGGCCTTGTATGGGTTTCCTCCCTCTTTAATTAGTGAAGTATCAGTTCACAGTCACGAGGATAAAGAAGCAAAGGATTTTTAGGCGAGAAGGAGAATATGTTACAACACTGAAGGATAATTTAATTCAAGCTCGAGCAGGATCAATAAATATGCTAATAAACAGAGAATTGAAAGGGAGTTTCAGGTTGGAGACCTTGTATATTTGAGGATGAAACCATACCGGTTGGTAGCTTTTGGGTTGAGGCATTCATTGAAACTCACTACCAAATACTATGGGCCATTCATAGTGATGCAGAAAATTGGCAAGGTAGCATATAGATTGCAATTGCCGGATGGGGTGGGCATTCACCCGGTTTTTCATGTCAGTCAGCTGAAATTGCACATCGGACCCAATGCAATTCCTAGCTCTGATCTTCCCATGGTTGGCAAAAATGGTAAAGTTAAAACGGTTCCCATTCTAGTAATAGAGACGAGGTCTTGTCCCAAAAATCAGAAGTTGATTACTCAGTGGCTGATTCAATGGGAAGGGTTAGCTCCGGATGATGTGACTTGGGAGGATGCATATTTTATCAAAGGAACTTTTCCTAACTTCTACAGGGATACGATTAAAGGATGGTTTCCAGAATCAAATCCTTGAGGACAAGGATTTAATTGAGGAAGGGGTAATTGTCATGAATTGAAGACAATAGAGAGCGGAGGATGAGGATCCAACGGCTGACATTGTGTTGGATGTTCGGACCACCTGATGTAATGAAGACATTAGAGAGCGGAGGATGAGGATCCAATGGCTGATATTGTGATGGCTGTTCGGACTGCCGATCGGACATCCGGATTTATGAAGATCCTACAGACGAGATTTACCCATACCCTTTGGAGAAAGATCTACAGCTATAGTTTCATTTAGTTCTGACTGTTTAACTAAGTCACCGTTTGTTAAAAATGTCGGATTTAACTGTAGCGTACATTCTCGTTTTGTCGGAGGATTAAATCCTTTTGTAAGGGCTATAAGGCTCGGTTGCGGATTGGTTTTGGCTATCGCGAATATTCTACTTTCTTTAGCTTCTAGATAGACTAAGTAATCTCTGTAAGAGCTACTTCCCTCTTTCGTTAATAGAGATTTCAATCTGGAGCTAATCCATCGTGATTCTTTCTGTTGAGATTGTATGATTCTGAAGATCTTCTCAAGAACCCACCACCTCCGACAGGATCTGGCCGATCCGCCGTCACCCTCACGTGATGACTTTGCGCCGCCAGCCGTGTCGCAGCATCGACTCCACCGTTGCGCCCACATGTGTGCAGCCACGCCGCGCACGACAGCTCCTTCCACTTCGTCGCTAATGGACACCTCCCTCGGTCGTCCTCCGGGCCAAGCCTCCTTACGCTGCCGACCAGCTTGCCCTCATGCAACCCGACGCAGTCGCAGAGGACCACGTGTGATGAGAAAACGGCGACCAACGGATCGGCGAGAAGGTAAAGTTTTTCTGGGTTAGGGTTTGGGATGGATTGACTCTAATACCATGTAGAATTTTAGGAATAATTGTGTATCGCCCTTTAGGACCCCATACCATTTATTTATAGTGCTAAAATATTACAATCCGACTCACAACGGACTCTTAGACTACTTTTACAATTTGGACTCTTATCTAAATTCTAATATCTCTAACGGGTTTTAACCATGATACATGTCAAAGTATGGTAATCCTGTGAATGAAATGCTTTGTACAATTATGACCAATTAATTTTGCATGCGTGATATAAGACAAAACATGCATCAATCAGGTCTCTTCATCTCCTGGTTGTATGTAAAGATCAGTGTTATTCAAGATTGATTACTTTCATATTGCTGGTACTGTATTCATATGCATGGTTGTATGTCTCATTCTTGCAAATATCAATTTGAATCAGATGAAATAGTAGTATAGGATTAATTGTAGTTCGTTTATGTCACTCACACATAAGTAATGTTAACAATAAAATATCGATGCAGATTAATTTCTCAACTTGGATGTGACCTAATGTTTTTGTCTTGATAGGTTGGTTTATATATCATCTGGCTAATCTGACTAGACGACTCTCTCATTTGTAGGCTGTGGAACATTGCATCCTTCCCATGCGAGATTTCTGTTGAGATGTTACGGATTACTTTTCATGTAAGAACAGATTGGCTTCTGCATAACTGGAAACATTTTATCTTCTTGGTCTAAAAGGAATAGATTATAAATACATGTAGGTCTAGGTTAGTAGATTGTGTCGTGATTGTTTATGGAAAAGATGTCATTTCTGATCACAAACTTGGTGCTGTGTTCTCTCTCAAAAAATCTGTTAACGTACTAAGTCAAAAGGCAAATTCAGCAGACAATGGTTTGTTTAGGATGCACATTTCAAAAGCACCGTAATTGTCGTCAAGTAGCCGTCACTGATGATGATGAAAGCAAGCTTCAGCTTAAGCTTGTAGGTTCTTGAAACTGAAACTAGATTGAACTAGTCAAGCTTAAGCTAGCTTTTTACTAGAAGCTTCAGATAAGTTGAAAACAGTGGTAGGGGCTTTTGGTCGCTTCAGCTTATAAGCTGAGCTTATATAAGCTGAAGCTCTAATAAGCTAAGCTTAAGCTTTGGCTAAATATTGGCCTTTAGTCATCACCAATCTAAAGTCTATACCTGTTACTCGTCGACTTTGATCTAGGTCTGACATCTGATCCTCCGAAATCGTGGCCTTCCCAAGACAACACGAGAGATACTATTCATATTGTTTATACTGAAATTACCCTAAAGCTTTTACAAACATTCGAAGGTGTTTGGCCAAGCTGGTTTCAAGTTTCATGATTAACGGATTAATCATCCATTCATCCACAAACTAAGCATGCGTGGAGTTGTTGTACGCCTACAAGGGCGACAGAGGCGTGAACTAGCAGTATAAATCTATGATGAATCAACAACACAAATCTGAAGTGTGTAAAGAAAGGGTTAGAGTGAAATCCAGAATAATCCACAAAATTCAGAACAGAATTAACGTACCACATATGACGGCCAGAGTGGAAATACGGTGACCCAAGAACCCGGCCGCCGTCTGCTGTACCTCTGCAAGCAAGAAAGGCACAGAAGAGGGCGCTTCCAATGGCCGAAATGGAACACCTGTTGCGCAGCTTCCCTGAGTACATACATAGTTGCAATGAAGCCTTTTTTTTTATACGGACCTTTTCAGCGATGTTCTGCACTGGTCAACTCTTTTTTTTCGCCCAATATAATCTTTTTCTATGGACCTTTTCAACATGGAAATTATGAAGCACTAGTACTGATATTTTTCATACGAACTATTTACAGAAATTGATTTGCTCAATAACAAGCCAGTAGTGTAAAATTCACGTGCGATTTAGTGGGCTAGGGATTTTGATTACAGTAATAATTAGCAAATAATTACTGGTCGGTTTAGTTTGAACATAGGCCACTAGATTTCAAATATCAATAGCCCGAATTAGCTGTGGATTGTAGGATATGGAATGAATATAGATCAAGTTTATTGGAGGGTTGATAATGTCTTTCGAGCACAAGGTTTGGATGGATGTAACATAGAATGCAGCTCTCTTTTTATAATAGTATAGAAATGCATGTTACGACTTGCCTGTTGGAGACTAGAAATCATGAGATTTTGTTTATATATAGCGACTGGACTCGAGATGGGTCGTGGAGTAAGGCTCACGCACAAGACATGCACATAATTCACGACGTCCTAATCTGGCAAGCTCCCTATATATGTGTTGGGAAACCATGGGCTGACCTGCGATCAGCCATTAGTGGCGCCCATCCCAAACCCTAGCGGGTCGTAGCCTATAAATAGGGGTGCTATTCATTGTAAATGATTGATCGATGGATGAAGGAATAAAGAGAAGCAAGGCGTCCCCTACATCTCCATGTTCAATCTCTTATTACATTCTTATTGTTCATGCATTGTTCTTACGATTCTATGCTTGTCTACGAGGTGTCGCTCGGTGGACTACTTGACGACGGTTCCTCAACACGTTATCGGCCACGATCGACTCTTCGCATCGGAAAGGTAACCGTCGATGAGCGACACTCGTGGATTGCATCGTTTTCTAGATTGCTTTCAATTCTGCAAATTTGGCTTTCTAGATTGGTTTTCTACGGTGCAAATCCGCTCTAATCTACCGTGAGCCGACTTGAAGTCGCCGGCCAAGCCGATCGATAGATTGCTTGAAAGAGCGGATGTTGATTGCACCATAGATCATCGCATGAACAGAAATTGCATGTACAATATCGCATTGCATTGCATACACACATGAATGAACAGTATTTTTGGAAAAAACCCTCCTGTTGCACGCCACGAGAAGCGGTCGTGCGCTGCCGCCCGCCCCGCGCCCGTGGCGCCGCCGTGTCGCCGCCTTGAAGGCGCGGCGGCGCCGCCTCCGCCGGCTTCAAGCCTGACCGCGCCACGTGTGCGGCTCCAACACCGCCGGCAAGAAAAGGCGAGCACGCCGGCGAGAAGAAAGAAAAAAAAAGGAGGAAGAAGAAGGCGGCGGCGCCCCGTCGGCCGCCGCCGCCGCCTCGACCCGCGCCCTTGCCGCGCGCGCGCGGCGCCGCCGCCGCCGCAGCCTCCTCAGCCGTGCCGCCGCCGCTCGAAATACCGCGCCGACAAACCACGCCGCCGGCGCCGCATCGTCGGTGCCCGTCGGCGCGGCCACCGCGCCGCCGCCACCCGCATGATGCAGCGCCGCCGCCGTCGCTGAGCACCTCCCGCGGTCACCTCGGCGCCCGCCCGCGCGGCGCGCCGGGCCCTGCGCCGTGCGCGGCACACTCGGCCCAGGCCTCGCCGCGCCCGCTCCGTCGATCGCCCGCGGCTGCGCCCGCGCCCGCCGCGGCCGGCGCCCCACGCCCGGCCCCATGCGCCCGCGCCGCCGCGCCTTTGAAGGTGCGGTGCTGAAACCCTATGCCGTGGTTTTTAGTCGGCAGTTTTTGGGCCATGGGCCAAATAAGAAAAAAATGAATGGGGAAGGAATCGGGCCGTGGTGAAAGAAAAATTGTGAAATTACAGTTTGCAAAGGACCCACAGGAGTCGAGAAAATCACAAAGGGTTTGGCTTGGTGTGAAACTTTATATAAAGGTCCTCGGATTTCTTTGAAATTTTGTAAATTTCTTTTCCAGAACTGAAAATTTTGCAAATAAACCCTCTAAATTCTGAAAATTATGAGGAAGTTTCTTGCTAAATGAAAAAAATTGAAAAGCCCCTGAAAATTGGAAAATTACGCATAAATTTTTCTCTGCACTTGAAATTTTGCGTGTCAACTCACGAAAATTGCGAAATTTGCGAAAATACCTTTCTAGCAGAGAAAATGGTCTAAAATTCAATTTTGAATCGATTTTGCATTTGAAGCATGTTTAACTTTGTTATTGTCATTTCTATGCAATTTATGTACGCATTCTTGTTTTGATTATCGTGATTGTTTATATTGCTTTTAATCATTGAAAATAGCGATAAATCATGAAAATGCATAGAAAAATGCGGGATCACGAACCAGGAGTTGAAGAGCATTATGAGAATTTTGCAACTATCTTATGCAGATTACTAGCGGTAATCTTATGAATTTAGCATGAATATGAAGATGGCGGCATCACGAATCGGAATTGAAAAGCTGACCAGGCATGGCGATTTTGTATAAAATTTGTATCGATCTTCAGTGCAGTGGTAATGTAATCATAGATGAGCGAGAAGATGGAAAGATTTTCTACCTTTCACGAATGCGGTGCAATCGCGCAACTCTGTCAAGATGGCTACATGCGGTATGTCGAATTAATTGATATCATGCAAGTTGCGAAAACTTAGGATGATGTTCTCATAAAGAACTACATCTCGCGCCACCTAATAGCAATGGTGGCCATGAAATTGCTAGCGACTACAAGGTGATGAAGCCTCTCACGAATGAGAGGAGCAACAAGGAGTAAGGTAGTGCGTCGTGCGTTATTGATGCTTTCGGTCTAAGAAAAGGGCAAATGATAGCATGAGGCACACCTCGCCATTGCGAGCACGGAGGATCCACATCCATTAGCTGCACTTATGAATGTGAACGGCCCGATGCGACCCCATCATCCCTCCTTTGGACATCGCGGCCACGGTAGTAGCGCCCAAGAGGAGAAGATCGCGCATGGGCGATTTGGCGAAGTTCTGAATACTTCGCCTATTAGATCTAGTGCACACATTGCAATCGGATCTTTTATAGAAACTTGCAGTTTGTAATTGAAGCAGAATTTTGAATTATTGAATAATAGTTGCAAGCTCTAGCAGAGCAAAGCATTAAATTCTTATTATGAGTCTTGCAAGCTTATTTTCCGTCTTTATAATAGCAAGTTATGTTCTGATATTTGAAGTATTTTATTTATGTGTTGCTTGCTTTCTGCTACATATTAATAAAGTACATTATATTAGAACGCGTGTGGTGCCCTATGGAGGAAGTGTGCTTAGCAGGTAGCGGCACAACGAATACCATCCTGAGAGAAATGGAAATTTTTCCAGTCAATCAGCAAGAATGCTGATAAGTCTTACGACAATCGCAGGCAGCGATACTTGCATAATAGGCTCAGGAAGGGCCACAATTATACTCCCAATGGGCACAACTTTGGTCATTGAAGAAGACTTGTTGTACCCGAATCGACTAGAACTCTCAAGGATATTTGCGCTACTTGGTTTCGTGTAGAAGAAGAAGAGTATGGTATAGAATACTGCTCATTACAAAGCGTGAAGAAATTAAAAAAAATAGCATTAGAATGTCTTCCTTCATATGAAACTGGGCTATACTACACTAATATTAAGGCACCTGCGGCCTATCTTTACAAAACCGTATTTAGAAGCTCTGAACTTTTCTATCTACGGCATGATAGATTACGCGCCTAGGTCTTAGGATGATGAGAAATATAATTAACAATTCAGGGGACATAATATGAATATAAAGAATTTCCCGAATCGGAAGATTTTGTGTGTCTGCATGCATACGAAATTAATTATTAAACCTTTGCTCACGAGCGAAGGATGAAGTCTGCATTCTGGACCGTATCAAGGAGACATTTGCGGTCCTATCAGCCCTGTAAGGTCATTTAGGTATTTCATAGTGTTCATCGATGCTTCCTCGGAATGGTCGCGTATGTTTATTGTCTCACAAATCATGCTTTTGCAAAGCCAATCTCGCATGATAATTAAATTAGAAATATTTTCCTGATCATCATATGAAGTCCTGAATGGACAACGCGGAGAATTTACTTTGAAAGCATTTGATGATTATTGCATGAAAATGGGAATTAAAAGTTGAGCATTGCATGCGCATATCCACACCCGAATGGACTAGCAGAACTTTGAAGAATTGTAATTTGCCAACTACATGTTGGGGACGTGCAGTCCTGCTCGCAGCAGCTCTCATCAATTTTAGACCGTCGGCTTATAGCATCCATCCACCTATGCAACTAGCGCAATGGTCAGCACCGAAAACTACTCATCTTCGCAGGTTTGGTCGTAAGGCTTATGTACCTATACTATCACCGCATGAATATGCAATGGGTCTTCTCAGAAGTCAGGATATCGTTGGTTATGAGACAGACATCCAAAATCAAGTATTTGGACCATAAGATGGAGATTTTAATAATGCGGGTTATTGGTAGTACATTAGATGAGGTTATTTTCCGTCATTAGGGAGGAAATCAACCCTTGATGATAATGTCGGAAATAATTGAAGTCTAGAAGACATTTGAAGTCCAAAGATAATTGAAATCTATGCATATGACCGAGCACTAGTGAAGCAAATGAAGTCCGAAGATAATTGCGATCCAGGAAAATAATTGAATTGAAGTCTAGAAGACAATTGAAGTCCGAAGATAATTGATTTGCAAGTATTAGTGAATCAAGCTGCGGACTACTTTAGTGATTTGAAGAAGCGTGAATAAGTAGCATTTGCTGCAAGCAATGCACGGAGAGGTTGAAATACCAATGAAGTTATCCTAATCCCGTCCGAGGCCTCGAATAAAGGCGAGAACTCCGGTCCCTCGAATCCAAAGTAACCGGGGCCTTTGGTGAAAAAGGATAAGAAGGACTTGACACAGCCGATCACCGAAGTGCCCCGAACCAGAAGGGGAGCCAGTTGAGACCTGGCATCGTTATGGAACCTTCAGAAAATAATTGAACATCCCCATGAAGGGAGACATCAGCATGGATGTGTGCGCACACATCGGAGCTGGAAAACTAAAGGGACTTGCCCCGCAATTGGAAGCAGCGGTGAGCAAGTAGAAGCATTAAAAGAATCGCCCTTTGAAGAAATAGTTATAAACTTTATGACCTCGAGAGAACCTTTGAATATTACAACAGCCAATGTCGACACTTACTTTGCAAAGAAACTTGCCACAATCATCAATCTTGATCCAGCACGCATCGCTCGATAAATGAAAGAAAAGATCAGATTGAGAAGATTGGGGAAGGCAATCGAACTGAATTATTCTCTCCGAATAAAAACGTTTAGGCACATAGCGCACGTCTCCCCTTGTGCACCCCGTAGGGTACAAGTGGGTATTTTGTTCGAAAGAGAAATGAAAAGAAGCAAGGCTCGTTGTACAAAGTTTCACTGAACATCCAGAAGATGATTATGAAGAAACCTATTCCCCGGTCATGGCGAAACCCCTTTAAATATTTATCTCAATGGCGGTGAACTTGAAGTTAGAAGTGAAATTGATGGATGAGGTACCGACATACCTTTATGAAATATTGGATTCGGACTTTTATATGAAGATACTGAATGTATCAACGTCCGAACCAAAGCAGAGCAAATAGAAACATGTACATTGTGAAACTCGAGAAAGTCATTATGCGAACTTAAGCAATCGAGCGAATGTGGTATAATCGCAGGCGACTTTCTATGCAAGAAAGGCTACGAACAATGAGAATAATCTCTGTGTATTTATCGGCGATCCCAGAATGGATTTTGTATAATCTCGAGTATGAAGATGATCTGAATATCATCAGACCACGAAGGACATTAAGAAAGCAAGCTCTTACAGGTCGGAGTTGAAATGAAAGATTTGGGTGAAAACCAAATATTGCGAGCTTGCGACTTAGGCATGCCCTAAAGAGGTATTAGTGCATTAGTCACCTACACTCGAAGGTGTTAGAAAGGTTCGACTTTGCAAAGGCATACCCTTTGAAAATGTCAATGGTCGGGAGACCTTTGCGGCCAAGACAAAGACAATGCAGTCCTAAAGAAGAGGGGAGGAAGTCACGGGACCGAATTCCCCTTTGAAGTGCAATAGAAGCACTAATGTATTTAGCAAAGCTGTACTAGAGCAGACATTGTATTTCTTTGTGATCCTACTAGCAAGGTATAGTCACGGAACCTACCAAAGGCATTGGCGGGGAATAAAGGACATCTTAGATACCTCCAAAGAAGCAAAGAATTTAGTCATTCTATAGAAAGAACCAAGACCTAACTATGAATAGCAATGCGGATACTGGTACTTGTAGGACCATACGGCAAGACAAGCAGGCTATGTATTCCTATGTGGTGGAAATGCAATTCCATGAAAACGTCTAAGCAAAGTCTTGTATCGACTACAACGAACCACTGGAAATAATAGCATGCGAGGCCTTCTGAGATTGTGTTTGGCTTGACGGATGATTCACCACATCCATGATCATGTGGATTGAATACCGCTCTAACCTCCACTATTATCTATGAAGATAAATGCACTTGTGTTGCACAAGTCGAGATGAGTTATGTGAAGAATTCCCTCACAAAGCATATCAACCCCAAGTTCTTCTATGCTCATGAATTGCAAAAGATGAGCGTATTTAAAATCTTGCATACTAAGTCGTGTGAGAATCTTGCGGATTTATTCACTAAGTCACTTCAGTCTAACATTGAAAGATGCATCGTGAATTGGAATGATGAGACTTAGAGAAGTCACGAGTCGGGGAGAACCTTCACGAACTCATTATTAAAGCTTGATTATGAAGATCAGTACCCAAAGAATAAATCTAGGAGATTAAATGAAATTGGGTGGATTGTACTCTTTTCCCTTGTGAGTTTTCTGAAGTTTCTCGGCCAAGGTTTTTAATGAGGCAATTCGTGCATCACAATGACGTGTATCATGTACTCTTTCTCCAAATTTTCCCCTTTGGGTTTTTATGGAGTTTGTGAGACATGGACATGAAGGATGGGTGCCCAAGGGAGTGTTGAAACCATGGGCTGACCTGCGATCGACCATTAGTGGCGCCATCCCAAACCCTAGCGAGTCGTAGCCTATAAATAGGGGTGCTATTCATTGTAAATGATTGATCGATGGATGAAGGAATAAAGAGAAGCAAGGCGTCCCCTACATCTCTGTGTTCAATCTCTTATTACATTCTTATTGTTCATGCATTGTTCTTACGATTCTATGCTTGTCTACGAGTGTCTTTCGAATTTGGACTACGTGACGGTTCCTCAACAATATGAACAGAAAGGGATCTTGAAAGTGATATATGTCTTCTCATAAAAACAAAGGAATATAACAATATAGAAAACAATTGATGGTATCTGTCCCGTATTGTGTTCTTCGTCAAAACTATTTATTTTTTACTACATTTATATAATAAATACAAACAACGATGAGATTCAATGTAATTGGAATTACAATTAAAATATAAGAGATTAGGAAGTGGGCCACGCCTACTATTATATCCTTATGGGAAGAGCCGACCCAACTTGGGGTGGCGGTGGAAACCCTCCCTAGCCTCCACTGCACTGGGCCGCCCGGTAGTGCGCTGCCAGCGTCACCCATCCCTGCATGCGTGCGCGCCTCCTGCTGCTTTGGTCTTTGCTGCTTTGGCGCAAGCAAGGAAAGGAGGAGGAGTTCCAGCAAGGAGGGGACAGCAAGAAGAAAGAAGGGAGGAAGGAGAAGGAAAGAGAAGAAGAATGCTAGAGTTTCGCACTCCCTCGTCGATTTTCATCCAATTTTTGTGGGTAACGAGCTGAACCTTACAGAGGGATTTTGGAGTAGCTCCGTCCATATTCATTACTTCTACATATTAGGAAAGTTGTATATAATTTCCTAAGCTTTCCAAGGAGTCCATGATCATTAATTGGATAAGCAGTTGAAAAGTTATGACATCGGAAGTACTACTGCCCAGTTTTCAGTCATCATTGACAGCAGTTGTGTAGTTTGCTTAATTACGTGTATTAGATGTTGGAATTAAATTATTGGCGTAACTAATTTTAGCTAGATAATTCTCTATAGTTTCCATAAGTTGTATGGTTTACTATTTTTCATGTTGTAGGAAAATAGATACAAAATTGTGAATTCTACCATTTTGTTAAGTTCCAGAATAACCTTTGGGGTTGAAAATGGGGAACTAGGAAAATAGATACAAAATTGTGAATTCTACCATTTTGTTAAGTTCCAGAATAACCTTTGGGGTTGAAAATGGGGAACTAGATGGCAAAATCAGTGATATGCGTAACTAAGAAATTTTGAACAATTTCGTGTAGATTCCAAATAATATAGAGTTTGCTATAGTTGGAGTCCAAAAGCAAAAGTTATGAACATTTGGTCACCGGGACAGCGGATAGGTTGTTTGGTGGTTGAGTTAAGTGCGTTGGGTTTGCGCGTAGGTGCGATAGTGTACTGTTTGATAATTGTGTACTGTTGTGTCATGTTTTGAGATGTATTATTAGTGTTTGTCCAAGGAGTGTTGCTTGAGTTGGTCTTGCCTTTGCAAGTCCCGATTTTAAGTGGCAAATAGACAAGTGCATGGTATGGCGGTGACAGCGGTTTATCGACTCTTGTCTTTACAATTGAATTGATATGATAATTGTTTATGCTTTATTATGCATATTTAAAATATCATGATAATGATGATATGACATGATGATGACATGACCATAGGAATAACATGGTAATGATGATAATGGTTAACGTTGATGATTAATGAACATTGTTGCATCGTTTGCATTGCATCGAGCTAGGGCGGTGAGTCTTGCCATGTATATTAGCTAGTCAGGTGTGTTCTTGATAAAATCCTCTGAGCTAGGGACTCCATGGGCTAAAGGATAGACCTCATAGGATGGGGGCAGAGTGTGTCATCGACACGTGAACACTCTGTTATATCGGTATTAGTTGAGAAAGGTGCATTGAACATTTCCATACATGAAAAGATGATAATGAGAACTGAGTACATGAAATATGCGAATGATTTTTGAACATGCTTACGATAATGATGATGATTTAAATAAATGATAAGTTGTTGTTTATTATTCTATTTTGTACTTGTTCAGTCATAGACTCACCCTTGCTTTGTTGTTGATTTTAGACGACCAGTGAAGATGATATGCATGGGATGGAGTAGTACATGTGCATCACATGCAATTATCATGCATATACATTATTTATTTAGAGTGCTTTTATTAAATCAGTGACATTGATTATTTCTGTTGGCGTCAGGGACTCTCGTCTGAGCGGACAAATAAGAATATAAAGAAAAATGGAGATTGCTATCTATTCGCGGAGGACTTAAAATAGTGATGTATATTGCAAAGAGTATGCTCGATTACGGGGAGAATGATTGTGAATAAGCGTGGGCGAGTGCGGATTGGGATCGGATTACAAAGGCACATAAGTTTGAGTTCTTATAGTCTACAAAGCGTCGGCGGTTTGTTGTAGTGATGTCACAGCCCCAGCTATTAAAATGGATTATAATGCATCTCACTAACATGCATTATCAAATTCAAATCATTTCATAATATATTGCACTTGGAAAATCTATTAAAAACATGAACATACCCTTCAAAGTTTGAATTTCAATTCAAAACAGTAATAAAAAGTTTTGATCATCGTCTGGAAATAATTTATTCAAATACTAAATTAATTATTGTGAATAAATATAATTTTTCCAGAATTTTGGGAACTAGTTTGAACCTAATTAAAATTCAAACAACATTCATAGACATACAACATGTTTGAATTTAAATGTCACAAATTATAACATGAACAGTGGGGTTTCATAATTTTTATGGGAACTATATACTCCCAAGAACCCCCACAAATTATTTCATGATTTTAGGGAATTTATTTCTAATTATAAACCCCTGTCAAAGTTGCTAGACAGATTTTAAATCCCAGTCAAACTTGAAAAACCTAAACCCGACTCATTGTTCCTCGCCAGGAGCCCGGCGCGCGGTCGAGCCTAATCAACTAAACGCACCTCACGTGAGCCGTCCGATGGGAACTCGGCGGCGAGATTGCGTACCTTCGCCCGCACCACTTAACCTCTTTAAACCTCAACCTTCCGATCGAGATCTAACGGCGGCTGTTGGACCACGTCCTCCCTCCTACGTGCGAGCAGAGCGGCGGACCGGTGGGGCGTGTTGTCGGACCGTCGTCTACCTCGGTGGCGCTCGGGCATCTAATGCCACGCTGGCGGCGGCTCGGCAGCGCGCAGGCGGCGCCGAGCACGCCGTCAATCCACCGCTTGGCGGTCCCGAGCTCGCTCATCTAACGCCGCCTCACTCCGTCTCTTCCCGCGCATAAGACCTTTCGGCACCTTTCTTCCTCACTCTTCCTCTCGGTGGCGAGGAAGGGAAGCTCTCCGTGCTCATCTCTACGGTAAGCTTCCTCGGGTGATCTCACACTTCTCTACCCTCCATGTCATTTCCATTTTGCTCATCCCGGCTCCTATCTTTGCTTGTAGCCACGGTTCATCTTCGTGCTCGACTCACGGCGAGCAGCGCCACCACGGACACACTGTGCATTCTTCGTGTCCGGGAGGTATTATCTTCAATCCACCGCGTCACCTTGCATGCCTTAGCTCACTAATCAAAACCCTAACTCTATTTGGACATTGCACGGCAGTGTGCGTGTATTGGAAGATTTGATCTTTTCGGCCATATACGAACCCTTCATCTCCTACCTTGTTCCGTAAGCTCCTCTTGATTCCTTGCTCCTAGAGTATCCTCTGTGGATCTTTGAGCTATACCTAGCTCTCGATTACCTCCTTTTGGCTTTAGGCATCCTCTCCACGTGAAGCCCTTTTTGCGCACTTGTCTTCTCGTGCGTAAATCCTTGCTCCGACCATCTCCAAGCTTCCCGAGCTTCCATCTAGCTCGAGTAACTTCCACTTAGTCCCTAGGGCTGGGCACAGCGCTTGGTTGTCATTTGCGGCTGTACATCACTGTTGCACTTTTGCCGTAAGAGTCACCTCAGTTCATCTCCGGCTGGCAGCGCGTGCTGGTAGCTCGGTAAGCGAGACCACATGCTTATGATGCGCAAGACTATTGCGGAGCTAATGCGACAATGTAACATCCCAAATTTCTGAGCTTAAAAATCTTTTAAATAGTTAGCAGGGAAAAATTCACCATTTGGATTTATTTGAATTTAACGCAAAAGCTTAATATTGGACTTTACAATCAAAAACATTTAATGTGAATAATCCCAACATGAACAATAGCTAAAACTATTTTATTTGGGTTCTATGTGCTCAGATATATTTTCTAGATTTTTCTAGAATTTTTCTGAGTTCATTTGCTAATTTCTATTGCCTATTTGAATTTCTGGTATTTTCTAAATTAGAAAAACTAATTAAAATCTCGGAAATCTTCTTGGGCCGAATCTCTCCGGCCCAACTTCTATTCCCGCGCTCGCCAGCCTTCAGCCCACGTGCCGTGTGCCGCCTGTGCAGCGAGTGGACCCGCTGTCGACTCTCTCTCTCTCCGCGCGCCCGCTCACTCTCCGCCCTTGGATCAAGCATGGACGGCTAGATGCGCGTGAGGCAACCAGACGGTCCGAATGCTCCTTTGATTGTGGACCGTTCGATTAGATCTGGACGGTCAGATCTTAAGTCTGCTTCGTGACCGCACCACTTTCGCACGCGCCGTATCCTAACCCTAGCCGCTGACATGTGGGCCCCGCTTGCCGCGTCAGCTTCGTCTTCGTCGCGCCTTCTTCTCCGCGTTCGAGTCGGAGCCGCTCGCCATTGCCGTCTTCTAGAAGCTCAATCCGACAACGGACTTCCCTAACTAAAAACCTCCGGATTTCTTTGCCAAACTCTATCTCTAATCTTCCGCGCCGTGTCGCCTCAATCGGGATCGAAGCAGAACTCTATCTCCGTTTCCCTCTCGTGCTCATCTCGGACTCCTTTTTAGGGTTTCATGCGCGCCGCCGGACCCAGAGCTCCTATAAATAGGACCCGGGATCGCTTGAACACCGCACCAAAACCCCAACCCTAGATCACCCGAGAGCCCCTACGCGCGCCGTTGCTTGGTTTTGGTTTTCAACCGCAAGGTCTCGGTGAGCTTTTCCGCGCCCGTCGGTCGCGAGCTGTTGTTGCACCACCGACATCGCCACGAGCATAAGCAACCTCTGGTACACTTGGCGGAGCATCGCGGAACTCGGTCCGACAAATACCGGTGCTCCTCGCTTAAGCGTCGCGCCACGCCATCCCGGGTGCCTCGCGCTCGTGAGTGCACCATCCGGTTCGCAATAACAAGGCTTCTGGTACCATTGGACCTCGCCGAGCGCCGCCGATCGCGCGTTGCCGTGCGGTCGAGCGCGCGCCGTTTTGCCGTCATCCACGTCGGCGCCAGTCGGCCCGTGCGCAGCGTGGCGGCCGGTGGCGCCGGTCGGCGTCACGTGCGCGCCACGCGGCGATCTCTGGGACCTCGAGTCGAGCTCGGTGGACTTAGTCCACCGTGAGCCCGACCTCGACATGTGGGTCCCATGTCGATGAATCTTTATTTATCTTTTCCGAAATCACGGTGGCGCCGACTTGCGCAATAATCTGATTTTCTTTGGGAAAATAATTGGAAATTCATGAAATCTTGATTTTGACATTTTATGTATTTTCAATCTTCAAAGGTCATAACTTTTGCATCCTAACTCAGATTGAGCCCATTAAAATTTCTAAATTTGTCTAAATTCGAGATCTACCTAATTATTATTTTATTTAATTTTTGGAGTTTGTTTTGCCTCTGTTATTTATTTGTTTTGGTTGTTTAAGCCGTTTGTGCGTGAGCGTCGATACTTGGGGTTTTCATCGAAGAAGGCTTCAACCAAGTTCAAGACCAGTACATAGACCTATTCCAAGGCAATTTATACCTTTGATCATGTTGAATCCCAGTTTTCAAAATTACTTTGATTTAAATTATTGCATTTACTTTAAGTAATTATTTAAATACTTTTGGGTTTAGCTATTAATCCAATTTGTTATATCCACTTTGTCTATTGTATGTCATAATCTTTTGTCACCCTAGATTGGTTCATATTTAGTTGGTGCTATGGTATTACCAACGTGGGTTGGTTAGTCTGAGTAGATTGCTTAGCCATGCTACAAGTCATCATCTCATGTGAGTCTGAGTTATGAAATTGACTAAGTGACTATGGGCGTGTGATAAAGCCGTGTGTCTTGTGTGCTATTACTCGTGATGGCATGTGTTGCACTAAACCAAGCTGGGTGGTAAAGATTTAGACCGAGGCAAGTGGTGGATCTTTGTGAACCAGGTGGCTTTGTGATTGGGTTTTATCTGTGTGGTTTAGCTAGAAAAGCTGGAAGTCTTGCCTTGGTCAATTAAGGACTTAACTTTGTGCGCCATTGAACTGAGCTATATCATGCGACCACATGTGCAGTGACATGCCTAACTTAGTAGGTTACTGGAGTTTCAACATTGGGGTTCGGTGGATAGGTTAAGCTTTGTGATACGGGATGTGTGAATAAGAACGTCAATGTTGAGACGAAGTTGCCCGAACTGTTTTATTACGATTAGTGCTAGCTCTTGTTGGAGATATGCCTAGAGGCAATCATATTGATGATGATATTTCATTGTATCCATGATTTAATAAATGTTCCTTGAATATTGCCTTTGTGTTGATTAACAAGTATGTGACTTGTTTGTGAAACTCTTTACTTGTATGGTTATTCTAAAGTTGTCCCTAGTCGGAGTTCATGTGAGGACACGTGAATGATGGATTAGCACATGTATCGGTTGATGACCATGTTTCACGGTCATAGACATGGAGATGTCAAACCAATAATGTGGACACATGTTTAGAACATGGGGTTGGACCGACCCAACATGAGACATAGTAATTATTCTTATGGTTCTCTCTACACAATGTGTGCGCCTTGTCCTTAGACACGAGATTGTCGTATGTACTTGAGATGTGAATCGACCTACTTAGGGCTATCAAGCGCTACTCCAGTGAATTGGGTAGTTATAAAGGTAGCTTCGGGTTTGTCATGAAGCATCTGCGAGGCATGAGTCGATCGAGATGGGATTTGCCCTCTCTGCAGAGAGAGATATCTCTGGCCCTCGAGTGATCGGATCCGTAAATGCATGGCCATGCTACTTAAGGTTAAGAGTTAACCTAGTAAGGGATTAGGATCACGGGATCGAAAGAGTGGTCGACTTGGAGCTCATTGAATATCGTGAGGCAAAGGGATTGGCATGTACATAACGTTGTGATGGTTCGTCAGATATGATCTTTACGTATGTTTAGGAGTTGGCACGTCTTGCTAGAGGCCGCTACCAACTATTGACCAAGTATGTGTACTCGCGTCATGTCTAAACATATGTGAACCATAGGTCACACACTTATAAGGCGGAAGCCTAATGGATTGGATCGAATTAGGTGGGCATTGAGTCCTAATGGGCCTCTATTCGTAGAAGCCCATTATAAGACGTCTATAAAGGAGGAGCGGCGGTTGGTTGAGGTTGAGTTTTTCGTGACATCCTCAAACCACGGCGCCACCCTCCCGCCCTAGTCGCTCGCGCGGATCTAGTAGTCCGCGTGCGTCGCTTCCTCCGTGCGATGTGGATACCTTTGAGATTTGCATGCGTGGCGTTGGGACGAACCGCAAGAAAGGAGGCGTGCGTGGGCCGCGGCGCGGCGAGGAAGTAGTCGACTACTGCGCTGACGTCTTGCATCAGCGATGCGACTACACCGCCCGACGCGTCGCATCAACTTCCTTTGCTGCGTCTAGTGGTAAGACCGTGATCTATAAGCTGCGGTGATCTTGGTTTGGGTAGAATTTTTAATTTGCGCTAGTGTAGCCTACCCGTTTCCCTCTGATGGTATCAGGCGGTTCTTTGTCATGTTATAGGTTCGGGTGATTTGCATATGGCGATATGTAATCGGTATGATCGATGTGATCGATTGTATAGTTACGTAATGGATTGATCTGGTTTCGTGATCATGCGCTAAGGTCGTGAAACAACATACCCCTACGGTCGGATTCGCCATCGGGGTGAAGCGGTGACACGTAAAACCGATTGCGGAATGCGAAGATCAATATGATTGATCGAATCGAACCTAGATTAATAATCGATGTACCGTGATCATCTTTGCTAAGGTCGTGAAACAACATACCCCTACCGGTCGGATTCGCCATCGGGGTAAGCGATGACACGTAAAACCGGTTGCGGCATGCGAAGATCGATACAAATTGGTGAATCGGACCGTAGTCGATTTGTGGTAAATATGATTTGCCGATCAAAATCCTATGTAAAAATTGCATAGATGGATCTCTGTTTTTAATTTCCGGACGCCGGAGATACCGCGGCGCGCCCCGAACCCGAGAAACCCCTCGACCCCTATCCATTAGTGCGATTCTATGCATAAACTTGTTTTTGCGGGATGTATGTGACGATATGGCCTAATGTGTATGTGATGCATGTTTGTAATATTTGCATGACTGCGTAGTCGAGTGCGGCAACACAGTGGAGCCATTGTGTTGCCAAGTATTGTATTAACGGCTGCGTGCCGACTTGTGATGATTCCTAGTATCCATGTATTTTATTACTAGCTGTTATGAGTAATAGCTTATAGTAGTACTCGGAGGACACATCACTTGGAGGATGGCACACATGAACCATGGAGATGGAGATCATCATGGTGGACAGATTCTATGGCGATGGAGATCACCATGAGAAAATGGGCCATCTTGAGTCTGGCTTGTGTGAATGTTATTCCTATTGTTTTACTCCTATGCATGTTTGAATGGTAGAAGTATAGCGATCCCTCACAAAATGTTAAGTTAAACATATGCCCTCCCAATTAAACTTTGCACCATCCCATGTCTTGTAAATTGATGGTGGGTCTATAAAATTAGGGCACCATCAACTTTCCTTGACTAGATGGGTTTGTATCGGATACTTACATGCATAAGGTTGGTGAACTTAACAAGGTTATCATAAAGGTTATGGGCCTTGGGGCATAAAGGTTGAGGCGCGGGGCATAGAGATGTCACCCAACAACAAGAGTCATATAGAGATATGATTAGCAAGGTGTTGCTTACGAAGTACCTTGTTTCCTAGCGGTGATGCAAAAGCTCACTAGTAGACTCGTTAATTGCGGATCTTGAATCGCTAAGAATCAACGAGAGGATGTTGATTTTAGTAGGAGTACATTCTATTAAATTTGTTTAATACTGATTTACTCTATCATGGTTTTATTTGTCTTAGTATTTTGCATTTCCTATTGTAGATCAATGGCATCTAGCAACCACGCACACCCTTTGCTTTTGATCGATTCTTGAAGAGAAATTAAATGGAACAAACTATTAGGTTTGGTCCGTAACGAGAATTGTTCGGGCGTGATAAAAAGAAAACGTTAGACACCCCAATCCCGAGAAGAACACGCAAATAATCGCGCTTTCTTTGTTAAAAATGCCTACAAGAAAGCATGTGATGACTCTCTTGAGATTAGTTGTCTTATGCTTGCATGCATGGAACCGACCTTCAAAAGCGGTTTGAGGATCGAAGCGTATGATATGATCATAGCGCTTAAGTACATGTTCGGCATACTGGCCAGACTGAGCGGTTCAATGTCTCTAAGGCTTTTGGAATGCAAGTTATGAGAAGGTGCACCAGTAGGCCCACATGTGATCAAAATGGTTGGTTCTGATCGGACTTTGGATAAACTTGGTTTTCCAATTGGCCAGAGTTGGCAAGCGATTTCATTTAGCGTCTCTTCCACCTAGCTATGGGCATTTCATTTGAACTACCATATGCATGGGCGGATAAGGGCCTTAATGAGCTTTGTGGGATGCTCAAAAGCAGAGAATGACATTAAGAAGTGTGCGTGGCCTAGCCATGTGATGGCTGTGCAGAACAAGTCTAGCTTCAAGAAAAAGGGTAAGAAGCCATGGCCAAAGAATAAGGGTAAGGTTAAAGATATGATCTCGAAGCCAACGCCTAAGCCTAATGCTGGACCTGGAGCTGAGACAGTATGCTTCTATTGTAAAGCGCCCTTTGGAAGAAGCGCAAGAAGTACATGGATTAGATGAATGCAAGAAGAAATTTGAAGTAAGACTTCCACCCATGGTACACTTGTCATAAATGTTTTAGACATTTTCTCATGATTCTCCTATTAACTCTTGGGTATTTGATCTGGATCGGTTGCTCACATTTGCAACTCGATGCGAGGCTAATAAAGTAGAGGAGTCGCAAGAGGTGAAGTTGATTTTAGCGTCGGGAATAAAGCAAGGGTTCTTTGCGTTGACCATCGGAACCATGCAACTTCACTTCCTTCAAGATTTATTATGGAATTGAATAATTGTTATTATGTTCCTAGTATGAGTGAAACATTTTATCCCCCTCATGTTTGATGAGAGATGGTTATTCATTTGCAAGTAAAGACAATGGTTGTTTGATCTCTAAAATGGAATGTTTATGGCTTTCGCCCATTGTGAATGGGTTATTTATTTTAAATCTTGATGATGCGCCTATCTTTAACATAAATGCTAAAGACTTGACCTAATGATTTGAATCCCACCTCGTTTGGCATTGTCGTTTGGGTCACATAAGTGAAAAGCGCATGAAGAAGCTCCATCTTGATGGTCTTCTAACCGTTTGATTTTGAATCATACGAGACATGTGAAGCTTGTTTGCTTGGTAAGATGACCAAATCACCTTTCAAAGGTTCTTTTGAGAGGGCGTCGGACTTGTTGGAAATCATACATGCGATGTATGTGGACCAATGAGCACGATTGCTAGAGGTGGATTTCATTACTTCATAACTTTCGATGATTTTAGTAGATATGGCTATGTCTACTTAATGAAGCATAAGTCGAAACTTTTGAAAAGTTCAAAGAGTTCCGAATGAGGTTGAAAATCAGCGTGCCAAGAAAATTAAGGCTCTGCGATCGATCGTGGTGGCGAGTATTTGAGTCATGAATTTAGTAATCATCACGAAGAGTTGCGGAATTGTTCCCGACTAACACCGCGGAGCGCCTCAAAGAAAGCGGGGTATCGGAAAATGTCGGACCTTGTTGGACATGGTTCGATCGATGATGAGCGATCAGTTACCATTATCCTTTTGGGGTTACGCTCTAGAAGCGGGCAGCTTTCACACTTAATAGGTACCGTCTAAATCCGTAGTTAAGACACCATATGAGATATGGTAGGAAGAGTCACGATTTGTCTTTTCTAAAGATTTGGGGATGTGAGGCGTTTGTCAGCGACTCTGATCGGACAAGCTCACACCCAAGTCGGATAAATGCATTTTCGTGGGATATCAGAGAAACCTTTGGATATTACTTCTACAACCGACTAGAGGGCAAAGTGTTTGTCGCTCGAGTGGTGTTTTCCTAGAGAAAGAGTTTCTCAACGGGAGACAAGTGGAAGAGCAGTGCGGCTTGAAGAAGTTCAAGATGAACCAATCGGGAAGACTCGACGAATGATGCCCATGTGGCGAACAAGTTGAGAACCCATGGCAAAGGAAGCACCACCACCACGAAGGTCGGAAGGCTCGCAATGCGCGAGATATATTATTGTTAGACAATGATGAGCCTCGACCTATCACGGAAGCAATGATGGACCAGGACTACGAGAAATGGCATAGTGCCATGAGATCCGAGATAGCATCCATGGGAGACAATCAAGTTTGGAATTTGGTTGACACTTTGTTGGTGTTAAAACCATAGAGTGCAAATGGATCTATAAAAGGAAGGTTGATATGGATGGAAATGTTCATATCCATAAAGCTCGACTTATCGCAAAAGGTTTCGGCAAGTTCAAGGAGTTGACTACGATGAGACTTTCTCACCTGTAGCGATGCTTAAATCAATACGGATCATTCTAGCTATTCTTTGCATATTTCGACTATGAGATATGGCGGATGGATGTCAAAGCGGCTTTCCTTAATGGAAATTTAACCGAGGGCGTGTATATGATACGACCGAGGGTTTTGTCGATCAAACAATGCTAGAAAAGTATGCAAACTTCAAAAATCCATTTATGGATTGAAGCAAGCATCTCGGAGTTGGAACATTCGTTTTGATGAAGTGGTCAAAGGGTTTGACTTCATCAAAAGCGAAGAAGAATCTTGTGTTTACAAGAAGACAAGTGGGAGCTCACTCGTATTTCTAATCTTATATGTAGATGACATATTCTTGATTGGAAATGATATTCCTATGCTCGAGTCCGTTAAGACCTCCTTTGAAAAATAGTTTCTCAATGAAGGACTTAGGGAAGCGGCATATATTTTGGAGTATTAAGATCTATAGAGATAGATCAAAAAGGCTAATAGGATTAAGCAGAGTACTTACATTGACAAAGTGTTGAAGCGGTTCAACATGGAGGAGGCAAAGAAAGGGTTCTTGCCCATGTCTCATGGCATAAATCTTGGCAAGACTCGGTGTCCTTCGACAAGCGATGGCGAGATCGCATGAGTAAGATTCCATATGCTTGGCCATTGGATCTATCATGTATGCTATGATGTGTACTCGCTTGATGTTTCCTATGCTCTAAGTGTTACGGCGGATACGGTGATCCGGTGAGAGTCAACTGGACAGCGATTAAAAACATCCTCAAGTATTTGAGAAGAACTAAGGATGTGTTCTAGTCTACGGAGGTGAGGAAGAGCTCGTTGTAAATGGTTACACCGATGCAAGCTTCCAAACCGACAAAGATGATTACAAATCGCAATCGGGTTTTGTGTTCCTTTTGAGCGGTGGTGCGGTAAGTTGGAAGAGTTCAAGCGGAGACGTTGCGACTCTACAACGGAGGCCGAGTACATTGCGCTTCACGAGCGGCAAAGGAAGGTGTTTGGATAAGGAAGTTCATAAGCGAACTAGGTGTGGTTCCTAGTGCGTGCGATCCTGCGGATCTTTCTTTGTGATATGGTGGGGCCATTGCGCAAGCCAAGGAGCCGAGAATCACCAAAGAACAAACACATATCTGCGGTTTCATCTCATTCGAGAGATCCTTGTCGAGGAGATTTAAAGATATGCAAAATACACACGGTTTGAATATTTCGAGATCCTTTGTGAAGCCTCTCCCACTGACCTAAGCATGAGGCGCACACAAGAGCTATGGGTATTAGATATCTTCTAGATTGACTCTAGTGCAAGTGGGAGATGTTGGAGATATGCCCTAGAGGCAATCATATTGATGATGATATTTCATTGTATCCATGATTTAATAAATGTTCCTTGAATATTGCCTTTGTGTTGATTAACAAGTATGTGACTTGTTTGTGAAACTCTTTACTTGTATGGTTATTCTAAAGTTGTCCCTAGTCGGGTTCATGTGAGGACACACGTGAATGATGGATTAGCACATGTATCGGTTGATGACCATGTTTCACAGTCATAGACATGGAGATGTCAAACCAATAATGTGGACACATGTTTAGAACATGGGGTTGGACCGACCCAACATGAGACATAGTAATTATTCTTATGGTTCTCTCTACACAATGTATACGCCTTGTCCTTAGACTCCGAGATTGTCGTATGTACTTGAGATGTGAATCGACCTACTTAGGGGCTATCAAACGCTACTCCGTGGCGGGTAGTTATAAAGGTAGCTTCGGGTTTGTCATGAAGCATCTTTGCGAGGCATAGTCGGTCGAGATGGGATTTGCCCTCTCTACCGAGAGATATCTCTGGGCCCCTCGAGTGATCGGATCCGAAATGCATGGCCATGCTACTTAAGGTTAGAGTTAACCTAGTAAGGATTCGGATCACGGGATCGAAAGAGTGGTCACTTGGAGCTCGATTGAATATCGTGAGGCAAAGGGATTGGCATGTACATAACGTTGTGATGGTTCGTCCGGATATGATCTTTCACGTATGTTTAGGAGTTGGCACGTCTTGCTAGAGGCCGCTACCAACTATTGACCAAGTATGTGTACTCGCGTCATGTCTAAACATATGTGAACCATAAGGTCACACACTTAGGCTGAAGCCTAATTCGGATTGGATCCGACTAGGTCAGGCATTAGTCCTAATGGGCCTCTATTCGTAGAAGCCCATTATAAGGGCGTCTATAAAAGGAGGAGCAGTGGGCGCGGCTGGTTGAGGTTGAGTTTTTCGTGACATCCTCAAACCACGGCGCCACCCCTCCCACGCCCTAGTCGCTCGCGCGGATCTAGTAGTCGGCGTGCGTCGCTTCCTCCCGTGCGTGTGGATACCTTTGGGCGCGCATCGTGGCGTTGGGACGAACCGCAAGAAAGGAGCTGTACATGGGGCGCGCGGCGAGGCGAGGAAGTAGTACGACTACCGCCGACGTCTTGCATCAATCGATGCGACTACTGCGCCCGGCGTCTTTGCATCAACTTCACGCACCGCGTCTAGTGGTAAGACCGTGATCTATAACTGCAGTGATCTTGGTTTACGGGTAGAATTTTTAATTTGCGCTAGTGTAGCCTACCCGTTTCCCTACAGCTACACTAGTTGTATCGTGTGGGTAAAGTGTACAAACCTCTGCAGAGTGTTAATCAATCTATTCGAATAGCCGCGTCCTCGGTCATGGACAACGCTCGGGGATTTCACATGAGGGGTAGTGTTCATAAAATGTGGGATTGGGAGCTGTGTGATCTCAATCATATGGCTGTGTGAATCAATCAGTTTAGCTGTGTGTCTTTGTGGAAACAACTGTTAAATTAATATTGCTTATTTGTTTTACATTATGCTTTCAATCTATTATTCATATTCAATTGCAAATGTTGCATTTCTGCAAAATAACCACAGAAGCCATTCCTTTGGAATAAGCCTGCATCTATATATTGCATTCTGTGGTATGATTTGCGAGTACGGTTGTGTACTCACGCTTGTTGTAAAACTTGCGTCCAAACCTCTGATGGAGGAGTCTTCACCGCTTTCGAGGAGGAGTTTGTGGAAGAAGGTTGATCGCTAGGTCATTGATCGATCGGTTGCTGTGGTGTCTTGATTGGAGTTGCAGGAGTTTATTTCGTTCCATTTGATATTTCTTTAGTGTTAGCCTGCGTGGCTTAATAAGTTGTAACCCAGACCTTAAGGTCAAAACTCTAAGTTGTTACTCAAACTATTCGTTTATGTTATATTTATTTGGTGTGGATTGATATTCACCTATGTTACCATTGTGTGCACTAGCATGATCTGGACTAGTCACGAGAATACAGAGGGTCAGTGCATTTTGGGTCCCGGAGGTGGTATCGAGCCATCTTGTGTAGTCTTGACCTTAGTTAGATCGGCCGTTTTTAGAGAGTCCAAATTATTTTCTAAAAGAAAACTAACTTGCAAGAGTAACCTATTGCTTAACTCCTCTCATGTCTCTCTAGACTCATCTATTGCTAAGAATTTTCCCCTCTCTCATTGTTTTTAAGTTGCTCTTACAGTTAAATGCTGTCTTGACAGATGCCTGCATATGAGACCTATGGTGAGCGTTGTGGAGGTTATGCCTCCAGAACTTTGGAAGCTTCTGTAGGTACTTGGAGGTTTTGATCGTCCGTTGTCGAGAAACAAGCTGGATGGTGGATGTACATAAGCGGGTGCGATCGTTGTTTGACGATCGCCGGGATGAACACCAAGGCAAGCCGGCCGCTGAACATCTCCGTCAGGAGGATCACTTGGAGTGAAGGAATACAGGAATCGTCGTGCCTGTCCATGCTTCGGATCTGCCACATCTACATGCGCGAGTTGCAAGGAACCGTCTTCCGCTACCATCCCAGAGCAGCCGCCGTCGAGCTACCTCCACACTATCCATCCACGGAGGGAGAAGAAGATGCCACAGTGGTGCACCTCGCCCGATACGTCGTCGCCCAAGAGGAATCCATGGAGATGATGGCGCGATCTGACGGTGCCTACAAGAGCACGCACTAAGTGAAGAGAAGATCGCCATCTGGAAGAGATGCTGGGCGCCCACCACGAGGCGGACCAAGAAGAGGAAGAAGACCTAGAAGAACATGAAGAATCGAGGAAGATCCGGAGGAGGTGGGCTGAACTGGAGGAACTCGTCGCGCCATCGGCGCTTTGTTCTGTTGCACCAGTTCGAGGCACCGGGATCGGTTTGCGAAGATGCGGCCACAGTTCAAGGTCTGAGGCGGGAGCACCGCCGTGGTGGTGGAGGTTACCTCGTGCGAGTTCGCTAAGGCCTAGGTTCGTAGTTGAGGCTTAGTGTGTTAAGCGCGTCGGTCTAAGCCTAGTTGTGTAGCCCTTTAGGCGTTAGATGTGTGCTTAGGTTCGCTATTTTCTTTGAGTGTGAGTATGATGCAAATGCCCTTAGGCATACATTGCCACGCCATACTAAGTTCTTAAATAATAAAGTTGTTTTTGGTTCTCTCGGTTGTTGTTGGGTTTAACCAATCCCGCTTAGTTCTTAACTCACCCCATGCTTGCTACCTTATCTAACCCTTGGAGCTTCGCCAGATGGTTACAACTCGCGAGACGATTTGCAAGTGGTTCAGATTCTCGGACATCGAGGCAATGAGCAACCCACTACAGGAGCAGTTCCGCCACAAGCACCCCCAATTGACTTGCAAAACTTTGGAGCTTTCATGGCGGACAGACTCGGTGATGAATACCATGATGACTGGATGCAAGCCATGCACAACCGAACAATGACAACAACAATCACCGGCATGGAGCCCCAGTGCTCATGGTCACCATGGACCATCAAACTTGCGAAATTCATGAGGACTCGTCCACCAACATTTCGGGACATGTCTCACCCGTGGAAGGCGATGATTGGCCGGGTGATTGAAAGGAAGCTGCGATCACTCAATGCGGCGACCATGAGAAAGTTCTCTATGCCTCTCACGGTTGGAGGCATCGCAGAATGGTGGGAGAATTCTGCGCGCTCATGAGGCACCACGAGAATATCACACGGAGGAATTCTCTCTGACATTCCGCCAATACCACGTACCAGAAGGAATTATCGAATTAAAGAAAGATGAATTTCGTGCCCTGAAGCAAGGGAGCTTGTCAGTGTCTGATTATCTCAACAAGTTCTCACAACTTGCTCGCTATGCTGCAGAGGATGTTGCAACAGACAAGGCTCGCCAGGGTCGTTTTCTGAAAGGATTGAACACTAGGCTTCAGGTCAATCTCCTTGCACATACCTTCCCTGACTTCCAAGAACTTATCAATAAAGCTTTAGTCATGGAGGATAAGCGCAAGGCTGGAAGACAATCGCAAGCGAGGATGATCGGCGGGGAGGCGGCAATTCCCAGAGAGCAAGAAGCGATGCCACCGCAGCTTCAGCGGTTTCTCCACGAGAACTCGCGAACACTGCACCAACCTCGGCACCTCGTCCGGTTGCTCGAGAACACTCGCACTTCAAAGACCGACCAACGCTAATCCAACGGTCAACAAATCGCAAGAGCCAAGGGTGTGCTATACTTGCCGTCAACGAGCCACTCGCCGTCGGTGTCCACAGAGAGGAGCGATCACTCCGATTCGTTTCAACCTTGGAGCTACACCAAATAAGACACGTGCGGGTCACCAACAGGAACTTTCAAGCCCCAATCGGCCGGGAGGAGGAGCGCGGTCGTGGTCCGAGGCCATGTCAACCACGTCACCTGGAAGGAGCACGAGGAAGCACCGGGCGTAAACTGCTGGGTAAGTTCTGGTTAATTCGATGCACCATCGATTCTGTTTGATTACGGAGCTTCGCATTCTTTTGTGTGCGAAGTTTTTGCAACTAAGAATAAGTTGGAGGCTATACAACTTAATCATACTCTATTAGTTCAATCGCTTTGGGAGCGAGCTAAGCTCTAGAGTGGGTTGTTTAGGAGCTAAGTTACTCATAGTGGAGTTGAGTTTCTAGCCAACCTAATTGTTCTAGACACGGACCCTAGATGTCATTCTTGGCATGGATTGGCTATCCAAGCACAAAGCATCTTTGGATTGTGGCGAAAGCCGTAACGGTTGAAATCAATCGATGGAAGGAAAGTGGAGTTTCTAGCCACATCGGTTCGTGAAGGACACTTGCTAGTAAACAATCTGAGGACCATTGCATTGGAGGATGTACCAATAGTGAGAGAATACCCAGATGTGTTTCCGGAAGAGTTGCGGAATGCCACGGTCGTGACATCGAGTTCGTCATCGATCTAGTGCCGGGGCAGCGCCAATTTCTAAGCGACCTTATCGAATGCGGTGATGAGCTAGCAGAAATGAAGAAGCAGATTGAAGAACTTCTCGAGAAAGGTTTCGTAAGACCAAGTTCGTCACCATGGGGAGCACCAGTCTTGTTTGTCAAGAAGAAAGACGGAAGCATGAGGATGTGTATTGACTACCGTTCTCTCAACGAGGTCACTATCAAGAATAAGTATCCATTGCCCAGGATAGGCGATCTGTTTGACGGATGAAGGGCGAGTGTTCTCAAAGATCGACTTGCGATCGGGCTACCATCGATTGAAGATCTACCCTAGGGATATACCAAAGACCGCTTTCTCAGCGGTATGGACATTATGAGTTCTTGGTCATGTCATTTGGGTGACAAATGCCCGACTTACTTCATGAACATGATGAACAAAGTCTTCATGGAATACGGACAAGTTTGTAGTGGTGTTCATTGGCGATATTCGGTTTATTCCAAATCGAGGAGGAACACTTGAGAACACACGAGGTTAATTTTGGAGAAACTCGGGAGCATCGGTTGTATGCCAAGTTCGATAAGTGTGACTTTTGGAAGAAGGAAGTGGATTTCCTTGGCCATGTCATGACCGCCGAGGAGTAGCGATTGACAAGGGAAAAGTAAAGCGATGTTACACAGGACGGACCCAAGGCGTAACCCAGTTCGCGATTTCTTGGGGATGGCGGTTATTACGCCGTTTATCGAAGGATTCTCATCGATTGCTAAGCCTCTTACGCAATTGTTGAAGAAGGAAAAAGTTCACTTGGACTCCACTGTGAGGAAAGTTTTGAGAGTTAAAGAAGCGCTTGACCTCATTGATCTTGATTTTGCGGATATTCGCAAGGATTTCGATATCTATTGTGATGCTTCAGCGTCAAGGATTAGGATGTGTCCCGATGCGGGAAGGAAGAGCTATCGCTATGCGTCAAGACAATTGAGACCTCACGAGGAGAATTACCTACTCATGATCTGGAATTAGTTGCCGTAGTGCATGCTTTAAAGATTTGGCGTCACTACCTTATCAGTGTCGTTGTGAAGTCTACGGATCATAAAAGTCAAGTACATTTTCACCCGATCGGACTGAACATGAGGCGAGAGAAGATGGTTAGAATTGATCAAGGACTACAATCTTGGAATCCACTACCATCCGGAAAGGCCAACGTGAGTGCAGGCGCTCTAAGTCGTGAAGATTCTTGCAATGCTTTGGAAGTAAAGGAAGTTGCCGAGAACTTTATGAGGAATTTCAAAAGCTAAGGCTAGCGGTTGTGTCCGAAGGATTTGTAGCCAATTTAGAAGTACGATCTACCTCGGAGAAGCAGATTCGTGAAGCACAACCGAAAGATCCGTGTTGTGAAATCAAGATCAAAATGGCGTAAGGAAGTTCAAAGATTTCACCAAGGATGATCAAGACATACTGCAGGTTAATGGTCGTATCGTGTACGGATATCGATGGTCTAAGACGATTAATCTTAAAAGAAGCCCATGACTCAAGGTATTCGATTCACCCCGAAGTACCAAGATGTACGGGATGTTAAGAATAAGTTTTGGTGGCCAAATTTAAGCGCGAAGTCGCGAGTTCGTTGCCTTGTGCGACACTTGTCGGAAAATAAAGCGAACACGAGGAGACCAGCAAGTTTCTTGCAACCCCAAGATTCGGAATGGAAGTGGGAAGAAATCGGGATGGATTTCATCACGGTTTACCAAGACCCAATCGAGTTACGATTCGATCCGGGTGATAGTTGATCGATTGACCAAGGTCGCACATTTTCGCGATCAAAACCACGCTCGTGAGATCGCCTTGCGGAGTTGTACATGGCGTAATTGTCGGTTGCATGGTGTGCCCAAGAAGATAGTGTCGGATCGAGGATCTCGGTTCACCTCGTTTTGGTAAAGTTTGCATGAAGCATTTGGTACCCATCGAATTTCGATCGCTTATCATCCACGACAGATGGATGATCGAAAGAGTCAATCGAATATTGGAGGATATGCCGAAGCTTGCGCTCTAGCGAATGCTACGATGGGATAAAAGTTTGTCGTATGCGAGTTCTCGTACAACAACGATTATCAAGCGATGCAAATGTCGCCATTTGAAGCTTTGTATGGCGTGCTGCCGAGCCTGTTAAATTGGTCGAGACGGTGAGCGCACGATGTTCGGCGAGATATCATTCAAGCGAGAAGAGCAAGTGGCTATGATCGAGAGAAAGATTGAAGATAGCCCGATCAAAGCGAAGTGTTATGCGATAACCGTCGAGATCTCGATTTGAGCCGAAGATTTTGTCTATCTTGAGTGACCCGCTCAGAGGTGTCAAAGGTTTCATGCCAAAGGAAGCTTGCCCCTAGGTATGTTGGCGTTCAAGATTTTGGAACGCCGTGGGAAGTTGCTTACCAATTGGAGCTACGCGATGCGTTAGCGAGTACATGATGTCTTTCATGTCTCGCGATTGAAGAAGTGTCTTCGTGTGCGGAAGAGCAAGCCCGTTGGGATCAATTGTTTTGAAGGAGGATCTTACCTATAAAAGCGGCCGGTCAAGATCTTGGATGTCGCAGAGCGCCTCACGTAAGAAAGAAGGCGTTCGTTTTGCAAGGTTGGTGGAGCAACCACTCGAAGGAGAAGCAACGTGGGAGCGTGAAGAAGAGCTGGCCGAGTTCCTAGCCTTTTCTCTAGCTTCTTTGAATCTCTAGGTGAGATTCCTTTAAGGGGGAGGTTTGTAACATCCCAAATTTCGAGCTTAAAAATCTTTTAAATAGTTAGCAGGAAAAATTCACCATTTGGATTTATTTGAATTTAATGCAAAAGCTTAATATTGGACTTTACAATCAAAAACATTTAATGTGAATAATCCCAACATGAACAATAGCCAAAACTATTTTATTTGGGTTCTATGTGCTCAGATATATTTTCTAGATTTTTCTAGAATTTTTCGAGTTCATTTGCTAATTTCTATTGCCTATTTGAATTTCGGTATTTTCTAAATTAGAAAAACTAATTAAAATCTCGGAAATCTTCTTGGGCGAATCTCTCGGCCCAACTTCTATTCAGCTCGCCAGACAATTCGGCCAGTGGCCAGCGTGCACGCGCCAGGTGGACCACTTTGTCGACCCTCTCTCTCTCTCTCTCTCGCGCGCGCCACTCTCCGCCCTTGGATCAAGCATGGACGGCTAGATGCGCGTGAGGCAACCAGACGGTCCGAATGCTCCTTTGATTGTGGACCGTTCGATTAGATCTGGACGGTCAGATCTTAAGTCTGCTTCGTGACCGCACCACTTTCGCACGCGCCGTATCCTAACCCTAGCCGCTGACATGTGGGCCCCGCTTGCCGCGTCAGCTTCGTCTTCGTCGCGCCTTCTTCTCCGCGTCCGAGTCGGAGCCGCTCGCCATTGCCGTCTTCTAGAAGCTCAATCCGACAACGGACTTCCCTAACTAAAAACCTCCGTATTTCTTTGCCAAACTCTATCTCTAATCTTCCCGCGCCCGTATCTGCCCTCAATCGGGATCGAAACGAACTCTATCTCCGTTTCCCTCTCGTGCTCATCTTGGACTCCTTTTTAGGGTTTCCGCCGCCGCACGCCCCTGGACCCCCCGAGCTCCTATAAATAGGACCCCCGGGATCGCTTGAACACCCGCACCAAAACCCCCAACCCTAGATCACGAGAGCCCCTACGCGCATGCCGTTCTTTGGTTTTGGTTTTTCAACGCAAGGTCTCGGTGAGCTTTTCCGCCGTCGGTCTTGCCGAGCTCGTGATTGCACCACCGACGATCGCCACGAGCATAAGCAACCTCTGGTACACGCCAGCGAGCATCGCGGAACTCGGTCCGACAAATACCGAAGCTGCTCCTCCGCTTAAACGTCGCCGCCGGCCATCCCGGTGCCTCCGGCGCTCGTGAGTGCACCATCCGGTTCGCAATAACAAGGGCTTCAATCTGGTACCATTGGACCTCGCCGGAGCGCCGCCGATGCGCCGTTGAAATGTCGGTCGAGCCGCGCCGTTTTGTCGTCATCCACGTCGGCGCCAGCGTCAGGCCCGTGCACGCGTGGCAGCCCGGTGGCGCCCAGTCAGCGTCCACGTGCGCGCCCACGCGGCAGTCTACCGGACCTCGAGTCCCGAGGCTCGGTGGACTTAGTCCACCGTGAGCCCAGCCTCTGACATGTGGGTCCCACATGTCAGTGAATTCTTTTTATTTATCTTTTCCGAAATCACGAGGTGCGCCGACTTGCGCAATAATCTGATTTTCTTTAGGAAAATAATTGGAAATTCATGAAATCACGATTTTCAGCATTTTATGTATTTTCAATCTTCCAAAGGTCATAACTTTTGCATCCTAACTCCGATTGAGCCCATTAAAATTTCTAAATTTGTCTAAATTCGAGATCTACCTAATTATTATTTTTATTTAATTTTTGGAGTTTGTTTTGCCTCTGTTATTTATTTGTTTTGGTTGTTTCGCTTCGTTTGTGCGTAGACGTCGATACTTCGGGGGTTTTCATCGAAGAAGGCTTCAACCAAGTTCAAGACCAGTACATAGACCTATTCCAAGGCAATTTATACCTTTGATCATGTTGAATCCCAGTTTTCAAAATTACTTTGATTTAAATTATTGCATTTACTTTAAGTAATTATTTAAATGCTTTTGGGTTTAGCTATTAATCCAATTTGTTATATCCACTTTGTCTATTGTATGTCATAATCTTTTGTCACCCTAGATTGGTTCATATTTAGTTGGTGCTATGGTATTACCAACGTGGGTTGGTTAGTACGAGTAGATTGCTTAGCCATGCTACAAGTCATCATCTCATGTGAGTGCTGATTATGAAATTGACTAAGTGACTATGGGCTGTGTGATAAAGCTGTGTGTCTTTGTGTGCTATTACTCGTGATGGCATGTGTTGCACTAAACCAGCCCGGGTGGTAAAGATTTAGGCCGAGGCAAGTGGTGAATCTTGTGTGAACCGGTGGCTTTGTGATTGGGTTTTATCACGTGGTTTAGCTAGAAAAGCTGAAGTCTTGCCTTGGTCAATTAAGGACTTAACTTTGCGCCATTGGTGAGCTATCTTTGTCGACCACATGTGCAGTGACATGCCTAACTTAGTAGGTTACGGAGTTTCAACATTGGGGTTCAGGTGGATAGGTTAAGCTTTGTGATACGGGATCGTGTGAATAAGAACGCCAATGTTGAGACGAAGTTGCCGAGCTGTTTTGTTACGATTAGTGCTAGCTACACTAGTTGTATCGTGTGGGTAAAGTGTACAAACCTCTGCGAGTGTTAATCAATCTATTCGAATAGCGCGTCCTCGGTCATGGACAACGCTTCGGGATTTCACATGAGGGTAGTGTTCATAAAATGTGGGATTGGGAGCTGTGTGATCTCAATCATATGGCTGTGTGAATCAATCAGTTTAGCTGTGTGTCTTTGTGGAAACAACTGTTAAATTAATATTGCTTATTTGTTTTACATTATGCTTTCAATCTATTATTCATATTCAATTGCAAATGTTGCATTTCTGCAAAATAACCACAGAAGCCATTCCTTTGGAATAAGCCTGCATCTATATATTGTATTCTGTGGTATGATTTGCGAGTACGGTTGTGTACTCACGCTTGTTGTAAACCTTGCGTCCAAACCTACAGAAGTGGAGGAGTCTTCACCTGCTTTCGAGGAGGAGTTTGTGGAAGAAGGTTGATCGCTAGGTCATTGATCGATCGGTTGCTGTGGTGTCTTGATTGGAGTTGCTAGAGTTTATTTCGTTCATTGCGGTATTTCTTTAGTGTTAGCCTGCGTGGCCAATAAGTTGTAACCCGACCTTAAGGTCAAAACTCTAAGTTGTTACTCAAACTATTCGTTTATGTTATATTTATTTGGTGTGGATTGATATTCACCTATGTTACCATTTGTGTGCACTAGCGTGATCTGGACTAGTGCGAGAATACAGAGGGTCCGAGTGCATTTTGGGTCCCGACGGACAAGTGGCGGGCTCGCCGTGGCGTAAGCGTAGCGCCGAGCAGCCCTGGCAAGCGAGGCGGCGCGATTGCGTGCCTTACCCCGACCATCACTTTAGCTTTGTCATTTTGCGTTAACCCAATCATTAGCTATTAAATACCGTCTTAGCCGCCCTAATGTGTAAACACAAGTGGGACCTTGCACGAAATCCAAAGACTGCCGATTTTAAAGCCACAGAGATCACGGGTCGGCCTAGCCCTTAAACCCCGTCGCGCCAAGCGTGCGCGTCGGTGGACCTAGTCGATGAGCCGAGTGGGCGACGAGGACCCCACTGTCGACTCGTATTTTAAATCGAGTTAAATTAGAGAGCGACCGTTCCTCGGGCCCCTCATGTCTTTGACCGTGGCTAGCACACGTCCCGGTGAGAAAAGTAGTAGTTCTTTTAGTAATTTCGAAATCTATTTATTTATAAACTGAAAAATGGTATTAACTTCTAAATTGCATATCAAATTCATTTCAACTCCAAATTGAATGAAACCACTTCTGAAAATTTACATTCTTAATGGACTTCCTATCAAAATTGGTTTCATACATGTCTCTGTAGCAGAGGGCTTTTATTGGAAATTAATTCATTAAAATCATTATCTTTACAATAGGAAAATGGTGAAATCTTTAAAAATGCATAAGTAATTATTGGAACCTTCAAAACAGTAGAACCCAACTTTGGTAATTTTCATTTTCAGTGAACTTAATTCTAAAAATGGTCTCCACCCTACCTCTGTCAGAAACTATATTTGGGAGAATATAATCTTTAACTCCATTATTTTTATACTATAAAAGGCTGATAACTTTGAAAATCAACAACTAAATCATGAGGACTCCAAATGGGACAAACTCAACTGTTTTGAACTTGTATTAATATTACCTATTTACCTATGTAATCCTCTACCCCACCACTATTCTACAAATTTTGGCCAAATAATTAAATTACATCACTTAGGGTTAATGAAACCTGAAATTCAAAATAGCATAACTTCCAATTCATAACTCCAAATGGAATAATTCTTTTACCTAAATCCATCTAAAATCATAACCTAACTACTGCAGAAAAATCATGCACTTTTGAGCATTTTGGTTTTTGAGTTGTTTTCGGTATTTATTTGATGTTGTATTACTATAGATCCGAGCATATTGATATCGACACTTACGCTCGAGAGTGAGCAGCTCTTTGTACCAGCAAGGCAAGCATCATTTGAACTTTCTTTTGCATCATATTTGATCCCAGTTTGGTTAAGTTAGTGCAATGATAATTGCTTGCATGCTATTTTGATTATGTCAATATTTTTGTGATGTGTAGTTTAGATATGTCCTATGCTTGAGGTTAATCTTGAATTATGCCAACTCCTATTTGCTTAAGATAGGATGTGTGAATTATGGGTGATAGAATTGTTTAGCCATGCAAGTCTAGACACGGTAGTTCGATCGTCGGGAATAACCCGGCGGTTTTGGGGTTCACACAACTCTTACTTTATGTTTTTACTTCAGATCTTTGTAGCTATTTTATGAGTAAAACTTGGTCATTTTTAAATGAGATTTGGTCCGGACAAGTGTTGGTTAGTGATGGTGCTTTGTGCACGAGCATTGGGTAAGTGGAAGGACTTGCGGACAATTGAGGACCGAACTTTGGGTACCCTCTGTTCAAGCAACACTCGTCTTTGCCACACGCGGGTTGGGAGCCGTATGGTTAAGTAGGGGGAGGGTTTTATTGTGTTAAGTCCTTGGTGGTGTAAGGGGCATAGCGACCGTGAAATCCTATGTACTTTGAGGAGCCGATGTAATCCTTTATAGTGTGCAAGGAGCACCAATTCTTTTATTTTGATTGCATCGGTATTTCCAATATAACTTGTGAGCCCCTAGCAAGTGCTATCGGGCGCTTGTACTAGGCAAGGAACCATCTCACAAGGGGACTTAGCTCAATAGGGCTTTCTTCTTGAAAATGATGTATCTTGATTTACCCAGTAGGCATACCATAGGAAGTGTGCTATTTGAGAGGCCTCTGGAGGCTTACGGGCTAATCAAGTCGTGTGGGTAAAGTAGTACACCCCTGCAGGGTATAAATCTATTCGAATAGCCGTGTCCACGGTTATGGACAACCGCTTGAAATTTGTGGCTGCTTATTGTTAGACTTTTAATTAAAATTGTGGTTGAACTTGGTATTCGTCATGGACGGGATGTTCATGTGTTTAGTATATCAAAGTGGGCTGCCACTTTGGTCTTTGTATGATTCAACTGTTTATTACTGAAATACTTTACTATATGCTTTACTTCTACTTCAAATCTGATTTTAAATGGGCACATGAAAAACTAGTATGTGTAGGAGGTTAATTGTTGCGTCTCTTTCGCAAAACTAAACCAATATGAGCCATCCTTTGAATGACCCTTATGCATAACTAATTTTATTTGTGTAAGACTTGCGAGTATACTTGTACTCAGCCAGATGTTTGCTGGCCTTTTCAGGTGAGGAAGATTATGATTATGACGATCTCGCTAGTGTCGACTTGGGTGACACTAATGAGTAGTGTGCTACCATTTAACCCCCAGTCGGTTGCCGATGTGTGATGGGCATACCACTGCTGGTCTTTTGCTTTATCTATTTACTTCCGCTGCTACTTGATACTTTACTTGAATTTGGCCGGTCGGCCGTTTGTAATAAGCTGTAGACCTTAACTATTATGCAGTATGTCTTTTTAATCTCTTGTTGTATGCGTTGTATGGATGTAATCAACGTTGGATGAGGGTATGAGTATATTGGTCGTTGATCTTGGGAGCCAATATAAGCCATACTCGTTGTTGATGAATTCCCATTTTACTCACTAAGTGTAGTGCTTCGAATCGAAGAGAATCGACAATCATGTAGCGCTCGCAAGGGAGCAGCGCGTATGATCGTTGAGGCTCTAGGATTCGGCTAAGCCTCTCACTTGGATCGAGTTAAATTGGAATTCATTTACCGGAGACCTGTGATTATGTCCCTAAGACCTTGTCTAATCTCGGTCTTATGGAGATAATTACCGGGGTCCCCACAAGTGATGCCTCTTTCGCGCCAATGATTGCATCTCTTTAAGTTAATCGTTGCGTCCCTTCGTGATGACCGTTATGTCTCTCAATATTACGGCTAATATCTTCTCTCCACATGTAGTTATTATTAACCACACGTGGGTAATCGCTCTCCAGGACCTCCTCTGCAGGGGAGTGGTCCTGGAGTGATCCGAAAAAACCTATAAAGAAGGTCCAACCGGACGTCTGAAAGAGGTTTTGAGAATGGTCAAAGAATAGACTTTCACGCCCACCTTCTGACTACCTAATTGAACTTGGATCCAGAAAGCTAATTTGGGCTCAGTAGAAAGCCTTATTTGCTCATAAATAAACAAATAAAGATATATTTAGATAATTAACTAGTCAACAATCCTCGTCATTTCCCTTTATAATTTATTCATAAGACTTGGTCATTATTTGTCCAGTAAGAAAAGCGAGATTTGGGTGGGGAACGGCGAATCCTCCCACCACCCAATAATGGAGTACCATGGTGTTGATTCACCATGTCACTACTAAACGACCATTTTTTTTAGAAACAACTCACCGACCATCTCACCGCGATTTTTTTTTTTGAAATAATCTTTTTTATTCAGAATTACAGAAATAATGCCACTTATTTTTTTACATAAATAACCTCGTGCCGCCGTACGGTTGGGCGACTTGGTATAGTCGCCTAACCAGAGTGCGGCATATGTGAGAATCGCCGAATGGAGTGGCGATTTGGTATTGTCGCTTAATGGAACGGCGATTTCATCCTTGTCGCCCAACCACTGAGCGACTTTAATAGTCACTCAACCACTAGGCGATTTTAGGTCCTAATTGTACTATTCACCATATTCGATTGGAATAATTGTGTTATAATGCATATCACATTTCGCATGTATTACATTTAGCAAATCTTGTGGTATATTGGTGTTAAGGTTGATTGGTTAGTTTGTTATTTTCGTAGAATATCAAGGATACGAAATTTGTTAGACTTGTAATGTAACATCCCTATATTTGGGTTTGTGTTTCAAATATAATAAAAGTGTGAGAACTTCAAAAACTTTTGTTGAAACTCTTAAGTTTGCTTTAAATTTCAAACTTTTGACTAGAAATCAAGTTCTATTTGTTTCCTTCAAAATGTGTGTATAAAAATGAAATCTCTAATTGAATATCAAGCACTTAATCTCCGCAATTAACAATTTGAAAAATGTAACAACATTATCACTAGAGATCCTTTACTAAATGAATTGCTTTACAAGTTAATTGCAACCTTAAAACCAACTCAAGATCAAGTTCATAAGCTCAGTACATCTTGAATCCTCGTTTTAAAACACGGAATGCGTTACAACCTATCTCGGTGTCTCACAAGAATTAACTAATTAATTACAATTCATTCTTGCATTCATGTCTTGAAGTCCTCCTTGGATCTTTGCCCTTTCATCATGACCATGAACCCTTCCGCACCTCGTCCCTCGTAGTCAAGTAGAATTTAGGAGCGATTAGTAAAACCATAGCGATAAATAAGTTTTACAAGCTTTTAGTTCTCAGTAGGGTATAGAGAGATTGGAGCATGGTAAAAGGATGGAGCCATGGTAAAAAAAGGAGTGCTCGGTTAGGAGATAAGAGAAAACTCGATTTTTCCTTTCTCTCGGGCAAGGATAATTCACACAAGCCACCCCACTGGCAGTCCACATTCACCTCACCAAGCATCACAAAGCCAAGCACATCCAGAGCACCTCCTCACATGCTCATTCACCACCAAAGGAAAAGGCAAGCAAAGCCCCAAGCCTCTCGCTGTTCACACCAAGGCATCACCCAACACAAGCAAAGTAAAACCATCACCAAGAGGAAGCGGTGCACACCACCACCATCCCTTCCCACCCAAACACCCACAGAGAAAACAAGCGAGAAGGGAAGCCACGAGGAGCAAGGGGACGCGGCACCGACCTCGACCTTGAGCCACCGGCGACCACTAGCGAGCAACCACCCCATTGTCGGCATCACCATCCGACCACCACCTCGGCCACTATCTCAAACCGACAAAACTCAACCCATCAGTAACTCATATTCCTACCCCACCGTCTTTTGCCATTCATACCCTAGGATGAGCTAGTCATGCACATAGAACATCTCTCAATAGCGAGCATCGTCAATAGCTGTCAGAGCATCAATGTTTCATCACAGAGCATTAGGGAGCAGAGAGAGAGATTTGAAGGGAGGAGGGTAGTAGAGTAGACCTCGATGAGCAGCGCGACATCTCAGACCATTCACCATTTGAATCCCCATCTCCTGTATCAACCATCGGCATCACAAATCAAATATGAGTAAAACAAGCTTCACATGCAACCGAATACCTTAAAAAGGGCGAAAGGGAGGCTAAGCCGGGCTGCACGTGGAGCAACCACGAGCGTCGGCGCGGAGGCCGAGCCGGGCTAGCGCGGGAGCGGCCACCAGCGCCGGCGGCCGGAGGGCGCCGCGAGGGGGCGAAGCAGCTTGAGCCGTGCAGGCCACCGAGGAGGAGCCAAGCGCGCCGGGACCGAGCGCGGGACCGGGAGGCGAGCAGCGGTGGAGGTGAGCGGCGATATGGCGCCGGGCCGGAGGCGCGCGTGGGAGATCCAGTGGGTTTGGATCGGAGAGGAGCAAAGACGAGAATGGGAAGGAAGGAAGCGATCTGCTGGGTGCTGGTGAGTGGAGGGATAAGGAGAGAGAAACCGGGAATTAGTTTATGGGTTAGTAAGAGAGATTAGGAAATGGGTTAAACTTTAAAAATTTATCGATTTCTTCCTAACTCCAAATCAAGTGAAATTTTTTTGTTAATTTTTTTCTCTTTCGAACTTTAACTTAGTATGAGTTTGATTCTTATTGTTGTATTAGAAAATGCTGTAATAAATTTATTTGTGTACGTCTTTAACTTGTTAACTCCTAGAAAATTTTATTAAATTCCTTTTGTACCAAAACTTTCACCCAAAATCATTAAACATCATTTGCTACAGTAATGTTTGCATAGTTGGTTAAAATTGTTTGTTGGTTATTTTTGGTATTATTCGTTCTTATTATTTATTAATTGTTCAATCGTTAGGCTACGACATTTGCGGTAACCCGAGAGCGATCCTCTACAACAAAGTTGAGCATTACGAGCAAACGCAGCTGTGCAAGCGGTTTGATCATGTTAATCCCAGTATTTTAAAGTCTAATATTTTGTTTCAACGTGTATGCATGCATCGCTTAATTTGTGTTAAATTGGTTAGTTAATCCTTTAGATGCATAATCTGTAGGCAAATGATTTCCTACTACTACGAGCCTAGGTTATTTGTCGTGATTAGAGATCATTGGATGATCTCGTCACTTAGTATATCCGGTCAATTTGCTTAGACATGCTTAGCTATCGGTAGAATCTGGCGGTTATCGACTTTAGTCGGTAGCCTTGATCACACAAAAATTATTAAAACTTTATAGATCAGCATTTTGCTATGTTACTTGTGAAAACTAAAAATGAAAACAAAATGATTTAGACTTGGGCACAACGGTATGATTGGTGTGATCTGTGGTGTGGCTGGAATGGTGCCGAGTCGATTAAGGACCGAGTTACTTGCGCCACCGTCTTGAGCATTTTGCGTGCTAACCACACTAGAGTATATGGGACCTCTCTTGACCTAGTACTTTGGCGTGTATTGACTCGGTCGCAGGAGGTCGCGGGAGGGATGGAGGTGGGAGCATGGTAGTTGTCCAAAAGCTTTATCCTGAGTGGGTAGTTGTCTTTTCGGCCTTACCATGTAAGCGTATGGATTTCTATCCATCTGAGCGGCTCGTAGTTAATACACAATATTGGAAAAAGTCTCGTAGGACTTAGTCGTGCGACATACCTCTAAGTGTGCTTTGGCTTAAAGGCGATGTCTGAAGTGTGGGTACATTGGTACACCCTGCGAGGTTCAAACTATTCGAATAGCCTCGCCCTAGGTTATGGACACGCTCGGATCACGCCCGTAAGAACTAGACTACAACATTTAAATTAAAACTTGTTGGGTGGTACGAATCCGGATTCGTACTATTGTTGTGGTGACTATTGGGATAGTCACTTCTAAGTTGTTTATCTTTCTCTGTTGTTATTATTACCTTTATCAGATTTCAACATTAAAAATGAATTGCAAACTTGCCTTTAAATCATTACATTATTGCAAACAAATCGGCTTTGTGCAAATGAAACATATGGCCTCCACCGATAAGCTGCATGTAGCATATGAACAGTGCGCTAGTTCACACGTCAGTCTTGCGGGTACAAAGACAATCTTTGTACTCAGTGCTTGCTTAATGTTTTTGTTGCGGAGGAAGAAGGTGAGCCCTGTGGCCTCACTTCTGTGAGCTGTGTTGCCGTTTCGTGGGCGACGACTAGGCTTGGCGGTCCGGTCAGATGCCTTGTGGGTTGAAGGCACACTGATTGGCTTTGTTTATAGCCATCTTATGGCACTTTTGCTTCATTATGCATCTTGTGTATTTGTGTATCTTTTGGCGGTCGGCCTTTGTCATAATAACTCTACCGTTGGTTACCTACATTTGTAGTGTAATGTTTGGACTCTATGTTTGGAATGGAGTTGATGCATAATTTGGTGGCGGGGTGTGTATACTGCATTCTGGGAAGTATACATATCTCGAGGCTCGGTTTATTTGATTTGTGATGCTAGGGCCAGGTGATTGGCTAAGCATTACAAGCCAAATAAATTGGGGTCCTCACATGTAATAACATTTTATGATCGTCGTATATCATTGTAGTGCGCTAATTTTCTGAAGAATTTTATGAGGACGATTGAGATAGTATTGAGTCCTCAATACGAAGGTAAGTGGTATTGCGATGTGATAGGAAATTCATACACAGGGGAGAACTTTGGAGAAATGACGCAACGATAACAACATGACAGTTGATCCAATAAGGGGGGTTACATGGCACACAAGTTAACAAAGCAAGGACGGTACACGTATACCTTTAGGGAAATAGAAATATATGGGACATGTGGATGAAAAGGGTCGAACTACTGCGTGGAACGTGGCCATTTGCCCTTGCGGCCTGGCTCGACGTTGTACTCATCACCTTGTGCCTCAGCTCTCACCGTAATGGCCCTCTTCCGTTCCCTCTTGGCCTCCCATCGCCTGGCATGCTCGCGCTCCTGCTCCTCACGCAGCCATTCCTGCCTCTCTTTCTCGTCCTTCTCAGTCTGCAGCTCGAGACGCCTTTCACGGTCCTCGTAGTCCTCCCTGGCCCAGCCCTTCCATGTTAGAAGCATCCACATGTCGTATGGGTGGATCTTGTCGTCGATCCACTGGCTGAAGTCGCATAGGCGCGGTGGAGACTGCAGTGGGAAGAGAGACGTGGGTACGGCGTAATGGGAAGAAAAATAGTAGTGTGTACTGAAATACGATTTCATTACCGGCTGTCTGTAGCTCTCCGTGTCAAACCTACGGTTGGGGTAGTCCGCATCGTAGTTTGCGCAACACCAATAGCGTTGTCCAATGGTCCACTCGTTAGTTGATTTGACGCACTTGCAGGCGTCCCTACACCAGCAAAGGGGTGGCACCACCCCCATGGGGGGGCCCTTCCAGAGGGCGTTCAGCTGGCATAGGAGGGGGGCGCGGCTCGATCCAGAATTGTTAGGTGTATTGCGAGGAAGCCTCCTTAGATCCACAAGCTCTAGAAAAGTTTGGTGTGTGTAAGGCTGCTGACTAAATGCGTGATAACGAACACTGGTCTCGTGGGGAGACACTCAGTCCTTCAAGAGTTTGTGGATTTTCTCCCATTCCTTCTCCTTGTCCATCTTATGTAGGTAGTGTTGTGGAGTTCCTCACCGAGCAGCATTATATTTATAGTGGGAGCCATTCCTTCTCCTCGCCTCGTCTAGTCTTATCACTACGCAAGACTGCCCTGTCTAGTCTTGACATCGTCATGAAAGCCCTTGCCTGTCTTGTAATCGCGCAGTCAGCCTGCTCGATCTTGTCATTGTCTGCTGCCAAGTGCCTGTCTTGTAATCGCGCAAAGCTACCTCGTCGCGTCTTGTCACTACGCAGTCGACTTGTCTCGTCTTGTCACCGCTTGGCTACCCTCGCTCGTCTTGTCATTGCGCAAGGCTGCCCCGCCTGGTCTTGTCACTACGCAAGGTTGCCCTGTCTGGTCTTGTCACTACGCAAGGCTGCCCCGTCTGGTCTTGTCACTGCGTAAGGCTGTCTCTTTTGGTTTTGTCACTGCACAAAGCTGCCCCGTTTAGTCTTATCATCGTGCAAAGCTGCAAGCTAACACATTACCCGCTTTATTAACACACCCCACGCTCCGAAAGTAGGACCACTCCACCCTCTAAACCATGTAACACACCATCGTAGGAAGAAGAACCTTCTCCATCGTACAGTTACACACCATGGCAGATGCCGAGGGACTAGTACAATCGAGGTTGCCGAAGCAAGAACTTCCCCTCGAAAGGAGGGAGAACTTCGGCACTAACTACCGGTTGATGCCGAACAAGCATGCTCAACCGGTATGGCCAAAATGCGGGCACAGGGAGGACGCTGTCATGCAAGTCCTAGATGGCCCTTTCGATGGTGGACGACGTTTCTTCCAATACCCACACTCTGGGGTACAATTAGCTAATAGTTTGCTTTTGTTACTGCTAATAGAGCCTCCATGTTAACCCTCCTTTGTAGCAGAAGGCGAAATACGACTTTGTCCACTGGATCGATCCTCTCCATGAACGGCATGTTGTGATGTACGTGGATACATTGTGGAACCAAATCTTTGAGTTGGAGGCGCGGGTTGACAATCTCAACGAGGAAAACAATGACCTCTGCCAACAGATGCAACACGAGAGGGGCAACGAGGAGGTTATAAACATAGGAAGTTCGTATGATCCCACATGCTGCTGCGTGAACCCTAGCTACATATGTGTGTGTCACTATAATGACGACCAACCACGCCTGCGGCGCCCCCCTATGCAACACTCTATGTGGGTAGCGCGAGGCACCTTCTACCATTAGGCATGGGCGGAGATGCTTGTACCTCGGTACTGTCCCGTTCTGTACGCAATTATGTTTAATCTCCTAAAGCATGTAACTAAATGGTCGATATTCATTGAGTAAACATGCATTGTATGCCTGTATTAAGCTATAGGTGTTGATATTCATTGAACAAATATGCACTGTACGCGTGCATTAAGTTACAAATTGCTCTAGTTCTTATCTTAGTACGACTACGCACCTAAGAAGAAGCGGTGCTGCACATCATGCCAGTGTTCCTATGTGTCGGTAAGCGTATTGCAAGTTCTCACAGTGTGGCCTTCCTGGTGACACCGGTTGCAACGTCTACCCACAGCTCGAGCTTCCCCTTCACCCATATCATTCCTAATGAGACGACTCTGCCGACGGCCCTTCCCCCCTTTCAACAGGTCAAGATCTGGAATCTAAGTCCTATGTGCAATATCAGACGTGGCGAAGTTGCCCACAACCCTGAAGCCTCTTAGCTCGCCGCACCACGCCTGCTGCACCCTCTCCTTCATGAAGTACTCCGATATGAAGTTCAACAGGTCCATGTAGATGGTCCCACATGCAGCGAGGATATGAGAGCACAGCTTGTAAAGGAGCTTTGGCTTGTTGTATATGCAGCTAGGTTCATTCACATGGTCTCCAAGGCATACCTCGTGGGTAACAAGGGACCAGCTGTCCCAAATCCAGCTCTGTTCCGAAGGAGCACGTCGAAACGATGCTCCGTATTGCCCATAACGAAGACCGTATGCAACTGAGCCTTCTCGGTCTTGGCCTGCATGTACGCTGTAATCTTCGAGCAATATGGTGTTTGTGGGTTGGCTGTATGAAGTGCCGCATTTGCATGCCTTTCTCTAAAATATCCGATTGTACTGTGCAGAACTTCTTCTACGATGGCGATGAGAGGTTGAGAACGAAGGCCCCTAATAACCCAGTTATACACCTCGGCAAGGTTAGTGGTCATTATGCTGTACCTTGCATCGTCCGTGCACCTCTTGAGCCTCCTGACTGGGCTGTAGGACATGCTGACCTCGGAGTATGTGCCGACGTGACCACCTCCTGGACTGTCCTGCACAACGTCAAGGAAATGGCATGCCTAGCCGCACTGCAGGTCCGACGGACAAACTGGAATAGCTCATCGCGCATCACCTCGGCACCAATGGCGGCCCTGTCCAGGATCGACTGCCCGTCGGTGGCAATGCCGATGGTGATGTCCGTCTGCAAGGAGAAAATGAAAGCGTTAAACCTATAATCGAGATAACCGTCCTCAGATATTTTAAAAAACGACGATAGTACGTACCGCAACGTGTAAGTTCCGAGTGAAGTGTAGAGGGTACGCATCGGTCGGGGCTAGTACACGATTGAGGGGAGGGTCGACAACATGCACCAGCCTGGTGTGTGTCGGGCGCATCAATGGAGGTACTCGTATCGAGGTGGGTCGTGACGGTGTCCTCCTGCACCAAGTCCTCGTGGGCATTCGCCCACTGCGTCACCCACAGCTCCATCTTTGCCAGCCACTGTGTCTTGGTGCCACCCCTCCTACTATGCCTACAAAACAGACCACTACAATCACAAGCCGTCGTAGCATAACTACCAAAAACATATTCTAGCATGTAATGTGTGCAAGTCATGTGTGGTCAGAGTTAGGCACTCACGTCCCGACAGGAACTGGAACAACCTGGCGGAGGCCGAACTGGCGCATCACCCTGTGCACAGCGTAGTCCTCGATGAAGACGTTGAAGACGAGCTTCCTCTGTGTCCGCCAGTACGCCCGGTCGCGCAAGCAGAGCGAGGTAGACCCGCGGGAGCACGGCGCTTCGCCTCTCGATCAAAGCATAGACTCGCACGCCGTCCGGTGAGGCGGTCCGGTGCTCCATGAAGTGCTCGACACACGTGTGACCAGCGTGTGCATCGCGGCTCGTAAGCGAGCGATGAGTTATAAGGATGACCCGTAATACATGTGTAGTGAAGATGTAGGAGAGTACGTACCCGTCTATGGCACCAAAGGGATCCTACGGTCAGCTGGTCGACCACGTCCCCATGGTACATGTCCGCGTCGTATGAACTGGTGTCAACCAGCATGGGTCGTTCGAGAAAGAAGCGCTTGAACGACCACAGCTACAACAGGAGGGGGCAACCTGTCAAGATAGATGACGGCCTCGTCTTACAACACGCATCGCACATGCCGCGGTACATCGTGGCAAGTACGGCTGATCCCCAGCTGATCTGCAACTCCTCGCTGTCGGTGATGGCCCTCGCGTAGCTCACAAGACAGGCGTCGACGGAGTCACCGTGGTTGCTGGTAAGCAATACCCAGCCGAAGAGCGTGGGTCTAGTCTCCAAGCCTGTCGGGGTGTCCGCGTACGAACCACCCCCAAGTCAGTCGCGTCGTCCCCGTGACCAGGAGGCGGGACACGACGGCTTGCGCGGTGCTGCGCATCGACCAACCGGTCCAACGTGCCGAAATGCCAGTCCGAACCACCAGGGTCGTGAGCCATACCTACGAATTGAGAAATTAAAACTATTAATATTATTGAGCGTTTAAATTATATTCCAATGGCAAATAAAACATAAACACTATGCTGAAACACAGTGCTAATACATATACAATTTCATGAAACCTTAGTGGTAAATACGTAATTTTTCCTACAAAAGACTATATTACGTTAACACCTGTACCGGCTGTTATGCATTGCAAAATATTAAAAACATCGTCGTTACCATGCATATTTGTAATGGGTGAAGCTTTATGGAAAATATTTCAAATTTTCATATATTTCAGAATCCTACGGGTTCGGAACCATGTATCTGTACTTTTTATCTTAGTATTTCATAATGGGTGACGACGTTAACACCTGCACCGGTTGTTATGCATTGCAAAATATTAAAAACATCGTTGTTACCATGCATATTTGTAATGTGTGAACCTTTATGGAAATTTTTTTAAAATTTCACATATTTCAGAATCCTACAAGTTCGATACCATGTATCTATGCCTTTTGTCTTACTATTTCATAATTCCTTAATCCAACCAAAATTTTTGTGAGGACCCCAATTTATTTGGCTTGTAATGCTTAACCAACCTTTGGTCCTAGCATCACAAATCAAATAAATCGAGTCTCGAGATATGTATACTTCCTAAAGCAAGATATACACCTCACCACAAAATTATGCATCAACTCCATTCCAAACATAGAGTCCAAACATTACACTGTAAAACAGAAGGTAACAACAGTAAAAAAAATTATTACAGACCAAGGTCGACTAGCCAAAAGATACACAAATAAACAAGGCAGACAAGGAAGCAAAAGTGCCATAAGATGGCTATAAACAAAGCCAATCGTGCCTTCAACCCACAAGGCATCCGTGGGACCGTAAGCCTGAGTCGTCGCACACGAAAGCGGCAAAGACTCACGTAAGTGAGGCCCTTGGGGCTCACCTTCTTCCTCCGCAACAAAAACATTAAGCAAAGCCGATGAGTACAAAGATTGTCTTTGTACCCGCAAGACCGACGTGTGAACTAGCAAAGACACTGTTCATAGGCTATATGCAAAGCTTATTTGGTGGAGGCCATATGTTTCATTTGCACAAAGCCGATTTGTTTGCAATAATGTATCTGATTTAAAGGCAAGTTTGCAATTCATTTTAATGTTGAAATCTGATAAAGGTAATAATAACAAAAGAGTAAAGAAAAACAACCTAGAAGTGACTATCCCAATAGTCACCACAACAATAGCACTAATCCCGCATTAGTACCACACAAACAAGTTTTAATTTAAATGTTGTAGTCTAACTCTTGGAAGACCTTGCCAGCGTGTCCATAACCTAGGGCGAGGCTATTCGAATAGTTTTAACCTGCAGGGTGTACCAATGTACCCACACTTGGATCGCCTTTAAGCCAAAGCACACTACCGGAAGGTATGTCGGCACGACTAAGTCCTCGAGACTTTTTCCAATATTGTGTATTAACTACGAGCCGCTTGTATGGATAGAAATCCATACGCTTAAATGGTAAAGCCGAAAAGACAACTACCTTTGCGGGGTAAAGCTTTTCGGACAACTACCATGCTCCCAACACCATCCCTCCTGCGACCTCCTGCGACCCGGAGCCAATACACGCCAAAGTACTAGGTCAAGAGAGGTCTCATACCCTCCAGTGTGGTTAGCACGCTAAATGCTTGGTTTAGTGTAACAAGATATTCGGTCCTTGTTGACTCGGGCACCTTTCCAGTCACACCCAACAGATCACACCAATCTTACCATTGTGCCCAAGTCTAAATCATTTTTTTTGTTTTCAGTTTTAGTGTTGCAATAACATAGCAAGAAAAAAATGCTGAAACATAAAGTTATAGAAAATTTTGTGTGATCAAGGTTACCGACTAAAGTCGATAACCGCTTGATTCTATCGATAGCTAAGCATGTCTAAGCAAATTGACCGGATCTACTAAGTGACAAGAGATCATCCAATGATCTCTAATCACAAGAAAACCTAGGCTCGGTAGTAGAGGAATATCATTTGCCTACAGATTATGCAACTAACGGGATTAACTAACCAATTTAACACAAAATAAGCGATGCATACATACGATTGAAACAAAATATTAGACTTTAAAATACTGGGATTAACATGATCAAAGCTGCTTGCCTTCTAGCTGTTGCTCAATTTGTTAAGGAGGGTCGCTCTCGTGGTTACCATAAATGTCGAAGCCTTCAACGATTGAACAAATAACAGTGAATAAGAATGAATAACAAACAAAACTCAAACATACACAACATCAAAACATTCCAAACTTTACACAGAGCCTAAACATGTTCTAACACATTTTTAGAAACAGGGAAATAATTATTTGAAGTGGTGATGAATTTTCTAGCAATTTCCTAAGCTAACATACACATTAAAGCACTAGTTAAATACTTAGCAAAATTTTAATAACAGAAACATACCCAAAACCTATTCTGATAATTAGTTCACTTAAAAATGATAATTTACAAAATTGGTTTCACTGGATTTGGACAATTATTGAAAGAGATATGCATTTTCTAATTTGGAAATTACAATATACACCATTTAATTAATTAACAGACTTTTGCTAACTGAGACAAGGTTGAAACTAATTTTAGTAAATAATACATTTAAGATGAAAATTAATGAACTGGTTTCATGCGATTTGGATAAAAATTGATTTAGTTATGAATTTTCTAAGTTTAATTGAATTATAAGACAAAAGAAATACATTTGAAATCCCTAAAGCATTTCTCCTTTTACACCCACGATCGGCTAGCCACGTGAATGACAGCGGGCTCACGCGCGCGCTGATCGAGTCAAGCTCCGACTTGATCCCACGAGGACGACGCCGTCGGCGTATTTTGTGAATACGTCTTGGCTACCGCCCAAAACGTAATCCTAACATACATGCACAGAGAACTACGCTTTCTAGCAAAGGAAACGTATTAACAAAACTACACAATCCTTAACGGCAACCAGGCCCGCATGGCGCGACTTCGAGGAAAACATAACTACTGGATTAAGATTTTCTAAACTCGATTAACTGAGAGGGCCCACATGGCGGCGACATAACTAAACAAAAGTTAACGATAAACTAAACTCCACCGGCGCTCACCGCACGCGCGGGACGGCGGCGCGCGCGCCAATGAACTCGCAAACCGGTGAGTTTCAAGACGAGTGAGTGATACCTTCGGGTTCACAGAGACTTCGAACCCGAGCGGGCGGCGACGCGAGCCCGATGGTCGACGGAGATGAGCTCACGACGGCCGAGGCGGAGAAGAAGGTGCGCCGCTCGCGGCGATGACGCTTCTGACGCGACGGGAAGCTTCGGCAGTGCGCACTGCCTTCGCCTTGACACAGGAAGGTTATGCCCACGATCAAGATGACGACGAGCACCGAGGTGGCGGAATCGTTGCGGCGACGAATCACCTCGCGGGGAAGAAGGGGTCGCGCGCCGGTGATGCATCAAAGAACAAAACAAGGTCACGCTTAGACTCGCAGTTGATGCGATCCTAAGGGACCGGTGGCAAAGCTAGAAACTCACCGAACGCAATTGAGCTCGCGTCGTCGCCAACCGAGGCGAAGACAACGAAGTGGCTCGGATGATTCACTGGTGCCACGAGCTCGAACGGCAAAATGGATGCAGCGAGAGAGTGGATCGCGATGGAGGGGTTGTTTGGCGCGAGGCGGCGCTAGCACGGCGGCGCTACCTTCGCTCTCTTCTCCGGCAAACAGAAACGAGCGAGAGGGCGAAGGAAAGGGCGACGATGAGTACGGTGAGGTTATAAAGCTCGCGGCCGAGAGGAACACGCGCCCCGACGTGGCGCGACGAGGGCGTGGCAAGCATACGGCGCGCGCGAGCTCGGTGAGAGCGGAGGAGACGAGGTGATCTTGGCGAGGATGGCCCACATGTCGCTGATAGCGGTGAAGCGCACGAGTCGGAGACAGTGCGGCGCAATCAGATGGTTAGACTCGATCAATATCGCTACCGGACCGCTGGATCTAAAGCGGACGGTCGAGATCGATGCATGCATTCAGACAGTCGGTTGATTCGACGCCACGCGAGCGCGACGATCTGCATCGGACGGTCGACAATGATCGGGCTCGGAGGTGCAGCTAGGCTGGCGGCGGAACCAAGTGCGCGGTCGGACTCGAGCCGAGGTTAGGTTCGAGCCCGAGGCGATGATTCCGATTTGAAATAAAAGGCAGATAAGGTTTGGGGAATTTTTAGAGATAGCTCTGAGCTCCAAAAATTCCGAAATTTTTATGGTAGCTACTTGGGACAGAGGACAACCTTGTGTAATTTTTCCAGGAGTTTTCATGCACTAGATTTCTCCCAATAAAATTCACAAGCTGCTGTTCAGAGAATTGACCAGATTTCCAAACTGGTTTGACTTTGGCATTTGAAAAAGCAAATAAAATCTAAAAATTGTGAAATAATTCAGGGAGGTATATAGGATGATCAAGATGATAGTAAAAATAATTTCATAGGATGATCACAAGTTTGAAGGCTAAGAATTTGCTGACAACAGTTTCCATTCACAAGAATTTAATTCTAGAAAATGGAAATTGCTAGGGAAAATTTGGAAAACTTCCAAATGATTTGATGAGACAACAAAAGTTTTTATTTATCCTCAAAATTTTTACATTTGAAATACAAACCCTAAGTTAGGGTTGTTACAAATCTCCCTACCTTACAGGAATCTCGCCCCGAGATTCTGATCACTAGGAGAAGAAAGGCGGGGTAGTTCACTTGCGGAGACGATCTTCTCGCTCCCAAGTGGCTTCGTCCTCGAGTGATTTGACCCAGAACTTTAAGGAACTTGATCACACGGTTCCTCGTTCGCGTTCAGCTTCTTCGAGGATCTGACGGGCGCTCACGATAAGACAGATCTTCTTGCACGTCGATATTTTCCAATGGCGTTTCCTCAAGCTGGAACACTGAGGCACTTCTTCAATTGCGATACATGGAAAACATCATGCACTCCTCGAGTGTAGTGGCAACTCGGCTGGTATGCAAGCGGCTCCCACTTTCTTGATGACGCGATAAGGCCCGACATACCGAGGAGCCGGTTTGCCCTTGACACGAAGCGACGATGTCCTTCAAAGGTGAGACTTTGAGATACACAAAGTCATTGGGCTGGAAGCTCAACTCACGCGTGGCGCCGACCGCATAGCTCTTCTGCTCGGATCGAGCTACGCGCAAGTGCTCACGAATCAAGCGCACTTGACTTTCGGCTTCATTGATCGACTGCGGGCAAGAACCGCCTTTCACCGATTTCGACTGGGTTCAACGGGTGCACGATCGCCTCCCATACAAAGCCTCAAACGGTGCCATAGCGAGACTAGCCTAGGAAGCTGTTGTTGTAGGAGAACTCGGCAAGTGGTAGACACTTCTCCCAATTCTTCCCATAGGAAAGAACACAAGCACGAGCATATCTTCAAGCACACAGTTGACGCTCCGTCGACCATCGATCCCGAGGATGATAGGCCGTGCTGAAGGTAAGACGAGTTCCCATGGCCTCCTGCAGACTATGCCAAAACCGAGAGGTAAACAGCGCCCCACGGTCAGACACAATCGTCTTGGGTACACCATGCAAGCTCACAATCCTTGATACATAGAGCTCGGCTAGAGGTTCCACATGGAGCTGACTCTTGACCGGAAGGAAATGCGCCACTTTAGTTAGCCTGTCAATGACAACTCAAATGGCGTCATTTCCCTTGGATGAACGGGGCAATCTAGTGATGAAATCCATGCCCACGGAATCCAACTTCCACTCTGGTATAGGCAAGGGCTGGAGAAGGCCTGCTGGACGCTGATGCTCGGCCTTCACGCGACAACATACGTCGCATTCCGCAACGAACCCGGCAATCTCGCTTCATGCGAGTCCACCGAATCTCTGTCGCGGATCTTGGTACATCTTGATAGCCGGGGTGAATAGACAAGGGGAATCATGGGCTTCTGGAGAATCAAATCCGTAATTTTGGAACCTTTGGAACCACGTAGGCGCCCAAACCACACAACACCATGCTCATCTTCGAGAAACACCGGCTATCCCATCCTTGATATTACGCTGATCCGTTCACACCGTCATCGATCTTGTGGCTGCCTTGACTTGATCCACCAAGGTTGGTTGCACAACCAAGCGGCAAGGGAACCATGCTCAACCAAACCCAAGTTGAGGCGCTGAAACTGCGCAAGAAGTGCGGGTTCTTTGCTCTTGGATCATCAAAGTATTGCAATACACCTTTCGGCTAAGTGCATCGGCAACCACATTGGCCTTGCCGGAGATGGTGCTCAATACCCATATCATAATCTTTGATCAATTCTAGCCATCTCCTCTGCACGAGGTTCAGATCTGGTGAGTGAACAAGTACTTCAAGCTCTTGTGATCGAATACACCTCACGTTTCCGATCAAATAATGCCGCCAAATCTTGAGTGCATGCACCACAAAGACAAGCTCTAAATCATGGGTGGGATAATTGAGCTCATGAGGTCTCAATCGCCTAGATGCATAGGCAAGCGCTTTGCCTTCCGCATGAGAACGCATCCGAGTCCACGACGAGAGGCATCGCAATAGATATCGAAGCTCTTGTGGACATCGGAAGAGTAGGACCGGAGTGAAGTCAAACGCCGTTTGAGCTCCAAAGCTCTCATCACAAGCGAGGACCACACAAACTTCTTATCCTTCTTGAGCAATTCAGTCATCGGCTTCGCGATCTTGGAGAAGTTCTCGATAAAGCGGCGGTAGTAGCCGCTAAACCGAGGAAACTCAGCACATCTATGATCGACTTGGGTGACCCCAAGATAGAACATCCGACTTTGCTTTGGGATCCACGATTCGCCTCCAATTGAAAGAACATGGCCCAAGAATGCCACTTCCTTCAACGAACTCGTGATTTCTTGAACTTTGCATATAGTCGGTGTTCCCGCAATTTGCCCAAAACAATCTTGGATGCTCAAGATGCTCGCTGTGATCTTGGAATAGATAAGAATGTCATCAATGAAAACCACCACGAACTTATCCAAATATTCCATGAATACCGAGTTCATGAGGTTCATGAAATATGCTGGAGCATTGGTTAAGCCGAAAGACATGACGGTATACTCGTAAAGACCATGAGTAGTGAAAGCCGTCTTCGGAATATCCTCAGCCCTGATCCGGACCTGATGATATCCCAATCTCAAGTCAATCTTGGAGAACACCTGAGCTCCAGACAACTGGTCAAAAAGATCATCAATACGAGGCAAAGGATATTTGTTCTTCACCGTCACTTCATTGAGCGGACGGTAATCAACACACATGCGCAAAGTCTTGTCCTTCTTCTTCACAAAGATCACCGGACAACCCCAAGGAGATGAACGGGACGGATGAAACCCTTTGCTTGGAGCTCACCAAGTCGCTTCTTCAATTCTTCTAGCTCATTGGGAGGCATCCGATACGGCGCCTCGAGATAGGGGCGATGGCAAGGCGAGAACTCGATGACAAACTCAGATCTCGAACCGAGGCATCCTGTAAATCATCGGGAAAACATCCTCAAAATCACAAACAATGGGAACCTCCCGAATCTTCAGTGGCTTTGCTACAAGTGCACAAAGGTGTGACCTTGCGGTGTGTGGGAAAAGCCAACCTGCTCATTGGAAAGGTTGGTGAGGAAAACCATCTTCTTGGTACAATCGATCCGTCCCAAGTGTTGGGACAACCAATCCATGCCAAGAATTACATCCGGGCTCACGAGTTGAGCAGATGAGATTTGCCAAGAATCCCACCTTCGACTTCGATAGGAACATTCCGACATTCTAAACCTACTCTCATCTCAGACCCGAGAGCGAATGAGCAAAGGAACCTCAAAGGAACACAGTGAAGACCACTAGCAGCAGCAAATGATCTTGAAATAAAAGAATGCGATGCTCGAATCAAATAATACTACAAAGCAGACGATAATTGACAAGAAGTGTACCCATCACGACATCCGCGCCCCGAGCCTCCTCACCGAAAGATGGTTGACTCGACCGCCGCCGCACTCTCGGTCTTCGGATGATCTTCCGTCGGTGGGTGGCCACTCCTCGCCGCGTCCTCCATTAGGGACGAGGAGCCGCTGCAACATTCGAGGCAAGCGTTGGCGTAGTGGCCTTGTTGTGGCAAATAAAACAAGTAACCTCGGCCGCCGGATTGCGGAGGCCGCTCGTTGGCCTGATCGCAGCGCACGTGGGCGAAACACGGCTGCGGTGGACGAAGAATCGGCGCGATGGCCTCGCGCCGGTGGAGCAAAAGAACGGGCCTCGTGCCGCCCACCGAGGACGAGCGAGGTGGCGTGAGTAGATCGATGTGCCTCCCATTTGCGCTTGCGAGACTCGCCCAGCGCCTTTGCCTTATGCTCTGCAACAATGGCCTTATCCACTAAGGCCTGAAAGTCAGAGAAGTCCACAATAGATAGCTTGTCCTGCAGCTCCTCGGATAGGCCATCCATAAACTTCTCCTGCTTAGCCTCATCAGAGGCCACCTCCCCCGGAGCATAACGAGCCAAATGATTGAACTCGTACAGGTACTCCGTCACAGACTTGCGCCCTTGCTTGAGCGCGAGGAATTCTTTCTTCTTGACTTCATCAAAGCCATCGGGATGTGGGCCCGACGAAAGCTCACCGAACTCCTCCCATGAGACCACATGGCGGGTCGCATGGCGAGATAGTTCTCCCACCGAGAAAGTGCCGCGCCTCAAGCGGTGGGATGCGGAAAGTGCCTTCTCCGGCACGACATCGAGCAATGTTGAGCTTTCGCTCAACCATGCGCAGCCAATCATCCGCATCGAGAGGTCCTCGAGCGGAGAAAGTCGGCGGCTCACAGACGGAGGAACTCGCAAGTCCCCGCGAGTCCGTGTCCACCACCTCCGAGATCCGAGGCACCGGCGAGTGGAGGTATTCCTAGCAATAACCTCCAAGATACGCGTCTGGTCCATGCGGTTTCGCTCGATCTGAGCGAGAACCTCAGCCATGGTCGGAGGAGGGGGAAGCTCCTCATCATGACCAGCCTGCTGACTGCCACGCGTCCTCCCGGCCATCCTGTTTTGCTAAGATAGGTTAGTGCCAAACTTAGAGCAAGAAATCGATAAATCACCAAAACAGTTTAAAACAACACGAACTAAACGCAAAACTTCAAGTCACAAAGCCAACTGACAAAATTTAGAGACTTAGCAGACTTACAACACATTTTACCCTTATGTTCCCACAAGTTTTAGTTAGATTAATCCCTCATGGTTCTCCCAAAACTAATCCCACCGGATAAGTAACTATCTTTTGAAAGGAAAGAGAGAAACCAAGTTTCAAAACTCAAATTAGAGTAAGGTGAGAGTAGAAAGCTAAGATAGGTAAGGAGTAAAATCTGAGAATCTGCCTAGGTTTTCATAAACCTTTTTATAATTTGAAAATAAGCTTTTCTAAAATATCCTAAGGACGACTATGCTTGGGTTACTACGGTCAGAATGGCTCTGATAATTATAAAGTAATTTCTATCATTTTTTATTGTGCAAATAAATACATATATTTAACATTCCATAAAGCACGGGTTATCGGCATGTTTTTGTAATACAAAAATAACACGTTATCATTCATCATGCCGGACGAAATTAGCGCAGCACGCGGAATAGCATAACTAAATTTATTTTCACCGACTGATTTTTTCTCTATACAAACTACTAAACTAATTGTATTAATCATGCTATCCCTAAACATGTGCTAACAATATGTTACTACACATGATGTTGCTTGCTAACCTACAATGGTTACTAATTAATCATGTTATCTCTAAATATTTGCTAATAATCTATCACGACATATGATGTTGATTGCTAACCTACCATGGTTTAAAGAATATACTTGTACAAAATAATACTACAAACTCACCATCGTGGTCGTCGATGCAAAGCGAACTCTTTTCTCCTCCTCTTCTTCTTCTTCTTCCCCTCCTCTTTTCTCCTCTCCTTCCTCCCTTCCTCTTTTCTCCTCTCCTTCTACTCTCTTTCTTTTCTTTGCGCTCTGGCAGCTCGGCTCACTCAACCGAATGGCAACAGTTCGGCCGCACGCGCGGTTTTAAAGCCACCTTAAGTCGCCATACGGTTGTGCGACTTGAGCCCAGGTGAAACATAGTCGCCAAACTATATGGCGACTAGGGTCATATCGCCAAGCCGTATAGCGACAATGCCTCGGAGGGTGAAATCGCCGTTTCATTGACCGATTCGCATATGTGTCGCACTCTGGTTGGGCGACTATACCAAGTCACTTAACCGTGCGACGACACGAGGTTATTTGTGTAAAAAAAAATAAGTGGTATTATTTCTGTAATTCCGAATAAAAAAAGATTATTTCAAAAAAAAATCATCTCACCGCTGTCGCTACTCCATTATATGCTTACTAGGGTACTGATTTTGGATCTTGATAGCAGAAATAGGAAGACATAGGCCTTTGAATATTAATAATTTATTAGAGGCTATGTAATGATGATTCTGGGACCTTAATTTGTATTTTTTGGTATAAATTTAATTATGGAATGTGTCTAAGGTGGATCCTTATATATACTAGAGCGAGGCGGCACTGAACACAGATATTTATGTATGATGACTTATTTTGTAGATCGAATCAAAATTAATATCCATACCCTCCGTCGGAATTCCCAACCAGTTAACTTTTTTTCCGAAAGGCATATAGAATCTGAATTCTGGATAATCGTGTGTTTGCTCGGAGGTCACATTTTGATTTATCTAATCACAATGTTGTTGAGCAGGTAATGTGTCTTCTTCCAGTTGTCCGCAAGGTAGTTAGGATCGCGATCCAACTCTTAGAGTCTTACGATTCTACGAACCCACGACAGCCCGTCGATCCAAATCTTACGTCGATCCTACTCGTAGAGTCTTAGGGCAAAAAAAATTTGCAATTTTTTTAGAGGCCAGACTTTGCTGATATTTTGTTTTAGAGCAAAATTTGTTGATATTAATTTTTTAGAATGAAACTATAAATAAACAAGGAGCATGCAAAATGTTATATCAGTGTGGTAATGTTGTTCTCCTGTAGTTCAGAACTATATCACCCATCATGTTAGAACCATTATGCTTTTCTGTTGTGTGATAATAAGTGTTTTGCCCCTTTTTTGGTAATAAGTAAGTGGTAAACCTTATAAGAATCATACAAACTTATAGTATAGATGGTAAATATGTGTATTTTTACAAATCCGTAGAATCGTCGATTCTACGATTCGATCCTACCGGAGGCAAATCGATCCGACTCGGGATCTCGACTCTGACTACCTTGGTTGTCCGTGACAGCGGCTGACGTGCGAGCGTGCGAGGTGCCCGTGCACCGTAGATTTTGCCCCGGCGCGCTTGCGGCCTGAAGTTGGAGCTTGGGAGGCGGATGCGTTGGCCTGCGCGGTGAGATCTCTCCCCTTGCCGGAGGTACAGAAAGTGAAGGAACTCTTATCACCGGCGACGCCCACCGGAATTCATTTCCAGACACAAGACAGAAGGGGAAGCCTTGAATTGAACTTGAGCACTACCCTTTACAGCTTTGCACTCTCCCTTGATATGGACATGAGATTTCATTTAGTAGGGAATTAGGATAGCTAAGCATGCTGTGACGCTCCCTTTTTCTTCTTCTCTCCCGGGGTCAACCCCGCCGGACTGGACCCCCTCCCTCTTCTCGCCCCAGTGCGCCGCACGCTCGCCGGACCCTCCGCCCTTCCTTCCAAGGCTCGTGTGCTCTGCGGGTGCTGCGTGCGCGCGCCACCGCTGCCCTCAAGACCGCCACCTCCCGCCGCCATCATTGCCCCGGCGCCGCACGCTCGTCCTCCTCCTCGCCCGGACCCCCCTTCTCCCCGCTCCTCCTCCGCCGGCTTTAAAAGCCCTAACCCCGGTACCTCCCCCCCCTCGTTCCTCCCCGTCCCCCCCCTTCATCCCCAAGCAAGAACCCGAGAGGAAGAAAAGCGAAGAAGGGAAGAAGAAGAAGAAAATCCGCGAGGCTTACCTCACCGCCGCCATTATCGCTGCCGCCTGCCGCCGCGTCGCCGTGGTGAGCTCCTCGCGCCGCCGTCGTGAGCCCTCCTCTTCCGTGCGCCGCCGCTTCGCCGCCTTCCTCCGCGCACCGCCCCATCGGTCTCCTCGTGGCCACGCCCGGCCGCGCCCCACCTCCCGTTCTGTTGCCGCCGTTGTCGCCGCCGCCGCCGAGCCCGCCGCCGCCGCCCTTTCCCTCCCTTCCCGCCGCCGCATACCCCCCTCCTCTCCCGCCGGCCCAAGCCACCCCGCCTCCTTTTCTTCGCCCGGCAAAGGCGCGCTCGACGCGCCTCCTCCCATTCGGGCGCGGCGCAGATTCGGCCCGTGCCGTGGGCCGGGCCGATTTCCTATTGCGGGCCGTTTTCTTTTTTTTTATTGGATTTTCGTTTTCCTTTTTCTTTTTAATTCAAAAGCTAGACTTCAAAAATTAGTATCTCCCCCATTTTAGCTCCAAAAATTGTAAAGTAAATTTTTAAAAATTTGTTAATTCAAGATCTTACTAATGGCATAGGTCTTGTTTAATTTGGAGTTCATTTGTTATTTATTTGGATTTAATTGCTCTTTTTTTTGCTTGTTTATGCCTTTTCCGGTACGTTCGTCCGACTAGGATTTGAAGACGCCGGAGATCCCCAAGTTGATCAAGCCAAAGGTTATCAAGATCCTCTAGCCTATATCCCAGGCGAGTCAATACTTTGATCATATTGAGCCTACATTTTATGCAAATTATATTATTTTAAAATAGCAAATTGCATGCTTTAATTCTTTAAACAAATGTATGTTCAAGCTTAAGGTAGTTAAATACCCATTTGATGAATAATTAATTATTATGTCATCCTTGACAACTTGAATCCTTTAACCATTGTCACCCTAGTAACTATATGGTAATACTAGTTGTAGGTCGTACTTAAGCGACATGCTAGTCTTGTTATACCGGACATTAAAATGTCCCAATCATCATCTCTTCAAACATAAATTGGTTTGGGCGGTCATTGGTGGTCCATGACCGAGACAAATGTAGTAATTTGGTTTTACTCTCCAAAACCCTAAATTGCTATTACCGTGCAGGTGGGCGGTAAGATGGATGGTGTGACGATGGGTGCTAATTTAGCCCAAGGACTGTCGTTTTGTGGATTGGAATGTGGAATGAACCGCTTGAGACAACCCTAAGGACTTAATCATGTCATGACCTCCGTGTAAAACAAGTGCAACCACAAGTCCAGTAAAATACAACTGGCTAAATAATTTGTATCTCTCAAGACGAAGTTGCACCTGTAGATGTCTGCGACGCCGTAAGCCTCTCGGGCGAAGGGTGTCGGGCGCACGACATAAGTCGTTAAGAGGGCTCAAGGGGTCTAGGTAAGGTTAACGGATCTAAATGGGCGTAACCCTTTGAAGACGAAACCTAGCGGGTGTAACTAATCTGCTGCTGGATGCATTGTAAAGGCCTTGTGATGATCTCCCGATTCACATGTCTCTGAAACGCGTGTGTACATATCCGGATGATTATCTCTTGTGGGTAAAGTGTACAACCTCTGCAGAGTGTAATAAACTATTCGAATAGCCGTGCCTACGGTCAAAGGCGGACATGGGAACTTAACTTGAGTTAGTTCTATTTCAAAAACCTTTGTGGGTGGTATGAAAATGTGATGGGCTCACCTAGCCCTGAGATTGGATTTTCCCTGAGTTTCAGACTCAGCGCGGTTAATAATTGGAGGTAGCTCCAATCAAAAGTAATCATAAGGTAGAGTTTCCGACGGAGGGAACCTCTGCTGTTATAAATTATTGCACAATTACTCTATTTAACAAAAATGCAATTTATTAAAAATGCTAAGTAATAGGACTTTGTATTTATGATAGTTGAAAATATTGCTTTAGCAAATAAAAGAAACCGAGCCATCTTTGTTAAGCCTTGCATGTATATTATTGCATTGTGTATTGGCTCGCGAGCACGGAAGTTGTGCTCATTCTCGCTCTCTCCCCCAAAACCCTCAAAAGCAGGAAATCCTGGAGATTACGACTATGATGAGGATCCAGAAGTTGGAGGCCCAGGAGATAATGAAGCGTAGTGTAGTCTTTAGTTGTTCTAGTCTCGCCTGATCCGATTGACTCGCGCAGTACTTGCGTGCATCCAATATTATCCAAGCCTTGATTAATATCCTGACGCACGGTTTCCCGATCGCTTGCACTCGTGGAGAGATGTGCTCACCCCTTTGCCCCGTTGTCGCCTGCTTTTGTAATGTAATCAATTTGGCCTGTTCGGCCCTATTGTAAAACTCGACCCGACGAGGTCTATGTAAACTTTGTTGTGCTAAATTAATGAATGGGATGGTTCTACGTCATGTATGAAATGATTCAGCAATGTATCTGTGAGTGCTATCTACTGATCCAGGGAATAGCACAGTGTTTTCACAGAGGATTCGGATTAGAAAATCCGGGTCCCACACATGCGCACCATTTTTTCTTGCGTGTGGAACCGGGAGGCACCCGAACTACTCCCTTTCGGTCACAAATACGTGCCGTTTTGTGATACGTACGGTCAAACTTTCAAAAGTTTAGATATCGATATCTTTTTAAATATTTAGATTAGATACATGAAAATCATACTTATAGATATGCCTTGAAAACTAGTTTCATAACATTATAATTTCAGTGCGTGTTATAACTATATTATAATATATATTAGTGATCAAAGTTACGTTTTGAGAAACTATGTCAACGTTTAAAACGACATGTATTTATAATTAGGAGGAGTACGTAGGCTGCCGTATTTTGACCGGGAATACACTATTGACCAGGGCTCCTCCTGTCCACTTCGTGTTGCAAATCGTATACGTATGCATGCCATTCAGTGTCCCTCAACTGCTCCAATCAAACGTCATGTGAAAATTAAAAAAAGAGCAACCCAATCAGAAACCGGGTAGCCACTAGCCAGCAACATAAAAGTCATTCGTCTCCATCAGCTATCATCGGTATTAAATTTCCAACCGAACGAAATAAAGAACAAAAAATGGTGCCTACCCCAGCTGCATCACGAACCTGGCAGCTCAGAAGAAGCTTGTCCCGTTGCCGTCAGATGGAGCTCTTGAAGCCCCTGCGTCCATCTCGACCGTCGGTCAGAAGGGCAATCAAGCCAAAGAGTCCTGAACCCAACCGCCATAGGCTAGCTATATTGTCAACTGCACCAGACACAATACAATAAATACAAACTGGACTGCACATTATTAACATATATAAATGTAATATACTACTAGTCTAATGAAGACGCAACCAAATGTTGGCTGGATTATGCTAACCAGCAATCGGCCCACGAAGGGCAGCTGCCGTGCAGCGAGAGGAGAGGCCCACGCGACGCAAACACCAGGCCACCAGCTGACCGGGTGGAGGCTCCGTGCGCGGCGTTCCCTCGCACCAACGGAAGAAACGGAAACATGAGGCCTTCGGTGATAGCAGGGCTAACGTACGGCGCGCTCGTGAGAACATCCCTTGCGAGTTTAGATAAAAGATTTTTCTACTCCCGAGAATAGTTATTTCTTATTCTGTATCTCACATATCTCACAACGTAGGAAGTATCTTGCGCAACCGAGAGTATATATATGTAGTATATGAGTATATAAGATCATATAGGTGGTATTTACACTTTTTCAGAGGTGGTATGTATAATTTTTAGACATACTCCTTTTTATATGCGAATATGAAGGTATTTATAAAATATACTAAAAACTATGAACTCTCTTGCAAATTTTTTGTGTGGTTCACATTGGAGTATCTTATAATTAGTATATGAGTATACCCAAAGTGATAATAGAGTATGTCAAGTTCTTTTAGGTGGTATATCAAATGTGGGAGTAACTACTCCCGGGAGTATAAAGTATTTTGCATATATATATACATCACTTGCGTGTCAGATGAGGCAATAGCAATCACAAGTTTTAGTAGGTCTAATGATTTCTAGTCGGAAAAAAGAGAGATTTTACGGTAAAAATTCTACTACTAAGTACATAGTAACTGTATAAATTACATCTGATCATTAATTTGTTAAGTGTATAATGGACTTTTCTTTGTATTTATAATTTTATTCACGCAAGTATTATGAATTTTTCCAACTAGAGTTGGAAATATTACTCTTGTGATATACGATCTCACATGACCAATTACAATTCTACCCTCTCGGAATTCTACTACCCATAATAACAGGGTGTAGTATAACTAAATCATAATTAATCTGAATGATTGAATCAAAAAGAATAGATGGACCGTATTGAATTAAGTGTACTGTAAAAGAGCTAAAAAAATTGTGACATGTTTCCTTCTTAGAGTGTTTTTCAAAAATATATATATATATCTTCACTGTAGTATTTTTCATATAACAAATCTCCCGATACCATTAGGAAAGACGTTGTCACGTGGTGCTAAAGCACTTTAAAGACTATCTTGTACTCCCCTGGTCACGAAAATAAGTTATTTTGGACATCGATATGGTTTTCAAAATACAACTTTGATTACTAATTACTATTGTAATCGATTTGTAAAACCTAATAAAATAATATTATTATAAAAGTACTTTTCGAGACGAATATAAACATATAATTTTACGTATCTAATCTAAATATTTTAAAAAAAATATTGGTCAGACAAATTTCCAAAATTTGACAACACCTTCCAACACGACTTATTTTTTTGGACTAGAAATCTTTAGGTGGGTAGTGCGAGCGGATTAATACGCTTCGTCGCCGACCAGATTCCTCCGCAAAATCAACGATTGCGGCTTGCCTCGATCCACATTCCCTTACCCCACTCCGATCCTGTCCGGGCGGTGGGGGTTCAGATCCCCAACTATTCCAGGTATCCAAGCCCCAAATCTCGTTAGTATTGAATTGAATTGAATTGAATTGAATTGGGTGACTATAAATTTATCTTGAGGGCAGGACAGACAAATTTGGTAAGTGATTTAGCCAAAAATGGGTATAAAAAATGCATAACAGTGGAAGCCATCTCCTTTTGGAGGCAAATGCCACTTCCTTGTATTGAAACACCCCCAGAGTAAATTGCTTACCCAACAACACCTTTTAAGATCATACTGAATGATATTTGCAAGATAACGGAAAAAGGGCAAGTGTCGGCATTCATCCCTTTGTTTGGTAATTTTTTTGAGAAATTTTGGAAATCTCAATGGGAGGTTCGCACGAGTTTACATGGAGAGATGGGTTAGCACTGAATGCACCCCCAACTTGTAACATAGTACATTTATTCATGCTAAACTAGCCAAACTCTTCTACCAAGAGAAAAAGCTTGCAAGTTGCAAATATAAAAAATGTCACAGGTAACTAAAAGAGCGAAAGCTTAAGGACCAATGAATTTGCTGAAGTATAGGCCTGTCACAATTTTTTCACCTGATAAAGTAAGAACTGCTTGGATTAATTGGCATTTCTTCAACCTTCCCTGCGTACTCTGTGCTTTGCTCTATTTCAAAAATACTGGTTGATGGTCCGCGAAGAAAGCCCTCTGTCTCAGTGTCACGCTGTATCCAAGGATGTTTCGAAAGCTTTCTTAGTCTGCTAAGCTCCTCAGATACCTCTTTCATTGGGGGCCTGTTGTCACCGCACATATCCAAGCATTGCCTAGCTAGCTCCGCAAGCCCTCCAAGCAATTCCATGCTCTCATGACCTTTTATTTTACTGTCCAACATTGCATCAAGATTGTTCTCCTTCATAGCCGATAGGAAACTGGACGACAAGCTTTTTTGTAGCTCAGGACCTTCAAGTTTGAGTGGCATCTGCCCAGTTAGGATCTCCAAGAGGACAACACCAAAGCTATAAACATCACTCTTGTCTGTCAACCGGCATGTTTGCATATATTCAGGATCCAGATAACCACATGTCCCTTGAACCATTGTCACGAATTGGGCTTCATCAGTTGGTGCTAGTATGGAGGATCCAAAATCTGATACCTTTGCCATGTAATTCTCATCAAGAAGGATGTTAGAGGTTTTCACATCACCATGTAGAATTGGTGGGTTTGCATAGGAATGTAAAAATGCAAGCCCCTCGGTTGCCTCATTGACAATCCTTAAGAGGGAACTGAAAGGGATATGCAACGTGTTGTTCTTGCCATGAATTAGATCAAACAATGTTCCATTTGGGATGAACTCATATACCAGCATTGGGACTTCCACCTCAAGGCAGCAACCCAATAGCTTAACAATGTTCTTGTGATTGACCTGGGAAAGAATTAGCATTTCTTTACCAAATTCCTTCTTATGCCTATCATCAATCAATGCACATCTTTTAATTGCCACTGGAATTTTATCCTTAATTATTCCCTTGTACACAGTGCCATGGCCTCCATGTCCAAGAATTTGGCTTTTGTCAAACTTGTTTGTTGCTTGTTCTAGTTCTGCTTTAGTAAACACCGTAAATGCAAGTCCCTGGTCTGATTTCATCTTCTCAAATAATAGTAGCCCTCCATGTTGCTTAAAATACTGTTTCTTGACATTTGTTAGCTTTCTTCTCTCAAAAATTACACGCATGCAGAAGATGATAATCACTAGAACGACAGAGCCAATGCAAATACCTGCATAAATTAATTTTAAATGAAAATGTGTTAAGTAAACTCCACACATTCATGTATAATAAAGGCTTTTTAAATTTATTCATTATGGTGAAATAGACTAAAAGGTGATGATATGAAATAGTTCCACAAATAATGGACTGATGTTATGGTCGGAATACAATATCATCGAAGAGTTCAACCACATCGCAACGTCCAGGAACAAGGGGAGGGAGCGACAGCATAGCTGCCGGCCAGCTCCAGAGATTTCCTTGCCCATTAAGTTTAGGACTCTTAATTTAGGAAGATTGTGTTAGAGTTTGTTTCAATCCCTTAGTTTGTTTCCATGTTAAATTTCCATGTTTTAGTTTCCATCTTTAGTTTGTAATCTCTATGTAAAGAGAGAAGATCGTGAATAAAGGGCAAGCAAGAATTAAGAAAAGTCTTACCTCTCCCCTACGCCGACTAGCGCCGTACCCCTGCACGCGACGGCTCCCCCTCGTTGCCATTGACCGCTGGCCGATCGTCCTCCCACCTCTCACTCCTATTTCCTTCGCCACCAAACCCTAGCCCATAACAACCTGCTATCAGAGCTAACTGCTACACCCACCATGTCAAGCAGCAGTGGTTCCAATTCTCCAGACACGTTGGCCATGTTCATCACGAAGATAATCGTTCAGTTGGCTCACATAACCAAGACATAGAAAAGCCATGGGGAGTGACTCCACTCCATCAAGCAGACGTAGGACAACCACGGCGGCCAACTCTCCACCATCAACAACCAGTTGGAAAGTCACAACACTCGATTGGCGCACCTGGAGAAGATCAAACTCGACGATCTGGAAGGTCCGAAAGCTAGCACCGGCGTTGGAACCGGAGCAGCTGCACAGGCATGTCGCCCCGTCCTGAACCCACCAGCACACACTGAGCACGTCGAAGTGCCGCGCTTCCACAAGATTGTCATGTGGGGCATCACGTATAAATGAAGAAGGAAGAAGCCACTGGACGTTGCGCCAGGATTGTCTGGTTCGGTTGCTTCAGCCAGTTTTACTGCTTTGTTGGATTTGGAATAGTTCATCTTGTTAGTTTCCTTTTCAGTTCCTAAGTTAGTTTCGGAATCCTGTAATAGTTTAGTTTTGGCATTCGAATTCGTTTCCTAGTCTCATTTGTTAGGATCCTCTCTATTTAAAGGAGAGAGACACTTTGATTTGAGTTAAGCAAGAATATCCGAAAACCCAAATCTATTCTTTGTTCTTCTCTGTTCGACAACTTTTCCTCCGTTCGGCGTTGTCGACGATTGAGTCGTCGATCTTACGAAATAAACAGAGGAAAATGATAAAGAGTTCTTAGGAGAGAATAGAACTGCTCTTTTATTGATATGAACTAGCTATTACAGGGGGTGCCCTCAACCACGCAGTAGACTAGTCGTAAATACACTGAGCGTAATGCTTGCTATGTGGTTGAATCAGACTTGAAACTTTAATCTAATGCCGATTGTCTTGCTTCAATGTGATGCAATGTGTCCTCGTTCCTCCGTGCTTCATCTTTAAATAATCGTCGAAGAGGTGGTAGTTACTTCCTTGAAGGGACACCTGTTGGATGTGTCGCAACTGGTCGGAGCGAGGCAACGGTTGATGAAGAGCCAACCGTTCAGCAGTTGTGCGTCTGTGAGACACTCAACCGTGGGGTGGTTATTGTCATTGTCTTAGGACTATGAAACGTCGTGTGGTATGGAACAAATACGACATGTGTTCCATTCATCACACGGTAAGTAATATACCCGGAGTTAGATCCGGATGCCAGTCCATTGCTTCTACGAGTAGTCATCTGGTCGGGGACTGAATACAGGACCTCATCAGACCAGGGTTCCCACGATGTAACCTCTGTAATCCTTAGACCACGGGGGTCGTGATCCTTAGGGGTTATGACCATGAAGACATATGGTCTTTTATTATGTCTTAAAGTAATACATAGAGATTTTAATCCTCGTCAAGCGTCGAGTCCAGGTCCTACCGTGCGGTTGCTATCACCACGGCACCTCAGCCGCACCACCGAGGTCCTAGGTGACGTCCGACTCCCACGCACGACTACAACTTGCGATCAAATCCATCTTCATCGATCCAAATCCCTGACAACTTGGTATCAGATATCGCTGTGCCAGCCATCATGTCAGAGGGAGACAACATTGACGCGATCAACAACAAGCTCGATGTTTTATTTCAGTAGATGGAGGCCGATCGTTTGAAACCTCATGATAAGATTGATAGTCTTTCCGGCACAATTCGTGACATTGATCTTCAACAACGAGCCCATCTTGTGGCTATCACCCGATTGGAGCAAGGATGCAACAATCTACCAGGTGATGTTGATCATGAAACCCTCACCGACGTATGTCTCCGAGCAACCGATGGCATCCTTCTCGGTCATCATCGACCTCCGCATGTGTCTCTGGCTGCCTTGATGATGGATTTGCGCCAAGCTGATAGGGATGCTACCGCGGCTCACCGTTCACCGATCGAGGGCCAATATGCTGGACAGGGGAGTGTCCCTCGATTCTACAAATTGAACTTTCCAATGTTCAATGGTCAAGAGGACCCATTACCATGGTTGAACCGTTGCGACCAATTCTTCTGGGGTCAGCATACGATGGAGGAGGATAAAGTCTGGTTGGCCACATTCCATATTGACGGGCTCGGCTCATCTATGGTATCATCGATTGGAGCGCGACAGAGGAACCCCGTCTTGGCGTCGTTTCATCGAGTTGGTTAATACTCACTTCAGACCCCCATTTTGTACCAATTCATTGGGAGAACTCATTACTCTCCTCAGGCAGGGCACCATCCGTGACTTCTCTAACCAGTTTCTAGCCCTTTTGTGCCGCACAAACCCATTAACAAAACGCCAGTAGGTTCAGTTGTTTACAGCTGATCTAGGTCAACTATTGCAAACTGATGTGGAATTGAAAGCTCTATAGTCATTGGAATCGGCTATGAGTTTAGCTCGAGCATACGAATGCCGCATGCAGCTCGTAGTGCCTGTAGCTCCATCACTGTCTCGATGTCCTTGGCACCCCAGCGACACACCTTCGTCAGTTCCTAGCTCTGATCCGACCACTGATTTCGGGAGCGGCACCTTGTCTCCTACGGCATCTCTACCTCATTGAACCTTGTCACCAGCCGAGCTAGAACACCGTCGTGCCCAAGGTTTATGATACTGTTGTGATGAAATGTTCATTGCTGGCCACCGATGCAAATGTCTCTTCATCATCAAAGTTCAGCCCGACCTGGACTGCGACGACGAGTGCCCACAGGATAGCAGTGAACCTGGAATTTCTCTGGTAGCACTCATAGGTATTCAACCTCGGTCCGGTCAGACCATGCAGCTCCAGGTAGTGATCGGATGCAGCACCGTCATTGCCCTCCTCGACTCAGGTTCAACGCATAATTTTATTGCCAATGATGTTGTGGCTACCACCGGCGTCGTTGTTCGCCCACGGTCTGGTCTTAGCGTAACAATGGCCAACAGTGATCATGTTGCTAGTTTGGGCTTATGCAAGGCCATGGCCATCCGCATTAGACATGAGGAGTTTACATTGGATTGTTACACCATGCCACTCGATGGATTCGGTGTGATTTTAGGGGTCCAATGGCTCGGGACACTTGGCCCTATTACTTGGGATTTTTCCAACATGACCATGTCTTTCGCACGACAGGGACGATGGGTCACATGGACCAGGTTGCCAATGCCCTCACAGTCGAGCCATGCACTGGCATGTTCGGAAACCAATTTGTTGAATGATCTTCTCGATGACTTCACAGACCTTTTTGTTGAGCCCCATGGTCTTCCGCTAGTCCGAGAGATCTCACACCGTATTCACTTGAAAAAAGGTATGGATGCCATTACCGTTCAACCATACCGTTATGCGCAGTTACAGAAGGATGAGCTGGAACGTCAGTGTGCCGCGATGCTTCAACAAGGTACCATACGCCGCAGTTCATCATCTTTTTTGTCTCCAGTCCTCTTGGTCAAGAAGAGGGACGGATCGTGGCGTTTTTGTGTGGATTATCGCAACTTCAACGACAAAACGATCAAAGATAAGTTTCCTATACCAATCGTCGATGAGTTACTCGATGAGCTTCGTGGTGCAATTTTTTTTCACAAAATTGGACTTATGTTCTAGATATCATCAAGTGTTAATGCATTCGGCTAACATTGACAATATCGCTTTCCGCACTCATCAAGGTCTCTTTGAATTTCTTGTCATGCCATTTGGTCTTACCAATGCTCCAGCAACATTCCAGGCTCTTATGAATACCATGCTTTAGGATTTTCTTCGTCGCTATGTCTTGTTTTCTTTGATGATATCCTCATCTATGGCTCTACTTGGTCGGCACATTTACGAGATCTTCGCACTGTATTACAACGTCTCCAACATCATCGCTTGTTTTTGAACCGTTCCAAGTGTTCCTTTGGCGAAACCTTGGTGGCATATTTGGGCCACGTAGTTTCAGCTGAAGGTGTGGCGGTTGATAATGCCAAAATCAGTACAGTATCCACATGGCTGACTCCCTCGTCAGTCAGGGCACTCCGTGGGTTTCTTGGGTTGGCCGGGTATTACCGCAAGTTCATTCGTAATTTTGGTATTATTGCGACTCCGCTTACTAAGTTGCTTAAGAGGGAGGCTTTTCTTTGGACATCAGAAGCTCAGGATGCCTTTCTTTGCCTCAAATCAGCATTAACACAGGCTCTCGTATTACAATTACCGAACTTCAATGGTGATTTTATTGTTGAGTGCGATGCCTCGGGTTCTGGCTTCGGCGTTGTCTTACATCAAGGTACCGGTGTTGTGGCATTCTTCAGTCGTCTGATTGCACCGAGACATGCTTCCCTACCAACCTATGAATGGGAACTAATCGGTCTCGTTCAAGTGGTTCATCATTGGCGACCTTATTTGTGGGTGCGCCGATTTGTGGTGCGTACTTACCATTATAGTTTGAAGTTTTTGCTTGATCAACAACTTTCAACAATTCCACAACATCAATGGGTCAGTAAACAATTGGGTTATGATTTTTTCCGTCGAATATAAACCCGGTAGCACCAATGTGGTAGCCGATTCCTTATCCAAACGAGATGCTGCAATACAACCTGTTTCTTTGGATCTGTCTTCACCGCAATTCTCTTTGTTTGATGAGTTACATATCAGCTTCTAGGATGATCCGGCCAAGCAATCGTTACACACTGCTGTCACAACAGGTCGCTAGAATGGTTCATGGGCGATTACTGATGGTCTTATTACATTTAACAGCCACGTTTATGTGCCCATTACGGCTGCTTTATTACCCTCCATTGTTAAGCTAGCTCATGGTAGGGACATGAAGGTATTCAGAAAACTCTTCACTGTCTCCGGGTATATTTTCATGTGCCGCATGCTTGAGAAGTTGTTCAAGATTACATACGCGTTTGCGATGTTTGTCAACACAATAAAGGCGAACAATTGTATCCGGTCGGCTTGCTTCAACCATTGGAGGTACCTTCTACTGTTTGGGCCGACGTATCAATGGATTTTATCGAATGGCTTCTTCGGATTCATGGTAAAATAGTCATTCTTACGGTTGTGGATCGTTTTTCCAAATTTGCCCATTTTTGCCTTTGGCTCATCCGTACACGGCATATTCGGTGGCTCAAGTGTTTTTAGTGAAATTGTTTGTCTCCATGGTATTCCAACATCTATTGTCAATGACCGCGATACAGTTTTTACAAGCTCTTTTTGGTCGAAACTTTTTCATTTAGCCAGTGTTAAGCTTAACCTCGGTTCAGCTTTTCATCCCCAATCAAATGGTCCGTCGGAAGTGGTTAACAAGATCATTGTTATGTATCTCTGTTGCCTTACGGGAGACCGACCTAAACAATGGCTCCATTGATTACCTTGGGCCGAGTATTGTTATAATACATCTTTTCAGACATCGCTCCGTACTTCACCATTTAAAGTGTTTTATGGCCGGGAACCACCAACCTTGCGTTCCTATCAACCGAGTTCCACACGATTGCCGGCAGTGGACAAACTCCTCTAGGATCGGGATAATTTTTTAGTTGAAATTCATGACCGTTTACTTCTTGCTCAACAAACTTATAAACAGCATTACGACAAAGGTCATCGTGAGCTGGAATTTTCGGAAGGTAGTGGGTTTGGCTTCATCTCCATAACCAGCCTACTGCATCTTTGTCTATGTCTACCAAAGGAAAATTTGGACCTCGTTATTTTGGGCCTTATCAAATTCTTCAGAAAGTGGGTTCCGTGGCATATCGTTTACAATTACTAGCTCGAGCAAAGATTCATGATGTGTTTCATGTTAGTTTGTTGAAGCCGTTTATTAGTCCATCACCATCATCACTGCCACCACTGCCGATAGTTTTGCTTGGGCAGGTTTGTCCTTTACCGGCCAAAGTCCTTAAGTTCGTCGAGCTCGCGACCGTCTTCAAATTTTAGTTCAATGGGAAAATGCACCCGAAATGAGTGCTTCTTGGGAAGATTTCGAGCAATTTCAGCAATTATACCCTTTATTTAAGCTTGAGGACAAGCTATTTTCAAAGAAGGGGAGAGATGTCATGTGGGGCATCATGTTTGAGCGAAGAAGGAAGAAGCCGCTGGATGTTGCGCTAGGATTGTCCGGGTCGGTTGCTTCAGGCAGTTTTGCTGCTTTGTTGGATTTGGAATAGTTCATCTTATTAGTTTCCTTTTTAGTTCCTAAGATAGTTTCAGAATCCTATAATAGTTTAGTTTTGGCATTTGAATTCATTTCCTAGTCTCGTTTGATAGGATACTCTCTATTTAAAGGAGAGAGACACTTTGATTTGAGTTAAGCAAGAATATCCAAAAACCCAAATGTATTCTTCTCTATTATTATCTGTTCGATGACTCTTTCGTTCGACGTCGAGTCCAGGTCTTGGCTGCGCGGCTGCTGTCACCGCGACACCTCAGCTGCTCCACCGAGGCCCTAGGTGACGTCTGACTCCCACGCACGACTACAACTTACGATCAAATCCATCTTCATCGATCCAAATCCCTGACAAATATTAACTTCCCTACCTTTGATGGCAAGGATGATCCACTGCCTTGGATCAATCGGTGCGAGCAGTTCTTCCGTGGACAACGGACTATGGAAGAAGAAAAAGTTTGGCTAGCCTCGTATCACCTGACTGGTAGTGCACAATAGTGGTATTGCCACTTGGAGCACGAGGAGGGAACGCCATCTTGGCGCCGTTTCTCAGACCTCGTGAACGTGCGTTTTGACCCTTCATTACAGCATAAGCCCCTGCGAGAGCTGGTCCAACTTAAACGCACGGGCACCATGGACGACTACATCGACAAATTCCTGATGTGCCTCAGTAGGGTCAGGTCTCTCACTTCCGAACAACAGGTGCAGCTGTTCACCGTAGGGCTACAAGACCACTCAGCATTGACGTTGACCTCAAGATGCCCCAGACTATGGAAATGGCCATGAGTCTCACTCGGGCGTACGAGCGCCGGGCCACCGTAGTGGCCGAATTGGCAGCAGCCGCGGCATCTACACATAAGCCGGCGACAAAATCCTCCATCACCGGGCAGGCGTTGACACCAATCCCAGTGGCAACCAAGCCGACCGCGGGAGGCAACCACACCGGGGGCGGGCTAAAGCGTGTTTTCCATCGCATCCTCATGCCCGAATAGATGGCAGAGCGAAAATGCCAAGGGCTTTGCTACAATTGCGATGAGAAGTTTACTTCGGCCCATGAATGCAAACAATTGCCACACATCGAGTTTGCCAATGAGATGACCGGTAACGATGACGATGACCCAGGGGAAGAACCGAATAGTGAAATCTCACTACATGCGTTGACCGGCATCAATATCGGCCGCATCATGGAGTTCGAGGTTGCGGTGAGCAGTGCTCTACTCATGGCATTAGTTGATTTCGGGTCGACACACAATTTCATGGCTGGGGAGGTACGCGACCAACTCGAACGGTCCATACATGCCGGCCGTCATGGGCTCAAGGTGGCGGTGGCCAACGGTGAGCACCTGGCAAGCGGGGGCATATGCCGCAACCAAGGAATTAGCGTGCACGGCAAGGTGTTCCACGTGGATTGCTACTCGCTTCGCCTGAGTGGATTCGACTTGGTACTTTTCATCAAATGGCTCAAAATGTTGGGACCAATCGTGTGGGACTTTGGGCGCTTGACCATGTCCTTTTGGCGCACTGATCACACTGTTCGTTGGCAAGGTTACGTGCCTAGTGAGATGGCAGTTCGTGCACTTGTCGGAGAGGAGAATGACTTGATGCATGTATTACTCAAAGAATTTTCTACATTATTCACTGAGCCATGTGGTCTTTCGCTAGCACGCCGATGCGATCACCGCATCCACTTGGAGGCCGACACCAATGCAATAGCAGTTCGGCCCTACCGATATCTGCAGTTGCAGAAAGACGAGTTGGAACGTCAGTGCAAGGAGATGATGCCACAAGAAATAATCCGTTTAAGCACGTCAAAGTTCTCATCTCCTATACTTTTGGTAAAAAAAGCAAGATAGTTCATCGAGATTTTGTGTGGGTTATCGTGCGCTCAACAAGAAGACCATCAAAGATAAATTTCCAATTCTGGTGGTGGAAGAACTCATTGATGAACTCCGAGGAGCGCAATTTATCACCAAGCAAGACCTTTGTTCTGGCTATCACCAAGTCCGCATGAACCCGGACGATGTGAAGAAGACGGTGTTCTGTACACACCATGGACATTACGAGTTTTCGGTGATGCCGTTAGGCCTTACCAATGTGGCGGCGACGTTCCAAGCCTTGATTAATGAGATTCTTGGCCCCTATCTCTGGCGATTTGTGCTTGTATTTTTTTGATGATATTTTGATTTACAATTCATCTTGGTTGGAGTACTTACGCCACATCCACATGGTGTTTGAGGCGCTACAACATCACCACCTCATCCTTAAAAAATCCAAGTACACCTTCGAAGCAACAATGGTGTCCTATCTTGGACACGTCATCTTAGCTAACGGTGTCAAGATGGATCGGAGGAAAGTGACGGCAGTTGAAGATTGGCCAATGCTGATTTCAGTGCGAGCAGTCCTTTCCTTCCCCAGGCTTGCGGGGTATTATCGCTGCATCATCAAGGACTACGGGGTGATCGCTGCTCCTCTAACTCGGCTCCTAAAGGAGGCATTCTGCTAGTCAGAGGAAGCTAGCCCAAGCCTTTCGAGCGCTCAAGCAAGCCCTTGCCTCCGCCCCGATGTTACAGCTTCCTGATTTTACTAAGGCCTTCATCGTGGAATGTGATGCTTCAGGATCTAGCTTTGAAGTTGTGCTTCATCAAGGCGGCGAGCCGATAGCCTTTTTTAGCTGAGCTATTGCACCTCGGCATGCTAAATTGGCCGCGTATGAATGGGAGTTGATTGGGCTCGTTCAAGCAGTGCGGCATTGGTGTCCATACTTATGGGGGCATTCGTTCCTCATACGCACGGATCATTATTCCCTCAAGTTTCTCCTCAATCAATGTCTGTCAACCATCCCTCAACATCAGTGGGTGGTCAAATTGATGGGCCATGATTTTTCGTTGGAGTATCGGCCGAGATGACTCAATAATGTGGTGGATGCATTGTCTCGTTGGGATTCTGATGCCGTTGGTCTACTGTGCGCATAATCTTTTCCTCGGCTTTCTCTTTTTGCGAAAATTCAGGCTGTTGCGGATGCCAACCGAGCAATCATCGCTCTTCGTGACGAAGTACTAGCCGAATAGCGCGGGACTCCTTGGACCATATCTGATGGATTGCTTCTCTTCGAGAAAAGAATTTATATTCTGGCTTCTTCTCATGTTCTACCGTCTATATTATCTATGATTCATGAGGAGGGACATCAAGGGGTCCAGAAGATGTTACACCGATTGAAGACTGACTTCCATGTGCCCCGTGCCTGACATCTTATCCAGGAATTTATCCCAGATTGTTAGGTCTGTCAACGCAACAAAACTGAAAACCTCCACCGACAGGCTTTTGCAACCCTTGGAGGTGCCCACGGTCATTTGGGCAGACATCTCCATGGATTTCGTGGAAGGATTACCTCGCGTTCACGACAAGTCAGTCATCCTCACCGTCATCGATCAGTTCTCAAAATATACGCATTTTAGTCCACTTGCGCATCCTTACACGACAGTTACAGTCAGCCAAGCGTTCTTTGGGGGAGATTGTGCATCTTCACAGCATCTCTAGTTCTATTGTCAGTGATCGCGACGTGGTATTCACAAGTGCTTTTTGGAAGGAACTATTTTCATTAGCAGGAGTCCGTTTGAGTATGAGCACGGCCTACCACCCTCAATCTGATGGGCAGATTGAAGCAATTAACAAGATCATAGCCATGTATTTGCGATGCCTCATTGGCGATCGTCCAAAACTGTGGCTTCGATGGCTTCCATGGGCTGAGTTTTGTTATAACACCTCTTTTCATTCAACTCTCAAAACGGCACCTTTTCGTGTGGTTTATGGGCATGATCCACCTGTGCTTTGTTCTTACAAACATGGGGATAGACGTGTACTGGCCGTGGACCAAGCTTTGCAAGACCATGATACCTTCCTGATAGATATTCGTGAACGTCTACTCCAAGCTCAAGAATATGCGAAGCAATATTATGATACACATCATCATGACGTTCACTACCACGTTGGCGATTGGGTTTGGCTTCGTATTGTACACTGTCAAGCATTATCACTATCGATTCAGGTACGTCATAAGCTCAGTCCACGCCTCTTCAGACCGTACCAAGTTTTGGAGCGTATCGGTGAAGAGGCATGTCGCCTACAACTACCGAGTGGAGCACGTATTCATAACGTTTTCGACGTTGGTCTACTCAAACCTTTTCATGGTGTGCCACCTTGAGCTCTACCCACACTTCCAGAGTTAGATCATGGTCATGCATTACCTATGCCGGAAAAAGCTATTAAAGGACGTCTTCATCGGAGAATTTGACAAGTGCTTATTGATTAGCAAGGATTACCTGAATCAGATGCAACGTGGGAAGTGGTCAATGAATTTTGTCATTTGTTTCATGCTTTTCAGCTCAAGGATGAGCTTTTTCCGCTGGACGGGAGAGATGTTATGGTCGGAATACAATATTACCGAAGAGTTCGACCACAACGCAACATCCAGGCGCAAGGGGAGGGTACGGCAGCATAGTTATGCTACCAGCTAGCTCCTCAGGTCTCCTTGCCCATTAAGTTTAGGACTCTTATTTTAGGAAGATTGTTTTAGAGTTTTTTTCAATCCTTTGGTTTGTTTCCATGTTTAGTTTGTAATCTCTATTTAAAGAGAGAAGATCATGAATAAAGGACAAGCAAGAATTAAGAAAAGTCTTACCTCGCCTCTCCCCTGCGCCGGCCGACGCCGTACCCCTGCGTGCGACGACTCCCACTCGTCCCCGTCGACTGCTGGCCGTTCGTCCTCCCACCTCTCACTCCTATTTCCTTCGCCACCAAACCCTAGCCCATAACAACCGACGTCTCTACTCTAGACTTAGTTTTTGTCAAATTTCGGCGATTCTATTGCTTTTCATCCTTTTCTTCTAAAGTTTTCTAATACCCCTGTTGCGTGCCCGTGTCACACATACATGCCGATATGTGCTTGCCTGAACTGTAGTTCACATGCTATTGTGCATGTTTGCCATGTGTGCTCGCCACTTGTTTGTGCACTGATGCATTTATGTCGCTCAACCCATAAGCTGATATGTGCTTTATACAATTCTGCGAGAGTACATATAGTACTTTTTTCGTTTTGTAGGTAAATAACGCCTTCTCTGTTTAGATTTTGCAGCTGCAGTCGAAGTTTGGACTATTTAATCCTACAGAAGAATATATCAAAATGCTAATTTCTAGTGGTTTACCTATTATTAGGTTGATGTCTGGGTTGCAAGAATTTGTTTCCTTTGCTAATTTTCTGCCTGGAGGACATGAACAACGATAGTCTCCCACTGTGTTGTGGCAAGTTGCCATCTTAGGGCATGCGTTTGGTTTCTGCTCACATTCATTGACATCTGCCACAAAAACGAACAATTAATTGGGCAAGGCCAACTAATGGAAAGTATTGTATCAAACAAATATGGAGATTGGAGTATTAATAAATAATACTAATGCCCACCAATTTTTTCTCAGGAAAGAAAAATAACCATGATACGAAATGAGTCTGGTGTTGTAACTAGAATATGAGATGAAAATAAGAAAACTATGGATTGTAAAATTGTTAGCTCTTCTATTTCCTTTTAGGTTATTGATCATTCAAGTATTTCTATCTAGCACTTCGAATTTTATATGCAATTCAATATTTCCATGTGTCTAGCAGCATACTTTCAACATTTTTTTATGAGCTGAAATCATGTTTTTTTTCGAACACGGTATATTAGAAGAAAGCAAAATAGTTTGGATACAACCGCAGTGAGCTCGAAGGCTCACTGTCTAACCAACAACACTGCGCACTGGACACTTCACTACTGGGAGAGCGTGCCAGCAAGCTTCCATTGCACGACCTCGTACCAGAGCTGAAATCATGATAAGTACTGATCATTTTCGTACGAACTATTTAAAGAAATTGGTCTACCTCCATTACAACTCATAAAACAAATCTTCGCTTTATTTGCATCCTTGCTCTCTTAACCTTGATGTGAATCTTCTATTCATATTATGTGCAGTGTTTGAAAGAAAAATCTAATATGTACCTTTGTCCATTGTCTTACAAAGACTCAGCCTTAATGTTCTTGTATTAAAACCAGCTTTCAGATTATCAATGGATACTGCATTCGCAATTTTATATGAACTAAAGATGCATACGGAACTAGCAAAGAGAGGAATTTACCTGTGCATCCATCAGGGAGGTAAGGGTTCCCTTCATATCCCTTGGAGCAGTTGCATAGATACCCTGGGCCGTTGGTTGAATCCACGCACACGCTGTTAAGGCCACGACATGCAAAAGAAGTCATGTTCCTGCTGGCCACCGCACATGTTACATCTCCAATTGCCCAGTCCAGCACCAGTGGCTGCTGCCCCTTGTAGGTATCGTTGAACCTTGTAGTGGTTATATACTCAGCACTGAAACTAAACGTCTCTGTCTCCACCAGCACAGCGTAGCTGCATGGATTGAATTTCCAACTATCTGAATCATTATATATATTATATACAGCGTAGAAAATGACATCATAGCGGGTTAAGCCCTTGGGTATGGCATTTTCGCAGCAGCCTACACCAAGGCATGAGCCATTTATCAGGGCTTCCGGGCTCCCGCACACTGATGCACATGCTGTCGTATACCCTCCCATGTTCTTGCTGTTGTAGATGTATGCAAGCGTGTTGCAGCCAATGACTACGAACTTGTTGTGCACGTCAGAGAACCGATACGGCCATGATGAGAAGTCAAGCGCCCAATTGTGGCCTTCCATTAATCTTGTGTTACGATTGTAGCAATACGTCGAGATGTAGTTTAATGCCCGAGTTTGACCTTGGGGCAGTGAGATCTCTAGAACCTCGACGTTACCAATTAACGGCTTGTCAATTCCATCGGCAGTCTTGTTGCAGTTGATCTCAAAACCTTTTTCGATAGCACAGCCTTTACCAATGCCAAATGGATAAGGGATTTTGACATTGCCACAATATGTCTGGCATCCGGGTGCAGGCTGTGCTGATATAAATGCTAGGTGCAGCATGATTGCAATGCCAAACAGTAGCACTGATGTCATATCCACTCTGAAAATGTTGTCGCCAAAGTGACGTATGTGCTGTGCTAAAGGGGGGAAAAAACATAGTGTACAAACTTAATCGCTTGTGAATCGTCTAAACTTTTAAGTAACATTTTTAGCTGTTATCCGTACTATGCTTATATCTCGTAGAAATTGACTAAAAAAATTTAGGAACTGTCTATTTATAAGTTGTCTGAAATTTTCTTAAGTTTAAGTCACTTGTTTTGACCATTGGATCAATATCCAATCATATGACACATCAATCTCTACATAAATCCAATAGTCACAACAAGTGATTTAAACTTAAGAAAATTTCAGGAAACTTAAAACTAGCAAAACCGAAAAATTTAATGGTTTTATCAACTTGATATGTGTCAAAGTATTGTAGTCCTGTGAATGAAATGCTTTGTACAATTATGACCAATTAATTTTTCATGCGTGATATAAGACAAAACATACATCAATCAGGTCTCTTCATCTCCTGGCTGTATGTAAAGATCAGTGTAATTCAAGATTGATTACTTTCATATTGCTGATACTGTATTCATATGCATGGCTGTATGTCTCGTTCTTGCAAATATCAATTTGAATCAGATGAAACAGTAGTATAGGATTAATTGTAGTTCGTTTATGTCACTCCACACATAAGTAATGTCAACAATAAAATATCGATGCAGATTAATTTCTCAACTTGATGTGACCTATGCTTATCACGCAACATCAATATGCCACCGAATGTTTCTTTTTGTCTTGATAGGTTAGTTTATCATTTGGCTAGTCTTACTAGCATGGACGTGGGCCCAGAGGAACCGTGCAAGGAATGTTATGGGTGTTGTACTGTAGTATGCATGCACGGTTTATATATGTACTGTTCACCTACGATTAGTTTACTTGTTAGCGATTAGATTAATTTGGTTAGTTTAGAAGCTTATCTTCAGTCTTCAGTTAGTTTGTTTCAATAATTAGATATTGTTTCTTAGGGGTAAGTTAAGTTATCCCTATAAAAGAGATGACATTGTATCTTTTTTAATCAAGCAAAGATGAATAAACAAGTTTCTAGTCCCTAAAGTCCAGCTATGTTCGTTCCCTTGACCGGCTATTCTAGATTATTCTTCTCCTAATCGGTGCTCTCCTTCACCTAGCGTTGTTCTACTTCAAGTCATCGTAGTTCGACCTCCCTCCGACGGATGTTTACCCCTTGTTGTACTAGTTCACAACAATTGGTATCAGAGCCAACCACCACGGCCTCTGCTGCCGAGTTCTCAGTGTCACTGTTGGTTCCGCCGCTGCCGTCCTCATGGGTGACGCTGTAACAGCCCAATTTTCAAATTTCAGTAGAAATTAAAATTTATGTATTTTTGTGAAATTTTCTAGAATTTTAAAAGATTTTTATAATTATTTTAAAGTCAAAACAAACTTATTTGTAGAATTAAAAGCCAACATTGAGTTGGAAATAATTTTATTAAGTCCAAAAAAATATGAAAATTTCTGTGAATTTTTTCATAATTTTTGGAATTATTTTGCTATTTTCTAAAACTTATTTGAATTATCAGAATTAAAACAAATAGAAAACCAAAAGAAAATCCTCAAAATAGTTTCGGGCCGAAACCCAAACCTCGGCCCAAACCACCCCTGCGCACGCAGCCCAAACCGTTGCACCCTTTCTTCCCCGTCACCTTCTTCTCCGCACGACCGCGCTGCAACCGCCATTGTCGCGCACGCGCGAGCTCCACAACGGGCGTGCTGCAACCGCCCCGACCTCCCCACATCGTCACGCACGACCCGCGCCTACCCCCGCACGACCCCCACCTCCCTCCTTCTCCGCGTGCGTGCGCACGAGTCCCACAACCGTCGCCACCACGTCCCCCACGTCGCCGCCGCTCCCGGCCTCCCCTTGCCCTATAAAAGGGAGCCCTGCGAGCCCCTCTTCCTCCTCAACCCATTCCCCTCACTCACTTTCCCTCACTTGCCTCAGCACCGTCGGATTCTGTCGTTGAAGCTCGCCGCCCGAAGGAGCTTTCGCCGCCGATTGCGCCACCGTTGTTGAAGCTCTGCCCTCATCCTCGTCGCTGCCTTCCCCCTCGTCGTCGGCCACTGCTTCCCTCCTTTTCGTCGCCAGGGTGAGCACCGCAACCCCCGTACCCCTCTCTCTCTTTTGCGCACCTTGCCACCCGCCGCCGGGCACCGTAGTGCCGGCGACCCTCGGTCCCGACGCCGGCAACGCTTGTGCCGACGTGGCTCGGCCACGTAGACGCCGTGTCAGCACCACGCCCCCTCCCCTCTCCGAGTCACCGCCCGTGTGGCTCCCACGTCAGCACGTGCGCGCCACCTCACCGCAACCCCTGTGCCACATAGCCCGTGGGCCTGGTTCATGAGAGCCGTGTCTATGACACGTGGGTCCCCCATGTCAGGAAAATAGTTTTATTTCTTTAAATTCCGAAAATCTCAGCGCTGACATCATCCTTGCGCAATAATTAGATTTTTCTTTAGAAAAATAAATCAAGAAAATCTAATAAATTCAGAATTTAGGTTTTTAATAGATTTAAACTTCAAAAATTCATATCTTTTGCATTTGAACTCCAAATTGGTGATTCAAGTTGCAAAATTTGTATAAATTATAATCTAGCCAACTAAACCAAAATATTTCAATTTGGAGTTAATTTGAGTTGTATTTTTTAATTTATTTGAATTTGAATTGAATTTGTCGTATTTTCGCGTATAGACTTCGACGACTCCGGAGAGTTTGACCATCCTGAGGACCTAGATTTTCAGGACGTCAACGAAGGCAAGTTATACCATTGATCATGTTGATCCCATTACTTTAAATTTATTTTCAGTTTTTAAATTACTTAATACATGCATATGTTTATACAATTATTTCAATATCCTGTTTTTGTATATAGTTATTCCAATCTTCATTGTATGGCCAATTTGAGTATTGCACATGAATGCCTTGTCACCATGAGACAAAATGCTACTAAAATTAGTCATATGCTTAACCATGCTTAATTCACACTTATGAATTTGGGAAGGTTTAGCCAAATCTTTTACAAACTTGATTCAAATTTGACACGGTGGTATTGTTTTACCACAGAAGGTTTATAAAGAGGGTTTTACTCTAAATAAAATCAAAAATGGGTTTGGATTTGGGCGAATTGGTTGAATGGTGGGTGCAGGTTCATGCACGGGTTTAATCTGGTTAAGATTAAGGCCCAAGGTTTGTTTGAAAGACGCCCAAGTCAATTGAGGCCGATCTTTGAGCCGCTTTTTGCTATGTCTTACCGTACCACCACATGTCCTGTATGGACAAGATTTGGCTAAGTAATTTGTAATGTTTTAGTGTATTTATGCCATGTTGATTGTGTGGGTGTCGGTTAGACTTTTATTCCCACCTGGCGCAAGAGGAGGCTCCCGGAGGACGGTTAGTCCGATGGAAGTGAAACCTTAGCGGGCATAAGTACATTAGGACAGAACATTGTAAAGGCCTCATGATAACTGCTCAGTCGCATGCCTACGGAAGCGTGTATTGGCCGACATAATAAGCATGTCATCTCGTGTGGGTAAAGCTGCACAGACTCTGTAAAGTAGAAAACTATTCGAATAGCCGCGTCTGCGGTCATGGACATGCTAGCAAGGCCACTTGAAGTTAGATTTATTTTTGGTTTTAAAAATATTTTAACCAGTGGTTTAAAGATGGTGAATCCTTGTGTAAAATTGAGCGGTCAACCATGTGATAGGAGGATATCCTTCACCTATTCATTGGAGGTTATCCATACTACGACATTGTCATTTTAAAATTTGATTTTAGTTTTAGTATGAAACTGGCCTTGAAAATTACTATGAGTATTTAACTTGAAAAAGGTTGTTTATGCAAAATAACCCCTGCCTTATTCACTTGTTTACCTTATGCATGCATTTTCATTCCATATTGGGTGTAGCTTGCGAGCATGGTAGTAGTGCTCACTCTTGCTGAATAGCTTTTATTCAGGAGAAAACTTCTTCCCCAATAGTGAGGACCAGGACGTTTAGGCCTTCGACTCCAGACGATTGCCTATGGTGAATCGTGTGGCTCACACTTATTACTATGCTTCCGCAATGTTATTTGTTATTGGTTATTTGTTTATCAGACTCAGTTGTACTAAACATTTGGTTACTTAATATTATTTAAGTTTCCGTGATATGATTGTGATACCAATTTTGTGAGACTGTATACACTGAAAATCCTGGACTGGTGTAAGAACACAGAGAATTCGGGATCCTTCGTTCTCGGGTTCGACAGATGCCAGTGAAGCTAGTCATGGCGCTACAAAGCCTACTGCTGTAGGTGTCCTCTATGTCAGCTCTACCATTGGTTCCACCGTTGCCGTCCTCACGGGCGACGCCATCGAAGCCAGGCTTGGCACTTTCATGGCCTGCACGATGAGTTGTCGCGAAGAGATGGTGAAGTTGTCATGGGTGTGGGCACAGAGGGGCCACGACTATGCAAGGAATGTTATGGGTGTGGTACTGTAGCACATGTGTATTGTTTACACGTGCACTGTTTACCTGTAATTAGTTTCCTTGCTTAGGGATTAGACTTATTTGGTTAGTTTGGAAGCTTATCTTCATTTACTTTGTTTCTTTAATTATAGATTGTTCTTGAAGGTCAAGTCAAGTTATCCTTATCAATTGGATGAAATTGTATCTTCTTTAATTAAGCAATGATGAATAAACAAGTTTCGAGTCTCTAAAGTCCAGTTGTGGTTGTTCCCATGACCAACTATTCTAGATCTATTCCTCTCCTAATCGGTGGTATCCTTTATCTAGCGTCGTTCTACTTCAAATCGTCACTATCCAACCTTCCTCCGACGGATATTTACCCCTTGTTACGCTAGTTCACAACATACAACAAAAAATTTTATTGGTTCACTTTAATATCATCGAAATGCACCACTCCAAAGAGTGAAATTATCATGAAACACCTTTTTCGACCCATGCGAAAAGTCTGCTTTGCCTTGGTACTAGTTGCTTGTGGTCAGGGTCAATGTACTTATTTGATTATGGTCCCGTTTATCTCTGTTTTTTTTTTGTTCAAATTCTCACAGTTTATTGGGAGCGGTTGGGAGCGATTGATCCTAGCTGGGCTGTCCACTTTATCTTGCTTCATGCCTAATGCTCTACGCCGAATAATGTTACTAAGACCAGGGATATGGAAAGAAACGCTAAATGGTAAGTAATGTTCTGGAGCAGAATTTGTCGAGTAAGGGCATTTCTAATAGTTAGAGATAACATTGTCTTTAACATATGTTATATCATCTTTAGAGACAACATCTCTAATAGATGGTCTCTAGCACACTCTTTAACATTTATATTTTATAATTTTTCTTTGAAACGGACCTATATGTCAACTAGAATAGATTAATGTATCATGTCTTGTTTCGCATGCACGACCGTCTCTTCAGAAAGAGACGACCTGTGTTCTCTCTCCTTCATGTAGAATTTTATTGACGTGATATAGCTAAGAAACGATAATAAATATACTATTGAAGATGCTCTAAAAAAGCAAGATATTGGGTGGGGAATGACCAATCCACCCACCACCCAATACTGGAGTACCATGGTGTTGGTTCACCACGTCACTAACGTCCATACTGCATTAGATGGCTTACTAGGTTATGAATTGTCGGGACCCCGGGTATGCAACCCCAGAACCCTCTGTGCATTCTGAACTAGTCCCAGATCGGTAGCTAGCTCGCACAGTTACAACATCGGTGTAATCACAACCATACAACAATATGACGATGAAGCGGACAAATTAATATTAATAGTAGCAAAAGGACCTTATGATCAAGTCTTACAGAGTGCGCTACATAGGGCTTAGCAACAAAAGACAACTCGCAGCGGAAACATAATATCTTGCGGAGGCCATCCGACATGCCCACAGGCAATCGAGTGGAGGACGCGACCTAGTTCGCAAAGTCTTCAGGATACTCCTCTTCATAAAACTCTGAATTCCCCAGTTCTTCTGTCGGGATTAAACACACAGGGCGCAAGCCATGAGTACTTTGAATGTACTCAGCAAGTCATAGGGAACAGTATGCAATTATTATTCGTGCTAGGCTTGAGAAGGATAGCTTTATGTTTACCTTTGCAGAAAACAGCATTTTACCAATAAATACAATAAATAGACTAAAAGCACAATTGAAAAGATTAGTACTTAAGTAATTCGATTCTTTGAAACAAAAACAAGAGATCTTTCCAACCATTCCATCCAAACCATTAATTCCACCCTTCTGAAGAAAACATCTACCCCTTTCGTGAAATCTCCGGGCATGTCCGTAACCGGGGACACGGCTATTCGAATAGTTTCAGACACTCTGCAGAGGTTGTACAGCTTTACCCACAAGACACGACTTCTCTAGTTTGTTTGGCATCCGTCGAGACCACCGCTCACTACCTTAGGTAAGCAGTCTAGAGCACGTGACAAGGCCTTTACAAAGTTCTGCTTTGACTCGGTTCTGCTCGCTAAGGATTCGCTTCTAACGGGTCTATCTCCCGCCAGATTCATGCCCCCTCTTGCGCCGTTCTCAACCAAAACAGAACCGACTCAAAGCATTGCTAATTAGTTGGCCAGGTCCACCCCATCCTGGACATGTGGTTGCACGGTAAGACCCAGATCAATGGTTCAAGGTTAAGTCCTTAGTTGGCTGCTCAGGCGAGACTATTCCACGTCCCAATGTGCGTTACGGCACCCACACTTACCACCGTCCACTTGCCCGAGCATAAAACATTTTCGGTTAAACCTGGCCAAAGGACCACCCTAGTCCTGGCACCACATCTTTTAACGAAGGTGGCGCACACATTCCATAATTCACTTAGTCAAGTTTATTCGTAAGAGCATGCGATCATGAGTCCCAACGTACAACTATAGTATGGCTAAGCATAATACGATACCCGAGTTGGTAATCTATCAGTGTCCAACTAATATAAACCCTCCTAAGGTGTCCAAGGGTTCATGTCATTCAAGGATACATGTCATTTGCAATTTATCAAGGAGGTATACATCAATTAAGCATTTATCTACTCCCGAAACAATTTAATATAAAACTAGCAATGTATGTTTATATCAAACAATATAGTTTTGTAAAATGGGTTCAACATGATCAAAGGTTTATGACTTGCCTTCGTTGAAGAGTTGAGGTGCTTCGGCCGTCGGGTCCGCGAAATCTTCCGAAAAGCCGGTTTCTACACGTGCGGAAAGAGCAAAATAAATAAAACAACTACAAATAAATTCCAAATAAATACCAAACTAGCACTAACAGCAAGAGGAGGATTTTAGATGAATTTAGAAATTTGAATCACTCGAATCGGAGTTCGAACGAAGAAGTTATGAACTTCCGAAGTTGGAAAACACATAAAATGAAGGATTTGGGGATTTTCTGATTTTCTGGAATTATTTTTGTAAAGGAAAAGGTCAATATGACGTCAGCTGACATCAGCAGAGGAAATTCGGCCGAAAGAAAAATAAAAGAAAAAGAAACTGACAGGTGGGGTCCACTGTTAGTGGGATGGCGCACATGGACTGGGTCCACCGATCACTGGAAAAACGGAGGGAGGGGGAGTGCCACATGGGCTTCCACGTGGATAGCCACGTAGGCCCGAGGGGTGGCGTGGCCATGACGTGGCGCCGAGGTGGCGGCCACGTCGGCACCCGAGCCGGCGGCGCTCGGGGCCCAAGGCTCGTCGGCGTTTGGCCGGAGGTTAGTCGACGGCGAGGACACCAGAGGCTAGAGGGGAGCGAGGCGATCTCGTTGCTCACCAGCTCGAGGACGCGGCGTGAAGAGGCGGCCGGCAACGAGGAAGAAGGCAGAGGTGGCGGCGGGGAAACACGGCGATGGCGCTCCGGTGGGCTTTGGGAGACGAGGAGGTGAGCACGAGGTGGCCCTCGGTGCGGTGAAGCCGGAGGTGAGGTCGGAGGCGGCGCTAGAGGCGGCGGAGGATGCTCGGAGGCGGCGCTAGAGGCGGCGGCGAACTTCGGTTGCTGGTGGCGAAGAACAGCAATTGAGGTCGGAGGAGAGCGGGAGAGGGCGGGAGAGAAGAGGGGAAAGAGAGAGGAGAGGGAGGCGATCCTGGTGCGCGCTTTACAGAGCTCGGGGGGGGCGGAGGAGGAGAGCGGCGAGGAGGTGGCTTCGGCCATTAATGGCGGCGGCGGAAAACGGGGGAAAAAGGGGACGGGACGAGGCGGGCGGCAATGAGTGCGGTGGCGCACGCCACACTCGTCGCCCGTCGAGAGGATGGCGGCAGGCGAGGAGGGACGAGGCGCGGCGCCGTCGCGCCTGCGCACCGCGCGGCCGCGCGAGGAAGAAAGAAGTCCGGAGGAGGACGGCGGCGGTCGTCCGATCCAGATCGGACGGTCGGGTGGAGGAGGCGTGGAGGCGGGTGTCCGATTTTGATCGGATGGTGCTTGCGGGAGGGGAGGCGCGCGCGCGCGCGGATAGCGGGCCGAGAAAATGGGCCGGGGAGAAGAGATTCGGCCCACGAGCCGAAAAGAAATTTTCAAAAGATTTCCGATTAAAGAAATCCCGAAAAAGCAAAAACACTTTTAGAAAATAGTTAACAATGTCTAAAAATTCTAGGAAAATTCACAGAAGTCCCTTGAATTATTTAGAACTTAATAAAAATACTTTTAGCTATACTTTAGTTTTTAATTTTGTAAACAAAATAGATTTTGGCTTCGAACAAAAAGGAAAAGCCAAATTAAAAACAAGAAAATACAATAAAGGCTTAAAATCCAAATAAATTACAGGAAACTCCAAATAAACTAACTTTTGATTTAATTGAAGTTGGATTAACTCAATTTGAAAGGTTTTTGGGATTTCAAAATTCCAATTTAAGCTTTTGCAACTGAATAAATTCAACTGGTTATTTTTCTTTTGAAAATTTTCAAAAGCTTAAGCAAATTAGGGATGTTACAAACCTACACCCCTTAAAGGGAATCTCGACCCGAGATTCAGGCTGACTAGAGAATAGGTGCGGGAACTCGGCTTTCAGGTCCTCTTCACGCTCCCAGGTGGCTTCTTCTTCGGTGTGATTGCTCCACTGGATCTTGCAGAAGCGAAGGATCTTGCTTCTGGTTACATGCTCGGACACTTCCAGAATCTTGACGGGTTGCTCCTTGTAGGTGAGATCTTCCTGCAAATCAAGCTGCTTCAGTGCATCGCTCTTCGGCACCATGACATTTCTTCAATTGAGACACATGACAGGTGTCATGCACATCCGACAGCTGTGGTGGGAGCTCCAATTGGTAAGAAACTTCTCCCCTTCTTGTTAGGATGGGAAAAGGTCCAATGTATCTGGGTGCAAGCTTTCCGCTGACTCTAAAACGACGTAGTCCCTTGAGAGGTGAAACCTTCAGATACACATGATCTCCAGGCGCAAAAGCTAAATCCCGGCGACGGTTATCAGCATAGCTTTTCTGCCGAGTCTGAGCTGTTCTCAGTTTTTTCTAATTGTCCGAACTTGGTCTTCGGCTTCCTTTAGGATGTCAGGTCCAAGTACTTGTCCATCCCCTGTTTCGGTCCAATACAAGGGTGTTCGGCACTTTCTTCCGTAAGGGGCTTCAAATGGGGACATCTGCAGGCTTGATTGATGACTGTTGTTGTATGAGAACTCCGCGTAGGGCAGCATTTGATCCCAACTGGCCTGGTTCTCTAGATCGCAGGCCCTCAACATATCTTCTAGGATTTGATTTACTCTTTCTGTTTGTCCATCTATTTGGGGGTGGTAGGCGGTACTAAAATTTAAATTAGTGCCCAACACGTTGTGTAGCTTCTGCCAAAATCTTGAGGTGAATTGAGATCCTCGATCTGACACGATCTTCTTTGGTACTCCGTGCTGACATACTATCTTTACCATATACAGTTCTGCAAGTCTGTCTCCCGAGTAGGTAGTCTTGACTGGGATAAAGTGAGCAACCTTTGTTAGGCGATCTACAATTACCCAAATAGAATCATATCCAGCCCTTGTTCTTGGCAGACCGGTGATAAAGTCCATGTCAATTTCTTCCCATTTCCATTCAGGGATCTGCAAGGGTTGCAGGAGTTCAGCAGGCCTCTGGTGCTCAGCTTTAACTCGCTGGCAAACATCACATTGTGCTATGTATTCAGCAATTTCTCGCTTCATACTGGGCCACCAATACATTTCCTTAAGATCTTGATACATTTTTGCACTTCCGGGGTGAATGGAAAACAAGGTTTCATGAGCTTCCTTGAGTATCAATTGCTTGAGTCCCTTTTGGTCCGGTACACAAATACGCTTATCGAACCAAATAGTTCCTTTTTCATCTTCTGAAAATCTTAGAGATTTACCCTTCCTCATATTACTCTTGATCTCTTCGATATTTGTATCTTCGATCTGGGCTTCCCTGATCAGACTCTGTAGAGTTGGTTGCACCTCTAATGTAGCCAAATAACCTTCTTCAACCAATTCAAGCTTAAGCTTCTGAAACTCTTCATGTAGTGCTGGCTGACTTTCTTTGATCATCAGAGTATTGTAATAGACCTTTCTGCTTAAAGCATCTGCTACGACATTAGCCTTGCCGGGGTGGTAATGGATTCCGATGTTGTAATCCTTGATTAACTCTAACCATCATCTTTGCCTCATATTGAGATCAGCCTGAGTGAAAATGTACTTCAGACTCTTATGATCAGTGTAGACTTCACAGCGATTACCAATGAGGTAATGACGCCATATCTTCAAAGCATGCACCACTGCGGCCAATTCCAGGTCATGAGTGGGGTAATTCATTTCATGAGGCCTCAACTGACGTGAAGCATATGCTACCACTTTCCTCTCTTGCATCAGGACACAACCGAGACCTTGTCGCGATGCATCACAGTAGATCTCAAAATCCCTTCGGACATCTGGTAGGGTCAAAACTGGAGCGGTGGTCAAGCGTTTCTTCAATTCTTGAAAACTTTGCTCACATTCAAGCGTCCAGGCAAATTTCTTTTCCTTCTTCAACAACTGAGTGAGAGGTCTTGCTATCTTGGAGAAATCTTCTATAAACCGGCGGTAATATCCTGCCATACCAAGAAAACTTCTGATCTGAGGTACTGACTTAGGTGACTCCCAATTGAGCACATCCTTGACTTTACTGGGGTTGGCGGCGACTCCTTCTGCAAACATGATGTGTCCCAGAAAAGTGACTTCCTTCATCCAAAACTCACACTTGCTGAATTTGGCATAGAGTTGATGATCTCTAAGCCTAGTCAGAACCAAGCGAAGGTGCTCTTCATGCTCTTCTTTACTCTTGGAATATACTAGAATGTCGTCAATGAAGACAATGACAAACTTATCCAAATACTCCATGAATACTTTATTCATCAAGTTCATAAAGTAGGCAGGGGCATTGGTCACCCAAAAGACATGACCGTGAACTCATCTGATCCATAAGCGGTTGAGAAAGCTGTCTTGGGTATATCCTCTTGACGGATCTTCAACTGATGGTATCCTGACCTCAAATCTATCTTAGAGAACACTCCGGCTCCTTTCAATTGATCAAACAGATCATCGATCCTAGGCAGAGGGTACTTGTTCTTGATGGTGACTTCATTGAGTGCTAGGTAATCCACACACATCCATTGGGTCCCATCTTTCTTTGCAACAAAGATAGCTAGGGCTCCCCAAGGTGAGGAACTGGATCGAACAAATCCTTTTTCTTGCATCTCTTCGATTTGCTTCTTCAGCTCGACCAATTCGTCAACAGGCAAACGGTAGGGTCTCTTGGAAATTGGTGCGGTTCCTGGAACTAGGTTGATGACAAACTCCAGGTCTCTGTCTGGTGGCATTCCAGGTAGTTCATCAGGAAAGACATCTGAAAATTCTCTGACTACCGATACATCTTCCAAGGATAGGGTCTTGACACTTCAGACTAAAGCTCCATCATGCTTCTTCATGGGGGCTTCAAATGTTACTTTGATTCCAATGGGACTAATTAAGGTGGTGCTTCTACCACCGCAGTCAAAAACTGCTTGGTGTTCAGTGAGCCAATCCATACCCAAAATCACATCTAGGGATTTGGTGTCAATGATTATCAGGTTGGCTAGGAATTCTACCCCTTCTATGATCATCTTAACTCCCCGTTTGCGCTTAACTCCGAACCGGGATTGAACCAACAAGGCGGTCTTAAGGTTTGAAACCTTCAAGCGATGCTTTGCGGCAAAATCCATGAAACAAGCGAATGCTAAGCTCGAATCAAACAAAATTGTAGCAGTGCGAATTTACTTGAACTTACCCAAAGACGGCGTCCGGGCATGCTCGGGCTTCCTCCATGTGATGTGGTTCACACGCCCCTTCCATAAGGCGAGGGTCTTAGCCGTGCGTGTGAGTCCGAGGTGCTCCACGTCCAACTCGGGCATAGGGTTACAGTTGGAGTAGCTCTAGGTTGAATTTGACGCAAAGGACCTTGCTACAGGGACAGCCATCGGCGTAGTGCCCCATTGCTGGCGGTTGAAACGGTAACTCTGCTGGCGAGATTGGGGTTTCTTGGAGGCGGATTGTTGATGTTGTTGTTGGAGCTTGAAATCTGGCGCAATCAGGCGGGAGTCTTGTTCTTCGGGTCTTGAATGTGACAGGAGGAGCAAAACGGGTGGGATGTTGCACATTTGTCCTGGCTCTTTGTGAATGGCCTTGAGGAGCACCATGCTGCATCATCTTTCTCTTATGAGACTCTGCCAGCTCACGGCGAGACTCTTCTATGAGCATAGCCTTGTTCACCAGATGCTGAAAATCTGCGTAGTCATTGCCAATGACTTGAACCTTCAAGCTAGGGTTGAGTCCACGCTTGAATCGCTTCTGACGTGCATCATCTGTAGCGACATCCTCTTGTGCATAACGTGAGAGTTGAGTGAACTTATTGAGGTATTCACTCAGGGACATGTTTCCTTGCTTTAGCTCGCGAAACTCATTCTTCTTCATTTCCACCTTTCCATCGGGGATGTGGGAGTGGCGGAAAGCTTGAAAACTTAGCCCAACCGATGTTACGGTGGTTCTCATGGCAAGACACGAGTTCTCCCACCATTGTGGCGGTACCTTCAAGTTGGTGTGCGGCATACGAGGACTTTCTCACGATCATCACACCGGGTAATAGCAAGCTTCTTTTCAGTTGAGCGCAGCCAGTCATCTGCGTCCAACGGCTCGGAGGAGCTAGAGAATGTAGGTGGATGAGTCCTCATGAATTCTGCCAGCCTTGATTGAGGGAAAGCTGGTGGTGGTGGGGGTGTCGCGGCAGTTGCTTGACTGTTCTGGCTCATTAATGCGAGAAGGGCAGCAGCGGTCTAGCTCTGCTGAGTCATCATCTGGTTCATATTCTGCATCATTGAGCTCATCAGTCGTGTCTGGGCTGCCATGAACTGACCCAAACCTTGATCTGCCATGGCTGTAGGAGGAGGTGGTGGCGGCGGGGTATTGAGATCCACAGGGTCAACTTGGCTTGCAGAGTTGCGAGTTTGAACCATCTGCACAAACCTCCCAAGTTTAATAGACGAGAGGAAGAAAGCACGATAGATAAGAGGGAAAAGCACAAAGACGAGAAAGAACAGGAGGGAAAATACGGAACAACCTAATTGGGGATGTTCAGTAAAACCCGAAGAACAGATAGCCGGAAAGCTACCAAGAACAACAAAACTCGAGCCTAACGGCCCTACTACTCGAACTAAACGGTACTACAACTAGGAGGGTAACCCTACTAAAACACTTCTAATCTATTTATTTGGAATGGTCGACCAAAAACAAGGCTCGATCCTTTAGAGATTACAGGGGTGAGAAGGATCAATTTAAATTTGAAAATCTAGTCTCTGAATAGATAAGATGTAAGGAACTAAGAAGGAGATGAGAAAAGAACAGAATTAGGTAAGAGAAGAATAACTACTCAGATTAGCTGGTTGGTTTGATTTAGAAACTAAAATTTGGAAACTTTGACTAATGCGACCTTGCTAACTATGGTTACGTCCTACAGTCGATATGGCTCTGATACCAACCTTTGTCGGGACCCCGGGTATGCAACCCCAGGACCCTCTGTGCATTCTAAACTAGTCCCAGATCAGTAGCTAGCTCGCACAGTTACAACATCGGTGTAATCACAACCATACAACAATATGACGATGAAGCGGAAAAATTAATATTAATAGTAGCAAAAGGACCTTATGGTCAAGTCTTACAGAGTGCGTCACATAGGGCTTAGCAACAAAAGACAACTCGCAGCGCAAACATAATATCTTGCGGAGGCCATCCGACATGCCCACAGGCAATTGAGTGGAGGACGCGACCTAGTTCGCAAAGTCTTCAGGATACTCCTCTTCATAAAACTCTGAATTCCCCGATTCTTCTGTGGGGATTAAACACACAGGGCGCAAGCCATGAGTACTTTGAATGTACTCAGCAAGTCATAGGGAACAGTATGCAATTATTATTCGTGCTAGGCTTGACAAGGATAGCTTTATGTTTACCTTTGCAGAAAACAGCATTTTACCAGTAAATACAATAAGTAGATTAAAAGTACAATTTAAAAGATTAGTACTTAAGTAATTCAGTTCTTTGAAACAACAACAAGAGATCTTTCCAACCATTCCATCCAAACCATTAATTCCACCCTTCTGAAGAAAACATCTACCCCTTGCGTGAAATCTCCGGGCATGTCCGTAACCGGGGACACGGCTATTCGAATAGTTTCAGACACTCTGCAGAGGTTGTACAGCTTTACCCACAAGACACGACTTCTCTAGTTTGTTTGGCATCCGTCGATACCACCGCTCACTACCTTAGGTAAGCAGTCTAGAGCACGTGACAAGGCCTTTACAAAGTTCTGCTTTGACTCGGTTACGCTCGCTAAGGATTCGCTTCTAACGGGTCTATCTCTGCGATTCATGCCCCTCTTGCGCGTTCTCAACCAAAAGCAGAACCGACTCAAAGCATTGCTAATTAGTTGGCCAGGTCCACCCCATCCTGGACATGTGGTTGCACGGTAAGACCCAGATCAATGGTTCAAGGTTAAGTCCTTAGTTGGCTGCTCACGCGAGACTATTCCACGTCCCAATGTGCGTTACGGCACCCACACTTACCACCATCCACTCGCCCGAGCATAAAACATTTTCAGTTAAACCTGGCCAAAGGACCACCCTAGTCCTAGCACCACATCTTTTAACAGCAGTGGCTGCGCCACGATTCCATAATTCACTTAGTCAAGTTTATTCGTAAGAGCATGCGATCATGAGTCCCAACGTACAACTATAGTATGGCTAAGCATAATACGATACCCGAGTTGGTAATCTATCAGTGTCCAACTAATATAAACCCTCCTAAGGTGTCCAAGGGTTCATGTCATTCAAGGATACATGTCATTTGCAATTTATCAAGGAGGTATACATCAATTAGGCATTTATCTACTCCCGAAACAATTTAATATAAAACTAGCAATGCATGTTTATATCAAACAATATAGTTTTGTAAAATGGGTTCAACATGATCAAAGGTTTATGACTTGCCTTCGTTGAAGAGTTGAGGTGCTTATTGTCGGTCATGAAATCTTAAGCCGGTTTCTACACGTGCGGAAAGAGCAAAATAAATAAAACAACTACAAATAAATTCCAAATAAATACCAAACTAGCACTAACAGCAAGAGTAGGATTTTAGATGAATTTAGAAATTTGAATCACTCGAATCGGAGTTCGAACGAAGAAGTTATGAACTTCCGAAGTTGGAAAACACATAAAATGAAGGATTTGGGGATTTTCTGATTTTCTGGAATTATTTTTGTAAAGGAAAAGGTCAATATGACGTCAGCTGACATCAGCAGAGGAAATTCGATCGAAAGAAAAATAAAAGAAAAAGAAACTGACAGGTGGGGTCCACTGTTAGTGGGATGGCGCACATGGACTGGGTCCACCGATCTCTGGAAAAACGGAGGGAGGGGGAGTGCCACATGGGCTTCCACGTGGACAGCCACGTAGGCCCGAGGGGTGGCGTGGCCGTGACATGGCGCCGAGGTGGCGGCCACGTCGGCACCCGAGCCGGCGGCGCTCGGGGCCCAAGGCTCGTCGGCGTTTGGCCGGAGGTTAGTCGACGGCGAGGACACCAGAGGCTAGAGGGGAGCGGCGATCTCATTGCTCACCCGGCCGAGGACGCGGCGTGAAGAGGCGCCGACTGGCGAGGGAAGAAAGCGAGGCGGCGGGGCTCTGGCGATGGCGCTCGGTGGGCCGGGAGACGAGGTGAGCACGAGGTGGCCTCGGTGCGCGAAGCCGGAGGTGAGTCGGGAGGCGGAAGATGCTCGGAGGCGCGCAGAGGCGGCGACCGGTTGCCGGCGGCGAAGCGGCACTGAGGCCGAGAGAGGTGGAGAGGGCGGGAGAGAAGAGGGGAAAGAGAGAGGAGAGGGAGGCGATCCTGGTGCGCGCTTTATAGAGCTCGGGGGGGGGGGCGGAGGAGGAGAGCGGCGAGGAGGTGGCTTCGGCCATCAATGGCGGCGGCGGAAAATAGGGGAAAAAGGGGACGGGACGGGACGAGGCGGGCGGCAATGAGTGTGGTGGCGCACGCCGCACTCGATGCGCCCGTCAGAGGATGGCGATAGAGCGAGGAGGGCGAGGCGCGGCGCCGTCAGCGCGCTGCGCACGGCCGCACGAGGAAGAAAGGGGGGTCCGGAGGATGACGACGAGCGAGGGCCGTCCGATCCAGATTGGACGGTCGGGGGTGGAGGGAGGCGTGGAGGAGGCGGAGCCGTCCGATTTCGATCGGACGGTGCCCGCGGGAGGGGAGGCGCGGCGCGCGCGCGGGGGAAGCGGGCCGAGAAAATGGGACGGGGAGAAGAGATTCGGCCCACGACGAAAAGAAATTTTCAAAAGATTTCCGATTAAAGAAATCCCGAAAAAGCAAAAACACTTTTAGAAAATAGTTAACAATGTCTAAAAATTCTAGGAAAATTCACAGAAGTCCCTTGAATTATTTAGAACTTAATAAAAATACTTTTAGCTATACTTTAGTTTTTAATTTTGTAAACAAAATAGATTTTGGCTTCAAACAAAAAGGAAAAGCCAAATTAAAAACCAGAAAATGCAATAAAGGCTTAAAATCCAAATAAATTACAGGAAACTCCAAATAAACTAACGTTTGATTTAATTGAAGTTGGATTAACTCAATTTGAATGGTTTTTGGGATTTCAAAATTCCAATTTAAGCTTTTGCAACTGAATAAATTCAACTGGTTATTTTTCTTTTGAAAATTTTCAAAAGCTTAAGCAAATTAGGGATGTTACACTAATTTTGGATCTTGTTAGCGGAAATAGTAAGACATAGGACTTTCAATATTAATAATTTATTAGAGGCTATGTAATGATGATTCTGGGAGCTTCATTTGCATTTTTTTGGGTATAAATTTAATTATGGAATGTGTCTAAGGTGGATCCTTATATATATGTGCACTTCTTCAATTATAATTTTAAATAATAAATTATACAAAAAAGTAGACTTCCCTCAAACTTATCTTAAAAAATGGACACCTGATATGTCTCATAACATGATATTGACTACTTATGAAGTAAGAACTAAGAACAGCTTGGCTTCTGCAAAGCTGGAAACATGATCTTCTTGGTCTAATATATACTAGATTATATATAAGGTTAAGTTGAGGTTAGTAGCTTGTGAACATCACAACATATTGTGTTAAGAAAAAGAGCTAAGGATGAGATATTAGAGTATCTACAACAGTCCATGTCACTTGTTACTAAGAGATAGATACATCAGTATTTAGGTGATGTGAATGAGAGATTGTGTGGAGAGAATATGAGCTTGTTACTAGATGAAGAAACAAGCAAATTGTTGATACCAAGACACAAAAAACAACAAAATAACTATTGAAAACTTGCTTGTTAGAGCATCTACAATAGTTTGTTTCTTAGCTTGTTAATAAGAGGAAAGAGAGTACTCAATCTAATAAAAAGAAACAAGTCTTCCAATAAATTATTTCTTGAGCTTATGTCTAAGACTTTAATTGCTACAAGTGTGCACGATTCTTAATGATCAATAAGGAAGTACAACTTTGTGGACTACATGTTTTGGCTCATTTATGATATCAATAATGAAGTCGGGCTGCACAAGTGATCCGACGGATATTTTGCTTGGAGACAGTGGGACCCATAAAACGTGTTTTTAAGTAACAAGTAAGTATCCAATAGAGTATTTGGTTGTTTCTTGTGTCTTGGTATTAACAATTTGCTGGTTTGTTCATGTAGAAATAATATCACATTCTCTCCTCCACATCACCTAAATGCTGATGTGGCAACCCCTTAGTAACAAGTGACGTGGACTGTTGTAGATGCCCTTACCTAAAAACGTGTTTTGTTGATATCAAGAATCATCATGCACACTTGTAGTAATTAAAGTTAGATACAAGCCCAAGAAACAATACATTGAAATGCGTGTCTTTTAAAATTGTGTACTCTCTCTTCCCTTAGTAACAAGCTAAGAAACAAACTATTGTAGATACTCTTAGTGTCCATACTAGGGTTTTTCTTTTTGAGAATTGTACCATACTAGGTCAAAAGACCAAATCAGCAAACATAGTTTGTTTCCTTGTTTGAAACAGGCTTTGAAAACTGGAACTAGGACAGTTACGGTTTTTGGTAGCTCAAAGGAAAAAACTAAATGGCCGGCTTTTGGATTGTATTTTCTAGATGTGTTTTTCCAAGATTTTACGTTTGGAATATATTATAGAAGCATTATTAATATATCCATTTCAATGGAAGGATGATATCAAGAGGATGGGACTTTCGGTCCGTTTGGTTATGAACTAGGCTATGTTTTGGAAAACCGAAACCATTCTGAAAGGTTTCGGTATACCAGCCAATTACCGACGGTTTTTCTATCCTAAATTGTACTTCTAAAAGCATGGTATTTCTTTCCCAGTATGTCACTAATGATTATTGTTGATAAACTATATGTTTGCAATCTAGTTTTCTTTTTGTGAGGATGTTTACAGTCTGGCGAAGCTCTAGCTACAGCTTCAACTTCTATAGCTTGTACGTACTCAGTGGTACGTACTCAGTGGAAGGGGACTCGCCGAGAGCTACCAAGCACTACTAGAAGGGAACGATTGGGAAGTGGTCCCGCGGGTGTACCACGTGGGTGCCATGGTGTCAAGTTTTCCTACTAAAGCTAGCAAAACAGTAGAGAAAGCAAATTTCAACTCCCTCCACATAATTACAAATACAAAGTGCTGACCCCATCTTGAGTTCTTGACCATGTCTTCCCACGATAAGGCGTGTTTGGGATAGCTTGGCTTCAGCTTTTCGTCTGAAAAAGCCGGAAGCCATCCCAAATGCTACGCTTTTCAATGTAATAATGTTTTGTAATAATTATTTGTTGTATTAATTACTCATTGTAATAATTGTTTTTAATAATTACTTATTGTAATATTTATTGTAATAATTATTTTTATTAATTATTTTTTTTGTAATAAATGTTTATTGTAATAATTATCGTTAAATACACTAACGTCACTTGTCGTTAACTACCGTTAGTTTTCGTCAATTGGGTTAATCGTCGTTAATAATCGTCAATTGTTGTTAGTTGTTGTTAAATGTTGTTAATCACGTTAAACGACATCAAACAAGCTATTACTGTTCTTAAGGGTATTTTAGATATTTCTCATCTCATAAGCTGCAGCCAGCCTACCTAAAAGCCAAACAACTAAATATCAAATCTCTTTAGCACAACCGTTCAGCCCTGCAGTCCAACAGAAAGATGTTTTTCATAAAAGTCACGTCATTCCAAACAGACCCTAATTCTCATCTCCCCCTTCCAACTCCCTTCCATCTATTTTCTTCCCCGATTCCAATCCCTTCATTGCTTCTCTAAATCAAGCAGGGGTGGCGGCCAGGTACGAGTTGCGACAGCGAGGAGCTCATGGTGGGGTGAGCTTGGCATGGCGCTGGCAGCCAAGCGCGATGCGCGATGGCCAGGGGTTATCTGGTGGACGCTTCTCGCTCTTCTGATTTGGTGGTGCGTCAGTGTCGTCGACGACGTCATCCACCGTTCTGGTTGGAACGGCATCACGCCCTCCCGGAGGTCGCTACTTCCTCGTCCCCCACCGCTCCACGCCTCCACCTATTAACGTGTCCCTAAGGTTTACCTTCTCTCCCCATCTGTACACACAGAGCCTCTAGATCTAAGTAATACTCCCTCTGTTTCAAAATATAAGGCATATAATTTTTTCAGTTTTGTTTCAAAATATAAGGCGTGCGTGCGACTTTAATAACATTTTTCCTCTTTTGCCCTTATTTATCTTCCCTCTCTTTTCAACATTTATGAGTAAACATCCTTCCACATTATTCTCTCTTATTCCCAAGACATTAACACTAGGAACATCATAATCATTTCCCTCTACCATCCTCTTAGTTTTACAACCTTCTTAATCTCCGTGCGTGACCAAAATGCGTCTTATAAAAAGGAACAGAGGGAGTATCTTTTATTCCTTGTTTCATTGGTTAGACTTTGGTGGATTTAGTCTTGATTTGAGAATTTTAAATCCAGATCTGAAGCGGCATTAGCACATGCATGGGCAGAATCAGCGTGACCCATCAAATTGTGGCCTACAACATGTTGGAGCTCCCTTGCAACGACCTCTCCGGAGTCTGGAGCGGCAGGGGCAACACCAACCAGCTGCTCCCCACCGGCGATGATTAGATGGTACAGATTGAATAATGTTTGCTGCTTCAATTTTTGTCTAGAGGATTGAATGATGTTGTCAGTTCTGGTCGGTTCAATTTGTCTAGAGGATTGAAGAGTTGACCCGAAGCTCTCGCTCCTAGCTCCTGTGCTTGACCTACAGGCTACAGCCTACGCGCAGCTATCAAGCCAAACTAAAACGCTAGCTAGGGAGAGACGCACAAGAGGTGTGAACAGCTAGTTGCAAGAAATTGAGCATGAGCTGCAGCAGTAAGTTCGAGCAAAAGTACCTTGGATAACAATGGCCGAAGTGGAAATACGACGACGATCCCAACGAAACCTCTATGGAACAACTGCTGAGGGAATGGAGCGCGCGATCGAGGGCGAAATCGAATGGAACACGGAGATATAATGGATGGAGCAGCTGCTGAACACCTCTTCAGCTAGCCGTGTTTTGCACGGATCAAGTCTTTTCTATACGGACCTTGTCAACATGGAGACTTCGGCAAACTCCAGATTCGTTTAGGTGAACTCAACAGATTCGTTTTTTTTTCTTTGTCGAAAAGTGCAGTGACTTCATGAGGTCGTCTAAGAAGGGACGATCGGACAACTAAGTGCTCCGAGAGGGGAGGTATAAAACGCTACTACGCGCTGGACGCCATAAAAATAAGCTAATTTAGTGATATCGTGTTGAGACGTAGAAACGACACTTCGTGACGCACTGGAAAATAATATTGCAAATACCAAAAATTATACCGAATGACATCGAAGTAACTGACGACGACGTCATTCGGCATAATTTTTGGTATTCGCAATGTTATTTTTCGGTATATCATGAACAGAGTGTCGTTCCTTCGATTACATCCCAACGCGATGTCACTGAGCTAATTACCCCTAAAAATAAAGAGCCCATGAATTCTGCCAAGCATGCCCATTTCTCAAGTGGCAGGTTGGAAGTAGGCAAAGTGTGGAAGAGTTGCAACAAGTGCTTAGCACATCTAGAAGTCATCATTAATAGAATTCAAAAACAAATTCCATTCAACAAAATCATTGATAGAGCAATGAGTTTGGTTTTGAAGAGTTGTCCTTATATGTACCATCAACTATACAATATGTACTTGTTTATGGACAAGTATATGTTTGGTAGCCACAAACTAATCCTCTTGGTACGGATCCAGGTGTCCTACCAAGTATTTGGTTCGGCGTCTAATAAAAAGTATGTGCAGTGTAGGGTACGTGATGGTAACATCCTGTTTTTGCTTTGTAAAGGATTTCAAAGTCTGAATTTTTTGAATTCAGTTTGCCATTCAAAATCCTCTCAAAGATTTTCAAACTTTCAATTTCATTTCTCCCTCGGGCTTGGCCCATATACCCTGGGCCCAGTCTCCCTCTCCCTCTGGCCTTTCCCCGGCCCAACACCCCCTGCCACCAGCGCACGCGCTGGGCAACCCCTGGCCGCGCCCGCACGTCGCTGCATCCTCCTCCCCCAGAGCCTTCTCCCCTGGGTCTCCCTTCCCCCCTATGTGGCTATAAGGGCCCCCAGTGCATCTCCCTTGCTCCCCTCGCTATTTTTCTCATCTTCCTCCTCCTTCACCGAGCAAAGCCGGAGCTGAGCTCCCGTTTCCGGCCGCGCCGCCCCATCGCCGTTCAACCGCCCCGGTGAGCCTCTCCTCTCGTCTCTCGCGTCACCCCGCGTTCCCCATGGCCCTCAACCTCTCCCCCACCACCATCTTTCTTCCCCGCCGCCGTGGACCTCCCTCACCGCTGTCCCTTCTCCTCCGACCCCGGCCGCCGCTGCCTCGCCAACTCGGCCGCCCCAAGCTCCCCCGACCTCCCCTCTGGCTTCCCCATCCGCGGGCACAGCCCGTGCGCTCGCTGCCATCGTCACTGCGCCGTCGCATCGCCGCGCCGCCCGCTCGCCCGTGGCGCCGCCATGCCGCCGCTCCGGTGCCTCACCGGCCGTGCCACCGCCACCCCTACCATCAGCTCGCCTCCCCGACCCTGTTCTTGGCCTTTCCCGGCACCGCCGAGCCTTCCTCCGCCGGCGGCGAGCCAGAGCCGCACGCGCCCGAGGCCTCCCTCTGCTTGTCCGAACTCCAGGCAGCTACTGTAGCGCCATTTAATCACCCAAATCATTGTCTTAAGGTTAACTCTAATCAAAGCTTGGTTTTAATGCTGTGGATACTCAATGCCATGTGGACCCAAGGTCACTTAATGAAGCTATTTAACCCTGTTTTTCAGTTGTTCCATTGACATGTGGGCCGTATGTTAAATGCACAGTCCAAACCCCACGAAGCGTGGACCAGCACAGTGATTCGTGGACCATTGGTCTATGTACTGTGTAGTGCACCGAGTCTTCCTTCCCTTTTTTATTTTTCTGGATTTAATCCAAACCCGAAATTTCTGAAGGCCTGTTCTCTCCCGTTTTAACTTCGATTTAAGCAAAATCTGTTTCTAATTTTTTTTAAATTCAAGATCTTACTAATGGTAGAGGTTTTGTTTATTTGGAGTTCATTTGATATTTCTCTTGTACCTATTTGCTTTTCTTGTCTGTTGTTTCTTTTTCTGACACAACTGATCGAGTAGAGTTCGAGAATGCGGAAAGACCTCAGTTCGATCAAGCCCAAGAATATTAAGACCCTCTTGCCTTATACCTAGGCGAGTTAATACTTTGATCATATTTAAACTACATTTTATGTGATTTTATATTCTTTTAAATAATCAAATTGCATGCTAAATTCAATATGCAAATGTATGTTAAACTTTAAGGTAGTTAAAAACCAATTTGATACCTTAATATTATACCATCCTTTGACAATTGAAATACTTAATCCTTGTCACCCTAGTAATTACGTGGTAACTATACTAGCTATAGGTTGTACTTACGCGACATGCTAGTCTTGCTTAAGTACCGGGGTATTTATTTACCTCAACCGTCATCTTTAAACTCATGAATTGTTTTGGGCAAGTATTGCGGGTAAATGATTGGAATGTGTGAGACAATGTAATTTATTCTCCCCCAAAAACCCTAATAACTTGCTGTTACCATATCTGGGCGGATGGTACGATGGTTGGTGCGGTATGAACCGCCCAGATAACTTTAAGGACTTAATTCTGTGATGACTTTCCAATATAAAATAGTACAACCATAAGTCTATAATGGTATCGACCTGGCTAAATAATTTGTGTCCATCAATACGAGTTGCACCATTGGAGGACCCGCTACGTCGTAAGCCTTTGTGGTTACGGGTTGGGGTGTACGACTTACTAGTCTGCGTGAGCGTAAGCTGTATGGCGCAAAAGGGGGTCTGGGTAAGGGTTGACGAGTTTGTGTGAGCGTAACCCTTCTTAGGTGAAACCTTAGTGGGTGTAACAAATACTAAGGGATGCATTGTAAAGTCCTTGTAGTAATCTCCCTTGATTGACATGTCAAAGGAAACGTGTGTATATATATCAAGACAATTATCTCTTGTGGGCAAAGTATATAGTCTCTACAGAGTATAAACTGTTCAAACAGTCGTGCCCACGGTCATGGGCAGGCATGGGAACTTACATGAGATAGTTCTATTTATAAACTTTGTGGGTGGGATGAAAAACTCGTCGGGCTGATGCAACCCTGAATTTTGATTTTCCCTGGGTGGAAGTACCCCAGTGTTGATTATAGGTAGATGTAACCCCAATAAAAAAAATAAGCATAAGATATTGCACAATTAATCTCTTTAACAAAATGTGATTTGGTCAAAATGCTAAGTGATGAGAATTTCTACATATGATAATTGAAAATATTGCTTTAGCAAAAAAAGAACCCGACCCATCCTTGACAATAGCAATCCATGTATAAATATTGCATTGTGTATTGGCTCGCGAGCACAAAAGTTGTGTTCATCCTCGCTCTCTCCCCAAAACCCTTCAGAGCCTGTGGATCAAGGTCATTATGCATACTACGAGGATCCAGACGTTGAAGGCCTAGGAGATGATGAAGTGTAGTTTAGTCTATAGTTGCTCTAGTCTTGCCTCGGTCTAGTTGACTCAGTCGATGCTCGTGTACATCAATATTGTCCAAGACTTTGGATAATATCGGTCGTATACTGGTTTCCCCAGTCGCTTACCTGTGCCAAGATGTGCTCTACCTCTTTTGCTTCCGCTTTTATGTGATGTAATCATTTGATCTTGTTCGGCCCTACTGTAAAACTTGACTCAATGCGGTCTATGTAAACTCTGATGTTTGTAATATAATGAATGATTTGGTCTACGTTATGTATGAAATGATTCAGTAATGTATTCTGTGAGCGCTATCTACTGATCTAGGGAATAGCGCAGTGTTTTCATAGAGGATTCTGGATTTTTATAAATCCGGGTCTGACAGTGATCAATTCTTTCAAATTTTGGTCTCAGTGAAAATAATCTTAAAAATGGGGACAACTCTAAAAGATGGTGGTTAAATCAAATGAGAACCGTGCCTTAAGTGAAAAAAAAAGAAAGATTGTCTATCACTATTGAACTGGCTGAAGATCTTGATGAGCGTGAATGGAAAAGGATTTACTCAGTTTCGAAAAGATTCATTGCAAAAAGCAATAGAATCATAATCACTAGCTGATCAGACAAGATTACATGTTTTGGGACAATAGAAGCTATCAAAGTAAAATTCCTAACTTGAGCGTATTGGTATTTCTTCAGAACGCTTGCATTTGGAAGCATAGACCTGGATGAGCACCCCAAAATGGCATCAATAGACATGGAGATGGCCATGAACCTGAATGGTTCTTTCCTATGCACAAACATCATGGCTGGGTTACTAAGGGCATTTCTGGTACATTTCTAATCAAAAAATTTTACGCACATTTCTGGTACATGGCTCTTGCATGCGCTAGAGAATACAAACTGTATAACCTCTTCATGTTTGGTGCGCACCCGATTGATTTTTGGCAGAAGAACAAACTGATCTACGTTCGGGGGATGACGAAACCTACCGAATAGTACTGTATACTTTTCAATCAGTGCCAAACAGGTTTTGTTCAGAACGAAGTTCACCATCAATCAGGCTTCTTTCAGCATGAAGTTCCTATGATTACCATGCAAGAAGTGTTATCAGGAAGTGTCAAACCTCTTGGCAAAGTCGAGGTCCTAGCATGGAGATCATGTCACCTATACCACTTCACTATATCTACAAATATAGTAGACATACACGAGCTGCAGAGTAAAGTCGTCAGGAAGAGACGCGTGCGAAATGGTAGCAGTTCATCGCAGGGTTCTGGTTACCGGAATGTTTTTTTCCGAGGTAGGCGGTAAATCCGATTTGAGCGATTTTCAGAAATTTTTGGTAGATTTAGTCCAAAAATTTCAAATCAAAATTTGAAATTCAGAACAAATCGGTGAAAATCGGTCGAACATTGGTTGAAAATATGGGACAAATTTTGGGCGAATTCTGAAATATCAGAAGCTTGCTTGTAAATTCAGAAAATAGCAATAACCAAGTACAATCCAAAGTTCACCACTGATGCCGGTCGTCTCGTAGGCGTACCATTGCTGCACCAGCCGCCATTCTAGCCTCTTTCCACGCCGTCACGGTCACCATCCTAGTTTCTAATCTCACCTTCATTGTAACACCCTAACCTAATATTGAGCCTAAAATGTCATCTAACTACTATAGCTACCAATTTAAACATTAATTAAACAATAATTCCAGCACGCATCCACGGGTCACAAGTGAATCAAATAAAACATAATAAATCAACTAATAACAAAACAATTCAAGTCTCAAACATTTAAACTAATTAATAACCAAGTCCATGAATAAATTCAAAGGAGAATATTCAATGACACTAGATTTAATAAAAAAACACTCTAAATAGATAATGTTTGTGCGATCAATGCATGTGATTCACGTGTACTACTCCATCGCATGCATGTCGTCATCAACAGTCACCTAAAAATCAACAAAAAAAGTAAGGGTGAGTCTACGACACAGTAAATACAAAATAGAACAATAATCAATATCATAGGCATGTCCATATGTCATTCTCATAGCTCATATATTCAATTCTCACCATTAACTTTTCATGAATGCAAATGCATATGCAACTTAGCAAGCTGATACTAGTATAGCGGAGTGTTCATCCATCGATAACACACTCTTGCCCAACCCGTGGGATGGATTGGCTCTGATACTATATATAATTTCTGGAATAATTGTGTGCGGCCCTTAGGACCCCAACACCCTTTATTTATAGTGCTAAAATATTACAATACGACCCAGACACGATTTGAACTCTTAGACTCGTACACAACTTGGACTCTTATCTAAACTCTAATATCTCCAACGGGTTTTAACTGCTTGATACGTGTCAAAGTATTGTAATCCTGTGAATGAAATGCATCAATCAGGTCTCTTCATCAAAACATACATCAATCAGGTCTCTTCATCTCCTGGTTGTATGTAAAGATCAGTGTTATTCAAGATTGATTACTTTCATATTGCTGGTACTATATTCATACGCATGGCTGTATGTCTCATTCTTGCAAAAATCAATTTGAATAAGATGAAATAGTAGTATAGGATTAATTGTAGTTCGTTTATGTCACTCCACACATAAGTAATGTTAACAATAGAATATTGATGCAGATTAATTTATCAACTTGGATGTGACCCATGGTTATTGTTGAATAATTCTTGATGCTGGTTAGTGATTTTAGTTTCTTGTAGCAGTAAGTAGCAGCGGTTTCAGTTTCTTGTTTGCATTAGAAGCCAGTCATGATGGCGTTCATTGCATTAGCAGTCATATCTTTGCCTGTGGCATCAAGCTAGGACAAGAAACGGCCTTGTGGGTGGTTATTGCCGTAGTGGTGTATTAGCAGAATTAGTAGCGCTTTATTAGTTTGCATGTAACGTGTGAAGTTTTTGTTCAATATAAGAGTAGAAGAAAAACAAGAAAATGCCACGGCAGTTGGTGTAGCACAAAAACTCTGTGTCTTGTGTTCATCTTCTCTTAGCTGTCCAGGAGCGTGTGTGTGTTCTCGTGTCCAAGCGTTCGAGCGTGAGTTGACACCGGTGAGCAGGCTAACAATTGGTGTCAGAGCTTCGTGCTCTCCTGCCTGTAAAGATGTTGCGCGACAGTTCGCGCTCTTCTACCAGGTCTCCTCCCCAAGATGGGGTGCAAGGCGACAGCAACACTACTCGTACGATCAATCTCGGCGGCAATGGCGATCGCGAGATTGGATCTGGCAGCAACGGCGGCCAAGAGTGTGTGGTGCAGCAGGTGGTAAGGGAGACGAGTGGATCGGTGGTCTACCCCACGCTGACGTGGACGAACTACACTGACTGGGCCCTCGTGATGAGGGTGAACCTGCAGACACAAGGTTTGTGGAGGCGATCGAGCCTGGCAACGCCGACTACCGCGACGACAGACTGGTGTTGTCTGCCATCCTTCATGCGTGTCGTCGGACATGCTGTCCACATTGGCGGTGAAGAACACGGCCAAGCAGGCGTGGGACGCCGTGAAGACGATGCGGATGGGTGTCGAGCGCATCCGTGAGGTGAACGCTCGGGTTTTGCCGGACGAAAGCCTCTCTGTGCCGTTGTCGTTAAGACATCATTAATGACTAATCATTGTTTAATCATTGTTAATCATGGTATAGTAATAAATGACTGTCTTAATGTTGCTGGTGTGCCACTGACTAGTGGGCCCAACCACTTAAACCCCTCCCCGCTGGTCCTGAGTAATCCCGTTCGGACATCATTAATGTTAATCATGATTAATCATTGTTTTAGCATTTAATGGCTGTCCTAAAAGCCTCATGTGTCACTGACAGTGGGCCCGTAGGCCTAAACCGCAGTAACAGGGTCATTAGGAAAAAATTTAGGTTTAATTAATTGCTAATCATTGGTAGCAATTAATGGCTGTCCGAAATGGTATATTGTGCCACTACCATGTGGGCCCTCGCCCACTTAAACCCCCTCTGTGCGAAATCATTAGGACACCATTAATGCTAATCATCACTAATCATTGGATTTATTATTTAGTAGCTATCCTAAATCACCCTCTGTATCACTTACATGTGGGCCCGCACATTTAAACCTCTCGCGCACTTAAAACCCACATGTGTTATTTGCGCGCATCGTGGACCATCGATCTTGAGATCAACGGTCTAGATCTTCGGGAATTTTCGGGCCCCCGAACGTTCCACGTCACTAGGGGCCATCGATCTCGCGATCAACGGCCGAGATCGATGTGCTGTTCGGGTCGCTCGAACCGCACATGGATATGGGCCGCCCGTGTCTAGATCTGCGGCTCAGATCGCGGTGATGTTCGGACTACCGAAGGTGCTTGCGCTCTGAGCCGTCCATCTCAAGATCTACGGTCGTGGTTGATCGGAGCGTTCGGGCCTCCTAATGTCCCAATCCACATGGACCGTTGGATCTTGATCCAACGGTGAGACCCTTTTTGGACCGCGCGCGTGCGCTATTCTCCAGCGCACGTGGGTCGTTGGATCTCGAATCAAAGGCCCACGTTCGTCCACATCGATTTCTGTTTGATAAGTTTGGTTTTATTTCGATAAGTCTTTATTTGTCAACTGAAAATTATGTTAAGACTTTAAAAACTCATAACTAATTCATTTTAAACCCTTTTTAGATAATTCCAACCGAGATAAATTCATATTCCACTAAAGTTTAATCTAAAAATGCATTTAGACTTGTTTCTGCACCAGAAAATTTTATGAACAATATTAACTTGTTTCAGCCATTATTGAATATTCCAAAAATCGAATTAAAACTTGTAAAATGCATAACTTTTTTTGTATAACTTCAATCTGAGCAAACTTAAGCTTGTAAAATTCCTCTGTTAGTATACTTTAACATGAAATAGGTTTTGAATATGGTTTTATTTTGAAAAATGATATGTGCTAGTTTTACAACTTAGAAAAATTATAGGTAATTCATTTTAACCCCAAATTGGGTAAACTCAACTTTACTGTTCTTAGGATGTCCTTATCTACCTACCATAAAAATTTCAGGTTCTAGATCATTCTAGAAATTTATGCCATGAACAGTATCAGTAATTAAATTAAATTGGATTTTCCAGGCTGAGAGAAAATGTTTAGGGCATAACTTTTACATGCTTAGTCCAAATTGAATAATTTTTGTTCCTAAATTCATTTAAAATCATAACCTTGCTGTTGTATAAATTTCATGAGATTTGGATGGCTTTTGCTGTTGAGTTTTGTTTGGTGCTTTTCGTTCTTATTGGTTTTATCGCATTTTTGCGTTAGGTTCCAAAGATATTATTGAACTTGAATCTGATCCTCAGCAGCAAGACTCTGCCCTCCAGCAAAGCAAGCAGATGTAGCATCATTTGATCATGTTGCTCCTACTATTTTCAAATTCTAATATGTTGTTTGCAAATTTTACGTATGCACTGCTATCTTGTTTTAAACTATTGTCGATTAGTTGACCTATTAGCTGCATGACTTGTAGGAAAAATGTTTATCCTCTACTACTGAGCCTAGGATTACTTGCTGTGATTTTGGGTACGTTGGATGAGCCCTTGTCACTTAGTAGTACGAGTTGAAATGCTTAATCATGCTTAGCTATCGGTAGAAATGGGCGGTCGTCGACTTAGTCGATAACCTTGATCACAAAAATGCTTATTATGACTGCATGTTTCAGCTTTGTGCTAAGTTCAATTATAAAAACTAAAAATGAAAATAAAATAATTTGAATTTGGGCACATTGGTATGTTGGTGTGATTTTGGGTGTGACTGGAATGGTGCCCGAGTCGACAAGGACCGAACATCTTGTTACACTAAACCAAACATTCTTGCGTGCTAACCACACTAGAGGGTACGGGACCTCTCTTGACTTAGTACTTTGGCATGTGTTGGCTACGAGTCGCAGGTGGGCGTGTGTGTGTTGTGTTGTGGTAAAATGAGATGGTTTGTGTGTTGGGAGTATTGTAGTTGTCTGGAAAGCTTTACCCAAAGGGGTAGTTTTCTTTTCGGCTTTACAATGTAAGCGTATGAGTTTCTATCCATACGAGTGGCTCGTAGTTGATACACAATATTGGAAATGTCTCGTAGGACTTAGCCGTGTCGGCATACCTTTGGAAGTGTGCTAATCTTGTGGCTTAAAGGTGGTCTGAGGTGTGGGTACATTGGTACACCCTTGCAGAGTTTCAAACTATTCGAATAGCCTCGTCCTAGGTTATGGACACGCTTGGCAAGGTCTTTCAAGAGTTAGACTACAACTTTTAATTATAACTTGACGGGTGGTACGAATCGGGAATTCGTGCTATGTTGTGGTGGCTATTGGGTTAGTCACCTCTAGGTGGTTACATGTTACTTGTTGTTACTAGATGTTATTTCAATGCTCAAAAACAGATTTTATCAATTGCCTTCAATCTATTGCATTATTGCAAATAAAATTGCTTTATGCATCCAATAAACCATATAACCATCTCCTTTGATATAACTTTCATGTAGCTATGTATAGGCTTGTTACTCGTAAGTCTTGCGAGTACATTGTTGTACTCACCTGCATTGTTTGTTGTGTGCAGAGGAAGAAGGTGAGCCCCAAGGGCCTCACTTCTGTGAGTTTTGCTGTGGATCGTGCGACTAGTTTGGCGGCCCAGTCGGTTGTCCCGTGGGTTATGTGGCTAACCGGTCGTCTTTTGGTTATAGCCATCTTATGGCACTCTTGCTTCCGCTGTTATTGATACTTTAAGGATATTTGGCCGGTCGGCTCTTTTGTTATAACTCTATTTATTGTATGTCTTTTGCTAGACTTGTATTGTGATGTATGAAATTGATGCATAATTTTGTAATGATGTGTATGTGCTGAAATTCTGAGAAGCACATGTCCATCGAGGCACATTGTATTTTGTTTGTGATACTAGAGCCAATGGAAGGCCAAGTATTACAAGCTAAATAAACCGGGGTCTCACAAAGTTGGTATCAGAGCCATGCTGACCGTAGAAACCCCTAGCTTGGTCGTCTTTAAGATATTTGGAAAAATTAGTTTCTAAACATCAAATGATTTATGAAAATCTAAAGTCATCTCTCAGATTTTATTCCTTACCTATCTTAGCTTGCTCACCTTACCTTGTCTTGTTAAAGTTTTGAAATGCTGATTTTCCTCTCATCTTATTTCAAAAGATAGTTGTTATCGGTTAAATTGGTTTTGGGAGAACCATGACAGTTAAATAAGTGTTGGCTGTCTGTTGGTAAAGATTAGGAGCTTATGGATCTGAAGATTTCGGCCAAAGCCTTGGAGACAAAATCTGGACAGCAAGTAGGAAATTCTGGACAGCTAGCTATTTATAGTATATAGAGCTAAAAATGAGAGGTTAATTCAACTAAAACTTTTGGGGATAAGAGGGTAAGATGTGATATGAGTTAGCTAAGTGTCTAACCTTTCTTTAGGTGGTTTTTACCTTGCTTTTAGCTGGGTTGAACCAAAGGTTATGTTCTGTTTTTGTCTTCCTAAAACCGATTGCTCGTTCTTCCATACGAGTTAGTCATACCAGGAAGTTGATTTTTGTAAATTGAGATCTTGCATTGATTTTATGCTGGTTTTTAAGCCTTTGGAGTTCATTTCATAGAGATGTTAATTGTTTTTCCTTGCTTTCTGTCCCGGAGTTGTTGTTGACTTACCTTGGTGGAACAAGATGGCTGTAAGAACTCGCAGTGGGCAGAGTCAGCCAGCTGGTCTGGATGAGGAGCTTCGCCCTCCCCCGACCATGACTGAGGTTCTTGCTCAGATCGAGCGAAACCGTATGGATCAGACGCGGATCCTGGAGGTCATTGCGAGGAACACCTCCACAACCTCTAGTGCCTCGGGATCTGGAGGTGGTGGACATCAGTCTCGTGGGGGACTCGCGGAGTTCCTTCGTACGCAGCCATCCACCTTCTCCCGGTCCGAAGACCCTCTTGACGCGGATGATTGGCTGCATCTGGTTGAGCGAAAGCTCAACATCGCTCAGTGTCAGGAGCATGAGAAGGCACTCTTCGCATCCCATCAGCTTGAGGGTGCAGCACTCGCTTGGTGGGAGAACTTCCTCGCCATGCAGCCGGCTGGCCATGTGGTCACTTGGGAGGAGTTTCACACTGCTTTCTGTCGGGCTCATGTCCCCGCCGGCATAATGAAGCTCAAGAAGAAGGAGTTTCTCGCGCTCAAACAAGGGCGTAAATCTATGACTGAGTACCTCCATGAATTCAACCATCTGCCGATGTATGCTCCTGCTGATTTCTAGACCTTGGTGGACAAGGCCATCGTCGTCGAGCACAAGGCGAGGTGGTGGCGAGTCATAGCGCAAGTGGGAGGCCTGGTTATGCCGCGAGCGGTCTCTCTCGTCCCCGTGTTGGGCGGCACCGGGGCCGTTTGAGCTTCATCACCACCGAGGCCGTCGGTGTCAGCTCCCCGTCCCCCGCAGGCCGTGATTCGGTCAATTGCACCTGCTAATCACAAAAGGTTCTTGTAACGAACTGTCTGTGAATTATTACAGACGGTTCTCATTAGGAACCGTCTGTGATTAGCTGGATTATCACAGACGGTTCTTAATAAGAACCATCTATGATAAGTACACAGTCGATTATTAATGATAATCGTCTGTGATATCCTGTTATCACAAACGGTTCTAATTAAGAACCGTCTGTGATATCCTAGCATAATATAAATTATGTCCGACACATCCTCTGCCGCACTGCCGCTGCCTCTGTCGCATTGCCGCTCTGGAGGCACTGTGTCCACTTAGATATCTTTGCCTTTGCTGCTGCCATCATTGCCTCTTTGCTCTGGAGCAACCACCTCTGCGAAACTCTGCGCCGGCTCCACTTAGATCTCTGCTCCTCCCCATGCGCCACTTCTTTGCCTAGCTCCTCCAACTGCGGCTCCTCCCCGTTTGTGCGGCAGAGAGAGAAGGTTGGACCCTGCCCTAGCGCCTCCTCCACCCTCCGCCTCCTCCCCATTGCGCCACTGCACCTTGTTGTGCCTCCACCCCCATTGCACCACCTTAGAGAGGAAAGCAGAGGAATAGTATTTTCTTCATGAGCTCCGAGGGTAACGATCTATAACCCTTTATGTTTGCTATAAATTAATCGCTAATCAATTTAAGAATGTTTGATAAATAGGAAGAGTACGTACTTGCAGTTTATTAATCTAATTTGACACTATAATTTGTTACATGCGTAACGTAGATCTGCGGCCATGGATGGCCGAGGCATTCGCACCGTCCGAATGTTTCCATCCACGTGGACCGTTGGATTTAGATCCAACGGTGGGCTCCTTTTGGAATCGCGCGCGTGCGTTTTACTCCCGCGCGTGGGTCGTTAGATTTCGCATCTAAGGCCCATATTCGTCCACGCGTATATTTTTGTTAAGTTTGTTTATATTTCGGTAAAGCATTTATTTATCAACTGAAAATTGTTTTAAACTTTAGAAAACTCATAACTAATTCGTTTAAACCCTTTTTAGATGTTTCCAGTGAGAATAAATTCAAGATTGACTAAAGTCTAAAATAAAAATGCTTTTAGACATGTTCTGTAACAAGAAATTTGGCAAACAATAATAATTTGACATCAGCCATTTTGGGATATTCCAGAAAATTAATTAAACCTTATAAATGCATATCTTTTTATGTGTTACCCTAAATTATGCAAAATCAATTTTGATAATTTGCTCTGTTAGTACACTTTCAGATAAAATAGGTTTTAATCATTGTTATATTTCTGTAAAATGACTTGCACTAGATTTGCAACTTAGAAAAATCATGAGTAAATCATGATAACTCCAAATTTAGTAAACTCAACTTTGCTAACCTTAGGATGCCGTAACCTACCTGTCATAAAAATTTCAGACCTTAGGTCATTCTAGAAATTTTTGTTATGAACAGTACCAATAATTAATTTAGTAAATTAATAGGCTGAGAGAGTGTATTTTAGCTATAACTTTTTCATGCTAAATCCAAATTGCATGATTCTTCTTCCTAAAATTGTTCAAAATCATCCCCTAGCTGCTGTATAAATTTCATGAGTTTTAGATATATTTTGCTGTTGAAGTCTATTTGGTGTTCTTCGTTTTTATTGGTTTTATCGCCTTTTCACGTTAGGTTCCGAAGATATTATTGATATTGATTAGAGCCAGACCATCGGACCACTGCACTCCAGCAAGGTAAGCAGATGTAGCATCATTTGATCATGTTGTTCATACTATTTTCAAATTCTAATATATTGTTTGCAAATTCTTTGTATGCATTGCTATGTTGTTTTAACTATTATGCGATAGTGGCCTGATAGATGCATTGTCGGTAGGCAAATGTTTATCCTCTACTACGAGCCTAGGTTTATCTTCTTTGTGATTTTGGGTTAGTGGGATGAACCCTTATCATAGTAGTTCTGAGTTTGTTGCTTAGCCATGCTTAGCTATCGGTAGAAATGGCGGTTATCAACTTGTCGATAACCTTGATCACATAAACTTATTATGATCCTTATGTTTCAGCCTTGTGCTATGGTAATTGCAAAAACTAAAACTGAAAATGAAATGATTTCGACTTGGGCACAATGGTAAGATGGTGTGAGTTTGGGTGTGACTGGAATGGTGCCCGGGTCAATTAAGGACAGAACATCTTGTGAGTATCTCTTATCTAGGCAATTTATGCATGCTAACCACACTAGAGGGAAATGGGACCTCTCTTGACTAAGTACTTTGGGGGTGTTAATTAATCAGTCGCGTGGCATGACACCTTTTGAGGCATTATATGGGAGGAGGTGTAGAACCCCATTGAGCAGTCGGCGGTGGCGACAGTTCTTGGCCGACTCGATCAATGAGGCCAAAGCTAGGTTGATTGATTCATGAGCATCTGCGTGTGGCCTAGTCCAGGCAAAGAGCTATGCGGATAAATGCGTCGCGAGAGTTGAGCTTTGAGCCCAATGACTTTGTGTATCTCAAAGTCTCACCTTTGAAGGGCCATCAGCGTTTTGGCATCAAGGGCAAGTTGGCTCCTCGATATGTTGGGCCTTATCGTATCATCGAGAAAATTAGAGCTGTTGCATACAGATTGGAGTTGCCAGCTACACTTGAGGGGGTGCATGATGTGTTCCATGTATCGCACCTGAAGAAGTGCCTCCGTGTTCCAATTGAGGAAACTTCATTGGAAAATCTCGATGTGCAAGAGAATTTGACCTACTGCGAGCATCCTGTTCGCATTTTTGAGGAATCTGAATGAAGAACAAGGAACTGTGTCATCAAGTTCCTTAAATTTCAGTGGTCGAATCATTCCGAAGATGAGGCGACTTGGGAGCGGGAAGATCGCCTTCGTGCAGACTACCCGTCTTTCTTCTCCGAGTAAACGGGATCTCGGGACGAGATTCTTGTAAGGGGGGAGATTTGTAACATCCCAATTCTGGACTTGTGTTTCAGATGTAAGAAAATGAGTAGAAATTAAAACTTTTTCTTACATCTTGTATTTCCCTGTATGCTTTGAACAATTGTTGTAAGATGTTATGGAAATACAAGTCACAAGTCACTCTGATCCAAAGCCTTGCCTTTCAAAAACATTCATGTCAAATATTGTGATCATCCTCTAGAAATATTTTTCCTAAGTTCCTGGGATGGTATGTGACCCCTCTGAATAATTTCACAATTTTCAAAAAAAATTTGAATATTTTTAGGGGGCAGTCAAACCCTATTCCAGAACCTTGCAGAATTTTTGGAGAAAACTTTTTTGCATAAAAACCTCTGAAAATTTTACTCAAGGTTAATATCTGAGTTAGCAAGCTCCTGTAAAAATTTCAGAATTTTTGGAGGTTTTTTGCTATCTCAAATAAATCCTCAAAGTCCCAGCTCAGTTTAAAAACCAAAATCTGGTTTCACTATTTGTTGGGTGCGAGTCAGACTCGGGCTCGAGCCACTTGACTTGGCTCAGTCAACTAACTGCACCTGAGCCCACTTAACGCGCTTTCGATCTTAGCCGTTAGATTTAAATCGCACGGCCCCATTCGCATGGACATTCGGACTTCCCCATCGTCCATTTAAATCTGAGCCGTTTATCTTCCATCGAACCGTCCACGTTGCTTGATACAATCGGACCCCCGATTGTTTCGTTCGATCTGAGCCGTTGGATTAAAATCCAACGCTCACGATCTCCTCTGTTGTTTTAAACCTTAGAAACGTGGAGCAATCTCAGCCGTTCATTTTCAATCCAACGGATCACAGCATCCTAGCATTTTTCTCTGGTCATCTTCCTCCTCGCGCCGTGCGTGAACAGAGAGAAAGGGAGAGAGGTATGGCATTGTCAAATCTTGTTCCCTTGTTAATGTTCCTTTTTGCCGGCAATTCGTGGGCGCAGGTGTTTTCGGCCATGCCCATGCCCTACTCCTGCTCCCCATCACTTCTTTTTCGGGCTATGGCAGCCTTATGGACCTAACGCCCAAAAATCTCGTTGTGTTGCCAAAACCCTAATCCTCTAGCTTTATAAGCTCCCCAAGACCCTCCTGGTGTTCTTTTACACCACCCTAGCTCTTTCTTTGCTTAAGGAGCTCAAAACACCGAGAACACCAAAACCGCCATTGTTGACCCGTGGAGCTCAATTGTGGATCGTGAAGCTCCAGTGGTTCTTCTTCAAATATTCTTGTGCCCTTTTCAACTCTTTAATACCCTAATCATTTTCCCTCACTCAATTTTGGGTTTCATTCACAGGAATTGACCAATTTTGAGTTTGGATCATTTCAGCTGAAAACATCCCCTTTTTCTCCAGCTCCGGTAAGTGGTTCTTTTTGCAATTAATTGCTTGTGGAGCTTTTGTGAGCCATAATGAAGCTATTATGACCATCCGGTGGTGTTCATTTTGCTCAGGTTGTCGTTTTCATATCATCTTCCCCAACACCGACGAGTTCCTTCACTGTCAAAGCTCCTCCGGCCATCATTGAAGCCCTTCTCGGTTAAGGTAGCTTCTATTTAATCCCTAGATGCTTGGCACACGCTTCTTTGGACTGCTGCGGAGCATTTGAGCTATTTTCGTGTTCTGCCGAATTGGTCACCATCGCTACTTTCCGGCTAGCCGGCATTCTAGACCTTCACCGTCGGCAAGGTCACCACCATCGGGATCGCAAGACTATTGCGAACCCATTTTTGTAGTTTGTGGGCGCCGCCGCGGCCGGAGCTGCCGGCGACGAGCCCATCTTTGCCGCTCGGTTTTGCCGGACGGTACTCCTCTATGTCGTTGTCAGTTAAGACATCATTAATGCTAATGATTATCATTGATGCCAGTCTTACCATTAAATGTGTCCGAAAGTGTCTCGTGTGTCACTGCCTTGTGGGCCTGTCGACTTTATTTCGCAGTCACGGGTTCATTAGGACAAAATCGGGGGTCATTAATTGCTAATCATTGGTTAGCAATTAATATGTCTTCAGTTGGCAAAATGTCTCACTGACATGTGGGCCCCAACCACTTAAAATCCTCTCCGTGCGAAATCTTTAGGACACATTAATTGTAATCATCAAATAATCGTTGAATTTGTAATTAATGGCTGTCCTAAATTAGCCCCGTGTGTCTTTGACAAGTGGGCCTGCACATTTGAAACTCCAGCGCACTTAAAATCCCACTACGAAGATCGTGGACCGTCAATCTTGTGATCAACGGCCCAGATCTGTGTGGCGTTCGGACCCTCCTAATGTGCCAATCACTCGGAACCGTCCATCTCACGATCTGAGGCTCAGATCGCGAGTGCATTCGGACCTCCGGATGTGTCATGCGCTTTGAGCCCTCCATCTCCAGATCTGCGGCCGTGGATGGCCGTTGATTCTGAGCCACAACCATCAGACCCTGCACTCCAGCAAGGCAAGCAGATGTAGCATCATTTGATCATGTTTTTCCTACTATTTTCAAATTCTAATATATTGTTTGCAAATTCTTTGTATGCATTGCTATGTTGTTTTAACTATTGTCGATAGTGGCCCCAGTAGATGCATTGTCGGTAGTCAAATGTTTATCCTCTACTACTGAGCCTAGGTTTATCTTGCTGTGATTTTGGGTTCGTGGGATGAACCCTTATCACTTAGTAGTTTACGAGTTTGTTGCTTAGCCATGCTTAGCTATCGGTAGAAATAGGCGGTTATCGACTTGTCGATAACCTTGATCACATAAACTTATTATGATCCTTATGTTTCAGGATTGTGCTATGGTTATTGCAAAAGCTAAAACTAAAAACGAAATGATTTCGACTTGGTAAGATGGTGTGAGTTTGGGTGTGACTGGAATGGTGCCCGGGTCAATTAAGGACCGAACATCTTGTGAGTACCTGTTATCCAGGCAATTTGTGCGTGCTAACCACACTAGAGGGAAATGAGACCTCTCTTGACTAAGTACTTTGGGGGTGTTAATTAATGAGTCGCGTGGTGGGTTGCATATTTCGATACGCAACATGGACATGTTTGTGGGGAGGGGAGCACCCGCCGAGGCCAGTTTATCCTACTCCACGTATGGGTCCTTGTGATCCATATTTCGTTGGCAGATCACTAAGGGTTAACTCCCATACGTGCGGCTCTTGATTAGCATTTTTCATTGGAAAGCGTCTCGTAGGACTTAGTCGTGCCGGCAGACCAAAGGAAGTGTGCTTAATAGTTTGGCAAAAAGGCGGTCTGAAGTGTGGGTACAGTGGTACACCCCTGCAGGGTTTAAAACTATTTGAATTGCCTCGTCCTAGGTTATGGACACGCTTGGGTAAGCTTTTCAAGAGTTAGACTACAACATTTTATTTAAAACTTGACGGGTGGTATAAATCAGGGATTCATGCTATGTGTGGTGGCTATTGGGATAGTCACTTTAGGTGGTTACTTGATAATTATTGTTACTCGTTGTTATTTCAATGCTTAAAAACTGATTTGTTAAATTGCTTTTAATTTATTATATTATTGCAAATGAAACTTGCTTTATGCGTCCAAATAACCATATAACCAACTTCCTTTGATACTCGTAAGTCTTGCGAGTACATTATTGTATCAAAGGAAGTCTTGTATCAAAGGAAGACTTCCATGTAGCTATGTATAGGCTTGTTACTCGTAAGTCTTGCGAGTACATTATTGTACTCATCTGCATCGCTTGTTGTGTGCAGAGGAAGAAGGTGAGCCCCAAGGGCCTCACTTCTGTGAAATGTGCTGTGGCAGTGTGTGGGATGATTAGCTTGGCGGCCCGGTCGGTTGCCCTATGGTGTTATGTGGCTAACCGGTCGTCTTTTGGTTTAAGCCATCTTATGGCATCTTTTGCTTCCGCTGTTACTTATTACTTGGTATTTATATCATTTGGCCGGTCGGCTGTTCTATAATTACTTAATATTATATATGTCTTTTGGTAGACTTGTTATATTATGTTGTATGGAATTGATGCATGCTTTTGTATGATGTATGTGTGCTGCAATTTCTGGGAAGCACATGTCCATCAAGCCACGGTGTATTTTGTTTGTGATACTAGGGCCAATTGAAGGCTAAGTATTACAAGCTAAATAAACCGGGGACTAACAAAAGTTGGTATCAGAACCATACTAACCGTAGAAACCCCTAGCTTGGTCGTCTCTAGTATATTTTGAAAACTTACTTTCCAAATATCAAATGTTTCATGAAAATCTTAAGTAAGTTCTCAGATTTTGCGTCTTATCTATCTTAGCTTGCTTATCTCACCTTATTCTGGATTGAACCTAAAATGCTGATTTTCCTCTCATCTTATTTCAAAAGATAGTTGCTTAATCGATTAAGTTGGTTGTGGGAAAACCATGAGAGTTTCAAAACAAAGAGTGGTTGTTTGGAGTGAGGATTAGGAGCTCCTGGAGATAAAGAATTCGGCTAGGAACCTGGAAGATGAAATCTGGACAGCAAGAAAGGAAAATCTGGACAGCAAGCTAGTAGATAGTATATAGTGCTGAAAATGAGAGGTTAACTCAACTAAAACTTCGCCCACAATGACGCTTGGTACCTAGGCACCGGTGCCAGCAATCACATGTCTAGGTGCCAGGCAAGCTTCGCGGAGATGGACGAGGGCGTCACCGGCTCCGTCAAGTTCGGCGACAACTTGGTGGTAGATATACGCGGGTGTGGCACCGTCCTGTTCACCTGACAGAACGGGGAGCACCGTACGCTGACGGGGGTGTACTACATCCAGAACTGCGCAACAACATAGTGAGCCTCAGGTAGCTCGACGAGAATGGCTACCAGACGCTCATCCAGGATGGCGTGCTAACGATTCGCAACTAGCAGCGTCGCATACTTGCTCGGGTAAACCGCACTCACAACCGGCTCTGTGCGCTCACCCTCAGCATTGCACAGCCAGTTTGCCTATCCGCGCGGTGCAACGATGACGCTTTGCGACTGGCGCAACGCGGCCGGCGGTTCATGGGGCGGCGAGGCCGCTCGGACACCAGAGCCGGCGGCGCGTGGCGACGCACATCAGGCGCGGGAGATGGCAGCGTGCGACAACACACCAGAGTGCGAGCGGTCGGGGGTGCGCACAGAGGGCACGCGGCGCGCATGGCACGACGCAAGGGCACACGCAGGCGTGAGGCACGATGGTTGCATGAACGCGTGGCACGACATCAGGACGGCAGCCAACGACGCGACGGGTGGTGCATGCGTGGCGCAGAGGGCGCGATGAGCAGCGCAGGAGGCCTCGTGGCGGTGCGATTGACGCGAGCGGCTGCGAGGCACGCGCGAGCAGCGTGGCGGCGCCGATGTCGAGCCGATGGGGCGCGCTGCGGAGCACACGCATGGCGCAACTTTCGATGGCGGTGGCATGATGCGGCCGACTCACGGTTCCACCATGGTCGGGGTGCGACAACAGGCGGTGCGCGACAGCCAAGCATATACTCCGGTACATTGCTGGTAGGCGGAGCTATGATTATCATTATGCGAAGAAGTTGGAGGAGCCACGGTTTGTCGGCTACAGCAATAGCGACATGGCTGGCGACGTCGACGACCGCAAGTTCCAGGAGTTGCGTACAAGAATCGGCATCGTCAAGATCAGGAAAGCGCATCAAGAATTAGGGGGTATTTGTTGAATAATTCTTGATGCTGGTTAGTGATTTTAGTTTCTTGTAGCAATAAGTAGCAGCGGTTTTAGTTTCTTGTTTGCATTAGAAGCCAGTCATGATGGCGTTCATTGCATTAGGAGTCATTTCTTTGCATATGGCATCAAGCTAGGACTAGAAACGGCCTAGTGGGTGGTTATTGTCGTAGTGGCGTATTAGCAGAATTAGTAGCGCTTTATTAGTTTGCATGTAACGTGTGAAGTTTTTGTTCAGTATAAGAGTAGAAGAAAAACAAGAAAATGCCATGGCAGTTGGTGTACCACAAAAACTCTGTGTCTTGTGTTCATCTTCTCTTAGCTGTCCAGGAGCGTGTGTGTGTGTTCTCGTGTCCAAGCGTTCGAGTGTGAGTAGACACCGGCGAGTGGGTTGACAGTTATCAAGCAGCATCCATATGCCACCTTTTTTTGTCTTTATCGGTTAGTTTATCATCTGGCTAGTCTGACTATGACGACTCTCTCTCTCTCATTTGTAGGCTATGTGGAACATTGCATCCTTCCCATGCGAGATTTCTGTTGACATGTTACAGATTACTTTTCATGTAAGAACATATTGGCTTCTGCATAACTGGAAACATTTTATCTTCTTGGTGTTAAAATGAATAGATTATAAATAGATGTAGGTCTAGGTTAGTAGATTGTGATGTGCGGCACTGCAACATATTTTTTTAGATAATGGAAGTACAACTCTCGGCCTCTACACCAACTAGAGATGCACACAGCCATTACACTGCCATCAGCTAAAAGCTTAAAACAAAAAACGACCAAAAAACCAACAATGACAAACAAATTGTCATACAAAAGCTAGCCTAAAAAAAACCACGTAGCCCCTCCTCTGGGACCAACCATGAGATCGTCCATACGCGAACAGCAGTTGCGCAGCAAAGAGATGATGATGGACCAGTCTCTGTAGCGGCACCTCAAAGAAGGGATACGACTCACGTTGTCGTTGCCATATCCAACCAGCGAAGGTCAGATCAGGAGTTTTCACTCCGGACCTCATGTACCAGTTCTCCAAAGCAACGCCTTCAAGAAGGTAACGCCACTCAGGCACCGGTTCTCCAAAGCAACGCCTTCAAGAAGGTAACACCCCTCAGGTCGACGTCGTTGCCGAATCCAACCAGCAAAGGCTAGATCAAGAGTTTTCACATCAGATCGAAGGTACCAGTGCTCCAAGACCACACCACAGAACGATCTCGTTGCTGGATCCAACCAATGAAGGCCAGATCACCAAGACGACATCCCCAACGGCCAACTGTCGTCAGCACCAAAGGAAGGCAACATCCACCGCAGCCCACACGTCGACCAGTTAACAACCGTCCACCGGGGAGGAGTCGAGCGCCGCACAAGCCACCTCCACCGAGCCGTCGTGATCTCTACCAATTGTGTTAAAACTGGATCTGGACTGTGCCACCTCCGTCATCATGCCATCGATGAAGCCACGCCGCCGGAAGAAGCCGGCGGAGAAGGACCCCAGATCCAACCCCGACGAAAGTCCACACCGTTGGAAATCAGCGGACAGACAATGGGCGCCGGGAGCACGATGCAGATCAGACGCCACCACCAAGAAGAAGAAGCCCCGCGGCCACCGCTGGCCAACTGGCGGCCGCCGACGGCAGCGGCGAGCAGGGAGGAGGAGAGGAGGGCTTGTTTGATGGCGGCTAGGGTTTCAAGACCTGTGGGCTATCTTGGAAACAAGTGCGGTTACACCGCAACATATTATGTGAAAAAGTCAGCTATGAAAAAGATATGTCATTTCTGATCACAAACTTGGTGTTGTGTTCTCTCTCAATTTTTTTTTACGAATTTGCTAATTTTCAGTTCCTGAAATTTTCTTATCCATCAATACTTGGTAACTCGTTGGACACATGAAGAGAAGTCACAGTTGGATCTTTACTTGGATGAACCAACTAGAGGCTTGAATGAAAACTTGGATGTTTTAGAGTTTTGGAGCAAATCATCTATGCGATACCCAGAGTTAGCATCAATGGCTCGTGATGTTCTTGCTATTCCTATGTCAACCGTAGCTTTGGAGTCGGAATTTAGCGTGAGTCGTAAGGTCATAAGCCCCTCGTGGAATTCACTTAAGCCGAAAACTATAGAAGCTTTAATATGTCTCCAAGATGGGTATCATTGGAAAATGCATGAAGGTAATTGATCAAGCTATTCTTTTTACTGAATTGATCAAGCTATTCTAAATAAGTATGCCTCAAACAATATTGTCTTTTGTTTTGCAAGTGCAGCAAATGTGAGCACCCCAAGCAATGTTGAAGGTTGCAATGTTGATGAAAGTTCTTCGGATTCAGAATGTAATATCTAGCAAGATGCAATTTTTTCCTTTTCTATATGTGTACTAAAGTCTAATGCATGTCCACATTTAATCTTTTGTAGGACATTCATATAGAATATGGACTATGGAGTTGTTGTCTTCTGGAGTTGTACTATTTGGACTGGTTGTTAGTTGTTACCTATTTATTTGTGAAGTGCACTGTGTTATGAATTTGTGAAGTGTAACATCCCAAGTTCAGACTTGTGTTTAAAATGTAAGATAATGAGTATAAATTAAAACTTTTTCTTACATCATGTATTTCCTGTATGTTCTAAACAATTTTTGTACAAGAATTATGGAAATGCAAAGTCACAGGTCATTTGATCCAAACCATGACCTTTCAAAAACATTCTTATCAAATCTTGTGATCATCTCCTGGAAACATTTTTCCCAAGTTCTAGGGTTGGTGTGTGACCCCTCTGAAAAATTTCACAATTTCTAGAAATTATTTGAATGCATTTTGGGGTCAGTCAAACCTGTTTAAATTTCAGTCAAAACCCTATTCCAGAAACTTGTAGAATTTTTGGAGACAAATGCACTATATAAAATATCTGGAAATTTTACACAAGGTCAATATCTAAGTTAGCAAGCTCCTGTAAAAATTTCAGAATTTTTGGAATTGTTTTGCCACCTCAAATAAATCCCCAAAGTCCAGCTGTTATTTTAAAACCCTAAGTCAAAAGTGTGTTGGGCTCGAGTCAGACCCGAGCCCAACCGTCTTGACTCGGTCGAGCTAGACCCCCTATCTGCACCTCATTTCTGAGCCGTTGGATTAAGATCCAACGCTCAAGATCTCCTCTTTTGTTTTAAACCTCAAAAGCGCTGGAGCGATCCTAGCCGTCCATTTTTTATCGGGCCGCCCACGAGCACCCTAGCCTTTTTCTGTTCTCTGGTCGTCTTCTTCCTCACACCATGCGTGCATAGTGGGCGGCATGGCCGTGTCTTTTCGAGCTCCCTCGTCAACGTCTCGCTGGTCGGGCATTTAGTGCATGCTGGCTTGCTTTCGGCCATGATCGTGCCCGTTTCCTGCCCCCCCCCCCCCATTATTTCTTTTGGTCCACGGTTGTGCCGTGAGCCGCGCTCACCTTGAAGCTCACCCAAGGCTTTCATTTTTGGCCAAACCCTAGCTCTCCATCTATATGAAGCTCACTAAACCCCTCCTTGAGTTACTTTGTAGCACTCCTTAGCTCTCCATTGCTTGTGGAGCTCAAAACCACTGAAAATCCCAAAATCACCATTAAAGGCCGTGAAGCTCTGTTGGTGGCTTTGGTGCTCCAGTGGTTCATCTTCAATTCTTCTTGTACCCTATTGAACTCTTTAACCCCCTATGCATTTCCCCTAACTTAATTTTGGGTTGTATTCATAGGAATCACTCAATTTTAAGTTTGCATCTTTTCGGCCAAAATCGCCCCCTTTCTTCCTCAGCTACGGTAAGTGGTTATTTTGGCAATTAATGGCTCATGGACCTTCTGTGGGTCTTTTTGCAGCTATTTTGACCACTTGGTGGTGTTTATTTTGCTCAGGCCCTTATTTTCACTTCATCTTCTTCAACTCCGGCGAGCTCCTCCGCTGTCAAAGCTTCTCCAGCCAACTTTGAAGCTCTTCTTGGCTAGGTAGCTTCTTATTAGTCCCTAGATGTTGTGGCACACGCTTCTTTGGACAATGCGGAGCTTTTTGGCTATTTTCATTTTCGACCGATTTGGTCACCATCACTTATTCCCGACTCGCCGGCGTTGTGGGCCGCCGCCGCCGTCGAGGCTATCACCATCGGGTCCGCAAGGTTATTGCGAACCCATTTTGGCCTTTAGGTTGCATCGCCGTGGCCGGAGCCGCCGGCGACAAGCCGTTCTTTGCCCTCGGGTTTTTACCAGTCGAGAGCCTCTCTGTGTTGTTGTCGTTAGGGCAAGGATTCAGCTATTAAATGCGCTAATGATTGTTAATTACTATTAATGATTAGTTAGCATTTAATTGATGTCCGAAAGAACCTTTTGTGTCACTGACAGTGGGCCAGCCACTTAAAAAAAACCCCGCTGGCACTATTCAACGCCTTCAGGACATCATTAATGTTAATCATTGATAATTACTATTTAGCATTAATTGGTTGTCTTAAAATGACTACATGTGCCATTGCCATGTGGGCCCCCACTCACTTAAACCCTCTCTGTGCGACATCTTTAGGACACTATTAATGCTAATAATTACTAATCATTGGATTCGGTAATTAATGGTTGTCTTAAAATAGCCCTGTGTGACACTTACATGTGGGCCCGCACATTTAAACCTCTCTGTGCACTTAAAGCCCATGTATGTTAGTGCGCAACATGCGATTGATCGTGGACCGTCGATCTTGAGATCTGCGGCCCAGATCTTCGATAACTTTCGGGCCTCCGAACGTTCCAAGTCACTAGGGGCCGCCCATCTCTAGATCTACGGCTCAGACCGCGGGGACGTTCGGACCCCCGAATGTTACTACGCTCTGAGCCCTCCATCTCAAGATCTATGGTCCTGGATGATCAGAGCTTTCGGGCTCCCGAACGTCCCAATCCTCGTGGACCGTTGGATCTTGATCCAACGGTGGGGTCCCATGGGTCTCCTCATGCGCGTGCGTTATGTGCGGAGTGCGTGGGCCGTTGAATTCTCGATTTACGGCCCACATTCGTCCACGTCGTTTTCTTTTTTATAAGTTTGGTTTTATTTCGATAAGTCTTTATTTGTCGACTGAAAATTGTGTTAAAACTTTAAAAACTCATAACTAATTCATTTTAATTCCTTTTTAGATGGTTCTAACTGGGATAAATTCTTACTTCACTAAAATTTAATCTAAAAATGCATTTAGACTTGTTTCTGCACCATAAAATTTTATAAACAATCTTAACTTGTTTCAGCCATTAATTGAATATTCGAGAAAATTAAATTGAAACTTGTAAAGTGCATAACTTTTTCTATATAATTCCAAACTTAGCAAACGCAAGCTTGTAAAATTCCTCTGTTAGTATACTCTAATATGAAATAGGTTTTGATCATGGTTTTATTTCGGAAAAATGATATGTGCTAGTTTTACAACTTAGAAAAATCATAAGTAATTCATTTTAACTCCAAATTGGGTAAACTCAACTTTGCTGTTCTTAGGATGTCCTTATCTACCTACCATAAAAATTTCAGGTTCTAGGTCATTCTAGAAATTTATGCCATAAACAATACCACTAATTAATTTAGTAGAAATTCTAGGCTGAGAGAAATTGTTTTAGCCATAACTTTTGCATGCTTAGTCCGAATGACTTGATTTTTGTTTCTAAATTCATTTAAAATCATAACTTTACTTCTGTATAATTTTCATGAGTTTTGGATGACTTTGGATGACTTTGGATTTCTTTTGGTGTTCTTCGTTCTTATTGGTGTTATCGCCTTTTTGCGTTAGGTTCCGAAGATATTATTGATCTTGAATCCGATCCTCAGCAGCTAGACTCTGCCCTCCAGTAAGGCAAGCAGATGTAGCATTCATTTGATCATGTTGTTCCTATTATTTTCAAATTCTAATATGTTGTTTGCAAATTCTATATATGCATTGCTATCTTGTTTTAAACTATTGTCGATTAGTTGACCTATTAGATGCATAATCTGTAGGTAAATGTTTATCCTCTACTACTGAGCCTAGGACTATCTTGCTATGATTTTGGGTTTGTTGGATGAGCCCTTGTCACTTAGTAGTTTTCGAGTATGTTGCTTAGTCATACTTAGTTATCGGTAGAAATGAGCGGTTATCGACTTGTCGATAACCTTGATCACACAAACTTATTATGATCTTTATGTTTCAGCTTTGTGCTATGTAAATTGCAAAAACCAAAACTGAAAACAAAATAATTTCGACTTGGGCACAATGGTAAGATGGTGTGATTTTGGGTGTGACTGGAATGGTGCTCGGATCAATTAAGGACCGAACATCTTGTGAGTCCCTGTTATCCAGGCAAATATTGCGTGCTAGCCACACGAGGGGCATATGGAATCTCTCTTGACTTAGTACTTTGGCGTGTGTTAGCTACGAGTCGCAGGTGGGTGTGTGTGTGTTGTGTTGTGGTAAAATGAAGTGGTTCGTGTGTTGGGAGCATTGTAGTTGTCCGAAAAGCTTTACCCCGAGGGGTAGTTGTCTTTTCGGCTTTACAATGTAAGCGTATGGGTTTCTATCCATACGAGCAGCTCGTAGTTGATACACAATATTGGAAAACGTCTTGTTAGACTTAGACGTGCCTGCATCCCAAAGGGAGTATGCTAACCGTGGCTGGTGAAAAGGCGGTTTATCGTGTGGGTACATTGGTACACCCCTGTAGGGTTCAAACTATTTGAATAGCCTCGTCCTAGGTTATAGACACGCTTGGGTAAGCTTTTCAAGAGTTAGACTACAACCTTTTAATTAAAACTTGATGGGTGGTACGAATCAGGGATTCGTGCTATGATGTGGTGGCTATTGGGTTAGTCACCTCTAGGTGGTTACATGTTACTTATTGTTACTCGCTGTTATTTCAATGCTTAAAAACAGATTTTATCAATTGCCTTCAATCTATTACATTATTGCAAATGAAAATTGCTTTATGCGTCCAATAAACCATATAACCATCTCCTTTGATGCAACTTTCATGTAGCTATGTATAGGCTTGTTACTCGTAAGTCTTGCGAGTACATTGTTGTACTCACCTGCATTGCTGGTTGTGTGCAGAGGAAGAAGGTGAGCCCCAAGGGCCTCACTTTTGTGAGTTGGGACGACTAGCTTGGCGGTCCGGTTGATTGCCTTGTGGGTTAAGGTACACTAATTGTCTTTTGTTTATAGCCATCTTATGGCGCTTTTGCTTCTGTTGTCTTATGTTACTTTGATGTTATTTAGCCGGGTGGCTTCTTTTGTAATAACTCTATATTATGTATGTCTTTTGCTAGACTCGTATTGTGATGTATGGAATTGATGCATGATTTTGTAACGGGGTGTGTATACTGCATTTCTGGGAAGTATACATATCTCGAGGCTTGGTTTATTTGATTTGTGATGCTAGGGTCAATGGAAGGCTAAGCATTACAAGCCAAATAAACCGGGGTCTCACATGAAGGCTATGTAATATTATAACTAATGTCTTGAACTTGACTCTATATTTTGTTGTGCAATGTCCATTTAAAACTATGATTTATGTGGTTGTGGAGAAGTATTAGAGTTAAATTGATTGTGATGACTGATTGACTGATGAGTTTTTTTGACTTGAGTAAAAATGATTCAAGTCCATAGGGAGCAATTCTCAAGTAAAAAACATTAGTGCTTGATGTTCATTGTGTATCCAGCAAGAAATCATTTCGTATCCAGCTGTATCATGTACTGTAGGCACCTTCGGGCTTCGGGCTGGGACTCGGGCTTTGGGCTTTTGTGTCGGGCTGGGCCCGGGCCAGGAAAATGCATTGTAGTCGGGCTCGGGCTTGGTGCTTTGTCGCCGGGCTTTTGTAGTTCTAGCTCGAAGCCCGGTCCAGCCCGACGTTTGAACAGGTCTATCCATCAGTCACCTATAGTTGCACAGTACTAAGTATAAAATTATAGTATCAAGTGATGTGCAATTTTAGAACAATTCTACTGTAACTTTTAGTTCTATTTGTTTTTTATTTGTAGGGTTCACCTAAATTTACTTTTGCCTAGTTTAGAATTTTTTTTATTTTTGTTTTGTATTTTTTTTATTTTTTGTAACGTTGTTTTCGTGCCATTAGATGGAAATATAAAGGTGGGAACAATTGACTGAAAAATAACAAATTTTTAGGCAACTTACACATAGACAGTTCCAATTGTCATCAAGTAGCCGTTACTTTTTTTAGAACATTGAAGTAGCCGTTACTGATGATGATGAAAGAAAGCTTCAGCTTAAGCTTGTAGATTCTTGAAACTGAAACTAGATTAAGCTAGCTTTTTACTAGAAGCTTCAGATAAGTTGAAAACAGTGGTAGGGGCTTTTGGTCGCTTCAGCTTATAAGCTGAGGCTCCTACTAAGCTGGCTTACTTATTAGAGAAAAAGCTTAAGCTTTGGCTAAATATTGGCCTTTAGTCATCACTAATCTAAAGTCTAAACCTATTACTCGTCGACTTTAATCTAGTCCTGACATCTGATCCTTCAAAATCGTGACCTTCCCAAGATAATACGATAGATACTATTCATATTATTTAACTAAGCATGCGTAGAGTTGTTGTACGCCTACAACTACAAGGGCGACAGAGGCATGAACTAGCAGTATAAATGTATGATGAATTTAAAATATCAGAAATTAGGAAGTGGGTCGCCGGCCCAAGACCCATAGCCTTATGGGGGAAGGAGCCGACCTAGCCCAAACCTAGTCCAAAAGGGAATCGACGGGGGCTACCCTTAAGAGGAGTGGGGGTGGCCGGCTGGGAAACCCTAGCCCTCCCTGCAACTGGAGCCACCCCAGCCGTGCGCTGCCCCATCGTCGCCCATCCCTGTGTCATGTGTCGCCTCCCTCTGCACTAGTGCTGTTGTTGTCGGCGTAAGCAAGGAAAGGAAGAGGATGTCGGACCCGGATTTCGTAATCCAGAATCCTCTGTGAAAACATTGTGCTATTCCCTGGATCAGTAGCTAGCACTCACAGAATACATCACCGAATCAATTCATACCTGGCGTAAAACCATACCATTCATCAATTTAACACATCGGAGTTTACATAGACCGCATCGGGTCAAGTTTTACAGTAAGGGCCGAACAGGCCAAACTGATTACATTACAAAGTAGCGGAAGTGACAATGGTAGCAAAAGGGTGAGAGCACATCTCTCCACACAGGCAAGCGACTAGGGAAACCCATGTGCGTCTAATATTACCCAAAGACTTAGATAATATAGGATGCACGCAAGCACCAACCGAGTCAGCTGGACTGAGGGGAGACCTAGACTAAAAGAACTAAACTACTCTTCAGCATCTCCTGGGCCTCCAACTTCTAGATCCTCGTAGTAGTTGTAATCTTCAGGATTTCCTGCTTCTGAGGGTTTTGGATGAGAGGGCGAGAATGAGCACAACTTCCGTGCTCGCGAGCCAATACACAATGCAATACTATACATGCAAGGCTTAACAAGGATGGCTTGAGTTATTTTATTTGCTAAAGCAATGTCTTCAATTATCATAATTACAAATTCCTATTACTTAGCATTTTAACCAAATTGTATTTTATTAAAGAGAGTAATTGTGCAATATTTATATTAGTAGAGGTTACCTCCAACTTCATGCTTATTTTGATTGGAATCACCTCCAATTATTAACACCGCTGAGTTCGAAAACCTAGGAAAAAAAATTCAATCTCAGGGCTAGGTGAGCCCACCATATTTTTCGTACCACCCACAAAGGTTTTTGAAATAGAACAATATAACTAACTCTAGTTAAGTTCTCATGTCCGCATTTGACCGTAGGCACGGCTGTTTAAATAGTTCATTTCTCTGCAGAGATTGTACACTTTATCCACATGAGATAATCATCTTGATATGTACACACGTTTTCGTAGACATGTGAATCAAGGGGAGATCACCACAAGGCCTTTACAATGACTACCTCAGTATTAGTTACTCTCACTAAGGTTTCATCTGCGAAGGGTTACGCTCGTATAGATCCGTTAACCCTTACCCAGAGCCCTCTTGTGTCATCGAACAACTTACGTCGCGCACCCCGACACCTTCACCGCGAAGGCTTACAGTGTCGCAGGTCATATACCTAGTGCAACTCGTACTGATGGATACAAATTATTTAGCTAGGTTGTAATTTACAGACTTATGGTTGCACTTGTTTTACATGGGAGGTCATGACAAGATTAAGTCCCTAGGGTTATCTGGGCAGTTCATTCCACATACAAGTATTCCTTGGGCTACATTAGCACCCAACAACATACCAGCCACCTCACCATCCACCCAGATAGTAACAGCAAGTTATTAGGGTTTTTGAGGAGCAAACATATATTTAACTCAACCATCTCAGTCATTTACCCACAATGACTACCCAAAACCACTTTCATGTTTAAAAGATGATGATTGGGATATTTTAATGTCCCGGTACTTAAGTAAGACTAGCATGTCGCTTAAGTACAACCTATACTAGTATTTACCATATTATTACTAGGGTGACAAGGATTAATGGATTCAATTATCAAAGGATGGCATAATAAATTAATTAATCATCAAATGGGTATTTAACTACCTTAAGTTTTAACATACATTTGCTTAAAGAATTAAAGCATGCAATTTGCTATTTTAAAAGAGTATAATTTCCATAAAATATAGGTTCAATATGATCAAAGTATTGACTCGCCTTGGTTATTGGTAAGAGAGTCTTGCAACTCTTGTGCTTGATCAAGTTGGAGATTTCCCGCGTCTTCGAATCCTATTCGGACGAACGTACTGAAAAAAAGGCACAAACAAGCAAAAGAAAACAAATAAATACTAAAGGAAAAATAAATAAACTCCAAATTAAACAAGATCTATGCCATTAGCAAGATCTTGAATTTACAAAATTTTAGAAACAAATTTCATAATATTTGGAGTTACGACGAGGGAGAACGGGACTTTCAAAGTTTGAATTGGAATTAAATCAAGAAAATAAAGGGAGGAGAGAGGAAAGCCGACAGTGGGGCCCACGGTTCAATCACACTGGTGCAAAGGAACAGCCGTGGACCGAGTCCACGTGCGGGCACGCTTGAGTGCGTGTGGACTAGCCACGGGCGGGCCCACAAGGCAGCCAAAGGAGGGGGGATTAAAGCCAATGACAGGTGGGTCCCTGAGCAAAACAAATCTGTCCCCAGTTTATTTCTTCGGCAACAGAGAAATGGCAGCAGAGGGAGGCGCTTGGGCGGCATGGAGCGGTGGCGGCGCTGGCGGGAGGAGGCACGGGGCGGCCGGTGAGTGGGCGAAAGGGGTTCCCGAGAGGGTAGGGATCCCACTAGAGGCGACGACGACACTGAAGAAGCGTCAGGGCGGTGGCAGTAGTGACAGCGGCGGCACGGGAGTGGAGGTGTGCGACAGCACCAGCGGCGGGGTGGCGCGGAGGGGCAGGTGGCGCACGCACGAGCTACGCGTGACCACGAGGGAGGCATGGAGCCGGTCGGGGAGGTCGGAGGCGGCCCGAGGCGGTCCGGCGGCGGCGGCCGGGTCGGGAGGAGAAGGGGCCACGGTGGCGGCTTGTCTCGGCGGCGGGGAACGTGGGAGGAGATGGGGGATGGCATCCACGGTGCCAGGGGCTTCTCGTGACAAGGTTGGCTGGGCGAGGTGCTCACCAGAGCGGTCGAACAGCGGGGAGGCGACGTGGCCAAGGCGGGAATGGGAGCTCAGCTCGGCTTGCGCTTGCTCAGTGGAGAAGGATGGTGGGGAGGGGGAGAGGGATGGTGGCCGGGGTCCTCTTATAGGCATGCGAGGAGGATGGAGCCATTGGAGGGGAGGCTTTGGTGCGCGTGTGCAGTCCCGAGACGGCATGGGCACACTGTCAAGCGGCGACTTGCGCGGCCATGGCGAAGCGACAAGGCGGGAGCGGCGGGATTGGCATGGGAGCTCAGGTGGCAGGGGCGCTCGTGTGCGGCAGTGAGCACGAGGGCGCACAGAGAGGGACGAGAGGTGGCGTCACGCGGTGACTTTGGGTGCCAAGCGGGCGCGAGCCAACGCGAGCAACACATGCAGGCGACATGGTGACGATGCGGGCATGGCAGCGCCGAAATGGGACCAGGTGGCACCAGCGATGACTTGGAGGGCCAAGGTTGGTGGTGGAGTAGGTGGGTAGCTTGACGGGGCAGTGCGAGGGTGACGGGGTGCAGACGTGGGCGCGGCCAGAGCGGCATGGTGTGGTGGTGACTTTGGAGGCCGGGATGGGTGAAGCGGCAGAGGAGCAGGTGGCGGCAAAGGGATGGAGTGACAGGTGGGTAGGGTTGTAACATCCCATTTTTGGGATGGTTGGTATTTGGATTTCAGTTGCGTTGGAGTTTCAAAATTTTATTTCAAGTTATGTGTGTACCTCCAAAAACCTTCCCCATAAGCTTCAAAGTTGGTTTGAATTCTGAAGCTCTTTTCAAAACCCTTTTGAAAGCCCCCTTGAGCTGTCTGGCCCGTCCCTTCCTCCGACCTCCCCTGCCCCTCTCCTTTCCTTCCGACCATGTAGTCTAAAGCCTTCTTTCGACTGCATGCCCACTCCGCCGCGCTCCGTGCGCCTTGTCCCCACCTGGCGCCCTCTGCGACCACCCTTCCAAGTTGCGATCTCCTCTGGTTGTCGGCCGGCCTTTTGGTTTAGACCACCCGCTTGGTTTCGACCAGGTCCTTCGACCCGGTCCAACCAGCCCCACCTGTCAGCCCCTGCTCACTTTCTCTATCCTCCCTCTTTTTCCTCAGCGACATGCGCATTTAATGTTGTCATCTCCGCCGTGACGTGCGCATTAAGTGACGTTGTCCCCACCTCCGTTGCGACGTGCGCATTAAGTGCCGTTGTCTCCGAAGTGCAACCGCAAGTCCTGTCGCTCCATCTTGACGCCCGGTCCCCCCTCTCTCCTTCCTCTATAAATGGAGCACCAGGGAGCCCTTTTGCCTCCCCTGTTTTTCCCCAACTCTCCATGTCTCACTTTTGTTGCTATGGATTGCCCGAAGCTCCGAACTCCAAGTTCAAGCCGCCGACCTCCTCTCGGCCCTCGCCGCACCAGTGCAGCCCCTCTTCTACCCGCATCTTTGTGTAACCCAGATCTCCTTGAAGCAGCCCCCTCACTCTGTTTTAGTTGTATTTCACAGGAGTCGCCGCTTTTCCGCTTCTCCTTCAGTCCTGGTCGACCTCTTTGTTGGGATACGGGTAGGCTACGTTAGCAACAATTGAAAATTTCTACCACGTAAACCAGGATACCAAGCAAGTAGATGCTGACAGATTGTTACCATCAGACGCGCAGTGCAGCGAAAGAAGAGTTGGAGTAGCCTGGTCCAACGAAAAGTGCATCGGTGAATTGGTCGCAGATGATCTTCCACCATAGTTGATCGTCCAGTGCAGCGATTATCTCCTCCAGCAACCAATCTAGTTCCTTGCCAAGATCGTGGATCATCCTCAAGTGCAACAACGCAGTAGCGCCTCTATGGTATCCACATGTCCAGGGCAGGAATGCCGTACGCCGGTGTGCTAGCACCAAGTCGCACGGGAAGGCTCTCTCAAGAAGATGGCGGCTAGGGTTTGGAGCAACTCACGTCAACTCTTGTCGTGTGTCTCCTCTGTATCATAGCTTACCCCCAACAGCCTCAAGCATCTCCTTATATAGTGCCCATGACGGATCTTATCTGAACAAGTTTGACGAATTGTATCTGTACTGGTTTGTTCCAACCCGTTAAGTGTGTGACCCGTTAGTTTTATGTGTAATTCGGTTGTGACACGGAAACACCTTTTCGATCATGAGTCATAGTGGTACCTAGTGGGACATAATGATTCCCGAATACACACAATTTATATCGGATGAACTTTAATGTAGTATGATCTACAACCAGGTCCTTATCACTTACGACCAGCTCGTATCTAGTCACGACCAGTCCATATTAAGTTATGACCAGTTCGTAACTCCTCACGACCAGTTAGTACTTAACTACGACCAATTTGCAACTCCTTACGACCAGTTGGTGATTATGTTCGAGCATATGTTCGACCAGCCTACGACTTATTGGCATCTCCATACGACCAGTCTACAGCTAGCTCGAAACTATGTTTGACCAGTCTACGACTTGTTCGTATCTCCATACGACCAGTCTACGACTAGCTCGAAACTATGTTCGACCAGTCTATGACTTGTTCGCATCTCCATACGACTAGTTTGTATCTGGTCGAACTTAACGACCTGCTTATGTATTCTCCCTTTGCTTCACGATATCTGGTTGAACTCTAGGTGAGATGTTGCGTCATCCATGGACTGTTCAATACTTTCTCGATTAAGTGTCGGATAACTTCATGTGGTCGAACTCTTCGACCACTAGTGGCATGGCCATGCACTTTCTTTGTCCGACCACATCAAGGGGCCCAGAGATATATCTCCTGTTATGTTAGGAGTGGCAAATCCCATATCCGATCAATCACATTCCTCTGCATGTTTCATAGCATACCCGAAAGCCACCTTTATAACTACCCAGTTACAGAGTCGCGTTTGGCAACCCCAAAAAGTGCTATTACACATATAGAAAACCATACTGATCTCAGGTCTATGGATTATAAATCATCATTGCTTGAGACCAACTGATGACACATAGAATTATAACAATCTCAACAGTGTCTCAAGGTGGGTCAATCCAACACCATGTTCTCTAACATGTGTCCATATTATTGATTCGATATTCCTATATCCATGACCGGTGAAACATGGTCATCAATCAATACATATGCTGGTCGTAGAGTCACTAGTATCCCAACCAGTGACATTCGACCAATGATACATTTAGAATGACACCATCATAATTTAAAAGAGCTTCACCAACAAGTCACATACTCGTTAATCTTTATAACTGATGATTCAATCAAGGAACAGAATAATACTTATTCAATAACACATAAACATAGACGTGATATCATCATCTCTTTGATTGCCTCTAGGGCATATCTCCAACAATCTCCCACTTGTACTAGAGTCAATCAAATAGGTATCGTATACCCATAGCTCTTGTGTGCACCTTATGCTTAGGTTGTAGGAGAGGCTTTGTCAATGGATCAGAAAAATCATGTTCGACCAGTCTACAACCAGCTCGTATCTCCATACAACTAGTATGGAAGCAGTCATATCACCATACGACCAGTCCATACCTGGTCGAACTTAAATCCATGTGCACTCTGCATATCTAGAACTCTTCCAGCTTATATGGTCATATCATTATACGACCAGTCTGGATCTGGTCGTATGACTATACGACCTGTCCATACCTACTCTTTCATTCAAACAAAACACAAAACTTGATTGCGATCTGAACTCTTGTCAGTTTGGAAGCTTGCATCGATGTAACCATTTACGATCAGCTCTTCCTCACCTCCATAAACAAGGAATACATCCTTAGTCCTTCTCAAGCACATAAGGATATACTTGACTGCTATCTAGTGACCTTCACCTAGATCCGACTGATATCTGCTCGTAACACTTGGAGCATATGACACATCTGGTCGTGTACATAGCATGGCATATATGATAGATCCAATAGCCGAAGCATATGGAATTCTACTCAATTTGTCTTGCTCATCAGTTGTCGAAGGACACTGACTCTTGCAAAGATTAATGCCATGTTGGAGTAGTTGAATCCTTCTCTGTTTTCGATCGCGTCGAGCAGTCGAGTCTTCTTTGTTCTTTCGACCGCATCGAGCAGTCGAGTCTTCTTTGTTCTTTTCGACCACTGTTGTGTAGTCGAACTTTTCCTTCTTTTCGACCACTGTTGAGTAGTCAAACTTTTCCTTCTTTTCAACCACTATTGGAGTAGTCGAATCCTTCTCTATTTTGGACCACTGTTGGGTAGTAGAACCCTCCCTCTTCCTACGACTACTCAACGTGGTCGTATCCTTCCTACGACCACGCTATGTTGTTGTATCCTTCCTACGACCACATTGAGTAGTCGTATACTTCCTATGACCACGTTGTGTTATCGTATCCTTCCTACAACTATGTTGTGTTGTCGTATCCTTCCTACGACCAAGTTGAGTAGTCGTATCCTTCCTACGACCACGTTGAGTAGTCGTATCCTTCCTACGACCACGTTAAGTAGTTATATTGTAGGATCGTAATGGCAATCAGAAGGGGGGTTGAATGATTGCAGTGAATTGACCCCCTAATTCCAACTTCTTCTTGTGTGCAAGACCACCAGAACCACTCGGTTGACTTCTTGAAGAACTTCGCAGCAAGAACACCCTCAGGCGCACAGCAAGAACACCAAATCAAGAATCAAAGTTGAACGAATCTGAAATTTATATATCAAACTTGATTTGTGTCTACAAAGCGCTCAGCAAGCACCCCGCAAAGCCTCCAATCGAAGAACCTCTAAAACACAGCGAAACAGCAACAGAGCTAGGTCAAAAACACAAAAATCCCGTACACAAGGCGCACCCTTTGCCACATTTTTATAGGAAAAGCTCTATCCGTATCAAAAACGAAAACACAATCAATCTCTCCGAAAATCAAGGGACCCGAAACCCTTACCAACATGGGTTTTACCGAAACAACTCAAACTTTCCAAAACCGAAACTTTCCACGCCGTAAAGTGTCGGGACCCAGAATTTCGATTCTGAAACCCTCTGTGTATACTGCACTAGTCCAGGATCACGCTAGTGCACACAGTGTCAACATCGGTAAATATCGAACCACATAAACGATAAATAAAGTAAACGATTAGTTTGAATAACAAGTAAGGGTTTTGACCTTATGGTCGAGTTTACACTTATTAAGCCACGTAGGGCTAACAGAGAATAAAGCAGCAGCGGAACGGAAATAACTCCAGCGTAGATCTCACCAATTCACCACAGGCAACCGACTGGGATCCAGACCTTACGAGCGATCAACCTTCGATGAACTCCTCCTCAAAAGCAGGCGCAGACTCCTCCTCTTCTGTAGGTTTGGGCGCAAGTTTTACAACAAGCGTGAGTACACAACCGTACTCGCAAACCATACCACAGAATGCAAAATATAGATCCAGGCTTATTCCAAAGAAAAGGCTTATGTGGTTATTTTGCAGAAATGCAACATTTGCAATTGAATACAAGTAATAGATTGAAAGCATAATTCAAAACAAATAGACAATATTAATTTAACAGTTGTTTTCACAAAAACACAAAGCTAAACAGATTATTCCACATAGCCATATGAATGAGATCACACAGCCCCCATCCCAACATTTTTATGAAAATCTACCCCTCGTGTGAAATCCCCGAGCATGTCCGTGACCGCGGACGCGGCTATTCAAATAGATTGATTTAACACTCTGCAGAGGTTGTACACTTTACCCACACGATATAACCAGTGTAGCTAGCACCAATCATAACAAAACAGTTCAGAAACTTCATCTCAAACATTGACATCCTTATTCACACAGTACCCATATCACACAGCCTAACCTATCCACCTGAACATCAATGCCGAGAATCCATAACTTACTAAGTTAGGCCCGTCCCATACCAGGCATGTGGTCGACAAGATGCTTCAGTTCAATGGCGCACAAAGTTAAGTCCTTAATTGACCGAGGCAAGACTTCCAGTTTCTAACTAAATCATACAGATTATTATTCCCATGCACACAGCTTCCACCATATCACACAGTTCCACCACTTGCCCTACCCAAATCCTTTACCACCGGTTGGTTTTAGTGCAACACATGCCATCACGAAGTAATAACACATAGCACAGTTTTACACAAGTTCCATAATCACATAGTCAAATTTAATATTTGCGACTCACATGAGATGATGACTCGTGGCATGGCTAAGCAATTGTACTCGCATCTAACCAACCCACGTTGGTGCTACAATATTACCAACTAGTAACCAATCTAGGGTGACAAGGAATTAGACATACAAGGCCAAGGTGTATTAACAAATTGGATAATAACTATACCCAAAGCATTTAAATACATAATTAAAGTAGAATGCAATACTTTGAAACAAAGTAATTTGAAAACTGGGTTCAAGATGATCAAAGGTATGACTTGCCTTGAAAAAGGTCTAAGTACTGGTCCTGATCTTGAGGTGCTCCTTCTTCTCCAAAGTTCCCCGACGAATCGACGTCTACTCGCAAACGAGACAAAATAAACAAAACAAATAAATAATAGAGGCAAAACAAGATCCAAAATTTAAATAAAAATCTCAGATAAATAGAGCTTGAATTTAGACAGATTTAGGAATTTGAATGGGCTCAATCGGAGTTAGGATGCAAAAGTTATGAGCTCTGGAAGTTTGAATCTAAAAAGAAACCCTAATTTGGATTTTTCTGAAATTTCCGAATTGTTTCTCTAAAGAAAAATCGGATTTTTGCGCAATGCTGACATCAGCGAAGGAATTCCGGAATTAAAAGAAATAAATGAAAATCCTGACATGTGGGACCCACATGTCAGAGGCACGGCTCACGGTGGACTAAGTCTCACCGAGCCTCGAGATCCGAGACCGGTGGTGACACGTGGACTGGTGGACCAATCCCGATCGCGACACGTCGGCGGTTTCTGCCGACCCGTGACCCGACTTCGGGCACCTGCGTGCGAGATGACGGGGATGCCAACGCGGCTGCCACTCGGGGTGACACTGCGCGCGGCGCGATGTGGTCGCCAACGTGGGCGGCCACGCGTCGGCTCGGCCGATGGCGGAGGCTCGGGGACCGAGGGTCCCGGCGAACGGCGGCGATTCACCGGCGGTGAGTGGTACCGGGAGGTAGAGGGTGCGACGGTGATCCCGTTGAGGTGCTCGCCGGTGCTCGGGAGCGGCGAGTGGCCGTGGCGGCGATGGCGGCGGAGAGTCAGCGGCTCGGCGGCGATGCGGAGAGGGTCCTCGGCGAAAGGTGCGGCGGCGCCGAGATGCGCGGCGCGGCGATCCCGAAGGTGGGGTCCGGTGGCGGCGAGGGGGACTGGAACGGCGGCGGTGGCAGCAAGGTCCCGCGGCCGGAGATGGAGACGAAGGTGGCGGCTAGGGTTCCTGGCGGCGCTTCGGTGGCGGCAGCTAGGGTTTTCGGAGGCGGTGAGGCTCGGGGTGCGGGATACGAGGGTCCTCGGGGCTTTAAATAGCCCCGGGAGGTGAGTCCGCGAAGGACATAGCGCGGCGGCGGGGAAATCGGGCGGAAGGCAGTGTCCGCGTCGGAGACGATGAACAGTAACCCATGGTGGGTCCCACACGTCAGCGACGGCGGCTCGGGCGCGGGCGCGTGCGAAGCGACGCGGTTACGGCTGAGAAACGGACTCAAGGATCCAACCGTCCATCCCAGATCGAACGGCGGAGGTGAGCGAAGCGCTCGGGGAGAGAGAGAAGAGGCTGACATGCGGGGCCCGCATGTCGATCGGAAGCGGCGTCTTGTGGCGGCGAAGCTGCGCGGAGTTGGGTGGCGCGAACAGATGGGCGGAGGAGGAATTCGGCCCGAACCGAAATCTGAGATTTTAAATACATTTTCTAATTTAGAAAATATCAGAAATTCCAAAAAGCAATAGAAAATAGCAAATGAACTCAGAAAAATTCTAGAAAAATCTAGAAAATATATCTGAGCACATAGAACCCAAATAAAATAGTTTTGGTCATTGTTCATGTTGGGATTATTCACATTAAATGTTTTTTATTGTAAAGTTCAATATTAAGCTTTTGAATTTAAATTCAAATAAATCCAAATGGTGAATTTTCTTTCTACTAACTATTTAAAAGATTTTGAAACTCAGAAAATTGGGATGTTACATAAAGCCTCCTGGAATCCGTTTCCCGTAGCTTCAACGTGATGCACTTTGTTCTCCACGTGCTCCAGCGCGATCCAAACCACCACGTGACATCCATGACCTCCAAGACCTCAGATTCTCCCCATCCTAGTCCGAGTCCACCTCATCACCGACTGTGATTCGTCCTCACGCTCAACCTGCACATGCAAAAGATCAAAGAAACCAAATCTTGGCACAAGTTCTCCAACTTGACCATCCATTAGCTCACTCACACCCATAAACACTATCATGCAACATGCAACAAAATAAAGCTCATGGATTTAACTTATCCTCAGTCAAATCCTCAAAACGAAAATTTCACAGAGCACAATCGGAACTACCGCCATGATATGCCCGGTACTACTGCACAAGCGGTCGTACCGCTCGAAACACACCAGAACTACCACTCCTCGGGAAATCTCAAGATCTTCCAAAAACATGCTCTTTGGAAATTTCATACCGCAACATTGCAGTCATACCTTTGTGCGGTACTACCGCCGTTCAAACTGTGGTATTACCGACCTGCGGTCGTACCATTTCTCAGCAACGGTACTACCATTTTTCACTTAACAATGCTTGTCAGACACACTCTCTCTCTGAAAAACCAAGCGCGGTACTACCACCGGCAAACCAATAGTACTACCGGGCAACGTGGTACTACCGCTTTCACAAGCAGCCGGTAGTTCCGCAGATATAAAGCCGGTACTACCGCTCTTAAGAAATTCAAAAACCAAAACACACGACTTCGGGAAATTTCATACCGCCAACAATTATGTGGTTGTTCCTCTCAGCGGTAGTTCCGCGGACACAGAGCCAGTACTACCGCAAAACCTTACACGTGTTGATTTTCGACAGAACTCAACAGAACACAAAAGCAGGTCAGCAACTAAGATCACAAGCATGTTCCAGAGACAATGTAATCATCATTTAAACACCAGAACTAAGTTTTCTTTATTGTCAATGTGTTCATCATTAAATATCATGAGCAAAAACCTCCTGGTCTTACAATCTCCCCCTTGATGAATACATTGACAATACTTCCAGAAACAAGAGATGAAAGATTTGAAAGCTGCCAAGCAAAATGAAGGTTTCAAGAACTGCAGCTGAAAAACTTCCTTTAACACAAGAAAAGTAAATTTATGCAAAATTTTCTCCCCCTTTGGCAATGTGATCATCAAGAGCTTCAAAGAAGAAATAAAGGAGCATGAAGAGTAAAAGTCCAGAAGCTTTTGTGATGATGCAAATCAATTTATTGAAATAACCAAGCCATTTGGTTGAGTAGAGCTAACAGAATCATATAAATGCATATACTACAAAGCAATGTCTAGACAAGTATTTTCAAGTGATAAAACAATTTAGATTCATGACAGGCATTTCACACAATGACTAAAAAGATTATAAAACCACAAATAGAAGTCACCAAAAAGTGAAAGCTAAACAGTGAAACAAACTTTAAATCTAGATGAGCTAATTAGTCTCATGTATCATCCTCTTGCTTCACTTTCAATTTTTATTTGCATGTGGCATGCTTTTAGCATACTTCTTTTCAAGGGTGGCATGCTTGAAGCATACTTCTTTTGATTTAAGCACTTTTTTGTGCATTTTTTTATTAATAAAAAATACATAGCTGTGTATGGCATGCTTGAAGCACACATCTTTTCATATTCCTTTTCTAAACCCTTTATTTTTATAACATGCCAAATTGAGTGAGCAACATAGGATTGAAATGAGAGATATTTTTGCTTCAAGACCAAGACTTAAAATAGGACTCACAAACAAGCTTATCCTTTTCAGTAGGCATCACTAAGTGATACTCATAATCAATGTAGTCAAAGATTTCAGCCAAGTCATACTTTAGTTCTTTATGTAGCAAGATTATTAAAACCAGTCAAGATCAAAGCTACATAGCACATGAATAAATATGATAGAGAAAGCTCTACTACTATTTTTATTGTAATGGCTTGGACTTAGTGAAAAATTAAAGCTTCTGAAATTTTGATCAAAACAACTCCCCCTCAAAATAAGCCCATAGGATGAACAACACCCAATTCACTCCGCAAACGAACAAAACGAGAAGTATCAAGTGGCTTAGTGAAAATATCAGCAAACTAAAAATCAGTTTCAACAAAGTGAAGAACAATATCACCCTTTTCCACATGATCTCTAAGAAAGTGAAATCTGATATCAATATGTTTGGTTCTAGAATGTTGCACTGGATTTTTAGCAATGTTAATAGCACTAGTGTTATCACAATAAAGAGGAACACTGCCCAAGTCTAAACTAAAATCTCTGAGAGTAGAAGAGATCCAAAGAACTTGAGAACAACTAGCAGCCACAGCAACATACTCAGCTTCAGTAGTTGATTGAGCAACAGAAGATTGTTTTCTAGAGAACCAAGAAACTAATGATGTGCCTAAAAAGTGACAAGTGCCATATGTGCTTTTTCTATCAATTCTACACCCCGCAAAATCACTATTTGAGTATGCACGTAAAGTAAGACAGGATGAAGATGAATAGAAAAGACCAAATTCTAAAGTTGATTGGAGATACCTGAGATTTCTTTTCATAGCTTGACGATGGGATGCACGAGGTGAAGCTTGAAATCGAGCGCATAAACACACAGCAAAATGTATGTCCGGCCTTAAAGCAGTTAAATAGAGTAGAGACCCAATCATACTCCTATATTCTTTTTGATCCACTGCTTCACCTTCTTCATCTGGGTCAAGAATAGTTGTAGACCCCATTGGTGTAGAGATGGGTTTGCAAGTTGCCATGTCAAAGCGTCTAAGCAAGTCTTTAGTATATTTGGTTTGATGAATGAAATTGCCTTGCTTGTTCTATTTTACTTACAAGCCTAAGAAGTAAGTTAACTCCCCCATCATACTCATCTCGAACTCCCAGCTCATCGTATCTGAAAACTTGGAAACCAAAGTATGAGAGGAGCCCCCAAAGATGATATCATCCACATAAATCTGAATAAGTAATAGATCATTGCCATGTCGAAATGTCAAGAGAGTTTTGTCTACCTTGCCCATTTGAAAATCGTTTTTTAACAGAAAAAGCTTGAGCCTTTCATACCAAGCTCTGGGACCTTGTTTCAATCCATACAAAGCTTTTAACAATTTGAAGACATGATTAGGAAACTTAGGATTTTCAAAACCAGGTGGTTACTTAACATACACATCCTCCTCAATGTAGCCATTAAGAAAAGCACTTTTAACATCCATTTGATACAATTTAAAACCTATAGATGCAACAAATGCTAAGAGAATTCAAATAGCTTCTAGTTTGGCTATAGGAGCAAAAGTTTCACCAAAATCAAGACCCTCCACCTGAGAAAATCCTTGAGCAACAAGTCTAGCCTTATTTCTAACAACAATACCATCCTCACTTTGTTTATTTTTAAAAACCCATTTAGTTCTAATTACATTAGGTGTAATACTCCAAATTAATTCAGAAGAGAATATTCGAATTAAGAGTGGGATCAAATAGAGAATAGTTTAATTAGCAGTTAGAGAGGGGGTTTTTAGCATAATTGGGATAACTTGGGCCTCGGGCCTTAGCCCAAGAGGCCCATGAGGGCTAGCCACTATTAAAAGAAGGGGAAAACCCTAATTTTTCTCTTGTAGCGTGTGTGCTACAAAGGCACGCCCCTCTGTAGCACCACCATGGTGCCTCCTCCCCATGGCGCCCTTGCCTCCATCATTACTTGCTTTTGCCGACCAAGGAAGTGAGAAGGAAAGGAGAAGAGAAGGAAGAGAGGAGAAGGAGGATCACCTTCTTGAGGCCTGTTCATCATCTTCCTGCGATTCTTCAAGGGTAACGACGAGTGTTCTTCGCTGTTTGATTAGTATATTATGCGTTTACGGTTTCGTTTAGTAGATCGATTACTTTTGCTGCTAGATCGCGTTCTGTCCAGATTACTGCGTGGAAGTTTTGGCATCCTTAGAAGCGGAATCTGGGAATCTTGTCTCCTAGAGATAGTTGGGTTTTGTTCTTAGCTTTAATTGGCCGCCAAGAACACCCAATTCCGATTTACGGTTTAGAAGTTACGTTGATTTAATTGCTGCTGTCCCAAAATCCTAACGAGAATCTGCAGTCGTTTTGATTAATAATTAAGAAGCTGTTAGAGGCCGAATTGGAGGTCTCCATCACCTAGAGAGTTGTAGTTTATCTCGTTATCTTTCATTTCCGACAAGAATCACGTCATTTGGACCTCTGTAGCAAAAGTTATGATTTTGCTTAGGGAGTCTGTGCTGTGGAATGATGGCTGGTCTGACAGGTTTTAGTGTTTCGACTTAAGCGTATACTTAGAGGAAAAATCAGAGGGGCTCACCATAACTAAAAATGTAGATAATCCTTCCAGCTTTCAGGAAAACTAAAGATCATGATATTCGGACGAACGTAGAGAAAGTTATGATAGTTTCTTTGTTGCTGTCCAGAGACCCGACACGAGAATTGATACTCTGTTGTATGGCTTGGTAGGGCTAGTAAAGGGACGAATCAGAGAACCTCACCAACTAGGTTTAGAAGGGGAATTCAATAACCTTTTCAGAATGTCCAAGATCTCTTTATTTGGATTTCTGTACAATTAGTTATGTTTTTTCGAAGGTGACTGTCCACTGGTAGGACAGACTGGTAGTTGGTAATAGAATTGGGGACCGCGTTTTAGTGGCCGTTATGCTCAGTTGTATCTATAGTTTTGCTTTTGAATCTATATGGTAGACTTAGCGTGTCTCATATGTTATCCAGGTGTGGGTTTGATTCCGGGAGCAGCACCGTATCCCCAACCTCCTCGTTCGCACGGTTGAGGCAAGTGCATTGTTTGTTAAATGGGTGTGATTGATTAGCTATGTCTGTGTGCTTTTTGATATAAGGTTGCATAGCAAGATGGTTTACTTGATGATTGTTTAAGTATGGTGATTTCTCAAAATTATGCTTATGCTCTACTGTGGTTCAATGTTGTTGTCTTTTGGTAAGATTGATGATGAATGAGAGATGAGCATTTGCATATTGAGAGCATATTGAGGCTTGGTCACGCGGTGACCAAGTATGTTTCCCTTTGAGATCCCCGTCATGAATGTGAGCGGGCCGAGATCCTCACTCGTGGGCGTGGGCTTGAGGTCCCCGTTACTTGTGGAGTAACGGGCAATTGGTCCCTGTGCGTGCGCGCACAGGCATGGGTATGCGGCGACGGTTGCATACTCTGCATTACCGGTGTAATGCACACAGAAAGCTAAAGATAAAGGTTCCTTGAGCATTGCATTTGCATATGAGATGTTCTATTGTTGATCTCCTTTACATGTATGTTGATGTTATAGTTTTTTTTATGTACTTGCTGAGTCTGTGGACTCACTCTTGCTTTTATTGTTGTTTTAGGTACACGGCCAAGAGCGACATGCATGGGGGGAAGTAGTCTGCTAGTCACACACATGCCACATGAACTAAATAGAGTTGAATGATCTTCAGATCGTAATTGTTTTTAGTAATTGGGCAAGATACTCAAAGGTTCATTATGTCTTGTCTCTTGCAGGGGTTTAAGTATAATAATGATGAGTAGTGGAACTTTATACTTCATTGGATTGCTAGATACTTAGCATGTCTTTGATTATCTTTTGATGTGTCTGGATAATAGTTTAGTTAATTTATGAATTATCGTATGTTGGAACCTCAGTGTAATTAATTTCTGAGGAGGTTCTCACTAAATTTACTAAAGTTGCCTTGATTAGAATTATTAGGGTTTTGTTTAGTAGCATTCAGGGCTCATGTCGAGTGCAGGTGTTACTGATTGGTATCGAGCGGGCTTTAGGTCCGTGGTAGTTGAAATATTAAATTGACACATTGTGCCTGATGGGTGAGTTGGGTTTTGCATTGCATTTACGCTTAGTATGTTGTATTGAAGAATCTGTTGTGAGTTGAACTAATATATCTATAATATAATACTATTGTTATCTTGTGTGGGGTTAACCCACGTTTGAGAGGTTGAGGTCGTGGTTGTGACCTTGGGCTTTACAGGCTACACCACCATTCACGGTGTGAGAATAGGAAGTGGTTTTCTCGAATATCTTAGTATAGGTGATAATTTGAGTATCTTTGGAGAGATTGTTCTCTTCCCTAAAAAAAATTAATAAAAATAAAAATAAAATAATTGATTTGGTCTACTCGAGTTAAGGTGTGCTTGATGAATTGCTCTTAGATTTGAAGTTTCTTCCAGTTGAGGTGTTTCTATTGATTTAATTTGATCCTTTAAAGCAAATATTGTTTTTCCAACTGTTGAGCCGCCCGCGGTTGATGAACCTTCTTTGGTTAGTGGTTACAATGCAGTTGATGGGTTTCAATTGGTTTGTATTTGTTTTATAGAGCAAATGTTGTCTTTTCTGACTCTTGAGCTATTCTTGCTACTTGTGATCGTGCGTCTTTGATAGTATTGTTCCTTGTTATGGAGGTTCTACTTTCTTGATGGAAATCTTGACCCATTTATTAAGCTTGATAATTTGGGTCATGAGCGTTTCCTATTGAAATACCTTTAGTACGTGGAGGATTTGACTTTATGTATTTCTTTTGGGTATGATGAGTGTTGAAGTTTAATGGTTCCATTCTATGAAACAAGATGTTCAACCCTTTAGCGATGTTTTGTTATGGATAAGTGAGAGGTTATAACCAAAGCAATTAACTAGTATGGTTTGAGTTATCAAGTTGGATATGTAGTGTGGAACATAAATGGTTTTAACCGGTTCCTTGGAATTAACGTTGATTAAGTCGAGGTTGTCTTCTAGTAGTTCTGATGAAAACTATGAGTAAGGGTATGTTTATACCTACTAGTGAACCGAGATTTATTAAGAAGTGTGAGATATTGATGACTTGTTTTGATCATTAAGATGATGGAAATTCGGCATGATTTATTGGATAAATCGGTGCAAAGTATCTCAATGGATTTGTCTACCCATTAGTGATGAATATGTTAAGGATATGATTGAACGATGACCTAGAGGATATTAATCCAGTAATTTTCATAAACTGGCTACTTGATGGTCATACATAATTGCTAGATCGAAAACATGTATATCGGACTAGATGGATGTAGAGGTAGTACCTTGTGACACCCTGTTTTACAAGGGATGTTGATATTAAATCTCTAGTTATAAATTGCCTAAACTAAGAGCTTAAAATAGAGTGTTGACTCTACGTTTATAGATGGATATGTGACTACAAGTAGAAGTAGAGCCCTTTTGATATTTGGAGTGGGTGTGAGTAACAGCGATGGTGGTGTGGATGAATGAATAAGTGATATCGAAAGCGTGCTTGGCGAAGTTGTTATTTGATAAGTATGATTTTGTTAAAAGAGGTTTGTTTCAACCTTGTGGTGGTGTTTCTTTTGGAGAGATTTAGGATGGGATGAGAGGCGCGAGGATTCTCGCAGAGTATATTATTTTAGTGTTAGTAAGATTGCTAGTGAGGGATTATGATGACAATATGGAATGTATGGTATAAAGGGATTGGATCGCTTGTCGATATGGATTAAGTGAAAATATTTCTAGCTTTTTATCTGTGAACTTCGGACCTCTTGTCGATGTGGTAGCTGAATTTGTTTTTGCGCTTAATGACGTGTTGAGAGGTTTTATTAGCTTCTTAGTGATTTTTGTATTTAGGTTTATGAATCTCTTATTGTTGGAGTTGGCAAAGTGATCTGTAACCAACGAAAGTCTTTTCTTTGTTAAAGGTAAGAGTGAAGTAGAAGTATTTGAGGCGAAGTCAAGTTTGGTAACTTTCGGTTTCGAATTTTGCTTAAACTTCTGTTTTGCCCATCGAGTTTCTTGAATTCCAAAGGTAATGTTTTATTCCGTTTGAGGACGTGTGCCTCACCTTTGATCCTATCTTTTATTTTCCAAGAACATCATTATCGATTGTTTCTCGTGATTTTGAACTACTGTAAGTGGTAACGTTTTCCCTCGCGCTGAAATTTATTTCTATTTGCCTCTTTGTCGGGACCCAAAATGCAATTATGGACCCTCTGTGTTCTCGCACTAGTCCAGACACGCTAGTGCACAGTGGTAACATAGGTGAATATCAATCCACACAAGCGAAATATAACATAAACGAATAGTTTGAGTAACAACTTAGAGTTTTGACCTTAAGGTCGGGGTTACAACTTATTAAGCCACGCAGGGCTAACACTAAAGAAATACTGCAGCGGAACGAAATAAACTCTGGCAAACTCCAATCAGCACACCACAGGCAACCGACTGGGATCGATGACCTAGCGATCAACCTTCTTCCACAAACTCCTCCTCGAAAGCAGGCGAAGACTCCTCCACTTCTGTAGGTTTGGACGCAAGTTTTACAACAAGCGTGAGTACACAACCGTACTCGCAAATCATACCACAGAATGCAATATATAGATGCAGGCTTATTCCAAAGGAATGGCTTCTGTGGTTATTTTGCAGAAATGCAACATTTGCAATTGAATATGAATAATAGATTGAAAACATAATTCAAAACAAATAGACAATATTAATTTAACAGTTGTTTTCACAAAGACACACAGCTAAACTGATTGATTCACACAGCCATATGATTGAGATCACACAGCTCCCAATCCCACATTTTATGAACACTACCCCTCATGTGAAATCCCCGAGCGTTGTCCATGACCGAGGACGCGGCTATTCGAATAGATTGATTAACACTCTGCAGAGGTTTGTACACTTTACCCACACGATACAACTAGTGTAGCTAGCACTAATCGTAACATAACAGTTCGGCAACCGTCTCAACATTGGCGTTCTTATTCACACATCCCATATCACAAAGCTTAACCTATCCACGAACCCCAATGTTGAAACTCCGTAACCTACTAAGTTAGGCCTTTACGGACATGCGGTCGCGTCTGATATAGCTCGATTCAATGGCGCGAAGTTAAGTCCTTAATTGACCAAGGCAAGACTTCGGTTTTCTAACTAAACCACACAGATAAATCCCAATCACAAAGCCACCAGTTCACACAGTATCCACCACTTGCCTCAGTCTAAATCTTTTATCACCAGTTGGTTTAGTGCAACACATGCCATCACGAGTAATAGCACACAAAGACACACAGTTTTATCACAGTTCCATAATCACTTAGTCAATTTCATAATTGCACTCACATGAGATGATGACTCGTAGCATGGCTAAGCAATTCTAGTCGGTCTAACCAACCGTGTTGGCAATATGTTAATACCAACTAATAATAAACCAATCTAGGGCGACAAAGGATTAAGGTATACAAGTAGGCAAGGTGAACATATGATTGGATCAATAACTAGCCCAAAAACGATTAAACACATAATTAAAGTAAATGCAATAATTCAACACAATATAATTTGGGAAACTGGGATTCAATATGATCAAAGGTATGACTTGCCTTGTAATAGGTCTATGTACTGGTCTTGAACTTGGTTGAAGCCTTCTTCGTGAAAACCCCAAGTATCGGCGTCTACGCACAAACGGCGAAACAACCAAAACAAATAAATAACAGAGGCAAAACAAACTCCAAAAATTAAATAAAAATAATAATTAGGTAGATCTCGAATTTAGACAAATTTAGAAATTTGAATGGGCTCAATCGGAGTTCGGATGCAAAAGTTATGGCCTTTGGAAGATTGAAAATACATAAAATGCTGAAAATCAGGATTTCATGAATTTCCCGAATTATTTTCCTAAAGGAAAATCAGATTATTGCGCAAGCTGACGTCGTGGAGGATTTCGGAAAAGAAATGATAAAGAAATCTCGACATGTGGGACCACATGTCGGAGGCTAAACTCACGATGGACTAGGTCCACCGAGCCTCGGACTCGAGTCGGTAGATGCCGCGTGGCGCACGTGGACCGACCGGGCGCCACCTGGCTGCCACGCGTGCACGGGGCTGACGCTCGCGCCGACGTGGATGATGACAAAACGGCGGCGGCTCTGGACCGTCAACAACGGCGATAAGGCGGCGCTCGGGAGGTCCGATGGTACCAATTGAAGCCCTTGTTATCGCGAACGATGGTGCACTCACGAAGCGGCGAGGCACCGGAGATGGCGGCGCGACGTTTAAGCGGAGGAGTAAGCGGTATTTGTCGGATCGGAGTTCCGCGATGCTCGGCGAAGTGGGCGGCACCGGGAGGTTGCTTATGCTCGTGCGATCTGGTGGTGCGATCGGCAAGATCCGGCGGCACCGAGGGCGCGGAAAAGCTCACGGAGACCTTGCGGGTGGAAACCAAAAACCGCAACGGCGGCGGCGGCGCGAGGGCTCGGGTGATCTAGGGTTGGGGTTTTGGTGCGGGTGTTCAAGCGATCCGGGGTCCTATTTATAGGAGCTCTGGAAGTCGGGCGCGCGTGGCGGAAACCCTAAAAAGGAGTCCGAGATGAGCACGAGAGAGAAACGGAGATAGAGTCCATGACGGGATAAGGTTCCAACGGAAACGAGTGCGGGATAAGCGGGGATAGGATTTGGCGAAGAAATCCGGGGCAGTTTAGTTAGGAAAGCTCGTTGTCGGATTGAGCTTCTAGAAGACGGCAATGGCGGCGGCTCGACTCGGGCCGCGGAGAAGAAGCGCGACGAAGACGGAGCTGACGCAGCAAGCGGGGCCCACACGTCAGTGGCTAGGGTTAGGATGCGGCGCGTGCGAAGCGACACGGCTACTAAACTGACTCAAGATCTGACCGCTCAATCTTGATCCAACGGTCCACAATCAACGAAACATTCGGACCGTCTGGTTACCTCACGCGCATCTAGCCGTCCATGCTTGATCCAACGGCGGAGAGTGAGCGGGCGCGCGGAGAGAGAGAGAGGCGGCGGCGGGGTCACACTGTCGGTGGGAGGCGGCTTGTGGGTGTTGGCCGAAGGGAGGCGGGGCGGGCCCAGGCTGCGCGCAGAAGCAGGGAATGGGCCGGGGAGATTAGGCCCGAAAGGATTTCCGAGATTTTAATTAGTTTTTCTAATTTAGAAAATACCAGAAATTCAAATAAGCAATAGAAAATAGCAAATGAACTCAGAAAAATTCTAGAAAAATCTAGAAAATATATCTGAGCACATAGAACCCGAATAAAATAGTTTTGGCTATTGTTCATGTTGGGATTATTCACATTAAATGTTTTTTATTATAAAGTCCAATATTAGGCTTTTGAATTAAATTCAAATAAAATCCAAATGGTGAATTTTTCCCTACTAACTATTTAAAAGATTTTTAAGCTCTGAAAATTGGGATGTTACAAACCTCCCCCCCCCCCTTAAAGGAATCTCGTCCCGAGATTCAAAGCTAGCTAGAGAAAGATTAGGGAACTCGGCTTTCGGCTCTTCTTCACGTTCCCACGCCGCTTCTCCTTCAGTGGTTGCTCCATGGACTTTGCAAAACGAACCGTCTTGCTTTCGGTGAGGCGCTCTGCGACATCCAAAATCTTGACTGTTGCTCCTTGTAGGTAAGATCCTCTTTCAAAACAATTGATTCCAACGGGCTTGCTCTTCGGCACACGAAGACACTTCTTCAATGCGAGACATGAAAGACATCATGTACTCTCGCTAACGATATGCAGTAGCTCCAATTGGTAAGCAACTTCCCACGGCGTTCCAAAATCTTGAGCAGGCCAACATACCTAGGGCAAGCTTCCTTTGGCATGAAACCTTTGACACCTCTCGGCGGGGTCACTCAAGATAGACAAAATCTTCTGGCTCGAAACTGAGATCTCGACGGCGGTTATCAGCATAACTCTTCTGCCTTGACTGGGCTATTTTTAGCCTTTCCCTGATCATAGCAACTTGTTCTTCTGCCTCTTGGATGATATCGGGCCCGAACACTGTACGTTCAGCTGTCTCTGACCAATTTAACGGGGTTCGGCAGGCACGGCCATACAAAGCTTCAAATGGCGACATTTGCAGACTGGCTTGATAACTGTTGTTGTACGAGAACTCTGCATACGGCAAACTTTTATCCCATCGGGTAGCATTCGCTAGAGCGCAAGCTCTCAGCATATCTTCCAATATCTGATTGACTCTTTGATCATCCATGCATGCGTGAATGATAAGCGATCTTGAAATTCAGATGGGTACCCAATGCTTCATGCAAACTTTGCCAAAAATGAGAGGTGAACTGAGATCCTCGATCTGACACTATTTTCTTGGGCACACCATGCAAACTGACAATTTTGGCCATGTACAACTCCGCAAGGCGATCTCCCGAGTACGTGGTTTTGACTAGCAGGAAATGAGCGACTTTAGTCAAACGATCGACTATTACCCAGATCGAATCATAACCCGATTGAGTCTTGGGTAAGCCGGTGATGAAATCTAAAAAATATATCTGAGCACATAGAACCCGAATAAAATAGTTTTGGCTATTGTTCATGTTGAGATTATTCACATTAAATGTTTTTGATTATAAAGTCCAATATTAGGCTTTTGAATTAAATTCAAATAAAATCCAAATGGTGAATTTTTCCCTACTAACTATTTAAAAGATTTTTAAGCTCTGAAAATTGGGATGTTACACTCTTCTTCTAGGAAAGGGTTAACCGAACTATATTACAAAGTCTCTTCGGATGTGAATTGGCAACGAGATAGGGGTGGTCTAGTGGATGATTTGTGAACCTTTGGGAGAGGCGTCGAATAATTAATCAATTTATTAGAATAATCCTTGAAAAGGATTTGAGTTAAAAAGAATATTAGTTTTTGGAGTTGTGATTTCGTAGTCGCAACTAGTAGGACCTATAGTGAGATGTGGTCCAAGATTTCGTGTTTATTTTGAGAACATTAGAAGTAGCAAGTATCGGAATCTTGATCGTAATTTTAGAGTATCGCATTTGGGTACTCGTAAGATTGTGTAGAAGAAGCATGATGGTGTAGTTTCATGACGGTAATAGTGTGGAGAAAATTAATCGTTGCGTTAATTGCGGGATAGTAGGAATAATTCGATTATTGTCAAGTATGACTCGCCCGATGAGTAACCCCATAGGAGTTAGATTATCTCGATGGATGATTTGGTCAAGAATATATTTATCTTTTGACATTAAATGATTGAGTATGTTTGAATCTTGGTCAATCAGTTAGGGTATTGCGAAGAGGTATATTACAGTTGTGTAGTTGGATTGGATTGGTGTGGATTAGAGAAGGTCTAAGGTTGGTGAAATAAAGTACCTTGGGGCGATTATCTGATTAGTTAGGAATATTGATATTAATGACTAAGATTATTGTCGAGCTGTGTGAAATTTTAGTAAACGAATGTGAGGATTTCCTATCAACTAAACCAGAAATTCACGATAGGAGACTTGAAGGTTAAATTTGGGGGCCCTGTATGTTATGCTAGGACCTGAAAGACCCAGTAATATGTGCAGAGGTGGAAGAACAGAACTGAATTTTAAATAGTGTGTTGACATTTGATAAGAATTCTTTGGGTAAAGTAAATGAGTGGGAATGTGGTGAATATCAAGTTGATTATCTATAAAAGATTGAGGTGATGTGATTGTGGATGAAATTTATATTGAGGAGTGTTGGGAACTATTTGTCAAGATAATTCTTTTGGTAGAGAAGTTGATCAGAGTATGCTATTGTGGATTGGAAGAGTATCTCTACATATGTGTGGATCTTGCGTACAGTTTGAGCATAGCTTTGAGATGGTCAAATTAAGAGAAACAATTTAGTGTGTTATGCGATGATTTGGAATCGCATGGTTTAAGAGAAAGTTAAATTCTTAAAGAAAGTTTGAGAAAAAGGTTGTATTCTCGATTGTGAATTATTCGCTTAGTTTTTATTTGAGCTTGTCCCTAAGCCAGATGCCAAATTATAAATGGAGTTGTTTCTTTTCGGTATGCGTGGTTCTTTTCGGTTAAGACAAAGAAAGGAAATGGTTGTATTGGGCATACATGTGATTTTGCCTTTGGCTTTTGTGGTAATCATTGGCAAACTGCCTACTTGAAAAGTGGAAGAGTTTCATGACGAATCTTTTGGTTTTGGATTTAACTCTTTTAGTAAGCACTTGGTAATGCGTGTTGCGGTGATACCCTTTATTTTCAAATGGTTCTGTTTTTAAAATAGTTTGTTTTAAAACAAGTTCATTGTGCCTCCGGGTTAAAGGAGGTGCTCATTGTCAAAGTGAAGAGATCGAATGATACAAGGAACAAGAGTTCTATGTGTTATGCACGTGTTTTGTGGTTTGGTACCAAAGGGAATATTGGCCCAAGGTACATTGGTTGTTTTCGAAGTTGCAGAGATTTGGGAGACAGCGTATCACTAGGACGATTTGGAGTCTGGCGTGTAGCACGGAATGTTTTGTATGACCTATTGTCGAGGAGTATTGGAGAAACCCGGAGGGTAAAGCTTCCTTAGAACAGTTGACCCACAAGTAAGATCGTGCCTTCGAGACGTGTCCGCCGAGTGACTCTTGAAAGGTTGGGACAAGTAGTAAGGCGAACGCGTCGAAGACGTCAAGGTATTTTTGTCGCAGAGACCGAGAGAGAGGCCACCGAGAATTTGAGTCTCGCATGCGTGAGCAATATCCGGAGTTATTCACCGCAGTTCGTGGCAATGTTAATAAGTTTTAGTCGTGATCATCTCTTTCGCAGAACGTGGTTTGAATTCGGTTGAATTCAGTTTAAGGGGTAGAATGTAATACTCCAAATTAATTCGAGAAGAGAATATTCGAATTAAGAGTGGGATCAAATAGAGAATAGTTTAATTAGCAGTTAGAGAGGGGGTTTTTAGCATAATTGGGATAACTTGGGCCTCAGGCCTTAGCCCAAGAGGCCCATAAGGGGCTAGCCACTATTAAAAGAAGGGGGAAAACCCTAATTTTTCTATCAGCGTGTGTGCTACAAAGGCACGCGCCACTTGTAGCACCACCATGGTGCCTCCTCCCCATGGCAGCCCTTGCCTCCATCATTCGCTGCTTTTGCCGACCAAGGAAGTGAGAAGGAAAGGGAGAAGAGAAGGAAGAGAGGAGAAGGAGGATCACCTTCTTCGAGGCCTGTTCATCATCTTCCTGCGATTCTTCAAGGGTAACGACGAGTGTTCTTCGCTGTTTGATTAGTATATTATGCGTTTACGGTTTCGTTTAGTAGATCGATTACTTTTGCTGCTAGATCGCGTTCTGTCCAGATTAGTGCGTGGAAGTTTTGGCATCATTAGAAGCGGAATCTGGGAATCTTGTCTCCTAGAGATAGTTGGGTTTTGTTCTTAGCTTTAATTGGTCGCCAAGAACACCCAATTCCGATTTACGGTTTAGAAGTTACGTTGATTTAATTGCTGTTGTCCCAAAATCCTGACGAGAATCTGCAGTCGTTTTGATTAATAATTAAGAAGCTGTTAGAGGCCGAATTGGAGGTCTCCATCACCTAGAGAGTTGTATTTTATCTCGTTATCTTTCATTGCCGACAAGAATCACGTCATTTGGACCTCTGTAGCAAAAGTTATGATTTTTCTTAGGGAGTCTGTGCTGTGGAATGATGGCTGGTCTGACAGGTTTTAGTGTTTCGACTTAAGCGTATACTTAGAGGAAAAATCAGAGGGGCTCACCATAACTAAAAATGTAGATAATCCTTCCAGCTTTCAGGAAAACTAAAGATCATGAAATTCGGACGAACGTAGAGAAAGTTATGATAGTTTCTTTGTTGCTGTCCAGAGACCCGACACGAGAATTGATACTCTGTTGTATGGCTTGGTAGGGCTAGTAAAGGGACGAATCAGAGAACCTCACCAACTAGGTTTAGAAGGGGAATTCAATAACCTTTTCAGAATGTCCAAGATCTCTTTATTTGGATTTCTATACAATTAGTTATGTTTTTTCGAAGGTGACTGTCCACTGGTAGGACAGACTGGTAGTTGGTAATAGAATTGGGGACCGCGTTTTAGTGGCCGTTATGCTCAGTTGTATCTATAGTTTTGCTTTTGAATCTATATGGTAGACTTAGCGTGTCTCATATGTTATCCAGGTGTGGGTTTGATTCCGGGAGCAGCACCGTATCCCCAACCTCCTCGTTCGCACGGTTGAGGCAAGTGCATTGTTTGTTAAATGGGTGTGATTGATTAGCTATGTCTGTGTGCTTTTTGATATAAGGTTGCATAGCAAGATGGTTTACTTGATGATTGTTTAAGTATGGTGATTTCTCAAAATTATGCTTATGCTCTACTGTGGTTCAATGTTGTTGTCTTTTGGTAAGATTGATGATGAATGAGAGATGAGCATTTGCATATTGAGAGTATATTGAGGCTTGGTCACGCGGTGACCAAGTATGTTTCCCTTTGAGATCCCCGTCATGAATGTGACGGGCCCGAGATCCCCTCACTCGTGGAGCGTGGGCTTGAGGTCCCCGTTACTTGTGGAGTAACGGGCAATTGGTCCCTGTGCGTGCGCGCCACGAGCATGGGTATGCGCGACGGTTGCATACTCTGATTACGTGTAATGCACACGTAAAGCTAAAGATAAAGGTTCCTTGAGCATTGCATTTGCATATGAGATGTTCTATTGTTGATCTCCTTTACATGTATGTTGATGTTATAGTTTTTTTTATGTACTTGCTGAGTCTGTGGACTCACTCTTGCTTTTATTGTTGTTTTAGGTACCTGAGCCAAGAACGACATGCATGGGGGGAAGTAGTCTGCTAGTCACACACATGCCACATGAACTAAATAGAGTTGAATGATCTTGGATCGTAATTGTTTTTAGTAATTGGGCAAGATACTCAAAGGTTCATTATGTCTTGTCTCTTGTGGGTTTAAGTATAATAATGATGAGTAGTGGAACTTTATACTTCATTGGATTGCTAGATACTTAGCATGTCTTTTTTTATCTTTTGATGTGTCTGGATGATAGTTTAGTTAATTTATGAATTATTCGTATGTTGGAACCTCCGTAATTAATTTTCTGAGGAGGTTCTCATTAAATTTACTAAAGTTGCCTTGATTAGAATTATTAGGGTTTTGTTTAGTAGCATTCCAGGCTCATGTCGGGCTGGGGTGTTACATTAGGTCCATGAGGAGGTTCAACTAAGGTCCAGACTTTATTTCTCTCAAAGTTTTCTAATTCTTCATGCATGGCATTGATCCAAGACTCATCAGTTAAAGCATGACTTACATCATTAGGCTCAAAAGAGGCAACAAAAGCAGAATGAGCATGTGAGTCAGGAGAGGTAAACTTAGAACGTGTTACCCTTTCATGAATGTCACCAATCATCAGTTCTAGAGGATGATGCCGCTGAATCCTCAATGGTGCAGAAGGTTCTAAAATGTCTTCGATATTATGAACACCTTCGGCTATCTGTTCATCACTTGGTGGTGGCGCAACAACAGTATCTCCAGTTGTAGTGGAAGTAGAGGATGCATGATCATCAGCTGGTGATGGCATGGGAGATGAATTATTATCAAAATCAAGATCATCTTCCTCATTAAAGAATATGCTTTCGGACTCCCCCTGAGCTTGGGTTCCTGAAATGTCGCTTCTAGAACAAGAACTGACCTCATCAAAAGTAACCTCACAAGTCTCAATAATTTTGTCAGTTTCAAGGTTAACTACACGACAGCCACGTGAGTGAAGGGGATATCCAAGAAAAATGCCATCAGTTGATCTAGATTCAAATTTGTCCAGATTACCATGTTTAAGAATAAAGCATTTACATCCAAAAATTCTGAAGTGAGAAACACTAGGCTTTTTGCCAAATCTTAGCTCATCAGAAGTCTTGTGCAATGAGGCTCTCAAAAACACTCTATTAGAAACATGACAAGCATTTGAAATAGCCTCTGCCCAATACTTCCTAGGAGTGACATGTTCATCAAGCATAGTTCTGGCAATCTCAACCAAGGTTCTATTTTTCCTCTCCACAACCCCATTTTGTTGTGAAACACGAAGAGAAGAAAATTGATATTCCAAACCCTTTTCAGAGCAAAAAGAAGCAAACAAGGAATTCTTAAATTCAGTATCATTGTCACTTCTTATAACTTTTACAGTACCATTCAACACATTATTAAGTCTGAGAAATAAATCTTTGAAATGACCAAATACCTCATCTTTAGATACCATAAAATAAACCCATGAGTATCTAGAGAAATCATCAACAATCACAATAATATACCATTTGCCTCCAACAGATTGAACTCTTGATGGACCAACAGTGTCCATATGCAACAATTGTCCAGGGCCATCTGTGATGATTACAGAAATAGGGAAATGTGGGGCAGCAACCATCTTACCATGACGACAAGAAGAGCAAATCAAATCTTTTTCACTCTTAAACTTAGGTAACCCCCTAATGAGATCCATTCCACTGATTCGAACAAGATGATCAAAACCAATATGTCCTAACCTACGATGCCAAAAGAATATATCCCTAGATTCGAAAGCTACCAAACATCTAACATTAGGTGAAAAGAAATGATCGAAATCAGCATAAAAAAACCTTCCCTAACCGAGAGATGTTGAACACAAGATCACCTGAAGCATCTAAAACTCTGCAAGCATGTTTCTTAAAGCTTACCTCAAGATTTTCTTCTATCAATTGTGAAACCGAAAGCAAGTTATATTTCAATTTACTTACCAAAGCAACATCTTTGAGAATAAACTTGTCATTTACAAGCACAGTACCTTTTGCCATCACAACTCCAGTTGAAGCATCCCCAAAAGTAATCAGTTCATCACTGGATGCCTTAGTGAGGGAGGAAAACCATTTTGAATCACATGTCATGTGTCTTGAACATCCTGAATCAACTTGCCAAATGTTCCCCTTCCTCAACTGTTGTACCTACATTAAGCAAGTATCGGTCTCACAGTACTGGGGTTAGTAAGACATGATTTAGGAACCCAATACTGTGATACACGACGAGTAGGAACAACAGATGCAATTCTCTTTTCTGGATGCTGTCGGTCAAACCGCAATTTAGGAGCCGGTCTGACCGATAATTGTGCAAAAACTCCTAAATCTGCAGTAGTTTGTTTAGTGGAAACAAAAGGAGCTTGAAAAACCTTTCTTAGCCTATCTCTCTTTTCTTTCTTAGCTTTTTGAAAACAAAACTGAACCAAGTGCCCTTCTTTTCCACAATAAGTATACTGATACTTGTCTTGATGAGAAATAGCAGTTTTTCCCTTTACAGTACTTATCTTGGTGGAAGGATCCTTTGCAAAGCCAGTAGATTTAAACAAAACATGTTTAGGTTTAGTTTCAAATTCAAACTTTTCAGGTTCAAGAAGCTTAAGAATTTTGGGATGATGATTCTTGACATGTTCAACAAAATTAAATCCTAGACCTTGACTTTTAGTACTCACTCTTGATTTATCTAGAATCATGTTCAGATTTTTCTTGCCAAGAGAGAACCTCTCCAAAGTGTCTTTAAGGTATTCAACTTCTTTAGCAAGAGTAGGATAGATTGTGCACTTAACAATTCCATTCAAAGTTTTCTTAGAAGCACTAGACAGAGCCAATTTTTCTTTTTCAGGAAATTCATTTAATTGTCTAGTTAAGGCTTCTATATCAGTTGTGAGTTTGGGACAATTAGTGCAAGAAAGTGTTTCGTGATAAACCATTTGTTGTATAGATTCCTGAGATGACATTAGTCTAGCTTCTAGCTATTCACAATTAGAGCAAGTTTTAATTTGAGCATTCACAGTACTTGACTCTAAACAAATTGGACTAGACTTCAGTTTTTCAATTTCATCATGTGCAAGTTTCAGCTTATCATTACAACAGTTATGAGCCAATTTTAGCTCTTCAAATTCAGCATGTATTGACCTAGCAATTTTCAGTTCAAAATGCAAAACTTGACATGATTCACACGATTCATCATCAGGAATAGCAGCCTTAAGCCTATCAATTTCAGAATTCAAGCTATCAACAACAAGATCATGTTTCTTTACTTTCTTCTTGTACTTTTTAAGCTTATTTGTCAATTTAAGCACAACATGAGATAAATCAGCATAAGAGGGTTTTACCTCATCAAGCTCACTATAGAGATCATCATCATCATTAATTTCTTCACTGCTTGCCATAAAGCACATCCCTGTGAAGTCCATCTCTTTTGTCTTCTTTTTATCATCCTCATTGTTGCTTTCAGAATCGACATCACTCAGCCCAATCTCCTCAAGTGCTGAGAGCACCTTGTTGATAGCTTTACGATAATTTTGCTTTTTGCTTGAATCAAACTTGAATTTTGAACGCCGAGCTGTTGCTTTGTCATCTTTAGCTTCCTTACCTCTCAGCTTGGGACAATTCACCTTAATGTGGTTTGGCTCACCACATTCAAAGCATCTGATTGGACCTCCTATTCTCCTTGATCTGATATTATTGATTGCTTTAGTCATCCTGTTGGAGAAGAGTACAAGCTTTTCTTCTGGAATCTCCTCCAATTGTTCAACTGAAATAGCTCCAAGAGTAGACAAGGAAAAACTATAAGAACTAGATGAGCTGTTAGTTTGGTTAGTCACTAAACCCAAAGAATTTGACTTATTTTTCCTGGCCAAAATATCAATCTCATGTGTTTTCATCTTGGAATAAAGATCATCCTAGGTGAGTGTTTCCATGTTAACAGACTGATTGATAGTAGTAACTAACACTTCCCAGACAGTCATATCCAAAGCATTCAAAATTTGACGTGCATTGTCAGAATCAGAGTAGATCAAATCAACAGATTGCAAATCACTAATGATTTTATTGAAACGATCAAAAAGAGAATCTACTGACTCACCCGGCTTCATCTCAAATTTTGAGTACTCCTTTTTGAATTGGTTCTGACGAACACCTTTAACAGATTTTGAACCTTCATGATAATCAGCAAGTGTAGTCCAAATTTTGTTAGCAGATTTAATGTTGGCAATTCTAACATACTTGTTTCTACTCAAGCCTTGCAACAAAATATTTCTAGCCTTAGCATTAGTTTCAACATCAGCAGTGTTGTTGTTGGTAATCATTGCAGGCACCTCATAAAGATTTTCATCTTTTTGCTAGATGACATTACCTTGTGCTTGTAGAAAGACCTCCATGCGTGTCTTCCAATAGATGTAGTCCGATCCATCGAAATATGGTGGCTTACCTGAAAATCGATCTCGATCTACCATTGCAACCTTGTTCTGATACCACTTGTAGGATCGTAATGGCAATCAGAAGGGGGGTTGAATGATTGCAGTGAATTGACCCCCTAATTCTAACTTCTTCTTGTGTGCAAGAACACCAGAACCACTCGGTTGACTTCTTGAAGAACTTCACAGCAAGAACACCCTCAAGCGCACAGCAAGAACACCAAATTAAGAATTAAAGTTGAATGAATCTGAACTTTATATATCAAACTTGATTTGTGTCTACAAACCACTCAGCAAGCACCCCTCAAAGCCTCCAATCGAATGACCTCTAAAACGCAGCGAAACAGCAACAGAGCTACGGTCAAAAACACAAAAAATCCCGTACACAAGGCGCACCCTTTGCCTCCTTTTTATAGGCAAAGCTCTATCCGTATCAAAAATGAAAACGCTTATCAATCTCTCCGAAAATCAAGGGACCCGAAACCCTTACCAACATGGGTTTTACCGAAACAACTCAAACTTTCCAAAACCAAAACTTTCCACGCCGTAAGCCTCCTGGAATCCGTTTCCCGTAGCTTCAACGTGATGCACTTTGATCTCCACGTGCTCCAGCGCGATCCAAACCACCACGTGACATCCGTGACATCCAAGACCTCATATTCTCCCCATCCTAGTTCGAGTCCACCTCATCACCGACTGTGATTTGTCCTCACGCTCAACCTGCGCATGCAAAAGACCAAAGAAACCAAATCTTGGCACAAGTTCTCCAACTTGACCATCCATTAGCTCACTCACACCCATAAACACTATCATGCATCATGCAACAAGATAAAGCTCATGGATTTAACTTATCCTTAGTCAAATCCTCAAAACGACAACTTCACAAATCATAATTGGAACTACCGCCATGATACGCCTGGTACTACTGCACAAGCGATCGTACCGCTCGAAACACACCGGAACTACCGCTCCTCGGGAAATCTCAAGATCTTCCAAAAACATGCTCTCTGAAAATTCCATACCGCAACATTGCAGTCATACCTTTGTGCAGTACTACCACCGTTCAAACTGTGGTATTACCGACCTGCGGTCGTACCGTTCCTCAGCAACGGTACTACCATTTTTCACTTAACAGTGCTTGTCAAAAACACTCTCTCTCTCTCTGAAAAACCAAGCGCGGTACTACCGTCGGCAAACCAACGATACTACCGGACAACGTGGTACTACCGCTTTCTGGCGGTGGTAGTTCTCAGAGATATAAAGCGATTACCGCTCTTAAGAAATTCAAAAACCAAAACACACGACTTCGGGAAATTTCACACCACCAATAATTGTGCGGTTGTTCCTCTCAGCGGTAGTTCCGCGAACACAGAGCCGGTACTACCGCAAAACCTGACACATGCAGATTTTTGACAGAACTCAATAGAACTCAAAAGCAGGTCAGCAACTAAGATCACAAGCATGTTCCAAAGACAATGTAATAATCATTTAAACACCAGAACTAAGTCTTCCTTATTGTCAATGTGTTCATCATCAAATATCATGAGCAAAAACCTCCGGGTCTTACATATATCCTTCCTATGACCATGCTGAGTAGTCGTACCCTTCCTACGACCACGTTGTGTAGTCGTATCCTCCTTTCAACCTAGTAGTCGAACCTCCTTTCGACCACTTAGTGTTGTCAAACCCTCTTCCGACCACTTCGTGTGTCAAACCTCCTTCCGACTAGTTGGTCGTATCCTTTCGACCAGTTGGTCGAAACCTCCTTTCCTGCCACTCGAAATCGATGAGTGGTACTCAAAACCAGAGCTTCGAGGACTCCGTTCTCCTCCATTATAACTCTGATTTCAGCGTTCTTTGTTTCTAAATTCGTCTAAATTCAAGATCTTGCTTTGAACTTTAGTCTTATTTAATTTGGAGTTCATTTATTATTTCTTATGTATTTATTTATTCTCTCTACCTGTTGTTCCTTTTTCCGGTACTACTGTGCGAGTAGAGTTCGAAGAAGCAGGAGATCTCTAGTCTGATCAAGCACAAGACTTCCCATACTCTCTTGCCTTTAACCCAGGCGAGTCAATACTTTGATCATTCTGAGCCTACATTTTACACAAATTATATTCTTTTAAATAGCAAACTGCATGCTTTAATTCTTTAAGCAAATGTATGTTAAAATCTTAAGGTGGTTAAATACTCATTTGATGATTAAGTATTTACTATGCCATCCTTTGACAATTGAATCCATTATTCTATGTCACCCTAGTAATTTATGTGGTAACTTACTAGCTATAGGTTGTACTTAAGCGACATGCTAGCCTTGCTTAAGTACTAGGGCACCAAGTGTTCTGATCATCATCCCTTAAAATCATGAAATCGTTTTGGGGCAGTCGTGAGGGGTACACGACTGAAGTATTTGGAGATAAATTGGTTTCCTCCTTAGAAACCCCAACTTCTTTCACCACGTCTGGGCGGATGGTATGGTGGTGGGTGCCGTTGGAGCATGAGTGTGGTTGGTATGTGGTTGAACCGCCCAGATAACCCTAAGGACTTAATTCGGTGATGACCTCCCTTGTAAATCATGTGAGACCACAAGCTTGCAAAGTCCAACTTGGCTTAGTAAAGTTATTGAACACCAGAAGTCATCTCACTGGTGGAGGAGTGAAGTCGTGCAAGCGTGAGCTTGAATGGGACACCATGGGAGGGTGATGTTTGCCAGCTGCGTTAGTCGTTGTGGAGTGTCGTAGTCTAGCTGCGCTAATCGTTGTGGTAAGCGTCCAGCACAACTTATGGGTGCAAACCCATATGGGTGAGATGACGGAAGGGGCAAGATGATTTGAAAAGTTACTGTGATGATCTCTCGACCACATGACCAAGGAATTGTGTGGGGCTACGAGTTGATTGTCTCTTGTGGGTAAAGTGTACAACCTCTGCAGAGTGTAAAACTGTTTAAACAGCCGTGCCTACGGTCAAAGGCGGACATAGGAACTTTACTAGAGTTAGTTCTATTTCAAAAACCTTTGTGGATGGGGTGAAAACTGGTCGGGCTGATGAAACCCGTACCTAGTGTTGCTCCTGGGTGGTCGAACCCGATGTCGTTCCCGGGTGGTCGTACCCAGTGTTGGTAATAGTGGTCGTAGCCACACTTCAGGTTATGCATAGGTGGAGGTAGCCTCTGCTGTTATTTACTATTACACAATTACTCTTTTTATAAAATGCAATTTGGTTAAAATGCTAAGTGATACGAAATTCATAAATTTGATATTGGAAAACATTGCTTTAGCAAATAAAAGAACCCGAGCCTCCCTTGTTAAGCCATGCATGTATACTACTGTATTCTGTGTGTTGGCTTGTGAGTACGGAAGTTGTGCTCACTCTCGCTCCTCCCTTCAACCCTAGTGACCCAGCGGATCTTGGAGACTGTGCCTACTGTGAGGACCAAGACGTCGATGGACAAGGAGATGATGAAGACCAATCGTAGCCTCTGGTGGTCGTAGCTCCAATGGTCGTAACCTCTAGTGGTTGTAGCCTCTGGTGGTCGTAGCTCCAGTGGTCGTAACCTCTAGTGGACGTAGCCTCTGGTAGTCGTAGTCTCGCCTCAGTCTAGCTGGCCAGTCGGTGCTTGCGTGCATCCAATATTTTTCAAGTTTTTGGATAATATCGGATGCACACGGATTTCCACAGTCGCTTGCCTGTGGGGAGATAAGCTCGACCCCTTCTTGCTTCCGCTGTATTTTGCGTAATGTATTTGGTTTGGCCTGTTTGGCCTTATTGTAAAACCTGACCCGGGGTGGTCTATGTCACTCTAATGTGTTGTATTAATGAATGGTTTGGTCTTACGACTTGTATGAATTGATTCAGTGATGTGTCTGTGAGTGCTATCTACTGATCCAGGAAATAGCATCGTGTGTTCACCGAAGACTCAGATTTGGGTCTCAAAGTTAGCAGTTGCGTAGTTTACTTAATTACTTGTATTAGATGTTGGAATTAAATTATTATCATAACTAATTTTAGCTAGATAATTCTCTGTAGTTTTCAGAAGTTGTATGGTTTGCTACTTTTCATATAGTAGGAAAATAGTTACGAAATTGTGAAGTATGTCATTCTGTTAAGTTCCAAAATAACCTTCGGGGTTGAAAACGGAGAATTAGATGACAAAATCAGTGGATTTGCGTAACTAAGAAATTGTGAACAATTTTGTGTAGATTCCAAATAATATAGATTTTACTATATTTGCAGTCCAGAAGCAAAAGTTATGGATGTTTGATCACCAGAACAGCGGGTAGGTTGTTCGGTGATTGAGTAAAGTGTGTCGGGTTTGCGCGGAGGTGCGATAGCATACTGTTTGATAATTGTGTATTGTTGTGGCATATTTTGAGATGTATTATTGGTATTTGTCCAAGGAGTGTTATTTCGAGTTTGGCGCCTTTGCATCGTCTCGACTTTCGTGGCAAAATGGCAAGTGCATGGTATAGCAGTAGGCAACGGTTTGTCGGCCCTTGTCTTTACAATTGAATTGATATGATAATTGTTTATGCTTTATTATGCATATTTTAAATATCATAATAACAATGATATGACATGATGATGATATGACCAAGAGGATAACAAGGTAATGATGATAATGAATAATGTTGATGATTAATGAATATTGTTGTATTATTTGCATTACATCGAGTCAGAGCGGTGAGTTCTGCCATGTATATGGTTAGTCATCTCCATCATCTATCGTGAGTATTAAATTTCCAATCGAACGAAAAAAAGAACAAAAAATCTAGCAGGACGATGACCTGATTGGTCCCTGCCCCAGCTGCATCACGAACCTGGCAGCTAAGAAGAAGCTTGTCCTGTTGCCGTCAGATGGAGCTCTTGAAGCCCCTGCGTCCATCTCGACCGTTGGTGAGAAGGGCAATCAAGCGAAAGAATCCTGAACCCAACCGCCATATGCTAGCTATATTGTCAACTGTACCGCACATAATACAATAAATACAAACTGGACTGCACATTACCCCGATCATTTTTCTAACATATAAATGTAATATACTACTCCCTCCGGGTTTTTTTATTTGACGTTTCCGCGCCCAATTTTATACTACAGGACGTCATCTATTCACGCACGGAGGGAGTACTAGTTTAATGAAGACGCAACCAAATGATCATTTTTCTAATGCTGACCGGGTGGAGGCTCCGTGCGCGGCGTACGAACAGAAGAAACGGAAACATGAGGCCTTCGGTGATAGGACTAAACGTATCGCGCTCGTGACTCGTGAGAACACCATTCCTTGCGTGTTTTGATAAGGAAGAGATATATATCTTCACTTGCTTGTCAGATGAGGCAATAACATTCACAAGTTTTAGTAGGTCTAATGATTTCTAGTTAGAAAAAAAAGAGAAATTTTACGGTACATTCTACTAGTAGTATATGATAGTAGTATAAATTAAATTTGACCATTGATTTGTTAAAGGTATAATAGACTTTTCTTTGTATTTATAATTTTATTCGTGAAGGTATTATGAATTTTTTCAACTAGGGTTGGAAATATTACTCTTGGGACATACGATCCCACATGGACAATCACTACCAGAAACCGCTTATTTCCCGAGTGCCTATATGTTTCCCAAGTGTTTGGACGGAAACACTCGGGAGGTCCCGAGTGTTTCATAGGATAGTTTACGGGAAGCCAACACTCGGTAGAAATAACTTTCCTAAGTATTTCCTATAACACTGGGGAAAGGTATACATAAAAACAAGATCTCAACACGGTCTGACGGGATAAAATATAATCCCAGTGGGGTAAAAACGGGAACACTCGGGAGCAAAATTTTAGTGCCGCGCCATTTTTTTCGATACCACACGTTTTTTGGGGCTGCTAACCCTACATCCCCACTCATTAGACATGTTCATGGGTGGTCTGGCCCGAGCCCAATAGGTTTTTACTGGGCTGGGCTTTAATCTCGGGTAGGGCTCGGGCCTATTATTTAAGCCCGAAATCATTTTCGAGCCGGGCTCGGGCTAAAAATTTCAGCCCAGAAAAAGCCCAGCCTAGCCCAAGCCACTGCCTAGTGCCGACTGCGTACCAGGCTGCCAGCCACCCTGCCACCAATCCACCATAAGGCCCATAACCTCATGTGATCATGTGGTAAACCCCTATTCCCCCAAGAAGTAAACCCTAGTGGCACTGTGGCAGCCACACTCCCCTCCCGATCCCCCCAAGCAGCGCTCCCCTAGGCCCCAGGCGACGCTACCCCCGCCGGTGCTTCCCAATCCCTCCCCAGCGGCGCTCTCCTGCGGGCTCCTAGTCCTCTCGGTGCTCCCCCTAGGCGACGTTCCCCCCTCTCGGTGCTCCCCCCAGGCGGTGCTAACCCCCGCTCGGTGGTGGTGCTCCCCCCAGGCGGCGATCACCCCCGCTTGGTGCTAACCCCAGGCGGCGCTCCCCCCTCTCGGTGCTCCTCCCAGGCGACGTTCTCCCCTATGGGTGCTCTTCCCAGGCGGCGCCCCCCCCCTCTCGGTGCTCCTCCCTCCACCAGTCGGTAAGCCTTGAGGATGTTGATGTTTATCAAATTATTAGGCAGTAGACATTAGTCATTTGCTTGTGTATGTATTGATGTTTGAAGAAATGCCAACTTTTTGTGTATGTATTGATGGTTGAAGAAGTGCCATCTGTGGCTGTGCTTGGCATGGCAAGTCCATGGAGCCCGGACGCGAGTATTGAAGAAGAAGAAGATGAGGAGTATGATGGTGAAGCTGAAGGAAGTGTACAGGCTAGGGCGGTGCTGAAACAAGTGGACATTGCAAGCGTGCAAGATCAAAGGAGGTAGCTCCTGAGGCAAGTGGACAGCACAAGCGTGCCAAATCAAAGGAAAGCACTACATCTGAACAGAAAGCACCTAAATCAAAGGTTTGGCTTGACTTTACCAAAATATCACCAGACAATGATGAAGAGACAGTGGCAAAGTGCAACATCTGTCATAAGGTACTAAGAGCTGCATCTAAGAATGGGACATCTCATCTGTTAAGGCATCTTAGAAATGTGCATCCTCATAACCAAAATGAAGTCAACAATTATTTTTTGAAATCTGAAAAGAATGATGATGGCTCACATGCATCGAAAAACTACAAGCTTGACCAGGATTATTTAAGATCTAGAATATCTATGTTTGTTCTTGGGGGTTCACATCCATTTACAGTGGTAGAAGAACATGGGTATAGAACTATGATGGGTAGAGCTTGTCCCCAGTTCAAGAACATTAGTCACCACACTATAAGAAGGGATATCATGGGTATGTTTGATAGAGAAAGAAAGGATTTGATTGAAGCTATTTCTAATAGTCCTAGTAGAGTTAGTTTCACTTCCGACAACTGAAAAATCTGAAATCACAAAGTACAATTTCATTTGCATTACTGCACATTATATTGATGCTGAGTGGAAATTGCACAAAAGAATCATATGGTTCAAAAAATTGCCCCCACCATATGATGGATCATCTATTACTGATGGAGTTCATATGTGTTTTCGTGAATGGAAGCTTCATACTAAAATCATGTGCATGACTCTTGATAATGCTTCATACAATGACAAAATGATTGATGCTTTGAAGACCCACTTGTTGCTTAAAAGTGTCCTACCAGTGTATGGCACTCATTTTCAAGTTCACTGTTGTGCGCACATATTAAATTTGATTGTTCAAGCTGGTCTAAAGTTGATTGATAAATCAGTTGGGAAAATTCGAGAGGGTATCCATTATATTAAAGCATCTTCTACTCGAATGCATAAGTTTTATGATGCTGCTGGAACCATTTATAAATTGGATGTCACTAAAAAAACTCTGTGCTGATATGCCTATTCATTGGAATTCAACCTACAAGATGCTTGAGAATGCTTTGCACTTCTAAGATATTTTGTTTTGGTTTGCTAAAAGGGACAGCATATTCAAGTCAAACTTTTATCCTTCTTTTGATGAATGGGAAAAGCTTACCCTCATGCATAATTTTTTGAAGACTTTCTATGATGTGACATTGATATTCTCGGGGACTAAGTATCCTACTTCCAATTTGTACTTCAAGTCTGTTTTTTTGGTGCATACACGTCTATTGGAGGCACTAAGTGCAAAAAAAAAATCATGACTCCAATGGTTGCGGACATGAAAGAAAAGTTTGATAAATATTGGTCCGACTATAATGTATTCCTGTCATGTGCTGCTGTTCTTGATCCACGCTACAAAATGGAATTTGTAAGCTTTTGCTACACGAAACTTTATGCTCCTGATGATGCCCAACGTCGTATTGATGAAGTAAGAACTACCTTGCAAAGTCTATTTGAGGGGTACCGTGGAAGTTCTGTTAATCCATCCTCTTCTGAACTTGTGGTTGCAAACACTAGTGGAGGTGCTACATATTTGTTTAGTGACTATCATCAATATTTGGTAATTCGTCGAACACATGAAGAGAAGTCACAGTTGGATCTTTACTTGGATGAACCAACTAGAGGCTTGAATGAAAACTTGGATGTTTTAGAGTTTTGGAGCAAATCATCTATGCGATACCCAGAGTTAGCATCAATGGCTCGTGATGTTCTTGTTGTTCCTGTGTCGACCGTAGCTTCGGAGTCGGCATTTAGCGTGAGTCGTAAGGTCATAAGTCGCTCGTGGAATTCACTTAAGCCAAAAACTATAGAAGCTTTAATATGTCTCCAAGATTGGTATCATGGGAAAATGCAAGAAGGTAATTGATCAAGCTATTTGTAATATCCCGTTTAGGTGCAGAGAATATAAGGAGATTGAGGGATTCCTTATTTGCCTCGCACAGAAACATGACAGAATCTGTAATCATCTTGCAACATAATTTTTACGACTGGAACGACTTCGAATGGAAAACCTCATGACTACAAAGTTGTAGATCATTTTCCATAGTACAATTTAGAGTCATCATTTACCTAATTTGGAGTTCTAAGGTTTGAGATATGGGGCCCGCAAGGCAGGCCATACAGAGAACCAAGGTCCGCAACTGAGTCAACTTCCAAGGCAAATTTCGTAATGAAGACTGTATTTTAAGAAAAACTCCACAAATAGAAAGTTGAAGTGTTATGAGTTATCTAAATTTTAAGACACAAATCACTCCATTCCGAGTTCAGGAGAGAAAGTTACGACCTCAAGTGTTCATTGCATGAAATAAGGTAGGAGAACGGGCCTCGGGCCTTTAGCCCAGAGGCCCATGTGGAGGCCACCAAGTGGGAAAGGGGGAGGACGGCTGAAACCCTAGAGCCCTCCCTTGCCCCTCCTTCCCCTAGAGCCGCCACTCTCCCTCTCCATTGACGCCTTGGTCCAAGACCTCCTCCTTGCGCTCCATTGATGTCCTCCCTTTGTGGTGCTTCCTCCATTGCTACCGCCAAAAGAAGGTGGAGGAGAGGAGACGAAAGGGAGAGAGATCCTTGTGGGTTTTCATCGAGTTCACTAGTGTCTTCAAGGGTAACGATTCGTCTCCTCGCTGTTTTGAATCAAGTTAGATTCGTTATTGCCATCAATTAGATAATCATTGAGCTGCTGCGTTTAATTCCAGAATTCTGTCCATTACTTGCGTGTCTGTTTTCGTGTAGTTAGAATCTGAATCAGAGGATCCCATCTCCTATAGTTATGTGGGGTTCGTTCTTAGATTTCAGTGGACGTAAAGATCACTCAATTCGGAGTTACGGTTTAAAAGTTATGATTAAATCTTTGCTGCTGTCCGAGATTCTGACGAGAATTAGCAGATATTGTAATTGTTAAAAATTGACCTAGTTAGAGGATGATTCAGAAGTCTTGCCCATAACGACTTTTGTACATGATCTCATTAGATTTCAGGATTGATAAATAACATCCCATTTGGATTTGTAGAACAAAAGTTATACATGTTTTAAGTTGACTGTCCAGAACCCTGACGAGAATGAATTGTCGAATTGTCTTTTAATATATGATCAAGTTAATGGAAAATTCAGGGCTTTCACCCAACTAGGTTATTGTAGGCCTGGGTCTCAGCTTTTGATATTGATAAAGAACGCTAAGATTGGTTTGACCAATTAAAAGTTATGGCCTTTTTCGTACTGCTGCCCAGAAGTGTCATGAAGTTCTGACAAAGGGTGTTCATAGGCCTTTTAGGACTTGGTACATTCAGAATTTGGGATTTCCATCAACTGGGTTGTTGTAGATAATCTTGTTACCTTTCAAACAAGCCTGAGTTTACATTTTTATGAATTTCAGAGCAAAAGTTATGTCAATTTTAATATTGCTGTTCATTATGGATTTCTGATGGAATATAGTTCAATTGGAGTAAAATTGTGTAATTAAACGTTGGGGTGTTGGGTTTGTGTTGTGAGTAGTGTCTTGACATCGTGGTTCTTATTGAGTAAATTAATGGTGTAGGAGGTGAGGCTCCGGGGTTAGCGGCATGTCGTTGCCTCCTAACGCATCGCAACACTAAAGGCAAGTACACTGACATTTGTATGAATTGTGTATGTTGGATGCTTGATGTTCGTACGGTGTTTTAATTTGATACGTGAGAAGTTCTGATGATTATGTTTCTTTCGTATGTGAAATTCATATGTTCAAGGATGATGCTAGTCGTTGTTCATAAGTACTTTCATGCATCCATGTTCAAGTTCCGTCCACGGGAGTGGAACTCCACGGGAGTGGAGTCTAAAGTTGCATCCATGTTCATGTTCCGTCCACGGGAGTGGAGTCTAAAGTCCCATCAATTCCAGTATGGGCATGTGAGTTCCACCATTCCAATGTGGGCAGTTTGGACACCCGTATGAAACGTTCTTTATACGGTATTTTTGGATCCCCGTATTTTGATAAATACGGGCTTTGGTGAACACCGACGGGTGTGTCACCAGCTATACCGGTATAAGCATGTGTGCAGTCCATTTCTTTGATTATTGACATTCATCTCATACATTCATAAGTATTCAATTGTTGTATGTTCAGAAGTTGTGAAGAAGTTGTCTTGTTCATGATAGTTGTCTATTCTTATTCATTGTACTTGCTGAGTCTTAGACTCACTCTTGCTTTGATGTGTTTTAGGTACAATTGGCAAGAACGATATGCATGGGAGGGAGTAGTTGTTTGGGTGCACTCACTACCACTCACCCTAAAGGCGTCTACCATTTAGTCTTTACTTTAATAATTAGCAAACTGTTTGAGATTCGCGTATGATTGGTTAAATGTTTCAGTTTAATTGTAATAAGGAGAATAGAAAGTTTTGATTATTCTCATTAGACTATCTTCCATGCTTGAATGATCTTGGATATTGAGATTTTTGTTAATTGATATAATTGATTGTTGGAACCTCGGTATAGTTAACTATACAAAGGAGGTTCTGTTGAAAAATTTGGTAAAGAGTATTAGTAGTATTTGTTTTAATATAATTTGAGTAACATTCTAGGCTCAATGCTGAGTTGGGGTGTTACACTATTCTTTTTACTGAATTGATCAAGCTATTCTAAATCAGTATGCCTCAAACAATATTGTCTTTTGTTTTGCAGGTGCAGCAAATGTGAGCACCCCAAGCAATGTTGAAAGTTGCAATGTTGATGAAAGTTCTTCGGATTCAGAATGTAATGTCTAGCAAGATGCAATTTTTTTCCTTTTCTATATGTGTACTGAAGTCTAATGCATGTCCACATTTAATCTTTTGTAGGACATTCATATAGAATATGGACTATGGAGTTATTGTCTTCTGGAATATGGATGTCTTCTGGAGTTGTACTATCTGGACTGGTTGTTAGTTGTTACCTATTTATTTGTGAAGTGCACTGTGTTATGAATTTGTGAAGGCTATGTAATATAACTAATGTCTTGAACTTGACTCTATATTTTGTTGTGCAATGTCCATTTAAAACTATGATTTATGTGGTTGTGGAGAAGTATTAGAGTTAAATTGATTGCGATGACTGATTGACTGATGAGTTTTTCTGACTTGAGTAAAAATGATTCAGGTCCATAGGGAGCAATTCTCAAGTAAAAAACATTAGTGCTTGATGTTCATTGTGTATCCAGCAAGCAACTATTTCGTATCCAGCTAATCATGTACTGTAGGCACCTTCGGACTTCGAGCCGGGACTCAAGCTTTGGGCTTTTATGTCGGGCCGGGCTCGGGCCAGGGAAATGCATTGTAGTTGGGCTTCATTCCGAGCTCAGGCTTGGTGCTTTGTCACCAAGCTTTTGTAGACCCGGCCCAAAGCCCGGCCCAGCGTGTCCGGTTCCCTCCTCCTTCGCCGCTGCGCCCGCCTCCTCCCTTCTCCGGCACCGCCGTCCACCTCCTCCCTCCTCCATGGCTTCTTCTCTTGGAGCTCCCTTCGGCCGTGGTCTGCTCCTGGCGCCGGCGCTCGGCCCTCGACTCCCTGCACCGCTACCTCCGGCTGTGCCTGTGCCCGCGCGCTCGGTCCTGCGCGCTCGGCTCGCCCGCGCGCTTCCCTAGTGGCCCGATCCTCCCGTGCGCCCGGCTGCGCCCGTGCTCGCACCCTCCCCTACGACTCGGGCTGCCCCTCCTGGCTCGGTCCTCCCTCCTCGAGCGTGCGCTAGCTGCACCTGGCCGCTCGCCTCGGTTCGGCCTCCGGCCGCCGTCGCCCATGCTACTCTCTCTCGGCCTGCCCCCTTTCTTCCCCTTCTTGTTGTTTTAAGAGTTTGAACTTGATTGCTTTTACTGCTTGTTTATTGGTTGTTTACGTCTTTTAGATCTGGGGGATTATGATAACAACTAGTTTTAATGTTGATGTTTTGGATTTTATTGGCCTCGTGATAAGAACAAAGGTTGATTAATAGTTTATTACAGGCGGCTAGGTCAGAGCAGAATAACTTAGGAGTTGCTTCAAGCCGAGGCGACTGCTGCTTCCTGGGAAGGGGGAGGCAAGTGGGAGGGAGCAGCAGCACGTGACTGGATATGAAGCTCTCCCCATCCGAGATGCCGCAGCCCTTGCCGGAGAACGATGGTACATCTCAGCTCACAATTTCGACATTGTTTTAGTTGTTCAACCCTCAACTTGTGCTACTGTCTGCATTGTTTAGTGGACTGTGGTCCTGTGGATTATGGGATGTTGCTATTGTGCTCTTTGAGTTGAAGATGCTAAATACATTAGCAAATTTGGCTTTGCTTGTGTGTGCATGGTTACATACATGCATTTCCATTGCTGACTTGCACCCAAGAAAAAATGCTTGTGCCTTTGTTGAGTTCGGTTTATTAGATTTTGCAAAAAAAAAAAAAAAAAAGAAGAAAAAGTGTAGTTTGTGCTTGTGCCTTTGTGCTTAATAGGTTCTTCTTATTCTTTGCCTAATGCATCACATAAACATAATACGACTGAAGATTTTACTGAAAAACTACTTTGGCGAACTACTAAAAACACCATTATGTGAAGAATCAAATTTGTTGCAGGGGTTCTGAAGTAATTTTAGTTTTGTGCAGGTGGCTGCATCAAACTAATAAGGAGATTGATGCTCAAATCCCTAACTATCCAAACCTACCTCTTAGTTAGGCCCTCTTTGTTTAGGTTTTTTGTCTGGCTTAAAAGCAAAAAAGCCTAAGCCTAAACAAAGGAGTGGTTTTTTTGTCAGGCTTATAAAAAGCTTAAGCCAATTTAAGCCTAAAAGTCATAAGCCATGGGAGAGGTGATTTTTTTGGCTTTTGTGGAATAGAATATCTCTTTGACACCGAACTTCGTTAAAATTACCCTCAAAATGTCATTGATATATAAGCAAACCGTTTCGTTTTTTTCCATTGTTTCCAATCTTCCCCAAACCGACGCCTCCTGCTCCCGCTCCACATCCCGACCACCGCCGCCTCATTTGGAGAGATGTGATTTTGACGAAGATTATGATCCAAACGATATACAAACTATATCATTTGGAGGGAACAATGTCAATAGATCAGCAATCGATGATGGAGATATGGGTGTCTTTCGTGGTAGTATTGCTACTTCTTTAATGGCCGTAAGAGGGTAAATAGATTACATTAATATGATATATATATGTTGCGGTGACAACATAATTGCATCATGTATGATGAAATATTATTTTGTTACTGTGTTATTTTGTTTGATTGACTGATATTGACCTTTCTATATTCATTTCTTCCGTTGCGCAGTGTCCAAAATAAATACACGCATGCACTACGAGCGATATCCATTTTGATTCATATGTACAAATGCATGTATCGTCATATTTTCAGATCTCATGAAAAAATGACTGTTTAAATACATGCTTAACAAGGTCCTTTAAACCCTTAAGGGCATTTCAGACATTTCATCCTTCGCACACAACTCAATAAGTCAACATCCTACAAAAAAGTCTGATTACCAAACAACAAAATTTGGCTTAAAAGTTTAGAGGCTTATAAGCTGATTAAGCTAAAAAGTTGGTTTAAAGCTATAAGCCAAAAAACTTAAACCTAAACAAAGAGGACCTTAGTCTGCCAGCTTCATAATGTCACCATGCATGTGAGTTCACACTTAAAAGGAGCATCATGTAGTTTTTTTAATCAAGAAGCGCCCTGAGATGATTTCTTGGTGCTAACGCAGGCTGATGCAGAAACTGATGAAGTTTATGCCCAAATGACAACCGTTGAGCCCGGTATTTAACCACTTTGCTCTGTGCTGGTAGCCTGAATTCTGATAGAAGTTGTACAAACATCGCAAACAATCATGCGGTCATAATGTGATTCCATTGACAGGAGGAACAAAAGGAGCCTTTTCTTCCAATTGAGCTAGGTGCTGCTAACAAGCAGCCGACTAATTACTTCTGCAAGACGCTGACCGCAAGTGACACGAGTACCCATGGTGGATTCTCTGTTCCCCGCCGAGCTGCTGAGAAAGTCTTCCCTCCATTGGTTTGTTTTTTCAAAGACCTCGAATGAAATTTAGCTGCTTCAAGCTCTATACATTTATATTCATTTTGCGTGCATTCTTAAAATTGATTCATTCAATCATCTCCAGGATTTTTGCTGCAGCCTCCGGCACAGGAGCTGATTGCAATAGATCTGTATGATAATGAATGGAAATTTCGCCATATATTTCGTGGTATGTTTTCGAACTATGTGCATCACATGCAGAGATGATTATGATTGATTATTGAACATCTGAAAATAATATTTAAAAATCCACACAAAGGACAAATGAAAATATGTACTGTGCCTTTTAGATGAGCAGCTTCCACTAGTATGAAAAGCTTGATTGGATTGCATCAGGGTGTTCACTGTATATTGCATGGAAACATTAGGGTGTTTGTTCCTTGCTCTGATTATTCATGGATTCTTGCTTTTCTTACAGGTATCATGCCAACAGGATGCTCAGCTTTTATGCCCCAGGTGATCCTCTCCTGTCCCTATATTCTAAAACTGATCAATGTTGTCGTAATTTGAAAATCGATCTAGCTCTGTTTTCGGCTAGTATTGTTTCAGATTGTGTATCTCCATTCCATTCTATGTGCCGCGTACGCCATATGGACTTGTGCCTTCACATGAATCAATGACCTTGTATTCCCTTAAATACAATTGCCTCAGATCCGTGCTTCACCTATCGTTTCTCTACTTGAAATGTGCTGGATGTGCCAACTGTTTGCACTTTACATTATTCTTGGATTGCACTTTATGTTCAGGTTGGTGTGGAGAGGTCCGTGATGTTATTTACGCTGACAGCGGAAAGGTGACGGTGGTATATCGTGTCACAGTACGAGGAACAGATGGAGAGGTACTTAACTATTGTCTCTTGTTTGTGATGACTGCCATCTTATCACGAGGATTATCATCATATGAATAAGCTAATGGACCAAGTATCAGCCCCGCCCTAATTCACACTAAACTCTTTTAATTTGTGATGCAACCTTACAAGCTATATATATATATATATATATATATATATATCGCAAGAGCACTTAGGACTTTTGTTTCGATAGCTGGGGTTGGGCCAAAATACCCTGGGAAAATCTCAGATGGGAAATTTCACTTTGTTGGCACAATAATTGTTGGGGTTGGCCTGAAACTGAATTCAGATACATCCATGTGTTTTTCCCATATGCCTGTGGCAGCCCATCTCAAGGTGCAGGGAACCCCAAACTGTTTAATCTAGTTTGTGCAGGTTTTGCACCTCCGAGGGTGTAAATGGATTTTGTTTGTTTGTGTAGTGACCCGGTCGATTGGAGAGGAATCTATCTACCAGAGTGATCCATTTCAGTGGATAAGGAAGGATTTCCTAGGGGTCTCATGAAGAACAGGGATGAGGAATCAGAGAAGAGAGGCGAGAGAGAGCAGAAGAACAAGATGGGGAATCTCTATTTCATTTCCTCGATGCCTTTCACAGTACAAGGCCTGGGCCTTATAACAATATGCCCATTGACAACCGGGACCCACATGTCACCCTTTTGCTCCTGCCCATTGCACAGGCGTGACATTACTACCCCCACAAAAGGTTGCTTGCCCCCCAAGCAACTGCCTGCAAGCACCATGTCTAAACAAAATATACCAATGTTCATAATTTGAAATATGCATCTGGTTGTAGGCGATACTCTCACCCTTGAAGTCAATAAGATCAACAACATCAAGTGCATAATCTATCACACTGAGTGGGGTCGCAGGATTCAAAACAACTCCACCTTTGCTCCTAGATCGTAATCAGTTGATTGTCGGTGCGGATGGATGGTTGACAATTGCTCACAATGAACACTAACAATATCAGCACTTGCCTTGATAAAATCTGGAACTCGCTGCTCAGGCTCCACAATCATCAGATACACATCCAATGGAAGATTAGTCACTGGATGCCAAGCATCAACAACCAAAGGTCCAATCGTGATATTTGGCACAAAGCGTCCATCCATGACATCAACATGAATCCAGTCACATCGTGCCACCTCCCCAATTGTTACCTGATCGCCAAGCTTGGCAAGGTTTGCAGAAAGAATGGAAGGGGATACACTGATGTCATCCCATGCCTTCCTAGTCTCATCCAATGCTACCAGCACATTATGAAAACCAAGTACAACATATGATCTTCCTCCGTTGAAGCACAAGGTTGAAGCTGGGATAGCAGTATTTTCCCTCCATTGCTTGGCACATCCCAAACCAATATGACCAGCTTGGACACAACTAGAACATGTAACTTCTTTTGGATAATTATCATAGCAGTCAGCACAACATAGATGACCATTCTGCTTACACATGTAGCATTTCATTTCCTTAAACATCATCCATTGGATAACCATTGGCACCTCCAAACATATCATGACCTGTTTCTCCACATCTTAAACACAACATGGTGGATTGCTGGGTATTCTTTCACTTTTCCATTGGGCAGTTGGCAGCTACATGGCATTCCTTGCCACAATTAAAGCAAACCTCCAACATAGTTTTCCCAGGATCAAAGTATCTTGGTCCACAAATAAGCTTCCGCATAACTATATCATCAGAAACAGGGACATCAACTCCATCTTCAGTGAGCACCGATTCTGCACCGATTATGTTGTTCCAGTTTGTCCCTTCGGGCTGCCACCAACCTGGATCCCACTGTCTTGTAGCAGGAGTTAACTTGTATAGCTTATTTATTGCCCCACACAATGATAGCGAAATGCAGTTCAGTGGTGGCTTCTTCCCAGCATGCAAGTCATTGTCGATGATGCTTTTGCTCCAAAGAATCCAGAGCAACTCACAATTATCCCATTGTTGCTCCTTAGACTTTATGAACTCACCCTCCCCAGGATTGAAACCACCTCTACTCCATGCAAGTATCTTGTCGAACACCAAGTGAGCAACTTCCATTCCTGAGTTCCCGGGACTAAAAGAACTTCTCTCCCATGGTAATACTTCCTCAAACACCAGCTGTGCATCACTAATTTTCCCTTCTAAAGCTGGCCACCAGTTATCATCGATGCCACGAGTGTCCTGGTCACGCCCTGTGGTGGCAATGCATGGCGGTAGATGGCGACAAAGTGTATCACTGTCGATGCCGCTCCTGGTCGCGTCACACGCGGTGCTCCACCATGCATACCATGCTGATCCACTACTCACAAGGTCCTCCTTGATTGCACATTCCCTAACCAATATAGTTGGAGAATTCGTCACCACGACTGGTTGGACCAACGCCATCAAATGGTCTTGTGATTGCCACTACTGCAACTTGATGACTTGTGGCATTTCAACAAACACAAGGTGGTCATCACCCACAACCCAAGCTTGCCACAACCATGCGGCGGTGTCATCACCCTCACGGTCAGAAATCACAATGGATGACTCTGCTTGTTGTGGGCTGGTGGCGAACTCCTCACCTACCGACGATTTGTTGGCCTTACGAGGAATTTCATCGAACACTTGGCGTGCGGCGAGTTGCTGCACCCTGACAGTACTCAAAGGTCGACGCACTTGCCTCGAGGTCGAGGCCTTACAGAAGCTGCATCCTCCACGTGCCTGCCTCCGAGTCAAGGCCTTGCAGATGATGCGCCCAAATGAGTTGACGCTGAGGCACCGCGGCTTGACCACGGTTGCGGAGGTGGCTGCTGCCATGGCCGAAGTTGAAGCTCTGGTGGTCGTAGCCATTAGCTTGCCATCGTCGTGGTCGGAGCATGACGTCGAACACTTGGTGGGCGTCAAGAAGTTGACGTCGGTGTCGAAGGTGTTGACGATGGGCTAAGCAGCAACAGCCCAACTTGAGTCGGTGGTGAGCCCGACGGTGGTCGAAGGAGAGCTTGGGGTCGAGTCGACGGCGGCGTCGAGCAGCCGAGAGGTGGTCGCGGCTAGGGATGAAATCATGTCCTCCATCTTCCGCCCTTGCTCGTCCATCTTGGCCAGTACCTTGTCTAGCATCGCCGCTACGCTCATGGCTGTCCCAATGCGAGGAACCACCGGGATTGATGGCTCTGATGACACCGCCATGGTAGTTCACGTCCCTCAAGATCAACTTTGGCTGGAATCACGGTGCTCAGGGAGAACACCGACCCTTCCCTTGTCTACAAATCCAATCGAGGAAGAAATCGCGGATCGGAACGGGCTCTGATACCAAATTGTAATGACCCGGTCAATTGGAGAGGAATCTATCTACCAGAGTGATCCATTTCAGTGGATAGGGAAGGATTTCCAAGGGGTCTCATGAAGAAAGGGGATGAGGAATCAGAGAAGAGAAGAGAGGCGAGAGAGAGCAGAAGAACAAGATGGGGAATCTCTATTTCATTTCCTCGATGCCTTTCAAAGTACAAGGCCTGGGCCTTATAACAATATGCCCATTGACAACCAGGACCCACATATCACCCTTTTGCTCTTGCCCATTGCACAGGCATGACAGTTTGTTCTGGGCATTAGTAGGAACTAGGAACCAACCAAATCTGACAATTCCTAGTAACGTCTGTATCCTGATTCCTGAATACATGCTTCCCAGTTTCCCAACAGAATATGATTTAGGTTGTTTAGTTATATTAAGCAGGCATGAGATAAATGTCATCTGCAACTTTCGGTTTGTTCACCGGATTCGTAACCACCTAGTGTAATACAAATATGCGATGATGGTTAATGATCCATAACCACCAATGCACCATATATCGCTTAAGGACTCAGGTTCTACATCGAGATCCAAGTCACCGTGGAGACATTGTAGGTCAGTAGCATTACCCTTCATTCACCTCGGTGTCTTTGCTCTCATAACATTGTAGTTCGCATGAGTGTAATGAATCTTAGTTCATAATAGAGTAAACACGTCGGAGGGAGGTCGGACGACGACGACTTGACATAGAACAGCGCTAGGTGAAGGAGTAAAGCAAAGATGAATAAACAAGTTCCTAGTTCCTAAAGTCGGATGTGGTCTTTCCTTGGTAGCTATTCTAGATCTATTCCTCCCCAATCGGTGCCCTCCTCCACCTAGCGTCGTTTCTCGTCAAGTCGCCGTCGACCTCCTCCGATGAGATGTTTACCCATTATGAACTAAGGTTCATAACATTTGTATCGAGCGATCGATCCCTTTCACAATAGAGTAAACACCCGTCGGAGGGATGTCAACGGCGACGACTTGGCATAGAACGGCGCTAGGTGAAGGAAGGAAGCAAAGATGAATAAACAAGTTCCTAATCCCTAAAGTCCAGTTGTGGTCGTTCCCTTGACCAGCTATTCTAGATCTATTCCTCCCCAATCGGTGCCCTCCTTCACCTAGCGCCATTCTACGTCAAGTCGTCGCCGTCCGACCTCCCTTCGACGGATGTTTACCCCATTATGAACTAAGGTTCATAACAATAAGAGTGCTTTACCTTCTAATGCTTCAAACCACTTGTCTAGTTATAAACTTCAATTCCCTTTTTTTATTACCCTTCGTTCAGCCTCCAGTGTACTGCTCTGTTAACATTGTAGGTCTGTCACTGAAATGCAAAATTTTCATGTAGTTAGTGATACGGTGACGATGTTGAACAGTTGATCATCTAAGGAGTCATGGAATGCAAAATCAAGGAATGTGTGTTTTGTGCAGCCATCAGGAAGAGACCATTGATCATATTCGCTAGGTGTGCGAATGCAGGCAATTTGGGGTCGCTTTGTAGCACTGATTGGCTCGTTATGTCCTGTGCCTAGTGGATAACCCACTCTCCAAGATTTCTAGTTGGCCGTTATGATTTTAGTGCCAAAACATCTAAGAAATGATACAAATTGGTGTATTATTCTCATCTCTTGGTTCATCTGGAAAGAACGCAATCAAAGGATTTTTAACAACATCGTCGTAGCTGTCGATCAGCTCTCTCATCTTGCTCTCCAAGAGTACCGGCAATGGCGCTTGGCGGCTGCGCATCGATTGGGGTCGCAACGAGCAAATGATGAGTTACCTTACGCTTTTGTCGGTCGTTGGAGCTATTCACGATGGTTACCTTCTATCAATTTTCGGTTTTCATTAACGTCGATCACGAGCTAGTTACGCTCAAGTTTTTCGGACAGACTAGTATACATTGTATCATCTGGGATTTCAATTTCTTTCTACTAATGATATGACACATCTTGAAAAAAAAACATTGTAGGTCTGCATGAGAGTGTTTACCTTCAAATGTTTCAAACTGTTGGGTCCAATTATAAACTTAAATTCCCTTTTTTCCCTGAAAGAAATATGGGTTCAGTTACATAATCAGTTTGTCTTTTGAAGGAGATATTGAATTGCATGGTTGTACTGGCAGCAAACAAAAAAAATGAACCACACTTTTAAACAAAATTGTCGTTTGATAATCTTCTCTGAAAGTTAATCGGTGTTTTCATCCATGCAGGTTCATCGGGAGGCAACTGGAACAGCATCACTGAATGATACACGGTTTGATGATCATGTGGTCGCCTCGTAAGAGGTCGCATTCGCAAGGCCCGCGCAAGGTTCGGTTTTAGTGCTGCACATGCCATGAAGATGAGACTCCATAGAGGACATCATTTCTCTCATCTTGTGCTGGGTTTCTCGCCTGATCTGCGTTCGAAAAGGTTGTGGTTTATCAGTCTATCAGATGCCAAGCTTGCCAGAGCCTGTACCTTATAGAGGAGATGGCGCATGCCATCCACACTGCACTGTAAATACGAGGCACATGATGTCATTACGCTTGTTACTTTTCACTTTGGACATGAGATTTGGACTAAAGTTTGCATGTTATGTTTTTCCACTAAATTCATGGTTAAAATGTGTGGCTTGAAGCATATGACAAATGTGTGTAAAAAGAATTTGGAAGTTTATGAAAAAATTGATTGGATTGAGCTTTCTTTTGTTGAATTGATATTTCATTATAGGTTTGTTGAATTGTAGCATTACCCTTCGGTCAGCCTCAGTGTACTGCTCTGTTAACATTGTAGTCTGCATGAGTGTAATGAATCTTAGTTCATAATAGAGTAAACAACCGTCGGAGGGAGGTCGGACGGCGACGACTTGACATAGAACAGAGCTAGGTGAAGGAGGAAAGCAAAGATGAATAAACAAGTTCCTAGTTCCTAAAGTCCAGATGTGGTCTTTCCCTTTGACTGGCTATTCTAGATCTATTCCTCCCCAATCAGTGCCCTCCTCCACCTAGCGCCGTTCTACGTCAAGTCGTCGTCGTCTGACCTCCCTCCGACAGATGTTTACCCCATTATGAACTAAGATTCATAACATTTGGTATCAGAGCAGTCGATCCCTTTCACAATAGAGTAAACATCCGTCGGAGGGATGTCGGACGGCGATGACTTGGCATAGAACGGCGCTAGGTGAAGGAAGGAAGCAAAGATGAATAAACAAGTTCCTAGTCCCTAAAGTCCAGTTGTGGTCGTTCCCTTGACCAGCTATTCTAGATCTATTCCTCCCCAATCGGTGCCCTCCTTCACCTAGCGCCATTCTACGTCAAGTCGTCGCCGTCCGACCTCCCTTCGACGGATGTTTACCCCATTATGAACTAAGGTTCATAACAATAAGAGTGCTTTACCTTCTAATGTTTCAAACCACTTGTCTAGTTATAAACTTCAATTCCCTTTTTTTATTACCCTTCGTTCAGCCTCCAGTGTACTGCTCTGTTAACATTGTAGGTCTGTCACTGAAATGCAAAATTTTCATGTAGTTAGTGATACGACGACGATGTTGAACAGTTGATCATCTAAGGCGTCATGGTATGCAAAATCAAGGAATGTGTGTTTTTTGCAGCCATCAGGAAGAGACCATTGCTCATATTCTGCTAGGGTGCGCGGTAACGGCGCAATTTTGGGGTCGCTTTGTAGCACTGATTGGCTCGTGATGTCCTGTGCCTAGTGGATAACCCACTCTCCAAGATTTCTTGTTGGCCGTTATGATTTTAGTGCCAAAACATCTAAGAAAGGATACAAATTGGTGTATTATTATCATCTCTTGGTTCATCTGGAAAGAACGCAATCAAAGGATTTTTAACAACATCATCGTAGCTGTCGATCAGCTCTCTCATCTTGCTCTCCAAGAGTACCGGCAATGGCGCTTGGCGGCTGCGCATCGATTGGGGTCGGCAACGTAGCAACAGTAGTTACCTTCTGTTTTGTCGGTCGTTGGAGCTATTCATAGTAGTTACCTTACGTCGCTTTTGGTTTTCACTAGCGATCACGCTGCTTTGGCAGTTACGCTCAAGTTTTTTGGACAGACTAGTATACTTTGTATCATCTGGGATTTCAATTTCTTTCTACTAATGATATGACACATCTTGAAAAAAAACATTGTAGGTCTGCATGAGAGTGTTTACCTTCAAATGTTTCAAATCTTTGGTCCAATTATAAACTTCAATTCCTTTTTCCCCGAAAGAAATATGGGTTCGATTACATAATCAGTTTGTCTTTTGAAGGAGATATTGAATTGCATGGTTATGCTCGGGCACAAACAAAAAAATGAACCACACTTTAAAAAAATTGTCGTTTGATAATCTTCTCGAAAGTTAATCGGTGTTTTCATCCATGAGTTCATCGGGGCGGTGGAACAAAGATCACTGAATGATGCGGTTTGATGATCCCGTGGTCGCCTCGTAAGAGGTCGATTCGCAAGGCCTCGCGCAAGATTCGGTTTTGGTCTGTACTGTACCATGAAGACGAGACTCGTAGGACATCATTTCTCTCATCTTGTGCTTTGGGTTTCGCCGATCTGCGTTCAAAAGGTTGTGGTTTATCACCATCGATGCCAAGCTTGCAGAGCACAGACTTATAGAGGAGATAGTGCATGCCATCCATCTTTGCATCAGAATACGAGGCACATGATGTCATTACGCTTGTTACTTTTCACTTTGGACATGAGATTTGGACTAAAGTTTGCATGTTATGTTTTTCCACTAAATTCATGGTTAAAATGTGTGGCTTGAAGCATATGACAAATGTGTGTAATAAGAATTTGGAAGTTTATGAATAAATTGATTGGATTGAGCTTTCTTTTGTTGAATTGATATTTCATTATAGGTTTGTTGAATTGATACTATTCCCGAGTGTCTTTGGTTAACATACACTCGGGAAAGTATTTCGTTAATTTCCCGAGTGTCTTTGGTCGACATACACTCAGGAAAGTATTCTGTTACGGTGGGTAGGGATGGCAATCGGGTATGGCGGACACGGGTAGTGCTCGCCCATACCCATGCCCGCGACCTTAATTTCCCCTCAAGGGCATGCCTACGAAGGACGACGGACGAAAAACATCGCCCATACCCGTCACTCGTGGGCATGCCCGTGTACCTGCGAACCTCGCCCATGCCTGTGAACTTCAGACATTAAGCACTGAGCTATGGACGCCCGTGAACTTCAAACATTAAGCACTGAGCTAAGGGCGTGAAGTGGCAAAGGCATCATATAACCTCAACATTTTGTTTTGTTCCTTAAATGCGCTCATTCCACATATTACGGATAAGTTCCCTTCGCCCATCAGCAATTGGACTTTCCATCGGAAGAATGCAGTAATCAATCACCTGAATTACACTTCACTTATTTTGTTAGCAAAACAGTAACTAACTTTCTTCATAATAGAACACAAAATGGCAATACCTCTTCCAGTTCTGAAAGCTGTTGAACCTGCACCATGTTATTATAAGCATGCTCATAACTCTCAAGTACCTGATCACAAATAAGCATGGGTCAGAAATTAGCGATAGACTTGCTAACTATTGTAGCATAAACTTTAATCTAGTTCAAAACCACAATAGTAAAGTTGGGTACTAAATGGTAGGTCAAGTTTGGACAAAGCACAAAAGCAATCCTTAAATAATTAAATTCCAGTCGGATAAAAAACTAGAAGTCAGACATGTGAAACACGAATTCCAGTAGTCACAAATAGTGGATGAACTCAACAGCAGCAGGTCAAGAAAGCAATATTATAACTGGATAATGGAGCAACATGTTGAAGCCACTTATAGTTCTTGATGTCTTGGAAGGATTCCCAATGATGGAGGAATTGGCCCCGTCAATCGGTTGTTTTCTAGGTGCTTTTAGATCATAAATTCAACCATATTAGCTAAATGGAACAACCAACATCTTCATTTTTTTTAGTAGTAATTCTAAACTTCCTAAAAGGTCATTGAGAAGTAAGTAATTCGTATGTTAGTACTTACAAAGAAGCCAAATGATGTAGTGTAACATCCCAATTTTAGGCTTGTGTTTCAAATGTAAGAAAATGAGGGGAAATTAAAACTTTTTCTTACATCTTGTATTTCCTGTGTGCTTTGGACAATTGTTGTAAAGAGATTATGGGAATACAAAGATCACAAGTCATTTCGACCCACATCTTATTCTTCTTAGTCATCCTTGTTCCATCTTGTGATAATCTCTGAAATATTTTTCCTAAATTCTTGGGTTGGTATGTGACTCCTCTGGAAAGTTCCACAATTTTAGAAATTGTTTGGATCTTTGTTGGAGGAAAGTCAACCCAATTCAAAATCTAGTCAAACCTTGGACCAGCACCTTGTTAAATTTTTGGAGGAAAAAGCATAGCACAAAACCTCTGAAAATTTTATACAAGGTCATCAACTCACTAGCAAGCTCTGTAAAATTCCATAATTTTTGGAGTGAGTTTGCTATCTCAAACAAATCCTCAAACTCCAAATCTGTTTGAAACTCAATTTAGGTTTGAGTCAAACTCTGCTCGGACCGAGCCCAACTCAACCGACTCGGTCGAGCCATGTGCGCAGCCGCACCGAAGCTCAATCTCGTGCGCGCTCGTTCTAGTCGTTGGATCTATATCCACCGCCACGACCTCCCATCGATCCGAGGACCTCTTGGCGCCCTCGGCGCCAGGGTGGTCCAAGCCACTGGATCTCCATCCAGCGGTCACGACCTCCCAGACCTCCTTGCCGCGCCACGACCTCCCCACGGCTCCTAAGACCTCCCGGGACCTCTCCTTGACTCTGTTTCTCTTCCTCACGACCTCCACGAGGAGTGCGCACATGAAATTTCGCACCTGTGTGCGTGTGTGGTCGAGCGGTTGGAAGCGGTGAGATGTCACCTTGCCTCTTGTCAACGGCTCTTTCTCACGACATGCATTTATTGCTAGTCGACTTTAACCTCCAAAGTCTTCACCGCTCGCCACTTGTCCTCGTGCGTGCTGTTGGCGTGGGCATGGTTCTTGCTCACGATGGGTTGCCTAGCCCTTGCCAAACTCCCGTGCTATACATAGCCCGAAAACTTCCTCTCCTTCTCCTTCTTCGTTCTTGTGCTTGAGCTCCCTCGGTTGAGTGGTCCTCAAACTCAAACCCCAAGAACACCACCACCGAAACCTCCATTGCCACCTTTGGAGCTCCCTGCCAAGCTCGAGCTCCAGTGGTTCCATCAACGTTCTTGCTGTTTTCTTGTCATCTCGAGCACCTTGAGCATTCTCTAACTTCTTTGTGGTTATCCATCGCAGGTGGTCAAGTTGGGGAGTAGCTTTGCGGGTCGAGGCCATCTTCTTCTTCCTCTCGGCAAGCTCTTCATCGCCGACTTCGCCGACCTTCCCCAAGTCCTCCGTGCGCCCTCTGGACCTTCCCTACACTCGGGTGAGTTCATTTTGGTCCTTAGAGCTTAAGGTCTAGCTAGCTTAGCTCGCAGGCGCTTGGGCCACCGCGGTTTTTGCCAAACACTTGTCCTCCGCCATTCTCGGCTCGCCGGCGGTCAAGCCGCCGCCGCCGCCGAGAGTGCCTCCACTAGGTCGCGACACTATTGCGAGTTTATTGGTGCCCTTGGTCTGCGCCGCAAGGTCCCCATCGCCGCGGCAAGCGTTGAGCCCGCCGATTTTGCGAGTTCAAAACTCCGTTTCGTCATCTTGTTAGGACATCTTAAATGCCCATTTATTGCCAATCATCGATGAGTCGTGGGTTGTCTTAGCCGCGCCGTTGTCATTGTCCGTAGGTTCCGCGCCATTAAAAGCACCTTGGACCTCCTCGAGCTCTTCGTAGCCGTTTAAGACCTCCCACGTTTAGATCCGGACCTTTAGATCCTCCCGTGAAAACCGTAAGTATAAGACCTCCCCTCGTTTAATCTCGGCCATTAAGACCACCTCGGTGGGATCTGCAGTAGATGGGTTTCATGAAATTTCTAAGTCCCAGGACCTCCCTAGTTCCACCTCGGCCTTTAAAGACCTCCCGGGATTAGCTCTTAGCCGTTAGATGCGGCTCTCGTGTTAAATCTCACGCACTAGGACCTCCCTGCTAGATCCTAACCGTTTAAGACCTCGTGGAACTCCATCCGAGCCGATAGGACCACTCTGCAAAAAGACATCCTCGAGGTCATTTTTGTAAAGCCACCTTCGGACCTCCACCGAGGTCCTCTTTGCAAAAGACCTCCCTTGGTCATTTCGCAAAACCACCCTAGGCTACCATCGGGTCCTCTTTGTCAAAAGCCACCCCGGCCTTTTACAAGGAAAACCCGCTCGGACCTCTTTAGCTCCATCCTAGCCGCCCATGACCTCCCGGCTTTAGATCCGAGCGTTAGGTTTTATTTGTAAATCTTTAGTCTCGGGACCTCCTCCGCGTTGTTACGGGACTGCTCAAGACCTCCTAGGTCTAATCAACCGCCCGGATCTCCTCCCGGTAAAACACTATAGCTTAGGACCTCCCCGAGAAGATCTTGGTTATCCAAGACCTCCTCGTGTCAATCTCAGCCGATCAAGACCTCCCTCTGGAAGATCTTGACCGCCTAGGACCTCCTCCTTTGGATCGTGAGTGTTAGGACCTCCTCCTCGGTCTAAACCGTTAGATTTAGATCTAACGGATTAGACCTCCTTCTGTGGATTTAGCCGTAGGAGTAGGACCTCTCTCCGGAGATCTAGACCGTTGAAGACCTCTCTCCGAAGGTTTACCCGTTGGACCTCCTCTAGTGCTCGGGACCGCCAGATCTCGATCCGACGGTCCACGACCTGCATAGGCGCATAGACCTCCTTGCGTGCGCTGCACGAGCCGGTCGTGATCGTTGGATCGATCTCAACGATCCAGCACTCCCAGAGCGGAAGAGGTCTTGTGCGTTTGTGCGCGTCGAGGCTCGTGGCCGTCGGACCTTGATCTAACGCCCCGACCTCTCCTTGTCTTCCATTCGTTTGGACCTCCCGAGAGCTCAAAGTTTCCTAAGTCTTTTGTCGTTTCAAATTTCAAAAGTGCATAACTTTGTCATTTTAACTCCTTTTTGAATGATTCCAGTTGCTGTAGCTTTGTTATAGTATGAACTTTAATCTGAGAATGAAATTAGGCCCCGTTTTGTAGCAGAAAATGATTTAAACAACATGAGCTTGTTTAAGGGAAAAATGAGGTCTAGGAATTCATGGAAAATTTGTAAAATACATAACTTCCTCTCTGTAGTTGCAAAGTGAGCAAACTCAACCTAGTAAATTTGGCCTATAGACATGCTTTAAATTGATCTAGGCTTTGTCTTTATCCATGTTCCTGAGAAATGATATATGCTAGTTGTAGAACTTAGAAAAATCATAACTAAATCATCTTAACTCCAAATGACCTAAAATTTTATATGGGTTACCACTATACCAGTAGGTAGCTACCATAAAATTTCAGCTCCAAAATCTTTCTAGAAAATATTTTTGCTACAGTGCTAATTATGGCCGAAAATGAGTTTTTAAGTAATATCTTTTGCACCACAAATCCAAATTAGGTTTTTCCAGTTTCTATGTCTTGGTATATTTGTATTCTACCTTGTGTATAAATTTCGTTGTATTTGGTTAATTTTTGCTTGCTCTTTTGTTTAAGTGTTGCTAGTCTTATTGGTTGTTCTTGGTTCTTTTTGCCTTTTCGCTTAGGATTCGACATTTGCGGTAACCCCGAGAACGACCCTCCGCAACAAATTGAGCAACAAGCAAGGTGCAAGCGGTTTGATCATGTTAATCCCAGTATTTTAAGTATTTATGTTGATTACAAATTCTATGTACGCATTGCTATTTTGTTTTAATAGTTGGCCTAGTAGATGCATTTCCTTAGCAAATGATTATCCTCTACTACCATGAGCCTAGGTTACTTCTTTGTGATTTAGAGTTCGTGGATGGGCTCTTGTCACTTAGTAGTTGCGAATTAATTGCTTAGCCATGCTTAGCCGGTAGAAATGGCGGTTATCGACTTGTCGATAACCTTGATCACATCAAACTTATTATGATTATGATTTCCACTTTGTGCTATGTCTACTTATGAAAACTAAAAGCGAAAACAAAATGATTTAGACTTGGGCACAATGGTAAGATGGTGTGATTTTGGTGTGATCGAATGGTGCCCGGTCAACAAGGACCGAACATCTTGTTACACTAAACCAAGCATTTTAGCGTGCTAACCACATTAGAGGGTATGGGACCTCTCTTGACTTAGTACTTTGGCGTGTATTGGCTTCAGTCGCAGGAGTCGCGGGAGGGATGGTGTTGGGAGCATTGTAGTGTCCAAAGACTTCACCCGTGATGGGATTTGTTGTCTTCGGCTTGCAATGTAAGCGTATGGTGTTTCTACCCATACGAGCGGCTCGTAGTTAATACACAAGATTGGAAATGTCTCGTAGGACTTAGCGGGTGCAAAGATACCTTGGAAGTGTGCTTTGTGGCTTAAAGGCGATGTCCGGTGTGGGTACATTGGTACACCCTGCGAGGTTAAAACTATTCGAATAGCCTCGTCTAGGTTATGGACACGCTTGGCAAGGTCTTTCAAGAGTTAGACTACAACCTTTTAAATTAAAACTTGATGGGTGGTACGAATCGGGATTCATGCTATGTTGTGGTGGCTATTGGGATAGTCACTTCCTGTGGTTACTTGTATGTATCTTTACTTGTTGTTACTTTGAAAACTAAATGATTTGCAAACTTGCTTTTAAAATGTATTACATTATTGCAAATAAAGTTGGCTTTATGCAAAATGAGACATACAACCTCCACCTAAATAAGCTTGCATGTAGTTTATGAATAGGTCCGCTATTCCACACGTCGATCTTCATGTACAAAGACAATCTTTGTACTCGGATGCTATGCTTAATTGTTTTGTTGCAGAGGAAGAAGGTGAGCACGAGGGCCTCACTTTTGTGAGCTGTGTTGTGGTAGCTTATGGGCGACTAGCTTGCGGCCGGTCGGTTGCCTTGTGGGTTGTGTGGCTAACCTGGTCGACTTTTGTTCTAGCCATCTTATGGCGCTTTTGCTTCATTGTCATTCTTGTATATTGTTCTATTTGGCGGTCGGCTCTCTTTTGTAATAACTTTACTTTATGTCGTTGTTGAACTTAGTGATATATGTTGTATGGAAATGATGTGTAATTTTGTGATGATGTGCATATGTTGCAATTCTGGGAAACATATGTCCATCGAGGCTTAGAATGTTTAATTGGTAATGCTAGAACCATTTGGAGGTTAAGTGTTACTAGTTAAATATTCCGGGTCCTCACATGTAGGGGGCTCATATCTGGAATTGGTCCTGTCAGATTGTTCCCCACTAGCCAACTGCAATCACCATTACCCCGATTAAAGACTCAACTTCTCTCTTAGCACACACATCTAACATCAACTTGTTTCAAGAAGCCTACATGCTCGAGATTGCAGTCATATTGGCAATGTGGTCAGATATTGACCCTCCAACACTGAAATTTGTGAGGTTGCTGCAGTACAAATGTACAATGGTCATTATTCGTTGTTCAGAAATAATAAAAAGGAAGAAGTTACACTCGCCTGGCTCTCCACCACCAAGCTCTTCCCGTCGGTGTACGACTCCCAGTATCGATTGAAATGATCGCCTGGATAGCTAGTAAATTTACAAAGACACTGCACATGATAAGGTAACAAGCTGCGGTGCTAAATCTATAGCAAACAACTACAGAGTGATGTTGATGATGTCTAGTTCTTCTTGTCTTACCTGAGGATCAAGCCGTCGTGGACAAAGCTGTGGCGCGCGATGGTGCTAAGGGCGTAGGGAGTTGTACACCGAGTCCTCCAATGGAACGACCTCGAGCACGGAGATGAAGGGGCTTGTCGGGACCCAGAATTACGATTCTGAAACCCTCTGTGTATACTGCACTAGTCCAGGATCACGCTAGTGCACACAGTGTCAACATCGGTAAATATCGAACCACACAAACAATAAATAAAGTAAACGATTAGTTTGAATAATAAATAAGGATTTTGACCTTATGGTCGAGTTTACACTTATTAAGTCACGCAGGGCTAACAGAGAATAAAGCAAAGAATGAACGAAATAACTCGGCGTAGATCCCACCAATTCACCACAGCAACCAACTGGGATCCGGACCTTAACGATCAACAACCTTCGGCGAACTCCTCCTCGAAAGCAGGCGTAGACTCCTCCTCTTATGTAGGTTTGGCGCAAGTTTTACAACAAGCGTGAGTACACAACCGTACTCGCAAATCATACCACGAATGCAATATATAGATGCAGCTTATTCCAAAGAAAAGGTTTCGTGGTTCTTTTTGAAATGCGACATTTGCAATTGAATACAATAATAGATTGAAATTCAAAACAAATAGACAATATTAATTTAATGATTGTTTCCACAAAGACGCAAAGCTAAACAGATTATTCCACATAGCCATATGAATGAGATCACACAGCCCCCATCCCAACATTTTTATGAAAATCTACCCCTCGTGTGAAATCCCCGAGCATGTCCATGACCGCAGACGCGGCTATTCGAATAGATTGATTTAACACTCTGCAGAGGTTGTACACTTTACCCACAAGATACAACTAGTGTAGCAAGCACCAATCGTAACAAAACAGTTCAGAAATTTCATCTCAAACATTGACATTCTTATTCACACAGTACCCATATCACACAGCCTAACCTATCCACCTGAACATCAATGCCGAGAATCCATAACTTACTAAGTTAGGCCCGTCCCATACCAGGCATGTGGTCGTACAGTAAAGCTCAGTTCAATGGCGCACAAAGTTAAGTCCTTAATTGACCAAGGCAAGACTTCCATTTTCTAACTAGATCACACAGATTATCGTTCCCATCACACAGTCCACCATATCACACAGTTTCCACCACTTGCCTCAGTCCAATCCTTTCCTACCCAGTTGGTTTTAGTGCAACACATGCCATCACGAAGTAATAACAAATAGCACACAGTTTTATACAAAGTTCCATAATCACTTAGTCACATTTAAATAATTGCAACTTACATGAGATGTGAGACTCGTAGCATGGCTAAGCAATTGTATTCGCATCTAACCAACCCACGTTGGTGCTATAATACTACCAACTAATAACCAATCTAAGGTGACAAGGAAATATGACATACAAGGCCAAGGTGTGATAACAATTTGGATAATAACTAAGCCCAAAGCATTTAAATAAATAATTAAAGTAGAATGCAGTACTTTGAAACAAAGTAATTAGAAAACTGGGTTCAAGATGATCAAAGGTATGACTTGCCTTGGAAAAGGTCTAAGTACTGGTCCTTGTCTTGAGGTGCTCCTTCTTCTCCAAAGTTCCCCGGCGAATCGACGTCTACTCGCAAACGAGACAAACAAACAAAACAAATAAATAACAGAGGCAAAACAAGCTCCAAAAATTAAATAAAAATCTCAGATAAATAGAGCTTGAATTTAGACAGATTTAGGAATTTGAATGGGCTCAATCGGAGTTAGGATGCAAAAGTTATGGGCTCTGGAAGTTTAAATCTAAAAAGAAACCCTAATTTGGATTTTCTGGATTTTCCGAATTATTTCTCTAAAGAAAAATCGGATTAATGCGCAATGCTGACATCAGCGAAGGAATTTCGGAATTAAAAGAAATCAGAAAAGATTCCGACATGTGGGACCCACATGCCAGTGAGATGGTGCACCGTGGACCAAGTCCACACCGGATTGGATCTAGGGTGGTGCGGTTAGGTGGCACGTTCGCGCACATGGATGCTGACACGGCGGTGACTCAGCGACATGCGGCAAAAAGGCTGACGCGGCAGCGGAGGTGGCAGTGACGTGGATGACAGCAAGAGCGGTGGCGCTCGGGTTCCGACGGTCTCGTGACCAGCTCACCGGCGGCAGGTGGCACCAGGAGGTAGAGGGCGAGATAGGGATTGCAACGGTGTGCTCACGCGTGCTTGGGAACAACCCAGTTGACCGGCGGCGACGAACATGCGGAGATTGGGCCACGGGCGCGACGGATCTGGGGCTCCGGTGGGTTTGCGGCGAAACCGAGGTCACCGGGGGGTAGCCCTCGATCTTGCGAACTCGAAGGAGGTGGCGGCGAGGCTTGAGCGACTTCGACGGCGATGGACGAGCTCAACAGAGTTGTGGCGACGCAAAGCCCTCTTCAGCGATTTCCGGCGGCTAGGGTTCCGAGCTAGGGCGCTGGCGGCTGGGGAAGGGATGCGAAAGCCGAGGGGTGCCCCTCCCTTTTATACACGGTCGCCAGGAGGAGTCCGTGACGGAGACGGCGAAGATGGATCGGCGCGGCGAGGATAAGGAAAGAGGAGAGTCCAGTCGGGGGCGATGAACGAGAACTCGAGGTGGGGTCACACGTCGGCGATCAGCGGCTCGGGACCGAACGTGTGCCAAAAGACGCACGTGCAACTGACTGGTGGGGACACACGCTCGCGCGCGGGGAGAGAGGGACGGAGCGGCTACGAAACGGACTCAGGATCTGACCGTCCAATTGCGATCGAACGGAGGAAAATGAGCGGGGCGCGTGGAGAGAGAGAGAAGAGGCTGACATGCGGGGCCCGCATGTCAGTTGGAGGCAGCGCGGCGTGGCGCGGCGCGGGCGGGGCTGTGCGGAGGGAGATGGGCCTTGGGCTGGGATTTGGCCCAAAGATTTAACTGAGATTTTTAATAGTTTTTCTAATTTAGAAAATACCAGAAATTCAAATAAGCAATAGAAAATAGCAAATGAACTCAGAAAAATTCTAGAAAAATCTAGAAAATATATCTGAGCACAAAGAACCCAAATAAAATAGTTTTGGCTAAATTTCATGTTGAGATTATTCACATTAAATGTTTTTAATCCTAAAGTCCAATATTAAGCTTTTGAATTAAATTCAAATAAAATCCAAATGGTGAATTTTCTCCTACTAACTATTTAAAAGATTTTGAAACTCAGAAAATTGGGATGTTACAGGGCTGGACGTGGTGGCACGGTTCCTAGCGAGGCACACGCTAACCAGGGCTGGGAGTGAGGAGGGCTTGACAGGGCTGGGAGTGAGGAGGGGCAGGGGCCGGTCGGGAGGAGGATGGGGGCGACGACTGGCCGGGAGGAGAACAAGCCAATAGGGCGGATCTAGATCTAGAGTAATGGGGGGTTGAGGATTTAGATCTGCAGTTATGGGGGGAAGGACGGGGGCGGCGGCTGGCCCGGAGGTGGACGGGGGGGCGGCGGCTGGCTAGGAGGTGGAGTTCTCGGTGGAGGGTGGCGAGCTCGGAGAGGAAGGTGAGTGCGGGAGCGTGGGAGGGGAGAGGGAGACTACGGGAGAGTGGCTGCTGATGGAGTGATGGAGGTGGAGTTCTCGGTGGAGGGTGGCGAGCTCGGAGAGGAAGGCGAGTGCGGGAGCGTGGGAGGGGAGAGGGCGACTGCGGGAGGGTGGCTGCTGATGGAGTGATGGAGGTGGAGTTCTCGGTGGAGGCCGGCTGATGAATGGGTATTAGGCATGATGAACTAGGGTTTCTTTGGGCCCACCTGTCAGTGTGGGTTGGCGGGTAAACGGGTGTGGCGGGTATGGGTGGAGCTTACCCATGCCCACGCCCGTTTACCCGATAGGCAGAGGAATTCCCCTATTTTCATACCCATGGGCAAAGAAAGTCCCCCATACCCGGCTCCATTAGGGTATGTGCCCACGGGTACACGGGTAATTGGGCATAATTGCCATCCCTAACAGTGGGTGAACCCATTGTGTTAACTATTCTCTCGAGTGTTTTATGTTTCCTGAGTGTAAGTCCAAACACTCGGAAAAGTTATTGCTCCCGAGTGTAACTCTCGGGAACACTCGGGAAACCAGTTTTTACACGACTAAATGATCCCGAGTGCTTTTTCCCGACGGCCGACCTTCAGGAATTAGTTTCCCGAGTGTTTTGGGGACTTTCCCGAGTGTTTCGGGCACTCAGGAAAGTAACGGATTCTGGTAGTGAATTACAATTCTACCCCTCCAGCGGATTCTACTACCCATAATACTAGGTGTAGTATAACTAAATCCTTGTTAATCTGAATGATTGAATCAAAAAGAAAAGACGGCCCGTATTGAATTGAGTGCACCGTAAAAGACCTAAAAAAATAGTGACACGCTTGCTTTTGACAGCATTTTTCAAAAAAAAAATCTTCACTATAGTATTTTTCATATAACAAATCTCCTGTTACCATTAGGAAAGGCGTTGTCATGTGCTGCTAAAGCACTTTAAAGACTATCTTGTACTCCCCGTTCACGAAAACAAGTTGTTTTAGACATCGACACGGTTCTTAAAATGCAACTTTAATCGCTAATTACTATTGTAATATATTTATAAAACCTAATAAAATAATAATGTTATAAAAGTACTTTTCGAGACGAATCTAGACATATAATTTTTATGTATCTAATCTAAATATTTAAAAAGATATTAATTAGTCAAATTTTCAAATCCTGAATGGAAGGACTGCTTCCCGCGCGTGTTACGTTGCCCGGAAGACATCTGTCGTCGATCTGCTCCTGGATGTTTGTTACTCGTTCGATTCGGGTTGCGTTTAGCGCCACGCTTCACTGTCGGATCATGATTGTGTCTGTTTATGGGCCGTTTGATTGGGTCTGTTGCGTGCGCCCTAGGTACGCTCGCGCAGCTCGCTTCTTCCCCATCTCCTTTTCTGCGCTGCCGCCAGGCTACGCTCCTCTTCGTGCTGCAAGACGTATGGAAAAAGCCTAGACGTACGACCAGGACTATGGTCCTGGTCGTCCTCCCACGTCGCCTCCACCATCCTCGCAATTGGAAGGAGGCCTGCCACTCGCAACCTACGTCAAAACGATTAAGAACAAACATGACTGCACGTAAAATAAACAAACCCCGGTGGAATGCATTAGGTTAGAAATCTACGAACCTCGGAACCCAGTGTGGGTGCAGCCTCCATGCCCTGATGGGCGTGCGTAGCCGCAACGCACCAAGCTCAATCGGAGCCTCGCCCTCTAGGGGGAGCGCGGTACTCAGGTGGCTACGGTGATGCGCGTCAACCACCGGGTCAAGTAACTTGTACTGGCTTGCGTTCGCCATACCTGAAAATGCAGCAATAAAAAAAGTTCATAATTTTTCATGCATCTTTCCGTAGGATATGTAGCGATTACAGATTTTCTTTACGATTTTCATGTGTCAAGCTATTCTCCAAGATTAAGTGGTATTTCCGGCACTAACAAAATAATTACTCTACTTAGCTACTGAATACATTTTTAACATATTTATAATAGGCGTCTTCCTATTTCTAGAGATTGATCCTAAATCGTTCCAATGCTACATAATTCTGACCCTACTCGGCTACTTCGGATTTTCTTTATAATCTTCAAATGGGTCATGCAATTTTTCAAGTTTAAAAGATAATTTATGCATTAATAATATAATTACCGCGCACAAATAGAAAGCTTAATAAAGCTGGAATTATTCTGATTCCGTCAATGGGCTATCACTACCAGCTACACAACTTAAAATATATGCTACACAATTTGACTACTTTTATCTAACCTACTCAATTCTATGTCGCTATTTTTGTTTGCTAACCAACAAGGTTTTCACATAATGTACAAAGTTTCAAAAAAATGTACCTACGAGATGACCGATCGGACTCAGTGCTCTCACGACAATCTCTCTCCTCCGCGACAAACTGATAGAGGTTCGCTACCTTTCTTCTCTCCCTCTCCTTCTCTCTCTCGTTTTTTCTGGAATTAAAATGAATTATGGACTGATTTTTGGCATTTTTATAGCCGGCTAACTGTCGAACCTATCGCTAGTTCAACTGACGACAAGGGCCTTGTTCAACTTCTTGTCACGAGTTCAACTGGCGATAGGTAGTTGGACTAGCGACAGGGCTGAACAGGGTCCCTGTCGCCGGTTCAACTGGCGATACGTTCCTGTCGCTCTTTGAACTAGCAACAGGGACATATTTTTGTAATTTTTTGGAACGACTATTTATTTTTGTAATTATATTTTAAAATAATATTATTTTAAACAATTTCCCGATTGGTTTCGCTCTTGCATCACGAACCGCAAAGACGGAAGAAGCTTCTCCTGTTGCCGTCAGATGGAGCTCTTGAAGCCCGTGCGTCCATCTCGACCGTCGGTCAGAAGGGCAATCAAGCCAAAGAATCTTGAACCCAGTCGCCATAGAGCTTTTTTTTATTCCTTTTTAAAAATTATTTTAAAGATAGTACCTTTCTAACTTTAGTTCTAATTCTGACCTCTTTTGATCACACCATGACCTGTAGTGTGATCAAACTATGCTGTCACGCCACTGACCCGTTTGGACGCGTCTATTTTTAGGCTAAGTCCTATCACGCCAAGAGGAGTGGCGTGACAACACAGTTTGATCACACCGCAGTTGGTGATGTGACAACATAGTTTGATCACACCATAGGTCATGGCGTAACCAAAGGGTTCAGAATTGAAAATAAAGTTAGAAAGAGACTATCTTTAAAATAACTTTTAAAAATTAAATAATAAAAAGAATTCACTGCCATATGCTAGCTATATTGTCAACTGCACCGCACACAATACAATATATACAAACTGGACTGCACATTATCCTGATCATTTTTCTAACATATAAATGTAATATACTACTAGTCTAATGAAGACGCAACCAAATGATCATTTTTCTAATGCCGACCGGGTGGAGGCTCCGTGCGCGGCGTACGAACAGAAGAAACGGAAACATGAGGCCTTCGGTGATAGAAGGACTATGTTAAGAAACCGGGCTCAGGCTGGCAGACCTGGTTCAAGGTGAGCTCCTCATTTTAAACTCTAACAGAGTCATAGCCTATAAATAGAATGTGTTATTCATTGTAAAGGATTGATCGCTTGATGAAGGAATAAAGAGAAGCAAGAAGTCATCATACATCTCTGTGTTCAATCTCTTATTTTGTTCTTGTGATTCATATATTATTTTTACGATTCTGAGTTTGTCTACGAGGTAATCGTTCGGACTGGACTCGCCAGCGATGATTCCTCAACACGTTATCAGCACGATCGACTCTCCTCGCATTGAAAAGGTAACCGTCGATGAACGACACTCGTAGATTGAATCGTATTTTCTAAATTGCTTTCAATTCTGCAGATTTGGCTTTCTAGATTGGTTTTCTATGGTGCAAATCCGCTCTAATCTACCGCGAGCCGACTTGAAGTCGCCGACCAAGTCAATCGGTGGGTTGCATGAAAGAGTAGATGATGATTGCACTGTAGTTGGAAGATACAATAGCATGAAAGACACCATGTGCACGGCACCGCTTGTAAGCGGCTGTCACTAACTCCGCGATACGTTACCAGTCGGCTTAGTCCGCCATCACGCATCGTCACGGAGGCAACGACAGAGCTACGCCACTAACACGCGGCAAGTATGCACATGTCGACATGAAGCCGCGCCACCGATGCAGTCTCATATCACATTGCATTGCATTGCATTGCATTGTATAAACAGTAATTGTATGAAAATTTTGCGGCTCGAAGCCGAGCGTTGGCCTGAAACCATGCCGTCATCACCGCACCCGCAACACCGCTGGCCTCCGGTTGCCCGTGCCGGAAGCCATGCTTGCCGCCGGTGACCATCGCGCTCATGCCCAAAGTCGCGCCCGAAGCCGTAAGCGCCATGGAGGCCACGTCGCGCTCGGCCGCTTGAAGCTGTCGCGCACACATGGCTGCGCCGCCCGCACTCGGGGCCGCACGCATGAACACGCCGCCCTCCCGCACGAGGCGCCGCTGCCAGCCCCACTCGATCCTCCCGCATGAGGCGAAGAGAGGAGAAGATGAAGCACGAAGCATGGCAGAAACACCGCATGCGTACATGCATGCTACTCATGGTACTGGGCAAACAAGATTAACACCATGCATGCGTTGTCAAGAGCAACGAACATCACAATGAGAACTCGATGAACCCGCTACAGCCGCGCCCCGGTCCGTCCCACAGACGTGCCGCCGCGTGTGCCCGTGCCGGCCACCCGAAAACACGCCGCTGCCATCCTCGAATGACCGAGCCGCCGCACACGGCCGCCTCGCGCCCGAGGCCGCCTAGCGATGCTCAGGCTGCTCACCCATCGCTGCATGCCCACTGCGCTGTGCGCTTGTAGCACAACCGCCGCCGTGGAATAACACGAAGCTAGGAAACCTAGCATTAATACATAAGGCATGGGCCAAACAAACAAAGAAAAAGGAAGAAAGGCTCGGCTAGATGAAACGCACGAGCCAAAAGAAGAATTAAATGGGCCCAAATAAAGAAAGAGGCCCGTACAGGAGTAAAGGTAGGAAAAAGAAAAAAAAATGAAAAAGAAAAGGCACTTTTTCATAAAACCCCTCGGAATTCAAAAAATATGGGGATCCTTACGCGAATAAGCACATTTTGCAGTAAAGCCCTCGAAAAGTCTGAAAATTACGCGAATTTTCTCTTAGAACTGAAATTTTGCGTGTTAACCCCTGAAAATAGCAGAATTCACCGAAACATCACTTTTCTAGCAGAAAAGGGCCTTGAAAATTCAAATTTTTTTTTTTGCATATTTTGAACTTTGAAGCATGTTTATCTTTGTAATTGTTATTTCTATACAATTTATTTACAGTATTTACTGTTTTTGATTATTTGTGATTGTTTATATTGCTTTTAATCACTGAAAATAGCAGTAAATCATGTAAATGCATAGAAAAATACGGGATCACGAACCGGGAGTTCAAACAGCATTATGAGAATTTTGTAACCATTTTATGCAGATTACTAGCAGTAATCTTATGAATTTTGCATGAAGATGAAGATGACTGGCATCACGAATCGAATTCAAGAACTCGACCAAAGATGGCGATTTTGTATAAAATTTGTATCAGTCTTTAATTCTGTGGTAATATAATCACGGATGAGCAGAAGATGAAGAAGACTTTCTACCTTTCACCCGAACGCGGTGTAATCCGCATGGAACTATCGTCAAGATGGCTGCATGAAGTATGCCGAATTAATTGACATCATGCAAGTTGCGGAAGCTCAAGATGATGTTCTAAGAAAGAACTTCATCTCACAGCCACCTAGTAGCAATGTTGGCCATGTAGCTACTACTAGCAGCTACAAGGTGATGAAGCCTCTCACGAATGAGAGGAGCAAGAAAGGTAAGGTCGTGCGTCGCACATTATTGATGCTTTCTAGTCTAAGAAAAAGGGCAAATGATAGCATGAGGCCCACCTCGCCATTGCAAGCATAGAGGATTCACATCCATTAGTTGCACTTATGAATGTGGACAGCCCAATAACAGCCCCCATCATCCCTCCTTTGGACATCGCAGCGGCCGCAGCCGTAGCTACCCAAGAGGAGAAGATCGCGCATGGAGCCGATTGAGGCAGAAGTTCCTGAATACTTTGCCTATTAGATCTAGTGCACGCATTGCACTCGGATCTTTTATGGAAACTTGCAGTTTGTAATTGAAGCAGAACTTTGAATTGTTCAAATATGGTTGCAAGCTCTAGCAAAGCAAAGCATTAAATTCTTATTATGAATCCTGCAAGACTTATTTTTCCGTCTTTATAATAGCAAGTTATGTTCTGATATTTGAAGTATTTTATTTATGTGATACTTTTTTTCTGCTACATATTAATAAACTACATTATATTAGAACACGTGTGGCACCCTATGGAGGAAGTGTGCTCAGCATGTAGCGGCACAACGAATACCATCCTGAGAGAAACAGAAATTTTTCAGTCAATCAGCAAGAATGCTGGTAGTCTTACGACAATCGCAGGTAGTGATACTTGTATCATAGGCTCAGGAAGAGCCATAATTATACTCCCAATAGGCACAACTTTGTTCATTGAAGAAGACTTGTACCTAGAATTGACTAGAACTCTCAAGGATATTCGCGCTAATGGTTTCCACATAGAGATTGGAGAAGAGTATGGTAAGCAATCCCTGCTCATTGAAAAGCATGAAGAAAGTGAAACAATGGCATTAGAATGTCTTCCTTCATATAAAACTGGGCTATACTACACTAATATTAAGGCACCTGCAGCCTATACTGCCTTGAAAACCGTATTTAAAAGCTCTGAACTTACCTATCTCTAGCATGATAGATTATGCTGCCTAGGTCTTAGGATGATGAGAGATATAATTAATAATTCACATGGACATAACATCAATGTAAAAACTTTCCTGAATCAAAAAGATTTTGTGTGCTCTGCATGTGCCACCGGGAAATTAATTACTGGACCTTCTGCTCTGAAAGCCAAGGATGAAGTCCCTACATTCCTGGATCGTATCTAGGGAGACATTTGCGGTCCTATACAACCCCTGTAAGGGTCATTTATGTATTTTATAGTGCTCATCGATGCTTCCTCGGAATGGCCGCACGTATGTTTTTTGTCTACGAGAAACCATGCTTTTGCAAAGCTAAATCTCGCAGATAATTAATAGTAGAAATATTTCCCCTGATCATCATGTGAAGTCCACCTGAATGGACAACGCCGGAGAATTTACTTCAAAGGTATTTGATGATTATTGCATGAAAATGGGAATTAAAAGTTGAGCATTCCATACCTCATGTCCACACATAGAATGGACTAACAGATCTTTGAAGAATTGTAATTTACCAACTACATGTTGGAGACTCGTAGTTCTGCTCGCACAGCTCTCATCAATTTTAGACCGTCGGCCTATAACATCCATCCACCTATGCAACTAGCGTAAGGGTCGAAGCGAAAACTTCTCATCTTCGCAGTTTGGTTGCAAGGTTTATGTACCTATACCACCACCGCAATGATCGCAATGGGCCTTCTCAGAAAGTCGGGATATCGTTGGTTATGAGACAAAGATCCATAATCAAGTATTTAGACCCTATGATCGCATATTTGCATAATACCCGATTCGATAGTATATTAGATGATATAAATTTTAGTCATTAGGAGAAATCAACCCTTGATGAAAATATCGGAAATAACGTGGCAAGCCACAGGAAGTCCAGAAGACAATTGAAGTCTAGAAGACAAGAGAAGTCTCGAAGACAATTGAAATCCAGAAGATAATTGAAATATATGCATATGACCCGCGCAGTAGTAAAGCAAATAAAGAAGTATAGAAGATAATTGAAGTTCAGAAGATAATTGATTTGCAAATATTAGCGAATCAACTGCCAGACCACTTTAGTGATTTGAAGAGCGTGACCAAGTAGCATTTGCCTGAAAGCAATGCAACAGAGAGGGTTGAAATCCCGTCTAGATGCCTCAGAATAAAAGGACGAGAACTCCGATCCCTTAAATCCAAAGTAACCGGGGACGCCTGATGAAAAAGGATAAGAAGGACTTGACACAACCGATCACCGAAGTTCCCTAGAACCAGAAGGGGGCCAGTTGAGACCTGGCATCGGTATGGAACCTTCAGAAAAGGCATACCAGAATTGAACATCCCCATAAAGGGAGACATCAGCATGGATGTGTGCGCACACATCGGAGCTGAAAAACTAAAAGGACTTGCCCCGCAATTAGAAGTAGCGGTGAGCAAGTAGAAGCATTAGAAGAATCGCTCCTTGAAGAAATAGCTATAAACTTCATGACCTCAGGAGAATCTTTGAATATGACAACAGCCAATGTCGACATTTACTTTGTAAAGAAACTTGCCACAATCATCAATCTTGATCTAGAGCTTGCATCGCTCGCTGAATGAAAGAAAAAATCAGATTGGAGAAGGCAATAGTAACTGAATTATTCTGTCTGAATAAAAGAAAGGCGTTTAGGCCTGTAAGTTGCACGTCTCCCCTCGTGCACCCTGCAGGGTATAAGTGGGTATTTGTTCGAAAGAGAAATGGAAAGAAGTAAGACTCGTTGCACAAGGTTTTCACTGAACGTCCAGGAGATGATTATAAATAAATATATTCCCCAATCATGGGCGAAACTCCCTTTAGACATTTATCTCAATGGCAGTGAACTTGAAGTTAGAAGTGAAATTGATGGATGGGGTACCCGCATACCTTTATGAAATATTGGATTCGGATATTTATATGAAGATATCTGAATGTATCCCTGTCCCAAACCAAAACAGAGTAAATAGAAATATGTACAATGTGAAACTCAGAAAGTCATTGTACGAACTTAAGCAATCAGGCAGAATGTGATATAATCGCTTGAAGCGACTTTCTATGCAAGAAAAGCTACACGAAAAATGAGAATAATCTATATGTATTTATACGACGACCCCATAATGGATTTTGTATAATCTCAGTGTTTGAAAATGATCTGAATATCATCGGAACCCTGAAAGATATTAAGAAAGTAAGCTCTTACCTAGAGTCGGAATTTGAAATAAAAGGTTTGGGTAAAACCAAATATTGCCTAGGCTTGCAGCCTGGACATACCCCTGAAGGGATATTAGTGCATCAGTCAACTTACACTCAGAAGGTGTTAGAAAGGTTTGACTTTGAAAAGGCATACCATTTGAAAGTGCCAATGGTCGGGAGATCTTTGCAGCAAGACAAAGACCCGTACAGATCTAAAGAAGAGGGGGGAAGTTTTGTGACCGGAATTCCCATACTTACGTGCAATAGAAGCACATATATATTTGGCAAACTGTACTAAATCAGGCATTGCATTTGCCGTAAACCTATTTGTAAAGTATAATGTAGAACCTACCAAATGCATTGGTAGGGAATGAAGGACTTTTTCCAATCCATCCAAGGAAGCAAAGAACTTGGTCTGTTCTATAGAAAGAACCAAGACCTAACTATGAATGGCAATACAGATGACAGGTACCTGTAGGACCCGCATACAGCCAAATCGCAAACAAGCTATGAACTCCTATATGGTGGAACTACAATTCCATGAAAATCGTTTAATAAATATCTTGTATCGACTTCGACGAACCATTTGGAAATCATAGCACTGTACAAGGCCTTATAAGAATGTGTTTGGCTTCGGCGGATGATTCACCACATCTAGCAGTCGTGTGGATTGAATACCGCGCAAACCCCCACTTTTTCTATGAAGATAATGTAGCTTGTGTTGCACAAGTACAGATGGGTTATGTGAAGAATCCTTCCACAAAATATATCAACTCTAAGTTCTTCTATGCTCATGAATTGCAAAAGATGAACGTAATCAAAGTACTGCATACTAAGTCATGTGAGAATCTTGTAGATTTATTCACTAAGTCACTTCCAGTGTCTAGCTTTGAAAGATGCATCGTGAATTGGAATGATGAGACTTAGAAGTGCGAGTCAGGGAGAACCTTCACGAACTTATTATTAAAGCTTGATCATGAAGATCAGTACCCAAAGAATAAATCCAAGAGATTAAATAAAATTGGATGGATTGTACTCTTTTTCCCTTGATGAGTTTTCCAAGTTTCTGCTAAGGTTTTTAATGAGGCAATCGTGCATCACAACAGAACGTGTATCATGTACTCTTTCTCCAAATTTTTCCACTAGATTTTTATGGAGTTTGTGAGACATGGACATGAAAGATGAGTGCCCAGGGGAGTATTAAAGCGGACCTGTGCCGGACACGCCCAAGGTGGGCTCTCGTCCCAAACCCTAGCAGGGTCATAACCTATAAATAGGGGGTGCTATTCATTGTAAAGGATTGATCGCTTGATAAAGGAATAAAGAGAAGCAAGAAGTCCCCCTAGATCTCTGTGTTCAATCTCTTATTCTGTTCTCGTGATTCATGCATTGTTCTTACGATTCTGAGTTTGTCTACGAGGTAATCGCTCGGACTGGACTCGCCAGCGACGGTTCCTCAACAGACTAAACGTATCGCACTCGTGAGAACACCATTCCTTGCGAGTTTAGATAAGGAAGAGATAGATATGTTCACTTGCGTGTCAGATGAGGCAATAACATTCACAAGTTTTAGTAGGTCTAATGATTTCTAGTCGAAAAAAAGAGAGAAATTTTATGGTACATTCTACTAGTAGTACATAGTAGTAGTATAAATTAAATCTGACCATTGATTTGTTAAGGGTATATAGACTTTTGTATTTATAATGTTATTCGTGAGAGTATTATGGATTTTTTTCAACTAGGGTTCAAAATATTAATCTTGTGACATATGATCTCACATGGACAATTACAATTCTACCCCTGCCCCGCGCTAGATTCTACTACCCATAATACCAGGTGTAGTATAACTAAATCCTAATTAATCTGAATGATTGAATCAAAAAGAAAAGACGGACCATATTGAATTGAGTGTACCGTAAAAGAGCTAAAAAAATAGTGGCACGTTTGCTTCTGATAGTATTTTTCAAAAAAAAAAATCACTGTAGTATTTTCATATAACAAATCTCCTGTTACCATTAGGAAAGACGTTGTCACGTGGTGCTAAAGCACTTTAAAGACTATCTTGTACTCCACATTCACGAAAACAAGTTGTTTGGACATCGACATAGTTCTCAAAATACAACTTTAATTACTAATTACTATTGTAATATATTTGTAAAACCTAATAAAATAATAATATTATAAAAGTACTTTTCGATTCGAATCTAAATATATAATTTTTATATATCTAATCTAAATATTTAAAAATATATTGATAAGTCAAACTTTTAAAATTTGACCGGATACATTCGACTTATTTTTGTGAACTAGAGCGAGTATTACTAACCTATAAGGCTGCTAGCTTTGGCCTCCTCCCGCGCCTGCTACGTCGGCACGAAAACACCAGCCGTCCGATCGCGCTCGCGTGCGACCAGGGCCGCCCGATCACTAGCCGGTGCGCTTGCAGGGGAGGAGCGGCCCTCGCGCGTCCACGTCGCTCCACAGGCGCCTGCGTCGCAAACCTTCTTCCCCTTCGTCTCGCCCCCTCGATCTACCTCCAGCGTCTTCCCCTTCGTCTCGCCCCTACACTCTCTCGCGCCCGTCCGCCTGTCTCCTTACCTCGCGCCGCCTCGCCAGGTCCTCCTCCTCCCCGCTGCCCTCCGCCTCCTCTCTCCCACGGCCCTCGCTCTACCTCGCGGCCGGCCACGGGTGGCCGTCTCCTTCCCCCACGCCGCCTCGCCAGCTCATCTCCCTCCTCCGCCGAGCCTCTTCACCAGCGCCTCCGGTCCTTACCTCTTCTTCACGACCATCCCCCTCGGCCTCCCTACCCTGCCGCCGCCGCTCCCTCCCTACCCCTTCCTCCTAACCGCCCTTTCGGTCTCCCAATCCAGCCGCCGCCTCGGGGCGCCGCCCCCTCGATCTACCTTTATCTTCTTCCCCTTCCTTTTTCCCCTTCGCCTCCCTCTCCCTCTCCGACTCCCGTTCCCCTCCCTCTCCCTTCTCCTCCTCCATCTCTCTCCACACGTAGCCCTCTGCCGGAGCTTCGTTTGGGTGCCGCTGTTGTCCCCGCCGCCGGGGATGCCCCGCGACCGCGACCCGCTGGACGAATGGCGCTCCACACACTGTTTATGGGGACCCCCGAGGACTCGGATGCCGTGCCTAAGGAGCTCGCCTTCTACGCGCGCGAACTCATGGAAAGCGCTCATGCGCAGCGCCTGCTTGGTCTGCTCCTCAACAAGATTCAGATAGACTCCGGGTGGTGCAGGCCTTCTTACAGTGTTTTCCTCCAGAAATTCCTTAGGTACTTTGATTCTGTTCCTCCACCCTGGTTCTGCCTGCTACAGAAATTTATGTTAATGTGAGATTGTGGTTAGTAACAGCTTGCCTGATTTTGGAGTTACTAATAAAAGTTACTCGATCCTAGGCAATATTTCGTTTCAGCTTCTCAGAGAACCCATCATTCCATGGATGCCACCATCGATGATGCAGGCCCTCATGCTGGATTCAAATAGACTCAGGGTGGTGTAGTCCTTCTTACAATGTTTTCCTCCGGACGTTGCTCAGGTACTTTGTTTTTTTCCCTGCAGCCTGATTCTAGCTGGTGCATAAATTTCTGTTAATGTGAGCTTGTGGTTAGTAACATCTTGCATGATTTTGTAGTTGCTAATAAAGGTTATTCGATCCCAGTAAATAGTTCAATTGAGATATGGTTTTGTAACTGCTTTTGGTTTATAGGCGATATGTATAGTCTAGAATAGGTTTGTTGATATCAGGTTGCTTTTCGTGTTGGTGCACAGAACATTGCATTACCAGCCCAAAAAGCAATTCTTAAGGTGATGTGCTGCCTATCTCATCCATATTAGCCTTTCAAAAGATCATCTGGGTTAGGAATATGTTCCACTCAAATTACTCCTTCCTTAGTTATATATGCAGGCCAGATTCTGAATGATGTAGAGGCACCTGGATGAGTTTGATCGTATAGTGATTTAGTCTTATTTACTTTGTGCCTCCTCCGCCTTACAGGATATTGATGTCCCCTTTATACGTATATATATGTTAGGTTGCTCACTGTGTTGGGCGTGTTTGTGAGTGCATGTCTAAATGGCTTCATGAGATGCTGACCGGAGAGTAGGTGTACATGGACAATCAGCCTTTAGAGTACGATGGCACCCTTTATACGTATATATATGTTAGGTTGCTCGCTGTGTTGGGCATGTTTGTGAGTGCATGTCTAAATGGCTTCATGAGATGCTGACCGGAGAGTAGGTGTACATGGACAATCAGCCTTTAGAGTACGATGGCATTGTTGACACGCATCATTCTAAATAGTGTCTTTGTAGAGCTAGATGACCCGGAAACCCTCATCAGAGCCTGCATTACTAATACAGCATCCACAGCATGCATCGACTTTGGAGGTAATCTATACCTTGCTCAGTTTAGAACATGTCCTTAGATTGCTTCCTATTTCTCTACATAAATTCTTCCTTTCAATTGATTGTCTTAGCTATATTGCCACCCTAAAAATGCCCTTTTATGCTCTCATTCTGTATATCTAACACGCCCATACCACTACAACTACCAACATTTTTCAAACCATGCCCATTACCACTTCTGTCAAATTAGAAAACTAAACACCAATTGATTTAGAAAGAAATTGACCTGCCGTCTTTTTTAAAAAAAGAAGTCTGAAAGAGAAAAAAAAAAGTCTCAGCAACTGCAAAAAAAAATTGTAATCGAATACAGACCTACAGCTCCAGGATTACTGTCACTACCTAACGAACAAATTGTAATTACATACCTTTGTCTGTAGAGTACCTTACGATTTTCCTCAATTAGGTTCCTATGTCCATACATACTGCTCCTGTTCACATATACGCGTTCACTTTTAGTACACAGCACATCCATCCGACCCTACTACGTCAGATGCTTCTACTTAACTACTTTTCCATTAGCTAACATCTCTACCGTGTTTTCCGCTACTACATTTGTCTACTTACGATGGTTACCATGCGCATGTTGATTTTTCATTTTGCTTCTGTTGGATGTAGAAAGTGGAGAGGCTGAGGGTGACTTGGTAACTAGATGTACACCTTACCTACTTTTGTTCTGTATTGGCATGCATTAGGAGTTTATTTTGTACTGAAGAAGAATCCAAACTTCTACCTTTTTGGTTCTTTGTAGGACAGTGAGCCATGGGGCTCAAGAACTAAAGATGAAAAATGAGTGACATTGTCTGCATTTTTTTAAAGAGTTTCTGAGCTAGATAGTTGAAGAGGCTGGTGTAGCATTTGAAGACACCAGCCTAACAGATGTAGCATTTGAGGTCTCATGCTAATGCAGTAATGCTAATGTAGACCCTGCCACTTCATTCAACTAGGGAGCCATCAGGTTGCTAATGATAATGTGGACGCATGGTTCGAGGCCTCACAATGAGCTCAAAAAACAATGATTCATTGCTTTTGTTGAGCTATATTAAAACCTTTTAGGATATTATGGTTGAACTTAACTTACGGTGGTTGCTTTCGGACAAAAAAACAAAACAAAAAAAAAAATCCTCTAACAGAGAATACAAGACTGTCACATGCATACATGCTTAAGATTTCATACCATCAAAAGATTTGCTAAAACGTCTTGCATATATTGACTTACCCTTATTTCTTGCTCTTCCCTAACAGCTACTATCGTAGGTCTCCTGTCCAGAACACCAGCTGCAAGACTCACTGAAGATGTTTTTTTTTTTATGAAACCTTTTTTTGCCAATGTGTTTTGGTGAAAAGACCCGCTGCTGCTGAATGTTCTCCCTGGTGCAAGACAGCCATGAACACTGTTGTGTTTTTAGATTTTCAGTGCTGTTGTTCATCTCAGTTTGCTTGGATTACTCATTTGAACAACCGTTGCATTGTGTAGGTGTACTTGGAGATGTTGTGACTGCTTTGCCCAAGGCTTTGGCGACAAGAGAACATCGTGTTATGGTACTCTCTTTTGTTTCCTTTTTGGATGGTTGTTTCTGTAGCATCTGACAGATTAATTATTTGATGAACCTATATGTTTATATAATCATATTTGGATGAATGCATTGTAGATTTATTTTTGATGTACAGACATTCCACTTATCAACTTTAGGATGACAAAAATTCAAGATTACCTAGACAATTTTGTAGCAGCAGTCGGTTTAGACTTTTAGCTATGCATATATATGGCATGCTATTGTGCCAGGCTGAATTAAACTTCATTTACAGATATGTTTAGTATTTATACATATGGAGCCATTAGCTAGATCCTTATATGCCAAAATAGTATAGTATTACAGGAATCTTCAGTTTCTCTTATTATCTGTACAGACTATCGGCTGAAAATTTTATGTTTGGTGGTTCCCGAGGCTGTTCCATAGTTCATTATATTGTTAGCAATTTCCATTCATCAGTTTGTTCCTCTGCCTCATGATGTTTTGATCATATACCTTTTCAAGGTTCTCTTCCAATAATTCTGATTCTCTAGGTTGGACCTTTTGTGATAGTAGTAAGCCAGGACGTGTTCATGACCTCCTAACATGTATACACTTCTTTGTCCACAATTACGTTTTATTTTATGATACGATCTGATTGCATTGAATCTATTTCGTTGTATTCGGTCAGCATTTGTATGAACTATGAAGCTGTGTCACTTTCCTTCTCCAGAAATTCAGTTCTTTTCTTTCTTTTTTCCTGTTTGTTTTGGCTACCATGTTTACATAAAAGATTATTATGAAGGGTCCAATATCGGTTACCATAAAAGAAACTACGTTTTTTTAATCAAATAGTTCGCTAAGCTGGCAATGCTAGCTTTCGCTGTTGTTTCAAATTACTGAGGAGCAGCGCTTTCTATACATATGTCTAGGTTGGATGTCTTCATGATTGCTTTTTAATGTTCAGTCAGATTCGTCATTATTTCAACAATTTCCGACACAGTTTCAGGTTATCACAGTTCGCCCCTTTTTTTTTTCTGTAATGTTAAACATTCTCAGATCCTTTGTCCATGGTATGAACAGTCTCCAATGGTATTCATTTTATATAGCTCAAAAGCATCAGTGTTCTCCACTTCCCCTTACTGACATTCCACTTATCAACTTTAGGATTGCATCAGGGTTCAAGCCAAGTGCGTCCGGGACAAGAGCATGGAATTGGCGACCTATTGCTTTTCATTGCACCAGTTGGTTCACGACCATCACCGTTTGTTCCCTGCTTAAAAGTGAGGTATTTTAAAGAAAGCTAATGCTCACTAGGTCTCTTTTGATCTGAGCACCTCTTATCCAGATATTACTTACATTTAAGTTTTTTTTGTTTTTGTAGATAATTATTGAGTATTGATAAATATCACATCGTCAGCGTTTTTTAGTTGTTCCTGTCAATGCCCTCAAATTTGGTGATGTGTCAAGATGAAATTGTTTTTGTTATGCCATGCTTAGCGTTGTGTACAAGTTAAAATGGAAGATGATGAATTTCCACACAGATATGGATTACTATTTGTTATATTCATCAAATCCTAATGTTCAAAAGAGAAATATGTTTGGTTATAATCTTTTCATACGCATACAACAGCCACAACCGCGCCATTTGGCGCGGGTTGCATTCTAGTTACTACCCTTAAATCCTGAACGGAAGGGCTGCTTCCCGCGCGTGTTACGTTGCCCGGAAAACGTCTGCCGTCGGATCTGCTCCTGGATGTTTGCTGCCCGTTCGATTCGGGTTGCGCCTCGCGCCTCGCTTCACCGTCGGATCATGCTTGCGTCTGTTTATGGGCCGTTTGATTGGGTCCGTTGCGTGCGCCCTAGGTACGCTCGCGCAGCTCGCTTCTTTCCCATCTCCTTTTCTGCGCCGCCGCCAGTCTACGCTCCTCTTCGCGCTGCCTCCGCTCCGCGCTCGTGCCCGCTTTGCCTCGCGCGAGACCCTGCGCACGGCGCTTCCTCCTTAGGGTCCCTTTCTGCGCCGTCTTCTGGCCGCGCCCTATGTTCATTCGCGTGTCTCGCTTCGTTCCCCGCCTCACTTTATGCGCCGCCGCAGGTTTCGTTGCGGTTTGCTTCTTCTCGCACGCGTCCGCGTGCCTCCCGTCGCGCCGGCTCCGCTCTGCGCTCGTGCCAGCTCCGTCACACGCGATAAACCTGCTCCCCCGGGTACCTTCCTGCTCCTCAGTGGTTTTCATTGGGTCGTTTGTTTTTGGGTGCGCGGCCGTACGTTTTTATTTGTGCCGCCTCGCCTCCCTGCTCATGGCCGTCTCCTGCCGTGTTTTCCCCTCTGGTTCGTCTTCCTTTCTCCGTGCTCCGGTTCCCTCCCCCGGATTCGGCTTCTTTTGTCCCTGCTCAGATTCCCTGCCACAGATCCGCCTTACTTTGCCGCGTTTTGACCACCTTCGTGTCCGGCGCGCCTCCCATGGCCGTCCCACGGCTTCCTCATGGATCCCCTTCTGCAGCTCCTGATGTCTCTCCTCGCGCCGAGTTGCCTCTGTTCGTGTCTCTGTTGGTGGCCCTTTTTTCCGCACGAGGCCGTGGGCAGTAGATCGTTTTGCCGGTAAGTCTGTTCGTGCCGTCTCATTGTGCTGCTTTGTTTGCGTGTGTAGGATTTGGGTCTTCCGTTCGTGCCTCTGATCATAGGATCTGGGCCAGTCTTGCTCTGTGCCCGATGGTGCGTGCGTACTTGCGTGCCCGATTATTGCTCGCTTGCGGGTAAGGATTAGCTGCTCTCGGCTACAGAAAGGATTTTGGTCTTCCGTTCGTGCCTCCGTTCATAGGATCTGTGCCGGTCTTGCTCTGTGCCCGATGGTGCGTGCCCGGTTGTTGCTCGCTTGCGGGTAAGTCTGTTCCTAATAGACTGTATCTTAGTACATTAGAAGTGTTATGATATCATCTTCTCAATATATGGTTTTCTAATGTAGTATTTTAAGCTGTTTTATACATATATGAGACTGATTTGCGCTGGATTTTGAACCGAACTAGTATCTAAATTAAATACTAGAAAACACTCTCTGTTCATTAACTACAGTGTTACATTATTATTTTAGTTACATTATTATTTTATCTACATGACAAACTAAGAATTTGCTGCTCTCGGCTACAGAAATACTGCACCGCACACAATACAATAAATACAAACTGGACTGCACATTACCCCGATCATTTTTTCCAACATATAAATGTAATATACTACTAGTCTAATGAAGACACAACCAAAAGTTTGTTGGATTAAACTAACCAGCAACCGGCCCACGAAGGCAGCTGCCGTGCAGCGAGAGGCGTTGGCGACCGGCCCACGCGACGCAAGCACCGGCTGACCGGGTGGAGGCTCCGTGCGCGGCGTGCCCTACTTTCCTCGCACGAACAGAAGAAACAACAGCTAAGACCGAGCGCTTGCTAGGTTGGCTTGCAGCGCAGAATTTTTTTTTCATTTTTGGCCCTATAGCAAATTTTAATTTTAAAAATAGCCCCGTTCGAACGAGAATTTCAAAAATAGCCTCAAAACAGTGCTCATACCGCCTACGAGGGCGGCGACCACCGCCCGCCCGGCGAGCAGCTGCCCGCGCCCGAGCGCAAAGGCGGAGCCCCTCCTTTTTCGAATTTTTTAAAGTAAATAACAACTTAAAAAATTGGAAATTTTTTTAAAAAATTAAATAAAAATTGGAAAAAAAATTAGAATTTTTTTAAACATGAAATATTATTTAAAAATTAAAAATTAAATATTTATTGTATGATGTTATTATTTTTTTGGAAATAAAAGTGTGGTGACAACGTTGGTTGGTCTGTTTGTTATTTTTGTAGATTATGAAGGGCACAAAATTTGCCATACTCGCAATAACATTTTGTAATCGTCGTATATTGTTGTAGTGCGCTAAATTTCTGAGAAATTTTACGACGATGATTAAGATAGTAACGAGTCGTAAGGAGGAAGGTAAGTGATATTACTTTATGCTTGACAACGTTGGTTGGTCTGTTTGTTATTTTTGTAGATTATGAAGGGCACAAAATTTGTCAGACTCGCAATAACATTTTGTAATCGTCGTATATTGTTGTAGTGCGCTAAATTTCTGAGAAATTTTACGACGACGATTAAGATAGTAACGAGTCGTAAGGAGGAAGGTAAGTGATATTACTTTATGCTTGTTAAAAATGGTTGGTCTGTTTGTTATTTTTGTAGAATATGAAGGGCACAAAATTTGTCAGACTCGCAATAACATTTTGTAATCGTCGTATATTGTTGTAGTCGCTAAATTTACGAGAAATTTTACGACGACGATTAAGATAATGTAGTCGTAAGGAGGAAGGTAAGTGATATTACTTTATGCTTGTTAAAAATGACGAGTTATAGCATAATACTTTATGGAGCTTGTACAAAATACAATTAAAGAAATGAGAATGCTCGTTGTGATTATGAAGATGGTCTAAAACAATACTTTAAAATGTTTGGGGTCAGAAATATTGTGGTTCCATACTTTATATGCACTGCACAATTTTCTTTAGTCATTTCGATTAGGGTTTGCAGAAATGAATAAAATAATAGGGTTTGCAGTCTTGATAGCAAGGTATATTTGCGGTCTAGAGGAGGTTGTGGATATTCTAAATATGCTATACTTTCGTATACGGAAAACTATATGTTAGACTCGGAATAATATTTTGTTAACGTCGTATCGCGAAAGTACATCAATATCGCAGAAGCATACGTCATGTAATGCAGGGATACACGACAGTTGATCTATTTATGAAGGACTACGATACATAGATAAAGAGTGAAAATTACAATCTTATTACAAGCTGGACTTTTACTTGGCAAGAACAAGAAATAATAGAAGAAATACCATAAAACTAATTATGTGAAGTAATTTACAAGCAATTTCTCAACCCTTTCCATCCTTTCATCCGATCTTTTAAGTCACATTAGGTTCATTTTGCATTGGTTGATCGGAGGCTCGAGCCTTTGGGAAATGCTGACAACACCACGAGTGTCTTCTTGTAAAGCGACAATTTGCGTTGCAATATCTCGAACTCTATCAGGCGACTTCATCACCCATTGCCAAAAGCGGCATGTTGTGTTACGAAAAGGAATTGCGGCGAGTGAAAAGAAGAGCGTGGTATTTAGAATGGAAATCATTTGGGATGATTAGGCGGTACTTACCGTAAGATTTGAACACTTCATGAACACTCGGGATGGATTCGTTGGCGTATGCGAGGTGAACACATTTGGGATCCGCAACGAGGGCACACGAGTTCTCGTCGTGGCGATTCTAATTGTCCGCCGCACGAAAGTTAGATGAGATCGAAGACATGTTGTTATAGAATGGAAGAAAGGAGAAGAGGAAGTGAAGAGTGAGGTCAATGGCTGCCAAAGCATTCATATATAGCCTGTGGCTAAATTGCAATTGAGTCCAAGGATAATCTCGTCCGTGAGGTAGCTGGCCTGAGGAGGAATCATTTGGCAGTGTTGCGTGATGTCTTTAAGATTTTGTCCCAAGTCGTCGGGTCACATAAGCGTGCATAAAGGCGACTCGTCGGGTCAATGATCACATGAAAGCGACCGTTGGGTCACATCATCGCACAAAGCCGATCGCCGGGTCACATCATTGCGCAAAGTCGACTCGTCGGGTCACGTCGCTTACTGGCGGAAGTACATTAGAATCAGAGACAGAGGCACATTACACGTGGTCACATGGCATGCTAGTTGGGCTAATTGCTTGAGTCATCCTTGCTACTACTACTGATGCGGTCGACAAAAGCATCCGGACTATGTAAGTATACATACATGCCTTTGGGATAGTAAAAACATGGCGGGTAGGACGAATGACTACTACGGAATGGCGGAGCCTCTGAGGATCGGGGCCATTTTCCTTCCTTGCGACCTCGGCGTTGAACTCCTCGCGGCCTCTTTGGCCTTGCTCGCTATTTCCTCTTTTTCTCGCGCCTCTCGCGGGCCTCATGTGCACGCGATCGCGACGCCTCGAGATGAGCTTTTGTCTCCCAACGTATACGCTCATTTTGCTCGTCGTTGCGCGCTCTTCCTCCGGATCTCGCGGGCGTTTGACATCCCTCCTCGAAGTCGAGAGTCCTTTGGTTGTGCGGGTGGATCTCGTGGTCGATCCACTTGCGGTAGCCACATAGCGGATCCGGGGACTACGGGTAGATGGAGAGGTTGTTAGTGCATTCTTGAAGAGAAAGGGTATAAGAACCTCATCAGAATGGACCTTCTTGTGAGGACCCGGTTTATTAAACATCTTTGTTTAACCATCCACTTGGTCCTAACGGTACAAATCAAATAAACCAAGCCTCGAGATATGTATACTTCCAATGCGATATACACACCCGCTACAAAATCATGCATCAATTCCATTCATACACATAGAGTCAAGCAAAAGCAACAAGCGAAAGACATAGATAATATAAAGAGAGTTATTACAAAGAGAAGGCCGATGGCCAAAATTCATAAAGATAAGTAAATACACAATGAAGCAAAATGGCCATAAGATGGCGATGAACAAAAGCCAATCGGTGTGCCTTTACCCACAAGGCAACCAACCCAGGACCGCCAAGCTAATCGTCCCCAACAACGCAGCAACATACTCACAAAAGTGAGGCCCTTGGGGCTCACCTTCTTCCTCTGCGACAATTAATATTAAGCAAAGCGGATGAGTACAAAACTTGTTTTTGTACTGCAAGACCGACGTGTGAGATAACGAACTATAATTAACTACATGCAAGCTTTATTTAAGTGGATGAGGCTCGGACTTATTTTGACATAAAGCAAGTTTTCATTTACAATAAGGTAATAGATTCAAAGCAAGTTTGCAATTAACTTTTATCGTTCAAATAAAGAGAGACAATAATAACATAGATAGAGAACAACACCAACCTAGAAGTGACTAACCCATAGTCACCACAACAATAGCATGAAGTACCCTTCATACCACCCATGTCAAGTTTAAGTTTTTAAAGGTTGTAGTCTAGTTCTTGTGGGAAATAACCAAGCGTGTCCATAACCTAGGACGAGGCTATTCGAATAGTTTTAACCTGCGGGGTGTACCAATGTACCCACACGATAGACCGCCTTTCCACTGACCACGGTTAGCACACTTCCTTTGGTATGCGGGCATGGTGAGTCTAACAAGACGCTTTCCAATGGGCGATGCTAATTAAGAGCCGCAACCCACGGGAGAAAGACACATTAAGCTGACCTAACAGGTGCGCTAATGCTCCTCCAACACCACAAACACACACACACGGGAACACACCCACCGACCGGCTCATAATTAACACCTCCCAAAATACTTAGTCAAGAGAGGTTCCATATCCCCTCGTGTGGTTAGCACGCAATAATTGCTTGGATCAATGGCACAAGTAACTCGGTCCTTAGGGACTTAGGCACCATTCCACACACCCAACCGATCACATCAACATACCATTGTGCCCAAGTCAAGATATAGTTTTGTTTTCGCTTTTGATTTGTAAATCAATAAAACACAAGGGTTGGACATAATGGAGTAGTATAAGTAGTTGTGTGATCAAGATCACCGACTAAGTCGATGATCGCCCAATACTACCGATACTAGGCATGGCTAAGCAATATTTATTCGAAATCTACTAAGTGACAAGAGCTCATCCAACGAACTCTAATCACAAAGAAATAACCTAGGCTCGGTAGTAGAGGATAATTATTTACCTACTGATTATGCAACTAGAGGATTAACTAATCAATTTAACAACAAAATAGCAATGCATACATAGAAGTTAAACAAAATATTAGACTTTAAAAGTAATGGGATCAATGGGAAATGATCAAACTGCTTGCCTGCTTGCTGTTGCTCAATTTGTTGCGGAGGGTCGTTCTCGGGATTACCGCAAATATCGAATCCTAAGCGAAAGAGCGAAAACAACCAATAAGGCGAGCAACACTTAAACAAAGAGCAAGCAAAAATTATCCAAATGTGACGAAATTTATACACAAAGTAAAATACGAACATACCTAGACATAGAAGCTGGAAAAACTTAATTTGGATTTGTGGTGCAAAAGATATTCTCTAAAAACCTAATTTCGGCCATAATTAGCAATTGTAGCAAAAATATTTTCTAGAAAGATTTTGAAGTGAAACTTTTATGGTAGCTACCTCACGGTATAGGGTAACCCATATAAAATTTCAGTCATTTGGAGTTAAAATGATTTAGTTATGATTTTTCTAAGTTTTAAATCTAAGACATGATTAATTTGATTATTAAAGACTCTTTGCAAAACCTATATTAAGCTAAAGTATTTTAATGGATGCATTTATAGAACTTTAGTTTGTTAAATTTGGAGCTACAGAGAAAAAGATATGCAATTTTGAAGTTTAAAACAATTAATATGTTCAAATAAAAGCTCTCGGGACTAAATGGAAAACCCATAAAAGCGGGAGGTCGTGGGCCGTTGATCAAAGATCGCACGCCACGAGCTCGATGCTAAAACCGCGACGAGCACTGGCGCAAAGACCTCATCGCGCGAGGGAGGTCTTAGCCGTTGGATCTAGACTTGATGGTCTGATCTAACGAGGAGGTCCTAGGCGGCAAGATCTAGCGAGGAGGTCTAAGCGTAGATCTTGAATCCAATGGCTACGACGGTGCACGCGACAACAAGACGCAAAGGAGGTCCTCGCGCTAGAGGTCGTGGACCGTCGATCAAGATCCGCGGTCCAGAGCACTAAGGGAGGTCTAAAGGTCAACAATTGATCGACGAGATCTTAGCGGCTCGGATCTCCATAGGAGGTCTGGGCGGTTGAGATCTACGAGGAGGTCTGGCAGTTAGATCTAAATCTAACGGTCGGAAGTGTCGAGGAGGTCCTAGACGGTCCACGATCTCGGTGGGAGGTCTGAGCGGCTAAGATGAAGCGAGGGAGGCCGGGACGGCGATTGAGCCTAAGAGGTCTGACGGGGTTTTCTTTGTAAAAGGCCACGGTGGCTTTTACAAAGACGACCGAGGGTGGTCTGAAGTGGTCTTTGCATAATGACCAAGGAGGTCTTTGCAAAGAGGACCTCGGTGGAGGCCCCGAAGGTGGTTTTACAAAAATGACCTCGAGAGGTCTTTTTGCGCAAGAGTGGTCTAGCGGCTAGGATTTAACCAAGGTGGTCCTAGACGGCTAGGATCAACTCAAGGGAGGTCCTAGACAACGAGGTTTTGCGGAAAGAACCTAAGGCCCATATCTAATCTTGGAGAGGTCGTGAGCGGCCAAGATTAGTCAGGAGGTCAAGAGTGGATTTAAAGGCGCAGACCTCCGGACAACGACAAAAGGTGGCGGCTAAGACAAATTAAAAGCATCTAATGATTGACAATAAATGAATCAATCGGGAGCACTAAAAGATTTCGGACTTTAGTTCTAAACCCACGGACCACACGTCGGTGACTCCGGCACATATTAAGACACCATTAACGCGCAAATGATAAGCAATGATGAGCATTAAAGGCGTCAGAAGAACATGGCGACAACGGAGGTCTTGATCGACAAAACCGGCGTGTTCCACGACTTGCCGCGATGTGGACCTCGTCGTGAAACCAAGAACGGATGAGTCCCAATAGGGAGGAGAACCTAAAGGTGCCAACGGCTAGGGCTAAAGCGCCCTCACCGGCTGGCGGAGATGACCGAGGAGGCTAAATACAAAGAAGGCGAAAGCTACGAGGTTCAAAGCGGCCGGGCTTCAACACTAAGGTACTTACCGGGGAGCGAAGGAGGCCCAAGAATGGTCGCAGGAGTTCCGTGACGGTGGAGGTCGCGGAGGTGAAGAAGAGCAAGCTCCGCCACGAACAACGGCTCCTACTTTGTCAACCTCGTGAAGGTTTAAACAAAGCAAATTAGGAGATTTGGAGGTGACCAAGAGAACAAAAGATGACCAACAAGCTGCAATATTGAACCCTTTGGAGCTCGGAGGTGTGGGAGAGCTCCAAAGTTCAAGAATGGTGGCAGAGGCTTTGGTGTTTTGAGCACAAGAGCAGAAAGGAGTGGGGTTGAAAAGGAGTGTCTAAAGAAGCTTAGATAGAAAGCTTGGGCTTCTAATATAGTAGTGGGAAAAATGGCAAAGTCGTAGGTTGTGAGCCAAAGTACACATGAAATGATGGGAGTAGGTTGTCGAGAGACTTTTGAGCAAAGGTCTTGCAGACATTTAATGTTGGCGACACATAGCCGTTGTCGGCCTTAGAGTTGACAAGGCACCGCTCTCTCTTGCCATGCACAAAAATTGATAATGCCAGGCCCACCTGGACGGTGAGAGGACCGGGGAGGGCCAGGTCAAAGAGCTCAACGGCTAAAATCGGCCTGAGCTCCCACTAGGGAGGTCGTGAGTCGTTGGATTGAAATCTAGGGCTCAGATTTAGAATTATGTGTTAGAGGTCCTAACACTTAGGGAAGTCCGAGCCACGGATCTCAAGATGGATCGCCCACGATCACCCAAGTGCTGGGGTGGTCGTGGAGGGTGAGGAGGTCGCCGGGGTGGTCTTTGCAAAGGTGCAAAGGAGGTCTAGGGAGGTCCTCGAGGTTGTCTTTGCAAATAGAGCGGGAGGAGGTCGATGCGGGTGGGAGGTCTTTACAAAGACAGGAGGTCCTTGATCGTTGGATTTGAAATCCAACGCACTGCACCACCGCGCCCAACCCGACCAGAGCCCGACACGGCTTAATTGGCTCGGTCTGTGAAGACTGAAAGTCGGACACAGGTTTGAGTCTAAGTTTGACTTCGGACGAGTTTAGAGTTTTAATTTGAATTGAGATTTTGAAGGGGTCTTAATAGATAGAACTAGCTCCAAATTTTATGAAATTTTGTGATGGCTTGCTAACCTTGAGATGGACCTTGTATAAAATTTTTAGGAGTTTTTCGTCTTTGTACATTTTCCCCAAAATTTATACAATGTTAGTTTAAGTTTTGTTGCCCTCTAAAATACTCAAACAATTTCTAAAAATTGTGAAATTTTCGGAGGGCCACATACCATCCCAAGATCTTAGGAAAAATACTTACAGGAGATGATCAAGATATTCGACAAGATTGTTTTTGGAGGATCAAGATTTGGATCCAAAGACTTGTGACTTTGTATTCCCATACTCTTGTACAATAATTGTTTAGTACACTAGAAATACATGATGTAAGAAAAAGTTTTAATTTCTACTCATTTTCTTACACTTACACCACAAGTTAAAATTGGGATGTTACAAACCTCACACTTACAAAAATCTCGTCCAGAGATTTGGTTCACTCGGAAAAGAAAGAGGGGTGAGTGCACTGCGAGGCGATCTTCTCGCTCCCAAGTAGCTTCATCCTCGGAATGGTTTGACCACCGAACCTTAAGGAACTTGATGGTCTTATTCCTCGTTCTTCGTTCGACTTCCTCGAGTATGCGAGCAGGGCGCTTCGCGATAGGTCAAATCTTCACGGACATCAAGAGTTTCCAGCGAGCTTCCTCTGTTGGAACACTGAGGCACTTCTTTATTTGGGACACATGGAACACATCATGTACTCCGCAAGTGCGTGCAGCAACTCCAACTTGTAGGCAACAGCTCCTTTCTTCTCGATAATCGGTGGGGCCAACATATCGAGGAGCTAACTTTCCTTGACACCAAAACGCGGTGACCTTTGGAGGAGAAACCTTGAGATAAGCGAAGTCATTGGGCTCAAAGCTCAACTCACGACGACGACGATCCGCATAGCTCTTCCATGCGGATTGAGCCATGCGCAAGCGATCACGAATGAGTGGACTTGACTCTCGGCCTCATTAATCGAGCCGGGCCAAAGAAAGGTCTTTCACCGGTCTCGGATCGGTTCAACCGGGTTCTACACTTTCTCCGTATAAGGCCTCGAATGGTGCCATGCCGAGGCGGCTTGGAAACTGTTGTTGTAAGAAAACTTCGGCGAATGGCAAGCACTTCTCGGTGCTTCCATAGGCAAGGACACAAGCTCGCGACATGTCCTCCAAAACTTGGTTGACCTCTGGCCCGACCATCCGTTTGGGGTGATATCTTGTCTTTGAAGAAAGACGAAGTTCCCATAGCTTCTTGCAAGCTATGCGAGCTAGGAAGTGAAGATGGAACCACGATCGAAATGATCGTCTTGGCACCCATGCAAGCTCACTATCTGGCGAGATAGAGCTCCGCAAGGTGGCCGAGTGCGAATCTTGGTCTTGATGGAAGAAAGTGCGCCACTTTTGTCAACCTGGTCAATGATAACCCAAATGGCATCATTGCCCGCGGTGACTGGTAGGCGGTGATAAAATCCATCGGACGAATCCCCTTCCGCTCCGGAATGGGCAAGGGTGAAGCAATCGGTGGGCGATGCTCGGCCTTGACACGGCGACACCGCGTCGCGCTCGACAGCGAACCTCGCGATCTCCTCTTCATTCGGTCCACCAAAATCTCGCGAAGATCACGGTACATCTTCGTGGCCCGGGATGAATGGATAACGAGGAATCGTGGGCTTGCGGAGGATCAAATTCCGCAACTCTATGTCCTTTGGAACCCACGGCGTTGCGAACCTCAAGACACCAAGCTCATCTACGGAGAAGCGCGTTGGTCGTTCGTTCTTGACATTTTCCTTGATGCGGTTTACCCAACATCCGATCTGAGCGCACTGATCCGATCCACCAAGGTTGGTTGTACAACCAAGGCGGCGAGGAACCTGCTCAACCAAACCCAGGTTGAGGCGTTGAAACTCCTCTAGAAGAGGGGTGATGCTCTGAAGCAACAATGCATTGCAATGCGCTTTGCAACTAAGCGCATCCGCAGCGACATTGGCCTTGCCGGATGGTAGTGAATACCCATGTCATAGTCCTTGATCAACTCCAACCATCTCCTTTGCACGAGGTTCAGTGCCGTTGGGTAAACAAATACTTCAAGCTTTTGTGATCCGAATACACTTCACAAGCGATTCACGATCGGTAATGTCGCGAATCTTAAGTGCATGGATCACGCGCCAACTCAAGTCATGGGTAGGATAGTTAAGTTCATGAGGTCTCAATTGCCTTGATGCATAGGCCACTACCTTGCCTTCTTGCATAAGGACTGGCAACCGAGGCCTCGGCGAGAAGCGTCACAAAAGATATCGAAGCCGCGATCGACATCGGGAGAACAAGAGCGGAGCGGTGGTCAATCGCTTCTTAAGCGCTTGGAAACTTTCTCGCAAAGCGGACCACGAGAACTTCTTGTCCTTCTTGAGCAACTCAGTCATCGGCCGCTATCTTGGAGAAGTTCTCGATAAGCGGCGATAATATCCCGCTAAACCAAGAAAACTCCGAACCGGTGGACAAGTAGGTGACTCGAAAGCACATCGATCTTGCTAGGATCCACGGCTACGCCTCCCGCCAGAAAGAATATGGCCTAAGAAGGCTACTTCCTTCAACGTAACGCGCGCTTCTTTGAACCGCATACAACTTGTGCTCGCGCGGCTTGCCCAACACAAGCTTCAAATGCTCGGTGTGTTCCTCATCGCTCTTGGAGTAGATAAGAATATCATCGATGAAGACCACAACGAACCTATCCAAATACTCCATGAACACCGAATTCATGAGGTTCATGAACAAAGTGGGGCATTGGTTAGCCGAAAGACATGACGGTATACTCGTACAAGCCATAGCGAGTGGAAAAAGCCGTCTTTGGAATATCCTCGTGTCGAATCAGAACTGGTGATATCCGACTCTCGAGATCAATCTTGAGAAAACCCGAGCTCAGGTTAATTGATCGAAGAGATCGTCGATCACGGCAAGGGTACTTGTTCTTCTGAATTACTTCATTAAGTGGACGGTAATCAACGCTTTATCATGCGCGTCTTGTCCTTTTGGGACAAAGATTGCTGAGCATCCCCAAGAGATGAGCTAGGGCGGATGAAACCTTCTCTGAAGCTCACCCGGTGCTTCTTCAACTCCACCAACTCAATTGGGTCCATCCGTGAAGGCCTCTTTGAAATCGGGCGATGCAGGAACCAACTCAATGACAAACTCGAGGTCTCGAATGGTGGCATCCCCGGAAGGTCATCGGGAAGACATCAATAAAGTCACATACCACCGGGACTTCACTAATATCTAGAGTGGCAGCCTGGCAGCGAATAGATGCGGATCCTGCGGCTTCTGGCGAACGAACTCGCGAGAGGTAAGGTGAGGTAGATGAGCCTCCTAGCGCAATCAATTTGTCCCATGTCTTTGAGACAACCAATCCATGCCTAGGATTACATCTAAGCTCGCCGATCGAAGGAGGATAAGGTTTGCCAAGAATCCTACCCTTCTATCTCAACGGGGACATCCTGCGCACGGACTCGACTCTCAACTCCGAACAGGGAGAGCGAATGAGCAATGGGACCAACAATGGAGTAAAGGAGACCCCACAAAGCAAAGAAAAGACTGAAACAAGCGAATGAGATCTTTGAATCAAACAAAGCGTAGCGGGGAAAGAGTTAGCAGAAGGGTACCCAACACAACGTCGGTGCCTCTCCAGTGCCTCTCCGCGGAGATGAGGTTGACGCGCCACTACCCACGCCTGGGTAGCGGGGACAACCTTCGATCTGGGAAGAACCACCTCACCCGCGTCCTCCATTAGGGCGAGGCCGCTCGATCTGTTAGGGCAAGCATTGGCATAATGCCCTTCCGTTGCCAAAAGCAAGTGACCGGCGGCGGATTGGGGCCACCTGTTTGGTTCGCGGCGCACGTGATCGGGGCACGGCTGCGGAGGGCGAGGAGTCTTGGCGGCCTCGGTGGTAGTGAAGCCGAAGCGGCCCCGGAGTAGGCCCGACACGAGGGCGAGAGGCCGGTGCGGGCATTGGGCCTCCCACTTGCGCTGCGGGACTCGCCCAGCCGCCTTGTGCTTTCGGCAACAATGGCCTTGTCTACCAAGGCACGGAAGTCAACAAAGTCCACAATGGAGAGCCTGTCTTGCGGCTCCTCGAGACAAACCCTCCATGAACTTCTCCGCTTGGCCTCATCGGTGGCCACCTCGGATGGAGCATAACGAGCCAAGTGGTTGAACTCGTGCAGTACTCCATCACCGACTTACGCCCTTGCTTGGCGCGAAACTCCTTCTTCTTGCCTTCATCAAGCGGCGAGGATGTGAGCTCGACGGAACGCCGTCGGAACTCATCCCAAGAGCGGTGTGGCGGCGGGTGCATGACCAAGAAGTTCTCCCACCTGAGTCTTGCCCCCGAAGGCGATGGGAGGCAAAGAGTGCCTGCCCTGGTCCAGAGCGAGCAACGTCGAGCTTACGCTCAACGTAGCGACGGTCATCTGCGTCAATGGGTCCTCGGACACGGAGAGCGTGGGGGGTGGGTGCGAAGAAACTCGGCAAGGCCCCACGAGATCGAGGTCCACCCCTTGCCCAGATCTGAGGCACGGCAAGAGGCGGGGTGTTGCGCGCAATAACATCCGGCCAGGACCCCTCTGTCCTCGAGCAGTTGCGCTCAATCGTAGAAGGACCTCACCATGGCCTGAGGAGGCGGAGCTCTCATCCAAACCAGTCGCGACCACGACCGCTACGAGTACCTCCGACCATCCTCGCTTTAAGAAACTTAGGTTAGAAACCAAAGCACTAATGGAGAAGTTGATGAAAGCGAAAAGCTAACGATTAGGGAAGGAGACATCACCTAACCGAAGGCCAAAACAGCAAGTAATAACTTTAAATGTTTCCAAAGAAGTTCCAAAACAGCAAGGAAACTCCAAACCAAGCTCAACTTCTCAATGCCATTAACCCGTATTGAATGAGCGAGTAATAGTGTGAGAAGATAAAAATTTCAGCACACTACAACCAGCCTAACACTACTCAAGAACAAGGTTAAGGCGATAAAGATAACGTTAGATACTTAGCTAACTAGTATCACATCTTACCCTTTTATTCCCACAAGTTTTACTTGATTAACCTCTCATTTTCTACAGTTAGAACCTCCGAGCTTGCTGTCCAGGAACTGAATGATCGCTGTCAGTTCGCATCCAAGCCTCCTAATTGAAATCTTCAACCGGAAGCTTCAAAACCTTGTAGAGGCGGCTAACATTTCAATTTGCCAAGCTCATTGGTCCCAAAACCCAATTGTCGATAATGACTATCTTTTGAGAGAAGGAAAGGGAAAACACTTTTAAAACTTAAATTAGAGCAAGATGAGATAGAAAGCTAAGATAGGTAAGGAGTAAAATCGAGAACTTACTTAAGCTTTCACAAATCATTCGACCCTTTGAAAATAAGGTTTTCAAAATATCCTAAGGACGACCAAGCTTGGGTTACTACGGTCGAATGGCTCGATACCAACTTTTGAGGACCCGGTTTATTCGGCTTGTCTTGTTTAACCATCCACTTGGTCTAACGGTACAAATCAAATAAACCAAGCCTCGAGATATGTATACTTCCAATCAGATATACACACCATTACAAAATCATGCATCAATTCCATTCATACACATAGAGCCAAGCAAAAGCAACAATCGAAAGACATAGATAATATAAAGAGAGTTATTACAAAAAGAGAGGCCAATGGCCAAAATTCATAAAGATAAGTAAATACACAATGAAGCAAAATGGCCATAAGATGGCGATGAACAAAGCCAATCGGTGTGCCTTTACCCACAAGGCAACCAACAGGACCGCCAAGCTAATGCGTCCCCAAACAATGCCAACACGACTCACAAAAGTGAGGCCCTTGGGGCTCACCTTCTTCCTCTGCAAACAATTAATATTAAGCAGTTGCGATGAGTACAAAACTTGTTTTTGTACTCGCAAGAATGACGTGTGAGATAACAGAACTATAATTAACTACATGCAAGCTTTATTTAAGTGGATGAGGCTCTGGACTTATTTTCAAGATAAAGCAAGTTTTCATTTACAATAAGGTAATAGATTCAAAGCAAGTTTGCAATTAACTTTTATCGTTCAAATAAAGAGAGACAATAATAACATAGATGAGAACAACACCAACCTAGAAGTGACTAACCCATAGTCACCACAACAATAGCATGAAGTACCCTTCATACCACCCATGTCAAGTTTAAGTTTTTAAAGGTTGTAGTCTAGTTCTTGTGGGAAATAACCAAGCGTGTCCATAACCTAGGGCGAGGCTATTCGAATAGTTTTAACCTGCGAGGGTGTACCAATGTACCCACACGATAGACCGCCTTTCCACGGCCACTGCTAGCACACTTCCTTTGGTATGCGTGCATGGTGAGTCTAACAAGACGCTTTCCAATGGGCGATGCTAATTAAGAGCCGCAACCCACGGGAGAAAGACACATTAAGCGGCCTAACCGGTCCGCTAATGCTCCTCCAACACCACAAAACACACACACAGAACACACCCACCGACCGGCTCATAATTAACACCTCCCAAAGTACTTAGTCAAGAGAGGTTCCATATCCCCTCGTGTGGTTAGCACGCAATAATTGCTTGGATCAATGGCACAAGTAACTCGGTCCTTAGGGACTTAGGCACCATTCCACACACCCAACCGATCACATCAACATACCATTGTGCCCAAGTCAAGATATAGTTTTGTTTTCGATTTTGATTTGTAAATCAATAAAACACAAGGGTTGGACATAATGGAGTAGTATAAGTAGTTGTGTGATCAAGATCACCGACTAAGTCGATGATCGCCCAATACTCCGATACTAGGCATGGCTAAGCAATATTTATTGAAATCTACTAAGTGACAAGAGCTCATCAACGAACTCTAATCACGACAAATAACCTAGGCTCGGTAGTAGAGGATAATTATTTACCTACAGATTATGCAACTAGAGGATTAACTAATCAATTTAACAACAAAATAGCAATGCATACATAGAAGTTAAACAAAATATTAGACTTTAAAAGTAATGGGATCAATGGAAATGATCAAGCGCTTTTGCTTGTCGTTGCTCAATTTGTTGCGAGGGTCGTTTCTCGGGATTACATGAAATATCGAATCCTAAGCTAAAGAGCGAAAACAACCAATAAGACGAGCAACACTTAAACAAAAGAGCAAGCAAAATTATCCAAATGTGTGAAATTTATACACAAAGTAAAATACGAACATACCTAGACATAGAAACTGGAAAAACTTAATTTGGATTTGTGGTGCAAAGATATTCTCTAAAACCTAATTTCGGCCATAATTAGCAATCAGAGCAAAATATTTTCTAGAAAGATTTTGAAGTGAAACTTTATGGTAGCTACCACTGGTATAGGGTAACCCATATAAAATTTCAGTCATTTGGAGTTAAAATGATTTAGTTATGATTTTTCTAAGTTTTAAATCTAAGACATGATTAATTTGAGTATTAAAGACTCTTTGCAAACCTATATTAAGCTAAAGTATTTTAACAGATGCATTTATAGAACTTTAGTTTGTTAAATTTGGAGCTACAGAGAGAAAAGATATGCAATTTTGAAGTTTAAAACAATTAATATGTTCAAATAAAAGCTCTAGGACTAAATCTGGAAAACCCATAAAAGCTGGAGGTCGTGGGCCGTTGATCAAAGATCGCACGCCTTACGAGCTCGATGCTAAAACCCCATACGAGCACTGGCGCAAAGACCTCATCGCGCGAGGAGGTCTTGGCCGTTGGATCTAGACTTGATGGTGCAGATCTAACGAGGAGGTCCTAGGCGGCAAGATCTAGCGAGGAGGTCTAAGCCGTAGATCTTGAATCCAATGGCTACGACCGGTGCACGCACGACGCGACGCAAAGGAGGTCCTCGCGCCTGTCAGAGTCGTGGCCGTCGGATCAAGATCTGGCGGTCCCGAGCACTAGGAGGTCTAAAGGTCAACAATTGATCGGCGAGATCTTAGCGGCTCGGATCTCCCATAGGAGGTCTGGACGGTTGAGATCTACCCAGGAGGTCTGGCGGTTAGATCTAAATCTAACGGTCCGTGGTCGGCAGGAGGTCCTAGGCAGTCCACGATCTCCGTGGGAGGTCTGAAGCGGCTAAGATGAGCGAGGAGGTCGGGACGGCCAGGATTGAGCCTAAGAGGTCTGGCGGGGTTTTCTTTGTAAGGCCACGGGTGGCTTTTACAAAGACGACCGAGGGTGGTCTGAGGTGGTCTTTGCATAATGACCAAGGAGGTCTTTTGCAAAGAGGACCTCGGTGGGCCCCGAAGGTGGTTTTTACAAAATGACCTCGAGAGGTCTTTTATGCAAGAGTGGTCCTAGCGGCTAGGATTTAACCAAGGTGGTCCTAGGCGGCTAGGATCAACTCAAGGAGGTCCTAGACAGCGAGGTTTTGCGGAAAGAACCTAAGGCCCATATCTAATCTTGGAGAGGTCGTGAGCGGCCAAGATTAGTCCGAGGAGGTCAAGAGTGGATTTAAAGCGCGGGACCTCCGGACAACGACAAAAGGTGGCGGCTAAGACAAATTAAAAGCATCTAATGATTGACAATAAATGAATCAATCGGGAGCACTAAAAGATTTCGGACTTTAGTTCTAAACCCACGGCCCACACGTCGGTGACTCACGGCACATATTAAGACACCATTAACGCGCAAATGATAAGCAATGATGAGCATTAAAGTCATCAGAAGAACATGGCGACAACGGAGGTCTTGGTCGACAAAACCGGCGTGTTCCACGGACTGCCGCCGGCGATGTGGACCTCGTCGTGAAACCAAGAACACGGATGAGTCCCAAATAGGAGGAGAACCTAAAGGTGCCAACGGCTAGGGCTAAAGCGCGCCTACCGGCGGCTAGCGGAGATGACCGAAGGAGGCTAAATCTGACAAGGCGAAAAAGCTACCGAGGTTCAAAACGCACCGGCTTCAACACTAAGGTACTTACCAGGAACGAAGGAGGCCCAAGAATGGTCGCAGGAGTTCGGTGACGTGGAGGTCGCCGGAGGTGAAGAAGACGAAGCTCCGACCACGAACAATGGCCCTACTTTGTCAACCTCTGTGAAGGTTTAAACAAAGCAAATTAGGAGATTTGGAGGTGACCAAGAGAACAAAAGCTGACCAACAAGCGCAATATTGAACCACTTTGGAGCTCGGAGGTCGTGGAGAGCTCCAAAGTTCAAGAATGGTGGCAGAGGCTTTGGGTGTTTTGAGCACAAGAGCAGAAAGGAGTGGGGTTGAAAAGGAGTGTCTAAAGAAGCTTAGATAGAAAGCTTGGGCTTAATATAGTAGTGGGAAAAATGGCAAAGTCAGTGGGCTGCTGAGCCAAAGTACACATGAAATGATGGGAGTAGGTTGTCGAGAGACTTTTGAGCAAAAGGTCTTTGCGGACATTTAATGTTGGCGACACATAGCCGTTTGTCGACCTTAGAGTTGACAAGGCTTTGCTTCTCTTGCCATGCACAAAATTGATAATGCCCGAGCCCACCCGACGGTGAGAGGACCAGGGAGGACCGGTCAAAGAGCTCAGCGGCTAAAATCGGCCTGAGCTCCCGCTAGGGAGGTCGTGGTGTTGGATTGAAATCTAAGGGCTCGATTTAGAATTATGTGTTAGAGGTCCTAACACTTGTGGAGGTCCGAGCCACAAATCTCAAGATGGGCGCCCACGATCACCCAAGTGCTAGGGGTGGTCGTGGAGGAGGAGGTCGCCCAGGGGTGGTCTTTGCAAAGGTGCAAAGGAGGTCCTAGGGAGGTCCTCGAGGGTTGTCTTTGCAAATAGAGCAGGAGGAGGTCGTGCGGGTGGGAGGTCTTTTACAAAGACCCAGGAGGTCCTTGATCGTTGGATTTGAAATCCAACGCACTGCACCACTGCGCCCAACTCGACCGAGCCCACACGCTTAATTGGCTTGTCGGCGACGAAGACTGAAAGTCGGACACAGGTTTGAGTCTAAGTTTGACTTCGGACGAGTTTAGAGTTTTAATTTGAATTGAGATTTTGAAGGGTCTTAATAGATAGAACTAGCTCCAAATTTTATGAAATTTTGTGATGGCTTGCTAACCTTGAGATGGACCTTGTATAAAATTTTTAGGAGTTTTCGTCTTTGTACATTTTCCCCAAAATTTATACAATGTTCTGGTTTAAGTTTTGATCGCTCTAAAATACTCAAACAATTTCTAAAATTGTGAAATTTTCGGAGAGGGCCACATACCATCCCAAGATCTTAGGAAAAATACTTACAGGAGATGATCAAGATATTCGACAAGATTGTTTTGGAGGATCAAGATTTGGATCCAAAAGACTTGTGACTTTGTATTCCCATACTCTTGTACAATAATTGTTTAGTACACGCAGAAATACATGATGTAAGAAAAAGTTTTAATTTCTACTCATTTTCTTACACTTACACCACAAGTTAAAATTGGGGATGTTACACTTACCTTGTCGATAGTCGCGTGTGTCCCAACGCGGTCGGGATAGTCACGAGAGTAGTTCGCACAACCCTTGAGAACGCATGCGAGCTTAGCGGTGCTTAGACTTGAAGAACTTGCATGGGTCCATGCACGACAAAGGCGGTGTCTCCACGCGGCGGTCTTTGCGGTGAACGCTTCGGTTGGAGCGTTCGGGATGGGGTTCTTTGCTACGGGGCCTCGCTCACGGAGAGTCGCCATCCTAGCAAGCGCTCTTCTTTGGACCCGGGCGCAGCACTTCTTGCTTGGTCGTCCGGCTCCCGCCACCCTTGCTAGTCTGCGGATCTCTTCCCATTGCTTTGTCATCTTGTCCATTGCTTCTTCTCGTCTCTTGTCCATCCCGACGTGGTGAAGGAAGCTCTTACGTAGTGTTGGGTTTGGTTGTGTAGTGTTCTCTTCGGACGTGTCACCCCTTTTATAAGCCCGGGGTGGTCACGGTATGGTTAAGATTCGTGAGTAGCCTACGAGGAATGAATACGGGAGGTCGTGGGCGTTGATCTTGCATCGCAAGGCCACGGACCTCGGCGCCTGGCGTAAGACATACGACGTCCTCCCGCTGCAGGAGGTGCGGACCGTTGAGATTGGATCCACGGCCACGACCGATGCATACACGCAACAAGACGCAAAGGAGGTCCTCGCGCCAAGCGGAGGTCGTGGACCGCCGATTGAACAAGCGAGATCTTAACGGCTCGAGATCTCCCTAGGAAGTCTGAGCAGTTGAGATCTACCGGGAGGTCTGGGCGGCTAAGATCAAGCGAGGAGGTCATGCGGCCAAGATCTCACGGGAGGTCCCGAGCGGCTAGGATTGAGCTTAAGAGATCTGGCGGGGTTTTCTTTGTAAAAGACCGAGGATGGCTTTTCACAAAGGGACCCGGGTGGTCTTTGCAAAATGACCAAGGAGGTCTTTTATTTGCAAAAGGCGCCGTGTGGTCTTGTCCTTTGCGCAGTCGCCTGCGTGTGGTCTTGTCGCCGCGCAAGCTGCGCAAAGTCGGCCGTGTAGTCTTGTCATTGCGCAGGTGAGTCGTGTGGTCTTGTCGCCGCGCAAAAGTGCGCAAAGCCGCGCAAAGGCGAGCCGTGTGGCCTTGTCCGCTGCAAAAGGCGCGTGTGGTCTTGTTGTCTGCGCGCAGTCGCGCAGTCGAGCCGTGTGGTCTTGTCATTGCGCAAAGTGCGCAAAGTGGCAGTGTGGTCTTGTCATTTGCATGCAAAGCCGCGCAAAGTGCATAAAGCTGCGCAAAGTCGCAAAGTCGAGCCGCGTGTGGCCTTGTCACCGCGCAGAGCCGCCAGTGTGGTCTTGTCATTTGCGCAAAGCCGCGCAAAGTCGCGCAGTCGAGCAAATGTGGTCTTGTCATTGCGCAAAGCTGCGCAAAGTCGAGCCGTGTGGCCTTATCGTTGCGTCTCCGTGCTCGGCTATATAAGCGCATGGACACCGAATCCGGTCGATCATTCCCTCTTTGTGAGGTGCCTCCGTCGTGTGGCCAAATTTTTATTTGTCCGTTGTTGCATCCATCTACAAAGTCGCCGTAACGGTAAGCTTATTTCAAAGCAACACGCGCACGGTTTCTACGGTATGTTTTGATCAAATATTGTCTTATTTTCGCCGAAATGGAGACGTATCGTGTTCCACGAAATATGCGTTCGGTCGAGGCGGAGTGGATTTGTCAAGCGCCAGCGTGCCTTGCTTAACATTCCCAACTTGGCACACATCGATTTGCTCGAGCTACGACGATGCGTGGCGGTTGTTCGATGGGCATGTCGCTAGGAATAAGATAGTAATAGAGCGATCACCGCGAACACGTGCGTTCCACTGCGGGCACATCGTGTGGGCCCGCGAAGGTGACGGAAGTGCCATGTGGGCACATCACATGGAGATTGTAAGCAATCCTCACGCCTCAGATCTATCGGCGACCCATGGTGTATGTCCATTTTGTTTATCGAGTCAATCCTTTGGTGGGGCGCCGTTGAAGGAGGCGGCGACGCGCTCTCCCTCTTCGGTTTGTTGACAGCGGGAGAGATGTCGGTGCTCCGGTAGATGAAGATTGGGTAGTTTCGAACCGAATGAAGGTCTGGCAAATGGAGTGGTGCTCGTGTTGATTGTCACGAGATTATTGATGGCATGTCCGATGGCGCGCCACCAAGAAGATGGCGAATTTTGACTCGCAATCCAAATGAGGATGAAGCGACGGCGGGTGGGATCGTCGGTGGCATTGTTTCGGCCGACATGGACTATGTTCCAAGTCGGTTGGATTCGCGGCGACCTCTTCCTTGTTACATCCCACGAGCACGAGTCTTCGTGGGCTTCGATCGCGGACACCCTACTTGTGGGCCGCGGTTCCGCACAAAGTCGCGCGGAGCAAGCTATCGTGAGTTTAGCGGTGAACCCGATCGGACTTACGAGTTTCTGGTGAGTTCGGACATTGTTTGTTGTTGCTTTGAACTATATACGATAAATGGCACTAATTATTACATGGTTTCATTACTGCAGTCTAATCGACACGTACATAGTTAAGTGCGTGCATACCTCTTGCCACGGCAAAGTGCGTCTGTGAAGATTCCCCGGGCGGAGCGGCCTTCCGCGTCTGATCGTTACTGGTCACGCGTCACGAGCTTCAAGAGCCATTGCAAATGCATCAGAATGTAACATCTGCGTACATCGCGAGCATCGTAAGCCATGTAGTTATCGCCGATTTGACCGTTTCGCCCAAGGTCCTCATGGCTCGCGTAGCGAATACATTTGGGTATGCCGTTAGGTACTGAAGGTATGGCGGTAAGCCATTGTCCTGAAGGGTTATGCAGTGCGTACAAGGAGGCGTCGATCTAGTCCCCGAATGCTTAAGCAAATTGCGGATGCCAATCAGGGGACATGTGTCAATAGGGAGGACAGGCCGGCCGGTCGAACAACCCATTCCCTTATCCTTGATCGAGTCTTTTGGGCATTTGGCGGCGATCGAGTTTCTCGCCTTTGCCGTCCGTCTCGACTATGGGCGGTACTTTCCTTCTTGGGAAGTACAAGGGCACCATTCTCACCGCTATTGCGATGGTAGCGACGGTTGCTCGATTGCCTTTGTCATTGTAGAGGCGAGCACTAACGATTGGTTGTGGTTCCTAGGAACATAAAGCAACATGTTGTAAGGACCGAGCCAGAATGTGTGCGTCATATAACCGATCATCTTTGGAGTTGTTGTCCGCACGTTGCTCATGCGACGCATGCGAAGCCCACCGTACCAATGGAGCGACATGCGCACACTTTGGTGCATGCGGCATCTAGCGCCAACTTCACATCGCGATTCAAGAGCAAAGACCTCATGAAGAAGTTCAGAAGCTTTGCTGCAGAACGAGCGCAAGTTCGATGCCATGTGGCGGGAGCTCGAGGTCGAAACCGCGTGCTAGTGGAGGTTCGGACCAGCGCACCGCAGCGAGTTCGGCCGAGTGGATACGCTTGCATGCCCCGACTATGAGAAATGGTCCTTCTTCACGACACCTATGGTGCTCCGATGCGGCATCATGACAACCAACATGTCCAAGTCTACAGCGGTGTGTTGAAAGGGTTCGTGCCACGCCTATCACGGTATTGTTGAGAGATATGGAACCGCGGTCGGATACTTCAATCAAACGGCAACAATGGCGAAGAAGCATTTCGACGAAGGAAGCAATACTCGGAGGTTACCTCGCCTACATGGACAAGAAGATTACGAAGGCCCGATCCCATGTAGCTATCACAATGGATGGCGTCGGGAGGAAGTTCGAGGTCGCCCACGGACAAATGCGTTCGTGGCCACATGAGAGGTGGCCGGCACGCGTCGCACAATAGGCGATGTGGCGGTTGCACTGCAATAAGCCTCAACTCTGCGCAAGCCTTGCTCGCATGCGTATATCTTTGCATGTCTTTGTATTTCACCAATCTTGTAACATGTATACGTCGGAGTACTATGACATACGACACATGTATGATACTTGGAGCGAGAGTTCAACTCTCGGCGTCGAAGGCCACTACGAGGGACATATGGCACGGAGTAGTTAAGTGGTCACCGAATGAAGAACTGCGACATCCAGGCCGTGGCAGGCGTCAGGCAAGGCGCATCCGCAACGACATGGACGTGAGCCAACGTGGAGATCGGCCAAGACCAATAAGGTGTAGGCTATGCAAGACTCATGGGCACTCATTTAGGAACTGCCCGAATAGGCCTTCTTCCTCCGGCGCCACTGTGTATCCGTAAGCTATCCAGTGTACTAAGTCATGGCAGTGCTGTAGTGATTTGCGTTGTAACCTTTACTACTTTCTATGTGAAATATCCAAAGTATTAGACCTTTCTGCTTTCTATGTGTTTGAAATGTAACAACATGTGCGGAAATTAAAACTTTGCTTGCATGGGGTATTTCAAACCTTGTGATCATCCATTGCGTTAAGGTGACCCATCCGAAGAATCTCACAATGCGTACAAATTATTTGAATAATTTTAGAGGCGATCAAATCGTGCTTCCCACAGGATGGAAAGAGTTCATAAGACGCGGTTCATGAGAATAAAATTGTTCTTCTCACATAGACAACGAACTGAACAAGTGCAATCACATTACAAATAAGCAACTGGATTACAAGTTACAACACATAATACACTTCTAATGTTACTACTCCTCGTTGCTCCTCGATCTTGTCGGGCATAGGACCTGATGGCCTTCGCGCGCGTGTTGCCGCCGTGGGTCTCTGTCGAATCGCCTTTGAAAACGTGAGCCTATCGGTGGCCGTGGGTTATCTGCCGCAGTCGTGGCGGGGCTCTTCAACGGCCGTGTCGCCGTACATGGGGCATCGCTCTTTGGATGGCGTCGACAACAAGTCGATGATCAAGCATTAGGATCCGCAGCGGGATCGCGGAAGGGCACCAAGTCGGCTCAGCTTGGGAGGTGAACTGGGGAAACTGCTCCGGGTACGGTGTGTAGCCAGATTGGTACCATGGCGCTGTATCGCCCATTGCAAATGGGCCGTGAATGTAAGGTGAGAGGAGAATGCGGGATAACCTCGGTGGTTTCGGGTTGCGTCCGTGCTCTCTAATGTCGTCTTGCCGCGCGACGAGGGCGGGATCAACGTAGGGTCCGGCGCGGCGAGGCGGGACAGCGTAGAGTCCATTCGCGGCGAGGCGGGACTAGCGTGGGTCCATCTGCGGCGGGCCGGGACCGCGGCGTCACGGTCTCGCGTGGCAAGCTGCGACGGTGATCCGGCGCCCATCTGCTGCTGCGCCGGTCGACTTCGCTCGGACGGGAAGATGGAGGCGGTACACGGCGATGCTCCTCCGATGCCTCAGGTCGGCATCGGAGTGCCTTCCACAGCTCATGTTACGAACGACTTGCTTAACATCGTCAACAAGCGTCTTCATTACCGAAAAGAGGCGCTCAACTGTGTTGTTCGTGCCCCGCTCGAGCTCTCGGCCGGCGCGCTCGAGCGCTCTCAACCTGGCCCGCTGCATGGTCACGGAACAATCGAAATTTGGTTACTCAACCCTACGGCGCAGGGTGGTTAATGTACTACGTGCTCAACATACCGATAAATCGCGTCGTGATGCGGTGCGGCGTCCATGCCAGCGCTCGGCGTGGGTAGGATCTCCATGTCGGCGGGGTGCTGTCGGTCTGTTCGCGTGTGGCGTGCGTGCCGCTGCAGATCGTCGTAACTCCCTTCATTGTAAGGTCGTGCCTCCTGCAAAGCGGCGATGGCCATTTGCCATGCATCTACCCGCAGTGCTGCGTGCGAAGCGATCCATCGCTCTTTCGGCCCTTCTTCGTGCGCCTACGGTGGAACAAACACAACAAATTATGATGCCGGATAACATATGACTAAATGACCTACGATATTATTAAGCAATGCAATGTACTTACAAGTGAATGCGCCTGCATAGCGGTCGCCCTAGAGTGGGGATCTCAGTGCACTGAATCGCCTCATCACCCGTTGTGGGTTGTAGGGCTCAACCATGTGGGAGAAGACTAGATGACGGGTTGTCCTCCGACGCCGCATCTGCGGCATAGCAAGCTCAACTCGCCGCGGCCGTGCCTTGCACGAAGACATCCGCCCAAGGAGCCCATATTACGTCGTCCTCATGCAAGACCTCGAATTCGTTGTGGAACTCGGGGTATATGCGACGCGCATACTATCCTAGACCACCCGGTCGCCACAGTCCATCGGATCCCATGGTTGGGCCTTCCGGGATCCTCGTCGTCCGCCAAACCATAGAAATGTTGTGTGCGCGGGTAAGGGTGGGCTAGCGTCGGAATCTGCTGCTCGACCGCAAAGTGCTCCCAGACCACAAATGTAATAGCGTGTGGCAACCGGACAACATGGGCTCTGTTCTGTCGCGCAAGCGCCGCGACGAAGCCGATATGTGCACACAGCATACGGTGAACCCCAATATCTCGCGGCGCGTCGTCATCGTCGGCGTCCACGATGGACTCCGCAGTGAATATAACTCGGGTACACCATGTCTCACTGCGTGCTGGGAACATGACCCACCCAAAATAAGCGACAAATATGCAATTAGGTGGCATCGAACCACCTCCTCCATTTGCGTCATTTGGGCAATGCATGAAATGACGCAGCGACAGCGTATGAACGCCCTTAGACCTCTCGGGGATAGGATGCCAGGCGGTGATGGAGATGCGCCTTCGGTCCACGGACCTCGGAGGAACAACGCGACACCTACATAGCGGCGGCCAGTAATGGCGGCGTCTTGCGGTGTCATGGTCAACTCCCGCGGAAGTGGAACGTGTGAGTCTCTACGCCAACGATCAACCAGGCGGAAAGAAGGCGAGCATCGTCGGGAGGTTACGCCCGTATTCAACATGCGAGCGAACGCAATCGGTCCGATTAGCGAAGTCTTGGAACATCTGCTCGTCCAACGGCCAAGTCTCCCTCGATCCCGCGTCACGAGTTGGCGATCCATTGCCACCGATCCAAGCGTGGCGGCGATCTTTAGGCGCCCCGTACCTCTCAAGAAGGGTGGTACAACATGGGCCATTCCGCAAATAGACAACAACAAATGATTAGTGATCTAAGTACATCGTAACCGCAAAGCGCATTAAGAAAATTAATTGCCTAATATTATCACAATGTCGAACACGCTGCGCTTATACGATCGGCGGGCGTTCGTTCATATATACGTGTGCAAAGCGGACAAAGAAAGACTTGATGTGACGCGATGTGACTTGACGTGATTTAAAGAGAAAAATACAAAACGCTTTTTGCTTTTGGTGGAAAACCACGCGCGCGCGGCGTCCTCGCCGCATGCGCGACGCGGCGCATGAACCGAGGCGAGCAATGCCACGAAATCGGGAGGACTGCTGCCGCTAACCTCCGTGGATGCGACACGTGGCGCGCGAGGCGAGGCGCCACCGCCGCGAATTACGCCGGGAAGTCTTTGCTGCTGCGTCTCGTGCATGCGACGCGCGCGAGACGAGGCAGCGTGACACGATGTGACTTCGGCGTGATTTAAAGAGAAAAAACCAAAAACGCTTTTTACTTTCGGTTCAAAGCATGCAAGACGTGAGCGTGCTAACCGAGGCGATCACCTCTGCGCGAAATACGAGGGCACAGCTGCTGCACGCTCCTAATTTTTTATAATTTTTAAATAATATTTCATGTTTTTAAAAAAAATCTTATTTTTTTTTGCAATTTTTATTTAATTTTTAAATTTTTTTGTCAATTTTTTAAGTTGTTATTCTTTTTTTTTAAAAAAAAATATTCCGAAAAGGGGGCATTGCCTCCGCGCCAAGGCAGTGGTGCCGCCTCGGAGGCGGTAGGAGCACCTTGTTTTGGGGCTATTTTTGAAATTCTCGTTCGAACGGGGCTATTTTTGAAATTAAAATTTGCTACAGGGCCAAATATGCAAAAAAAATCCGCAGCGCAGGTGTGTGCAACCGGTCTGGGATTGATCCCAGTTGCTTCACCTTTCGGGTGTTTATTCCTCTAGTAATAGTATACATATATATATGTGTACGTTTAGTAGTTAAAACGTATATCTACGCTTTGTAAGGTTCAGCCTCCGCTCTAGATTAAGCGTGTGTTTCGAACGCATCCACGTGTGTATGTATGTGTGGGCAAACGTGTGGTGTGTGTGCATGAGTGCGTCCGACGTGTACTTAAAAAAAACAAAGAATTGAAGAAACAGAAGCAGGAAGCCTTCGGTGTAGGACTAAAGGTGCACTTGTGAGAACACCATTCCTTGCGAGTTTAGATAAGGAAGAGGTATATATCTTCTCACTTGCGTGTCTGATGAAGCAATAACATTCACAAGTTTTACTAGGTCTAATTATTTCTAGTCCGAAAAAAAGAATTTTATGGTATATTTTACTAGTAGTACATGGTGTAGTATAAATTAAATTTGACTATTAATTTGTTAAGGGTGTAATGGATTTTTCTTTGTATTTGTAATTTTATTCGTGAAGGTATTATGGATTTTTCTAACTAGGATTGAAAATATTACTCTTGTGACATACGATCCCACATGAGCAATTACAATTCTACCCCCTCAGAATTCTACTACTTATAATATTACTCTTGTAACTTTACTGCTTTGTTAAAAAAAGATTTACTTCAACCTCCACAGGACTTTACTATCATCTTTACCAACTAGTACAGACAAGTAGACAACCAACTAGCAAATAATATGTTCCTTGTTTTTTGTACATGAATATTTTTTTTTTTTGTTTTAGCAATAACTTTTGATTAGAAGGTCCGATTCACGAACGGTTTTCATCGATAGCTTGGTGGTGACGATGGTAATATAATGATATAAGTCTCGCAAATAAAAACATCTATGTGCGTTTACTAAAAAGATTTATTGTATCGCTAAAAGAGATTTGCTACAACCTCTATATGACTTTACTACTCTGTTATAGAAAAAATTATTGGACTCTATTATTGTATTTTACTGGCGCACTTAGTACTAGAGCCTGAATAGTCGCATTCTAAAAAAAAAATGCAGTAAAAAGGATATACGAATTATTGTTACGTATTCTAACAATTACTGCCACAATTACTGCCGAATCAAGTTCCGCGTGGGAGCATGTGTTTATGGCCCGTTGACTGTAGTTGATGGGCCGACCGTATGGGGATTGGAGTGGTGCACAGTGGGCTGACCAAATATTGGAAATCTCTATGGAAGGTTCGCACGAGTTTACATGCAGAGAAGGGTTAGCACTGAATGCAACCCCACCTTGTAACGTAGTACATTTATTCATGCTAAAGTAGCCAAATTCTTCTACCAACAGAAAAATCTTGCAGCCAAATTCTTCTACCAAATGAAAAATCTTGCAAGTTGCAAATATAAAAAATGTCACAGGTAACTAAAAGAGCATAAGCTTAAGGACCAATGAATATGCTGAAGTATAGGTCTATCACAATTTTTTCACCTGATCAAGTAAGAACTGCTTGGATTAATGGGCATTTCTTCAACCTTCCCTGCGTACTCTGTGCTTTGGTCTATTTCAAAAATACTGGTTGATGGTCCGCCAAGAAAGCTCTCTGTCTCAGTATCACGCTGTATCCAAGGATGTTTCGAAAGCTTTCTTAGTCTGCTAAGCTCCTCAGATACCTCTTTCATGGAGGGCCTGTTGTCACTGCACATATCCAAGCATTGCCTAGCTAGCTCCGCAAGCCCTCCAAGCAATTCCATGCTCTCATGACCTTTTATTTTACTGTCCAACATAGCATCAAGATTGTTCTCCTTCATAGCCGATAGGAAACTGGACGACAAGCTTTTTTGTAGCTCAGGACCTTCAAGTTTGAGTGGCATCTGCCCAGTTAGGATCTCCAAGAGGACAACACCAAAGCTATAAACATCACTCTTGTCTGTCAACCGGCATGTTTGCATATATTCAGGATCCAGATAACCACATGTCCCTTGAACCATTGTCACGAATTGGGATTCATCAGTTGGTGCTAGTATGGAGGCTCCAAAATCTGATACCTTTGCCATGTAATTCTCATCAAGAAGGATGTTGGAGGTTTTCACATCACCATGTAGAATTGGTGGGTTTGCATAGGAATGTAAAAATGCAAGCCCCTCGGCTGCCTCGTTGACAATCCTTAAGAGGGAACTGAAAGGGATATGCAACGTGCCGTTCTTGCCATGAATAAGATCAAACAGTGTTCCATGTGGGATGAGCTCATAAACCAGCATTGGGACTTCCACCTCAAGGCAGCAACCCAATAGCTTAACAATGTTCTTGTGATTGATCTGGGAAAGAATTAGCATTTCTTTACCAAATTCCTTCTTATGCCTATCATCAATCAATGCACATCTTTTAATTGCCACTGGAATTTTATCCTTAATTATTCCCTTGTACACCGTGCCATGGCCTCCATGTCCAAGAATTTGGCTTTTGTCAAACTTGTTTGTTGCTTGTTCTAGTTCTGCTTCAGTAAACACCGTAAATGCAAGTCCCTGGTCTGATTTCATCTTCTCAAATAATAGCAGCCCTCCATGTTGCTGAAAATACTGTTTCTTGACATTTGTAAGCTTTCTTCTCTCAAAACTTACACGCATGCAGAAGATGATAATCACTAGAACGACAAAGCCAATGCAAATACCTGCATAAATTAATTTTAAATTAAAATGTGTTAAGTAAACTCCACACATTCATGTATAGTAAAGGCTTTTTAATTTTATTCATTATGGTGAAATAGACTAAAAGGTGATGATATGAAATAGCCATTCCACAAATAATGGACTGACATATCTGCTCTAGACTTAGTTTTTGTCAAATTTTGATAATTCTATTGCTTTTCATCTTTTCTTTTAAAGCTTTCTAATGCCCGTGTTGCGGCCCGTGTCACACATACATACTGATATGTGCTTGCCTGAACTGTACTTCACATGATGTTGTGCATGTTTGCCATGTGTGCTCGCCACTTGTTTGTGGACTGACGCATTTGTGCCACTGAACCCATAGGCTGATATGCGCTTTATACGTGATGCCAAATTGCCAACTACTAGTGCTATGGATAAGCTGAACTAGAGTGAGAGTATATCTAATACTTTTTTCGTTTTGTAGGTAAATAGCACCTTCTCTGTTTAGATTTTGCAGCTGCAGTCGCAGTTTGGACTATTTAATCCTACAGAAGAATAAATCAAAATGCTAATTTCTAGTGGTTTACCTATTATTAGGTTGATGTCTGGGTTGCAAGAGTTTGTTTCCTTTGCTAATTTTCTGCCTGGAGGACATGAACAACGATAGTCTCCCACTGTGTTGTGGCAAGTTGCCATCTTAGGGCATGCGTCTGGATTCTGCTCACATTCATTGACATCTGCCACAAAAACAAACAACTAATTGGGCAACGCCAACTATTGGAAAGTAATGTATCAAACAAATATGGAGATTGGAGTATTAATTAATAATACTAATGCCCACCAATTCTTCTTTTCTCGGGAAAGAAAAATAACCATGATACGAACTGAGTCTAGTGTTGTAATTAGAATATGAGATGAAAATAAGAAAACTATGGATTGTAAAATTGTTAGCTCTTCTATTTCCTTTTAGGTTATTGATCATTCAAGTATTTCTATCTAGCACTTCGACTTTTATATGCTATTCAATATTTCCATGTGTCTAGCAACCTACTTTATTTTCAACATTTTTTTATGAGCTGAAATCATGAAGTTTTTTTTTGCGAACATGCAAAAACTCTTTGTGTCGGTATATTAGAAGAAAGCAAAATAGTTTGGATACAACAGCAGTGAGCTTGAAGGCTCACTGCCTAACACGCACACGCTAGGGTATACAATCCGGAAAACAACCAACAACACTGGGAGAGTGTACATAGCTGGCGTGCGGCAGCAAGCTTCCATTGCACGACCTTGCCCCAGAGCTGAAATCGTGCTAAGTACTGATATTTTTCGTACGAGCTATTTACAAAAATTGGTCTACCTCCATTACAACTCATAAAACAAATCTTCGCTTTATTTGCATCCTTACTGTCTTAACCTTGATGTGAATCTTCTATTCATATTATGTGCAGTGTTTGAAAGAAAAATCTAATATGTACCTTTGTCCATTGTCTTAAAAAGACATCCTTAATGTTCTTGTATTAAAACCAACTTTCAGATTATCACTGGATACTGCATTCGCAATTCGTACGGAGCTAGCAAAGAGAGGAATTTACCTGTGCATCCATCAGGGAGGTATGGGTTCCCTTCATATCCCTTGGTGCAGTTGCATAGATACCCTGGGCCGTTGGTTGAATTCACGCACACGCTGTTTCGGCCACGACATGCATAAGAAGTCATGTTCCTGCTGGCCACCCCACATGTTACATCTCCAATTGCCCAGTCCAGCACCAGCGGCTGCCGCCCCTGGTAGGTATTGTTGAACCTCAAAGTGGTTATGTACTCGTTGCTGAAACTAAACGTCTCTTTCTCCACCATCACAGCGTAGCTGCATGGATTGAATTGCCAACTATCTGAATCATTATCCGGACTCCCGCACACTGATGCACATGCTGTCGTATACCCTCCCATGTTCTTGCTGTCGTAGATGTATGCAAGCGTGTTGCAGCCAATGACTACGAACTTGTTGTGCACGTCGGAGAACCGATACGGCCAAGTTGAGTAATCCAATGACCACAGGTTTTGTTACATTGATCTTGTACTAGTATCGTAGCAATACGTGGACATGGTGTTTAATGCTCGGGTTCGACCATGGGACACTGAGATGTCTAGAACCTCCTCGCTAATAATGAACGGCCTGTCAATTCCATCATCAGTCCTGTGCAATTGATCTCGAAGCCTTCTTCGAGAGCACAGCCAGTACCAATGCCAAATGGATAAGGTATTTTGACACCACCGCATTGTGTTGGGCATCTGGGGTCAGGCTGTGCTGATATAGATGCTAGGTGCAGCATGACTGCAAAGCCGAGCAGTAGCACTGACGCCATATTAATTGGTTCTCGGAAATTGGTGTTGCCAAAGTAATGCGTCTGCTGCGCTAAAGGAATAAGAGAAAAGATAGCAAACAAACTTATAAGTAACACTTCTTATCTATTATACGTTTGTTTGTTGTAGAAACTGTGCTGAAAAATGATTATCAAGGTTGAATTGTTTTAACCGCTTGATATATGTCAAAGCACTCTAATCTAGCAAATGAAATGCTCTGTAAAATTCAGGCCAATTAAATCGCATGCTTAATAAGTTGATATTAGACAAAACATATATTACAAGGTATCTTCATGTTTGTTTGCATGACAATTAGAATTGCTGGTACTGTATTCACATGCATGGTTGTTTGTCTCTTTCGTTCAAAATATTACGTTAAATAAAATAAAATTGTAGTATAGGATTAATTGTTCGATTTGGATGTCATCTATGCCTATAAAGCTACAGCGATGGTGAGATAAATTAGCTAAGGTGAGCAATCCTATGTCTCTGCATCAGTTGTTATAGTGATATAGTACAACAATATTGCTGCTCTAAAAAATAAAAGTGGTGCTACTTGCTTGTGGTGGGAAAATTCATGAAGCGTCATGCCAAAGAGTGGCATTTTAAAGAAGATAAAATCGGTTATATACCTTAAAAAATTCCAAGATTTCGATATATACCACAAAAAATTTATTTGTTCACTTTAATTTCATCGAAATGTATCACTCCAAAGAGTGAAATTATCATGAAACACCATTTTGGGCCCATGCGAAAAGCCTAGGTACTAGTTGCTTGTGGCCAGGGTCATTTTATCTCCTTTTTTTGTCAAACTATCACAGTTTTTTGGGAGCGGCAGCTCCTAGGTCGGCTGTCCACTTCATCTTGCTTCATGCCTAATGCTCTATGGCAAATAATGTTACTAGGAAAGAAAGGGTAAATGGTCAGTAATGTTCTGGAGCTGAATTTGTCTAGTAAGTGCAAGATGTTGGGTGGGGAACGGCCAATCCACCTACCACCCAATACTGGACTACCATGGTGTTGGTTCACCATTTTGGCCACGCATCACCCATGGGGTGGTAACACAATACATCCACTCGTTATAGGGTAAATCTAGCTAAATAACATTTATTGTCACGTTACTGGTGGTGACGTAATCAAACAACATTGTCACGCTACTAGTGATGGAGTGACAGGATTTAACCATGCTATGGTGTTGGCATGACTATTATTTTGCCACGTTACGAGTGGTGACGTGGCCAAAATGATCAAAATTAGAAATAAAATTGGCGAAGGGTTAATAATAAAGATAAATTAAAAATGAGTTAACTAATAAAAAAAGTTCTTCACCATGTCACTACTAAACGGCCTTTTTTAAGAAACAACTCACCACTGTCGATACTCCATTAGATGGCTTACTAGGGTACTAATTTTGGATCTTGATAGCGGAAATAGGAAGAAATAGAACAATTATGAGTATTGGTCTAGACTAAAGATCAAGAAGGCCAAGAACTAAGTCGTGGGCCCTATTCGATTGTCTGTGGGTATATTGTGAGGGTTCCACATGGTATACTTTATTCTGCTTCCACTGCTAACTCTTTAAAGGTATTTAGCCTGGTCGGCCATTTTGAAATACAAACACCCTAAGATATTGTTAGACCATGTGGTTAGATCTAGAATATTTTAGTGATGAATAATTGACAATGTTGGGTACTGATATTATTTAAGGCGTGCGGCGTGTATGGACTTATGTCGGTCAAGTTGGGACGAACTTGTGCCGGAAAAAGATGGTGTTTTGGTATTTGCATGTGCATGGTAACTCGGAGGCGATTGTGGTTTACGGTGGTGATCGGGAGATGGTTTGGTGCGAAGTCATGGTCCAGAGGGTCAAGATGCTGGAGGAGACGGTCGAGTTCGAGTTGGGGCGCATGGAGATCGAAGATGGATGATGCATGTTGGAGCTACGGGGGTGCGGTCCGGAGGCTACGATATATGACGATTTTGGGTGTCCAAAATTAGTTTTGTAATCTGGTGTAAAAGCCCACGTATTGGACCCTATAGCTTTTATTGGGCCATACGTTGATGATTAGGTGCCAATGCTGGAAGGTTTTAGGTGTGGGATCTTAGACTGCTATACCATTTTCATATATATATATATATGAAAAATACTTTCTACTCCCGGGTGTAGTTACTCTCACTTTTGATATACCACCTAAAAGAACTTGACATACTCCTTTATGACTTTGGGTATACTCATATACTAATTATAAGATACTCCAATGTGAACCACATGAAAAAATTACAAGAGAGTATATAGTTTTTAGCATATTTTGTAAATACCTTTATATCCGAGTATGTTACATAAAAAGGAGTATATCTAAAAAAATTGTACATACCACCCCTGAAAAGGTGTAAATACCACCTATGTAGTTTTATATACTCGTATACTACACATACATACTCTCGGTTGCAAGATACTCCTTACGTTTATATATATATATATATATATATATATATATATATATATATATATATATATATATATATATATATATATACTATTGGTATTTTATCGGGGATGAAAACCGATCTAGGGGGTTCTTGGGAAGATCAGAGGAGACGTCTTGCCAGGGCTTTTGTTGGTGCGTCATCTGCACAAGGAATCCTCCCCGATCTGGGGGGATAGGTGGCGCTGGTTGCATGCATCTTCGTCGCCTGTGTGCTGGCAAGATAGGAAAAGGATGCAAGATGTGCGCATCATCCGGAGCATGTAAACAACTTTATTTTGAGTGATTAAAATATTCACCATGCTTTTGCTGCATAGGATTTTGCATTGAGTTAATGAGAAAGATTCCCGTGTGTGTTTTGGTGGATGTGTTGTTTTTTTTGGTGCTTGTGATCTCATGCATGTATGCAGCGTGGTATACTAGGTTGCAAGGGCCTGCGGCGCTGTGGAAGCTGTTAGCTAATCTCTGGGTGGAGATACGACCAGGAGTACGTGAGCGGGCACAAGCGGCACGCAGGAAGTAGTGCACTTTGGCCGACGGCAAAAAAAAAAAACGCTGCAGGACACGCACGCACTGCAGGAGGGGCAGCCGTGATTCTGCGTGCGGCTCGGGCAAAGGTGACAAAGGGTACAAAAAATCTTTCACAATCATTCATCTTTCTGATTATCATTCGCGATCCTACAAATATATTTACACTTTATTTATTATTATGTAATAGTTTTACACTTTTGTGATATATATTTGATATCTAGTGATATAACTGTGGACACTAGTTACTGATCCATGGACTAGTGTTGCGAACACAGAAGATTTCAAATTTGAAATTTGGGGTCTGACACTATTTGCTGATTCAATCTATTGTTTGGAGGATCTCAAGATTTCATAATGTTGTTGTGAGTTCTGATCGGTTCAAGTACATGTGTGAATCTTAATGTATAATGAATCAATCCAATAAAATCAATTTTTGTTCCCAACCATTTTCAAAGCTTACCCAAGGAGAAGCTAGTTCTTAATTATAAGCTGTCTTATTGGAGAAGCTCACATTTGGCCAAATATCGTCCCGTAGTAGTAATACGGTGTTTATCTACTCAAGCATCTGATCGCGACTAGTAACATCACAATTACCCGAAGCTCTCGCTCCTAGCTCTTGTTGTGCTCTCGCTATCAAGCCAAACTAGAACGCTAGCTAGAGATAGAAGCACAAGAGGTGTGAACAGCTAGTTGCAAGAAATTAAGCATGAGCTGCAGCAGTAAGTTCGAGCAAAAGTACCTCGGATAACAATGGCTGAAGTGGAAATACGACGACGATCCAGTCGTGCCCGGCCCGGAGCACGTCCGCCTCCCAACGAAATCTCTATGGAACCACTGCTGAGGGAATGGAACGCGCGAGGGCGAAATGGAATGGAACACGGAGATATAATGGATGGAGCAGGTGCTGAACACCTCTTCAGCTGGCCGTGTTTTGCACGGGTCAAGTCTTTTCTATACGGACCTTGTCAACATGGAGACTTCGGCAAACTCCAGTCTGTCCATGGAAGTTACCAAGCAAATAATACTGTATATGTTAGTACGAATGCACGTGCTCCCAGAAACTTTGTCAAATTTTATATGAGATGACACTACTACAAAACAAGCAATAGTAGACGTCTTATCACAGACGGTTAAAATAGAACCGTCTGTGTTGGGTCTGTCGGGCCTATCACAGACGGTTTGTAATACAAATCGTCTGTGATACTCATTATCAGAGACGGTTCTATTAAAAAACCGTCTGTGATAATCTCCAGTATCACAGATGGTTCTTGAATAGAACCGTCTATGATAATTCACAGACGGTTCTATTAAAACCGCTCGTGATATGATCTGATTATTCAGACGGTTTTGAATAGAACCGTCTATGATCTATCCTGACGGTTTGTATCACGAACCGTGCGTGATAATCCTCATCGCAGACGGTTGGTGATACGAGCCGTCTATGATATGTGATTCACAACGCGGGAGTTCGAAAATTTTGAATGCGTGCGCGAGAATTTTGAATACTTGCGTGCGAGTAGCAGGAGTTTTTATATATTAATAAGGACTCCCCCAAATCCAGCGTGACCTCTGGGCTCCCTTCTCCCGCCGCTGGCCCTCGTCCCTCCCGTTCATCCCGCCGCCACCCAGTGCTCCTCCTCCCGCCGCTCGTCCTCCCCCCGACAGCCGGCCAGCGTCTCCCCCATCGGCTCTCCTCCCCGCGCCACCCCATCCCGGCGTCGGCCCTCCTCCCTCCGGCGTCACCTGTCCTTCCCCCCGCCGGCTTCTCCTAGATCGAGGTATACATGTGTGCATGAATATAGTTTTGTGATTGAATGTGTGCTTGAATATAGTTTTGTGATTGAATGGATGGGGAACAATGTGGCTTGATGATTTGACAAATGCTTCACTTTGCAGCCCTTATAGTGACTAATCTAATCGCCTTGGGGATATCGGGAGGACAGACCAAGCGACTTCCTCCGCGACATCCACGGCTGCGGGCCAAGCGGCGGAGCCAAGCAAAGGCGCGACACGGCCGGGAGGAAGGTGGGCGGGGATGAGGATAAGGATGTGCCTTCGAGGAGCTCGCGGCGAGACAAGATCATGGCTTTCTTGAAGGCTCATGGCGAGTGGAGCCGAGAGGTGGACAAGGTGCGAAGGCGGAGAGCGGACAACCAAGGGAATACATTTAGTATTTTTTCTTGTTGAAAAAACTATCACGAGCGGTTACGAACAAGAAATGTGATATTACTATCTGAGCGGGTCTTGTTGAGCAAATGCTGTGAAAATATACTATCACGAGGCGGTTGAAAGTAGAACCGTGCGTGATATCTGTGATAGTAGTTATCATAGAGCGGTTCTACTTTCGAACCAAATGCGTGATATTCGTATCCTGAGCGGTTTTTGAACCGTCTGTGATAATGTCTATTATCACGACGAACTTTTTCAGACGGTTCGGAAAACCGTCTGTGATGACGGCTTCGAACCGTCTGTGATGACGTTTTCTGTAGTAGTGTGAGATGTACCCTGCGTAAGGATGCACTCCATAGCCGTCGATCATGATCTGAGTGAATGAATCATAATCGAATGACTACGTGGGTATCCTCGTGAGATACGTCCACACAAAAGTTTCTTTCTTCTTTTTCATTCAGGCGCCTTTTTTTAATCACTTGGGCTGCAACTTGGTTGACACATGTATGTTTTTTTTGGTTGTGCATGTTTCCTGAGACACAAGTTTGATGGTTAGCTTTTCTTGTGTGTATAATATTGTAGAAGTATTTGTTTCCATGAAGAAACTACTGATATCATTATAGGCACAAATTTCGAAAGTACTCACAATTTATATTATTAACCAAATGTGTTGAAGCGAATACACGCGATTTTGTAGTCTCCACCAGCCGAATCACGATTTTACACTGTGTTCAGTCAAATACAAGTACGATATCACGTAGTAAATTTTGTCTTTTAATAGCTGAATCGACTCGAGATAGGTCGTGGAGTAGAGCGCACAGACAGACTACGTCACAACCTAAATTGAAAGCTCCCCAAAATTTAAAGAAAAAACGTTAAAAGTATGTCTTCTAAAAGAATCATTTTGAAGTTTAGAACACAGAGGTTACGAGATCTAATTCCAAAAAGTTGTACAAGAAGATCGAAGATCCACGTAAATGAGAATGACTTCGTCCGACTCATAATTATTAACTGAACTTTAGTTAGCCAAAAGAATCGAGATGACTTACCGATTGAGTTATGCTTGCTACGGCCCATAAGAAAGTTTGTTTCGTGCATAGACAGTAGCAATTAGCAAAACAAAATAGTACTGTGCTCTATAACAAAATTGATCTTTTGTTATACTCTTAGAATTTTTTTAATGCATCTGACCCAAAGTGCCTGGAATCTAAATTCACTTGTACAAAAGTACACATCGGTGTGAACAAACGAATGTCGAGTACGAGCCAAGTCCAAGTCATGCCATTTCGTTCTCTGCTTAGATCCTTTTCGGCTGGTCATTCGTAATTGGTTAACCGTCAGAAAGAACCAATGTTCATCCTTGTGTCACCTGTCATTACACACAAAGACCTGGCATTAAACAGAGACTTGACAGGAACCACACGTTGGTTGGTTGGTAAAGATACAGAGGTTCAAATCTCGTTGCCATTTCAACGGGGAAGTAGTATCTATGCTATGTGAAGTCTAGATTTACTCCGCCCTCAAACGGTAAAGACACATTTACGTAACATAGTTCTATCTGTTTATTTGACCGTCAACCTTGCAACCAGCAAGATCCACAGTGGAGCTGCTTTTCTCCGTGCTAAAAAAAACCCAACAGTAACTGGCCGTACCAGTAAAAAATTATCGGTTCGAAAAAGTTCTAAATTTTAATTTGAATTTAATTTTATGAACAGTAATTCCAGCCGGTAACCAGCCGTATTCAAATTTTGAGTTTGAATTTTCTTTAAGGAAACTTGGCTGGTTTAAAATCGTTAATTGCCCGTAACCTGGAGGGGGTCCAATATTTTTCCCGTTTTCGGTTTTTGAATCCTTGCTTTTAGGTGAACTCAACAGATTCGTTTTTTTTTTTCTTTGTTGAAGAGTGCAGTGAGTTCGTGACGTCGTCTAAGAAGGGACGATCGGACAACTTGAAGTGCTCCGTGAGGGGAGGTATAAAAAGCTACTACGCGCTGGACGCCAAAAAAAAATAAGAGCCCATGAAGTTGGCTACTGTTTTGTCCTGGCATATGTTCAATTCTGCAAAGCGTGCCCATTTCCCAAGAGGCAGGTTGGAAGTAGTCACAGTGTGGAAGAGTTGCAAGAAGTGCTTAGCAGATCTAGAAGTCATCACTGATAGAATCCAGAAACAAATTCCATTCAACAAAATCATTGATAGAGCGAATGAGTTTAATTGGTTTTGAAGGGTTATCCTTATATGTACCATCAACTATACAATATGTACTTCAGTACTTGTTTACGGACAAGTATATGTTTGGTCGCCACAAACTAATCCTCTTGGTACGGAAGATCCAGGTGTCCTACCAAGTATTTGGTTCAGCATCTGGAAAAAAAAAGGTGTGTGGTCCCGGACGAGCTGGAGAGAGACCATTGTCGAGCATGTATGCAGTGTAGGGTACGTGATCAATTCTTTCAAATTTAGGTCTCAGTGAAAATAATCTTTAAAATGGGGACAACTCTAAAAGATGGTGGTTAAATCAAATGAGAACCGTGCCTTAAGTGAAAAAAAAAGATTGTTGATCACTATTGAACTGGCTGAAGATCTTGATGAGAGTGAATGGAAAAGGATTTACTCGGTTTCGAAAAGATTCATTGCAAAAAGCAATAGAATCATAATCACTAGCTGGTCAGACAAGACTGCATGTTTTGGGACAACAGAAGATATCAAAGTAAAATTCCAAACGTGAGGAGCGTATTGGTATTTCTTCAGAACGCTTGCATTTGGAAGCATAGACGTGGATGAGCACACCAAAATGCCATCAATAGACATGGAGATGGCCATGAACCTGAATGGTTCTTTCCTATGCGCAAACATCATGGCTGGGTTACTAAGGGCTAATTTTTTACGCACATTTCAGCTGGTACATGGCTCTTGCATGCGCTAGCGAATACAAACTGTGTAACCTCTTCATGTTTGGTGTCCACCCGATTGATTTTTGGCAGGAGAACAAACAGATCTATGTTCAGGGGATGACGAAACCTACTGAATACTGTGTACTTTTCAATCACTGCCGAACAGGTTTTGTTCAGAATGAAGTTCACCATCAATCAGGCTTTTTTCAGCATGAAGTTCCAATGATTACCGTGCAAGAAGTGTTATATGGAAGTGTCAAACCTCTAGGCAAAGTCGAGGTCCTAGCATGGAGATCATGTCACCTATACCACTTCACTATATCTACAAATTTAGTCGAGCCGCAGCGTAAAGTCGTCAGGAAGAGACGCGTGCGACATGTTCTGCAGTATAACTTACTAAAAACTAGGCTAAACCAAAACATCCAATCCCCGCAACCAAACTACTCCAAATCTAGAATAAACTTTAATCTAAGATCAAATCAAGGTTGACCAGATCATTACCCACAAAATTAGATAAAGATCGGAGGCAGATCATAAAACCCTAGCTTCCACCTCTTTTCTTCCCTTCTCTTTTCTTCTCCTTCCTTCTTCCTCTTCCTGATCTTCTTGCTGACCTTCTACCTCTCCTCCTCGCTTCTTCTCTTGGTCAGCAGCAGCACCAGCAGTGGCTCACGCAGCACAACATGCATGCAGCGGCAATTAGCAGCAACAGTGCAACATCCATGCATCTATGCAATGCAAGGCAGCAGTACTGCTAGCAGCAGCAGCTAAACAAGGATGCAGAGCTAGCGCAGCAGCAGGGCAGCGCGGCACAGGGTGGCAGCGGTCAGGGAGGCGTCTCGGCGCTGCCGTGTCAGAACCAAAGAATCCTGAATTCAGACTTGGGAGCTGCAAAACATTTCAGATAAGCAAGAGTCCAGATGAAGCAATACCCCTTCGGTAAAGAGATCCAACGACGTACTAGGAAGATGCGTGACGGAAGATTAACGGCCGAGATCACCGGATAACGCTTCGGCTGCATCCTACGGTTGAAGCTGATGGCTGTTACTGTTTTGCGTTTTGAGTTTTCCCGTTACTGCTCACCGTAAGAAACGGTTGGGTGGGGAGCTGGCGATGCCGAGCAGGCATAAATACGCCGCCCTTCTGTAAGGAAGACTATGAAGAAAAACCCTAGTTCTTATTATTGCTTTTACTTTCCCCTTCGAACTTCAGTTGTATTACTTGTTCCTTGAAAACAATACACTGAAGGAGATCCAATATAGTTCTACGAATATCCTCTGTTTTTGTCTTTGCAAGTCGGGTCCTGACAATTATTGGTATCAGAGCTGTCCGATCTTCGGCGGAATTTAGATTTGTTCCGGTTCATGAGTGGAGAGGTTGGGAAAATCTTTTCCTGGTAAAATTCCCAATCTAGCTCGCGGAAGATACAGATCTACAAGTAAAGCAAGGGTATACGACAGTGAAGGTTTGGAAGGATTCAGATATCTTCCTGTAAAATTCCTCAAACTGTAAGGAAAGGAGAGCCCAAATGCCGAAGGGAGTTAAACCTACTGAGGAGGAAATGAACGAGGTAGAAGAAATCAAGAAGGAGGTGGCTCGTATGCAGCAACAAATGGAATCGGATTCAGCGCATGTCCAAGTTCAGTTGGGTCAATTTAAGGAGCAGGTTCAGTCCAACTCGTCAAAACTAGACATTGTGATGGACATGTTAAGAACTATGATGGATAAGAATGGGGTAGGGGAAGTAGCCAGCAATTTGGCAACGATTGGAGGTGATGATAGCCCAGAAGTGCGTAAACAAAACACTGCAACACCAATACAAGTGAGGCATCAAAGATTGACACCAGGTAGTGGACACTCATTTGCTCCACATGGTGGAACAGGTAACACAAGTCAGGGCGCATCTCAAATTCCTTTTGCTTTTTCCCCTGTGAATCTGAGTGTTGGTAACCAGAATATGGACATACCGGAGCTTAACCGTGGGAAAGAACTGGGAATGAATGAGGGTCCTCAAGGGTTGTCCACAGGAACTTTTGGAGTGAGTGTATATCCGATGTCAAATGAAACTTTTGCACCGCAGTATACTTATTCCCACCCTCCATTTATACCACCTTATGTGCCTTATCAATACAATCAGCAACCTCCACTTTCCAGAGGGGATCATGCGTGTGGTTATTCATGGCCGCGTGCTCCAGAAATTCAGTTAAATAGCAACAATCAATGGCCAGTAAGGGATGAGAACCCATATCACCAACAATTTAGTAGAGGTCCGAAGTTGGAATTTCCCAGATTCGATGGTGAACAGCCAGAGGCATGGATAAGAAAAGCCGAAAAATACTTTGAGCTGGCCAGAATTGCAGATGAGCAGAAAGTATCCATTGCAGAAGTTTATTTAACTGGGAGAGCAGATCAGTGGATCAGCAGCAATGATATTAACACTAGGATTCTATCTTGGCAACAATTTTGTGACATGATTATGAAAAGATTTGCTGCAGAGACAAGGTATGAGGTGATTGAAGCCTTTAGAGGGTTGAACCAAGAAAGTACAGTGGAGACGTATATAAATAAATTTGAAAAGATGATGATCTTAGTTAAAAGAAATACTCCGGCATTAGGGGAGAGGTATTTTCTGGATTACTTTATATCAGGACTGAAAAACTATATCAGAATTCCCTTGAAGTCATTCAAACCAGATTCTTTAGTGGAAGCTTATGCTCATGCAAGAAATTACGAGAATAGTCAATACTACAAGAAAATGCAATCCTGGAATCAAGGGACCAGCTCCAAAGAAAGTTATCAAGGAAATATACAACCCAAGTGGAAAGGTGGGAATGTCGATGGAAAACAATGAGAAAATTACGCTAATCTGGAAGTAAATGGAATGGAGGAAAGTGTTTTAAGTGCAATGAACCTTGGGTTCCTGGCCATAGTAGGGTATGCAAATTTCAGAAACAATTACATCTTATTACAGTGGAGGATGAGGAAGAAAGTAATGAAGGGAATCCGGAAGGAGTATTCACTACACCACCTAGCAGTCCTGAACATCAAAATGATGGCAGCGCCGAAGTCCAAGTATCAATGCATGCTATTTCAGGAACTAGCTCTGGAGTTAGCACCTTCGCTTTGAAGGTTAAGTTGGGGAACCTTAATGTGATGGCCTTAGTAGATAGTGGGAGTACTACCACTTTTATAACTCCATCCATTGCACTTAAGGCCAAGTGTAAGATCAGTAATCACATTCCCATTAAGGTAGCAGTTGCTAATGGAAGCACGTTGTCCAGTGAATCTCAATGCCTTGAGTGCCATTATGAGATACAAGGAGAGGAGTTCATCACGGACTTCAGGATTCTGGAATTAAAGGGGTATGATATCATATTGGGAAGTGATTGGATTTACAAGCATAGCCCAGTGAGTCTCAATTTGAAAACCCGAGAATTTAGCATTTGCAAAGATGGAGTGAAAAACATCAAATTTGTGGACGAAACTTATCCAAAGGAGAATTGTGTGATTGATGCCTTGCAGCTGAATAAATTGATGGACAAAGGGGTCATCGGAGCTGTGATATACTCCAAGGCCATTTTGAATGGGAAAGGTGAACTGAAGGAAATTCCTGCTGATATTAAGCAAGTCTTGGAGGAGTACTCAGATGTATTTAAGGAGCCTATTGAATTGCCTCCTGTGAGAGAGCAAGACCACACTATACCTCTCATTCCAGAAGCTAAGCCTGTAAATGTGAGGCCTTATAGATTACCCCATTATAAGAAGGATGCCATGGAAAACTTGGTGGAACAGTTATTGAAGAACCAAACCATCAGGAATAGCTTTAGCCCATATTCTTCTCCGGCTATATTGGTAAAGAAGAAGGATGGGACTTGGAGGTTATGCATTGACTATAGACAACTGAATGCTAATACTGTAAAAAACAAGTATCCTATACCAATAATTGAAGATTTATTGGATGAGTTGAATGGAGCTAGATATTTCTCAAAGGTGGACCTCCGATCAGGCTATCATCAGATAAGAATGCAACCTGCAGACATCTATAAGACTGCTTTCAGTACACACAATGGTCATTTTGAGTTCTTAGTCATGCCCTTTGGGTTAACTAATGCTCCAGCCACCTTTCAAGCTCTTATGAATAAAATTTTAGCACCATTTATGAGGAAGTTTGTCTTGGTGTTCTTTGATGATATCCTCATATATAGTTCTACCTTGGAGAATCACAAGCATCACTTACAACAAGTATTGAGAGTTTTGAGGCAAAACCAATTGTATGCGAAAAGAAGCAAGTGTGTGTTTGGACAAGTTCAGGTCGAGTACTTGGTGCATATTATTAGCAATCAAGGTGTAGCAACTGACCCAGAGAAAGTAAAGGCAGTTAAGGAATGGCCAAAACCTGATAACATCACCCAATTGAGAGGGTTTCTAGGATTGGCTGGTTATTATAGAAGATTCATTAAGAATTTTGGAATTATATGCAGACCAATGTTTGATTCTCTGAAGAAGAATGCCTTTCAATGGGGAGTAGATCAACAACAAGCATTTAACAAAATCAAAGAGGCCTTAACACAAGCTCCAGTATTGGCTCTTCCTGATTTTTCACAGCCCTTCACCTTGGAGACGGATGCTAGTGGGTATGGGTTAGGGGCTGTCCTAATGCAGAATGGGAGACCCATATCATTTATGAGCAAAACCATTGGTCCTAAATCGGCTGCCATGTCGACTTATGATAAAGAGGCATTGGCTATTTTGGTAGCAATTAAGAAATGGAAGCATTATTTAATGGGCTCAAAGCTGATAATAAGTACTGATCAACAGTCTCTCAAATACATTTCTGAACAAAGGTTGACTGAGGGGGTACAACATAAGCTTATGACCAAACTAATGGGGTATGATTACAAGGTGGAATACAGAAAGGGGAGAGAAAATAGAGCTGCTGATGCATTGTCAAGGATTCAGCACAGAGAAGAAGTCATGGTGACTTCAATAGCAATACCACAGTGGATAACCGAAGTAATGCAGAGTTATCAAGGGGATGAAAGGTGCAAGGAGTTAGAGAGCAAATTGAGAATTGATAAGAACAGCGTGCCCCAATTCACATTGCAAAATGGGATTTTGAGATATAAAGACAAGATATACATTGGCAATAGTACCAACATCAAGGAGCAGTTGTTAACTTCTTTCCATAGCTCAGCCTTGGGGGGACATTCTGGGGAAAGAGCAACTTATCAAAGGATGAAAAACATGTTTTATTGGCCGGGCATGAAAGCAGAGGTTACCTCTTTTGTAAAAGAGTGTGCAATTTGCCAAAAGAACAAATCTGAGAACATACCTTATCCAGGGCTGTTACAACCTCTACCTATACCGGACATGGCATGGACCCACATTACCCTAGACTTCATTGAGGGGTTACCCAAATCTGAGGACAAGGATGTGATAATGGTTGTAGTGGATAAGTTTACCAAATATGCTCATTTCAGTATCTCTAAAACATCCCTACAACGTACAGCAAGTGGTAGACCTATTTATTGATCACATATACAAACTCCATGGCTTACCCATTGTGATTATATCCGATAGAGATAGAATATTTACAAGTAATTTGTGGCAGGAACTATTCAAGGCTTTGGGAGTGCGATTAAGGTTGAGTAGTGCCTATCATCCCCAAGCGGACGGGCAAACCGAAAGGGTTAACGATTGCCTAGAAAGTTACTTGAGATGCATGACTTTTGCTAGCCCAAGAAGATGGCATTCATGGTTGTCACAAGTCGAGTGGTGGTACAACACCTCATTTCATACATCTCTGAAAATGACACCTTTTGAAGCATTATACGAATGAAGCCTCCAATGATCACAGCAGCTATGCTTCCTCGAGATAAACAACGAAGAGACCAAGGGTGATTCTGAAAAAGGAGGATTTGAAGCTATAAAAGCCAATTTGGAAACTGCAAGTTCTAGGATGAAATTTTTTGCGGACAAGCACAGAACCGAAAGAACTCTAGAGGTTGGTAATATGGTTTATCTTAAGATGCAACCATATAGGCATAATGCTTTGGGATTGCACAAAACCCTGAAGTTACATTCTAAATACTATGGACCATATAGGGTGCTGTCAAAAATTGGAAATGCATCGTACAAGCTGCTGTTACCGGAGGGATGTCAGCTCCATCCGGTATTCCATGTTAGTCAATTGAAGAAGCATGTAGGGTCCAAGGTGATTCCCAAAGAAAGAAGCGTAAACATCGATCTTTGAAGGAGAGTCTTTATCGAACCAAAGCAGCGATCCGAGAGAAGAGTTGTTCCAAGGCATAATGAACCGGTGATCCAATGGAAGATTCTATGGGCAAATTTACCTCAAGAAGCGACTACATAGGAAGATGCTAACTTTATTTCACGAGTTTTCCACAATTTCATCCTTGAGGACAAGGATCTCAAGGAGGGCATTGTCGAACCAAAGAATCACGAATTGGACTTGGAGCCTGCAAAACATTTCGAGATAAGCAAGAGTCGGATGAAGCAATACCCCTTCGGTAAAGAGATCCAACGGCGTACTAGGAAGATGCGTGAAGGAAGATTAACGGCGAGATCACCGGATAACGCTTACGCATCCTACGGTTGAAGCTTATGGTCATTATCGCTTTTGCGTTTTGAGTTTTCCGTTCTGCTCACCGTAAGAAAGCGGTTGGGAGGAGGCTGGCGATGCTGAAGCGAGCATAAATCGCCACCCTACGTAAGGAAGACTATGAAGAAAAACCCTAGTTCTTATTATTGCTTTTACTTTCCCTTTGAACTTCGGTTGTATTACTTGTTCCTTGAAAACAATACACTGAAGGATATCCAATATAGTTCTACGAATATCCTCTGTTTTTGTCTTTGCAAGTCGGGTCCTGACAAGCCGCCGACGTCAGGAGGGCTGGCGCAGGGAGGGCAGGGTGGCCCGGCCCTTCCCTTGCCGAGTCCAATGTGGATTCGGCATAGGCCTTGGGCCGGCAGCCCTACACCTCCCCCTCTCTTTTCTAATCCCTTTTAATCCTCTTTCTTAAGTCCTTAATTTCTACTAGTGGCCTGTGCGTGCCGTTTGGCGCGCTGGGAAAGATTGGTTTTTTTTGTTGCACAGTATAGTCAGTTTGTTAGGGGAAATAATGTCAATTTAGGACCAGAAAATATGTAAAAACAGATTGTTAATTGTATGTGTGATTTTAATATAGGTGGATTTCCGGTGCACAATAACTGTTTTGGTAGCCGCAGCATGTAATAGGAAGCAGAAAAAATTAAGACAAACCTAAACATAGGAAGTAATAATCACTGGGTATGGTTATTACAAAATACTGCAGGCTACGCAGGATACATACATAATACAGCGAACTGGTCGCAAAAACATTACAACATGTTTGACAATATGATAACAATACGATACAGGCCATACACTGGATTCGTAGCTACGGAGTAAGCACAAAAGATGACCAGAGTTTGTCATAGCAGGTTACAAAATCGGGCTTAGATAGTGCGTGTAGAATCTGAACAAATGCTCTGCAGCAGAATCGCACGGTCTACATTCTGCTACATATAAAACGTAAAGCAAGGCGTTATAGAAGTTATGTAGAACAGATTGGAAAAGCTAGATATGGAAAAGTAAGCTCACATACTATACCTTAGATTTATTCGCTGGTCAGTGAAGTGTTGCGATCTGTAGAATAAAAATGACATGTGAGGTTTGGATGTGAGAAAATACCATTAATCCTAGCACATATTTTGTATCGGCTGTAGTGTGAGTATAATAAGAATATTAACTCTATATGAAAAGAGCAGAGGCAGTTGCTATGGGCTGTACATTCTGCATGCTTGTATAAATAAAGATAAGAAACTTGATTTTCGAGTGATATTAAAGACTGTTATATGTGCAGCAAAAAACATGGAACAAACAAACAGATGAAGTAATGATATAGATCTCTGTACGAAGCAGGTTTGAAGTATTTTGTACATGTGATTGGCATTTCTGTCCAGGCAGATGTCAGAATGAGACTTCACCTGAACAGCTGAATCATCTCCTCTTTTCAGGACCATTTGCTTTTCCTGGATACTCATCTTTAATTCAGTAAAGTTTCCTTGGATGGCATTGTAGAGATCCAACAATTTGAGAATGCTCCGGTTCTTCCTCCAGCTTTCCTCAAGTGGAAAAGGCCCCATTAATGCAATGTTATACATTTCCGAATGGTGGCAGAACGTGAAGATATGCTTGTTGCTGGAGGTGAGGAGGTCACACAGCCCCTTTAACTGGCCTCACTGGAATGAGGCGTAGCTTGCAAAATTCCAGATGTTAGAACGTATGCCTCTTTGTGAAGGAAATCTGAGTTCCTACTTATATGAGGGACTTGGAAATATGGCATAGCAGAATGATACGCAGACAGAAAGTATCACTATCTCTGAACTCCCATCTGCTTCCAATCACATGGCCACCACAGCCTCAGACAAGTTGATGCCCATATTTGTCTAGTTTAAAGCAGCACATGTTGCTAAATACTAACCATATAACATATAACTTGTCATGTTTCACATATAGGAAATCTTTGGTTTGCACGACTATTTTGTAGTTTAGGATAAGACAATCAATATTGCTAATTAGCATTGCCAATCTGTCATGTTTCAATTATTTCAGGCAAAATAGACTGCATGGGTGCTCAGAGTTGGTTTCTTCTATAAGATGAGGGAGCAAGATTTCCAAGGAAAACATACGAAACAAATCTAAATATTGTTAGTGAAAGGAACATTTGACTTAACCTCCAGAAACGTGCTCAATACTTATATGGCCCAGGTAACTTCAAGATAAGCATGGGGTCAACACCTCATGGAGCAATGCTGGCATGTTTCATTCACCTGCAACAAGATCCACCACAAAAGGATCAGCATCCTTGACCATATGAAATAGATCACTAATAAAAGGTAAGACTGCAGACTTTCAAGGAGCTGCAAGGTGGCATCGTGTACGTCAGTTGAGTATGAGTTGAACCAAAGAAGCTATTGGTGATTGATGCCTAAATTGAAAAGATCTGAGTTATTGGTAACATGCACTTAAGTCTGGTACCTGCACATTTGTTAATTTAATCAAGTTTTCTCTTCATATTTGTCAGGCTAATTGCTTACACGCATAGCCTGGAGCTTCTATATTTCATGCATGTAGAGCAAAGAAACAAAAAAAAAAAAAATAAAGCGTTTAATGCAAGCTCAAACAGATTTGAGGTAACATGACCATTTGAAAATCAAACTACCAAGTGATAATTTCCCTGGTTAAAACCTGTAGACTACAGATGAAAAGGGCTGGCATGCTAAGGGATGCCAATATCAAAGAGCATATTTGAAATCAAAACAGAAAAAAGAATGCGTAAAGGATCATTGAAACTATATCAACACAGTATTTAGCTAGGGAATAAGCAAAATCACATTTCACCGAAATCAGAAGTATGCATAAAGGATCATTGACAACATGAACATGATTAAAAAAAATTCTGTAGTCTACCAAATTTATGTACGTTTGGTCTCACATACAAACCTAATAGGTTTACAGAAGGTTGATGGATCCTTTAAAAGGCGGATGCCAATCACAAGGTGCCAGAGTGACAAGGCATGAGAACTATGGAGTATCTATGAGCTAAGATCAATCTCCTGAACAGAAACCCCGCACTATCCTCAAGATCTCCAATTCTGCACTCTAATGCTTGGTCTAGTCTTGCCATATAAGGTCCAAAGTAGAAGAAGAATGAGGCCTAGAAGGCGGACATGTAGATCTTAGATGGCAAGACATGTTTGTAACAGAGGGTTTGAATGTGTGATGGTATATTTCTGTATGAAATGGAAGAGAAGCGAAATGAAGAAAAGTTTAAGCACAGCCCGTACGTCGGGAGTAGCAGGGTTAAAAGAGTAGGTAAGATCGACCCAGACCTTGCGGGTGGAGGTGGCCGGCGAGCTGGGCCGCGGCGGCGACTTGACCGGGTCCTCCAGGTCAACGGCTTCCGGCGCCTGGCCGAGAGGCATGGGCGCGTACTCCTTTTCCTCCGGCATTGTCGACGGCGTGGACCTTCCCGAAGCTTCTCGCGGCGGGCGAAGCGGGTGGGTAGGAGGAGGAAAGCAAAGGTATTTCGATGGCTACCAGCGGCAGCAGCAGCAGCAGCGAAAGCGGGGTAGTTGGTAGCGGAGTTCGGAAGGGAAACAACGCCTTGTGAAGTGACCGAACTGCCCCCCGCACCCGTGCTCTCCACGTGGGCCCCTCGCGTTCCGAGACGGTGTTAGGGCCCACCTGTCACTAGCACGTAGGGAAGCTCATGGGACTCCAGCGAGCGGAAGCAAACGCGAAGCGAGAATCTGCAGAGAAATCTGACGGCGTACACACGAAGGAAAGACGATCTGACGGCGCACAAAAAAACGGTGAAGTGGCCCGTCCCTCCTCACTCCTGTCCTGCCACTATTTAGAATTTTTTTTTTAAAATTTTTTTTAAAGATATTTACAAAAATAAATAGTCGTTTAAAAAAATTACAAAAATGTGTCCCTGTCGCCATTTGAACTGTCCACTCGCGCCGGGCATTTACCTATCACCGATTCAATGGCGATAGGAAATCGTGCGATTTCGTCGCTGATTGAAGCTGGCGATAGGTAACTATCGCGAGCCGCCGATTCAATCATGCATGAATGCACTATAAAATCCCCGAAAAATCAATCCAAAATTCATTTTAATTCCAGAAAAAAAATAAGAGAGAGTTGGAGAGGAGAGAAGAAATTGCGCGAAGCCTCCCGGTTAAATCTGTCGGTGGGAGAGATTGATAGAGCATCAGTTTCGATCGATCATCTTGTGTTGCAGGTAAATTTTTCTGACACTGTATATGTTACGTTCAAACCTTGTAGGTTAGCAAACGACAATAGCGACATAGAATTGAGTAGGTTAGATACATGTAGTTACGTTCAAACCTTGTATGTTTTGTAATCATTTATAGAATTGAGTAGGTTAGATACATGTAGTCGAACTCTGTAGTACATATTTTGAGTTGTGTAGCGACATAGAATTGCGACTATAGCGACATAGAATTGAGTAGGTCACATAAATTTAGTCGAACTGTGCAGTACATATTTTGAGTTGTGTAGCGACATAGAAATGCGACAATAGCGACATAGAATCGAGTAGGTTACATAAATGTAGTCGAACTGTGTAGTACATATTTTGAGTTGGACATAGAATTGCGACAATAGCGACATAGAATTGAGTATGGCGTTGGTTGACCGCTGTAGTAACATAATTAATGCACGATACATTTTTGAATTGTGAGAAAAACAGATAGCTGTGTAGGTCTAAAAACAATGAGAATATTTGTGCGCGGTTATTATTTTGTTAGTACGTCGTTATTAGTTGTGTTAGTCGCGGTGAATATCTTGTTAGTCTTAGAAAACACCGTTTAACTAGAAAAGTAGCATGACATGTATTACATTTGTAAAGAAAATTCATAGTTGGTACATAGGTTTGTGTAAAGATGCATGGAAAAATATGAACTTTCTCTCTTCGCATTTTCAGTATGGTAGACGCGAGTCGATCTGAGTTGCTTGACGGTGATTGACCAGCGTCACCGTAGCGCCGATCTGCGTTTCTCCCGAGGGCGAGGCGCCGATAGAGCTTGGGGCGTTCGGCTCGCGCCCCTCATCGAGCATGGAGGCCGCAGGCAGGCGGATTAGAGTGCGTGAAGTTCGACCTTGATGCACTCAAACGCGGATGTTTATGTGGCGTTGACTCATGTTTGTTCTTAATCGTTCGACGCAGTTGAGAGCGGCGAGCCTCCTTCCACCGGCGAGGATGGTGGAGGCGACGTCGGGCGACCGGGACCACCGTGCGGTCGTACATCTAGGCGGTTTCCATACGACCGCCCTCGACGGCGGTTGGTTGGCACGGAGGCCGAGGAGACCATCGTTCCATCTCCCGTGCGGGAGATGACGCCGACGCTGCAGGATGTGAGCTACCTAACTGGGTTGCCCTGCGCAGGCGCTCCGATGGTGGCGCACGACGTCCCCGCCATGTGGCGCACGGACCTCCTAGACAGGTTCCGCGATATCCTCGCCGCGAGCGTAGCGTACATTGAGTTCAGCAGCCCGCACGGGCCCACGCTGAAGTGGATCTATCAATTCTACATAAGTGTTTTCCTAACTATTTTTCTCTCGTAACAATTCGTTTGTGAACCCTCATCGGCGTTACGTGTCTTCTTGCGACCGAGCGTATGGTCTGCGGATCACGGCGCCGTCGTTCGAGGCACTTGGACGCCTATCTGCTGTGGTTGTTCGGGTGGGTGATGTTTCTGAGCTCCCACGGCGACAGCGTGGACAAGCACTACATCCGGTACGCGCATGAGGTGGCGGTGTCACCGATCGAGGAGATCCCGCAGTACGCATGGGGTCCGGCCGTGCTGTGCGCGACGTACCGCGCACTGTGCGACGCGTGCCAGCGTTGGCGTGACGGCTCCATCCTCTCGGGATGCCCGCTCCATCGCACTGTGGTCGTTGGGCGTTTCCAGATCGGACGACCACGAGTGGACTTGACAACAGACGGGGATCGCTTATACGCCCGCAGGCGATCTGGACCGCCGACCATGGACACTTTGTGGTGCCGCCGATGGGTTAGTTTCGTAATCATTTATTATTTTCATTTTGCAATCATTATTTTCGTGTGCTTAGTTTGCAGTGTTGTATTGCACAGTTACCTTCACGCCGATCACCTCGCAGGCTCCTACGAGTACGTTGCGATGTTCGATCGGTGGCCGATGACCGCGTCATCCGACCCGTCTGATGGCGACAAGGTGATCGCGCGCGCCAGCTAACGGCCGGTCGCTTGTGCACGCGAGACTACCGCACCGGTACACGCGAGTGCCTTGGTGCACGACATCTTCGTGGAGGAGTACGGATCTGACGGGTCATGCGCCGATTCGATGCGACAGAGGTCCCGGCCCCTTGGGAGGGCGGTGCGGCGCGCGCGTACAAGCGTAAGTTCACTGTTGACTTTATGTCCGTACAATATGTGTTACATCGCAACCAAATATTTTTCTTGCCGTCCACAGTACACTAGGAAGGAGTTCAGGCACGATGTCTGAGTCGGACAGATGGCCCCTTGGGCGGGCGGTTGGAGTGCCGCTGCGAGACCTCGTCGAGGTTGGGGCGAGGCCTACAACCCGAGGCGTCGAGCACTACATGGAGTGGTACTCAGCTCGGACGAGGCTCCGTTGCGTCCGGGTTGTGGTCGACCCTGCTCGACATGTGGCCGCGACGTCGGACACGTACTCCACCCAGCCGGACTCCGCTTTCCACTGCAGCGTATGTACTCAATATTACATATTTCATATTTAATTTGACATACTTACGTGTACAACTTGTTGATTACCTGTGCAGGTGGATCTTCACCGGGAGGTCGCCGGATGGTAGACTCGCGCAAAGACATGGCATTGTCGGGAGATCGAGGGCTCGCGCGACAGATCGAGGACGCAGCAGTACACGGAGTGCGGACCGCGACTGGCCGCACGCCTACCGACCCGGTGGATCGAGCAGTCCGAGGATGAGGGGTCAGCCGAGGTGGTAGGACACGACCTCTCCGCCCGCACGTGGCGGGCCTCGCCGTGGCGGTAGGGGGGAGCACCTCCGGACATGTGGGAGGTGAGTTCGACACGCTGACATCGCTTCTTCATTTCATTTCGAACCTCATAAGTTTGTACCGACGATCTTCTGTTACAGGTCCTCAGCTCCACCCGTACGCGGGCCAGGACTATGCCGTGTCGTCCGAGCACATCTTTGGGCCAACAGGTAAGTTCCGTTTGCTTGCGTAACGTACTTTTAGTCACGACTATGTTTGTAACCTAATTCTTCGCAGGAACGGCTTGGGAGGACGATGCATTCTCGGCCGACGATGCAGACCTATCGGCACCCATCGAGGACTTATTCAGGGATCCGCGTGACACGCATTTCTCTTTGGAGGCCTCTCAGCTGTACGGTGCGCCGAGTTCGACCCAGGCGACGCAGCTCGGACGCAGAGCAGCCCAGACGACGCAGATCGAGCGGCGCAGAGCGACCCCAGCTACACCACCGCGGACTACTCACGTGGGTCGGGTAGTCGAGCGACGACCCTCGACGTACTCCTGCGGCGACGCAGAGGCGAGGCGACACGCGGTGCGACCTAAGAGGGGACGCCATTAGATTTGCCTTTTTGTAATTTTTTTCATTATGCCAATTGTTGTTATGACAGCTTTTGAATATGAGTAATACGCCTGCTTTCTTTGACGATCCAACTGTTCGAAACGACGTGATAAAACGAGCTAGGTTTCTCGGGTGATGCGACAACACGGGACAACTGTAATATCCCGAAAAGCTTTTGCCGGTTTCGGTCGAGTGCAGTGCAAAGGACTAAGAAAAGAACTGTAAAGAAAAGACCAATTAGCGATTTATCCGGGAAAATAGGAAAACTGGCAGGCGTGGGTTAAGGCTTTCGGCCCACTGTTTTTTTGGCCCATGAGGGGGAGGCTTTGGCCGGCTACTTAGGGGGGGAAAACCCTAGGCGCCCCTTTCCCCATCCCCTGCGCGGCTCCCCTCCCACCTCCTTGCCGCCTCCTCTCCTTCCGTGCGCCTCCCTTCCATCTCCCCTTGCGCCCCTTCCATCTTCCTTGCACCCCATAACCCTTGCTGCTGGACCAAAGAAGGGAAGAAAAGAAGAGAAGGGAAGAAGGAAGAGAAGAAAGGGAGAGGGAAGAAGGATCCGCAACCGGGAACTCGTGGTGATCATCATCCACGCAGCATGCCTTCGTCGTTTCGGCAAGGGTAACCCGTGATTCTTTGTTTTGGGGTCGTTTTCTAGTTGTACATTTTCGGTTGTCAGTTCGTCGGTTTTCTGCAGCAGAGAAGATTGTTGATTTTGATTAGGTTAGAGGCAGAATTGGGTCTGGGTGTCTCCTAGAAAGTTGTAGATATCGTAGTTACCTTTCATTGCCGATAGAAATCAAGTCATTCGGACTTGGTTAGCCAAAGTTATGAATTTCTTAGTATTTCTGTGTTTCTGGAGAGAAGCAGAATTGCTAGTGTTGGTTAACCTGATAGAAGCGCATATTTAGAGGGGTTTCCAGAGGGTCTCACCATAACGAAAAACTAGGCTAATCCTCTTAGCTTTCAGGAAAACTAAAGATCACTAAATTCGGACGAACGTAGAGAAAGTTATGATAGTTTCATTGTCGCTGTCCAGAAACCCGACGTGAAATGTTTGCTCTGATTAAATAGATTGGTAGGACTGGTAGATGGCCGAATCAGAGGGTCTCCCCAACTAAGTTTATTTATACATTTTAATTACCTTTCCAGAATGTCCAAGATCATCCTATTTGGACTCCTGAGCAGAAAGTTATGAATTTTGAAGTCGCTGCTGCGGTGACCGATCGCTAGAAATTAGAAAAGTTAGAAATGATAAGAAGTTAGCGATTTCGATTGTAATGTTATGTATGATTTTGGTCCAGTATGCTAGTCTTAGTTTGGGGTTATCTTCTTGTCCAGTGGCGAGATCCCAAGGGCAGCACCCACTTCGCGTCCGCTCGCTCGCACGGTTGAGGCAAGTATTCGTTAAGTAGAATTCTTGTTGCATGCTATGATTGAGGGGTGTAATGTTCATTGTTGCCATATGAAAGTGATGTTGAGATGACCCTAGTGGTGTTGATGTTTGCATATTATGATTGCGATTACATCATAATGCTAACATTTACATGATTAAAGTATATGTTGAATCCTGATGAATGAGAAGGTATAGATATTATATTCATGCATATTTTGAGCATATTGAAACTTGGTCATAAGGTGACCAAGTGAATCAGTTGAGGTCCCTGTCAGACAATGACAGGCTTGAGGTCCCCACATTCATGAAATGTGGGCAATATGTACAGAGGTCCCCGTCATTTTGATGACGGGCAAAGGTCCCTATACAAGTTGATGTATAGGCTCTTGGTCCCTGTGCCAGAGGGCACAGGCATGGGTATCCATTGACGGATGAATACCCCGCATTACCGGTAAAATGCGTAAAGAGATAAAGAACAAGAGTGCATAGCATTATCATTATTTACTGTAACACATTATCATTATTTTTTTAATATTCGAAATGCCATGAATGATGTTGATTAAAGTTGTTTATGCTGTTATGTCTTTATGATCATGTAACCTTGTTGATACTTGCTGAGTCTTATGGCTCACCCTTGCTTTGTTTTGATTTAGGTACCTGCGAAAACGTCATGCATGGGAGGAGTAGACTTTGGAGAGCACGCACTACCTCACAACTTTTATGCAATTGTTATCTTAGTTCCACACAAAAGAATAAATAACTATGTTATAACCACCTATAGATGCTTTTATGATGATGGATGTAGGATGATTTATGGATTGTGTGATTGGTGTTGCTTATTTATTCTCATACGATTATCATTTATGCATGATTGAATTGGAATATTGGAAATATTGTTAAATGTTATGTTTACTTGTTAGAAACTTGGTTTTATTGAATATACAAAGGAGACTCTGTCGAAAATTTGTAAATTCGTTCTAGTTGTATTTAGCTTTGGTAGCATTCCAGGCTCGTTCTGAGTTGGGGTGTTACAACAACACGGGCTACCTTTTTAGGACTCTGTGACCAGACGGGTCAGCTTTTCAGAACGATGGCACCAGAGTAGGCAGCTTTTCAGGACGATGTGACCACACGGCCTAGCTTTTCAGGACGATGTGACCACACGGGCTAGCTTTTCAGGACGATGGCACGGCGTGGCGGCTTTTCGGGGCGATGTGACCACTACCTAGCTTATCGTGACGATGGCACGTAGTAGGTGCGCGGGACGATGTGACCACACGGCCTAGCTTTTCAGGACGATGTGACCACACGGCCTAGCTTTTGAGGACGATGGCACCAGCGTAGGCAGCTTTTCAGGACGATGTGACCACACGGCCTAGCTTATCAGGACGATGGCACCAGAGTAGGCGGCTTTTCAGGACGATGTGACCACACGGCCTAGCTTTTCAGGACGATGTGACCACACGGGCTAGTTTTTCAGGACGATGTGACCATGCGGGCCAGTTTTTCAGGACGATGTGACCATGTGGGCTAGGTTTTCAGGACGATGTGACCAGGCGGTCCAGCTTTTCAGGACGACTTACCAAGACGAGAGCCCCGACAACGGCTCCGTCCGCTCTAGCTATAAATACAACGTAACTCGTCCAACTAGTCCACAAACAGCACCACCAAGTAGAAAACATGGACAAGGAGAAGGAATGAGAGAAAATCGCGAGCTTTTGAAGGATGGGTGTCTCCCCATGAGACCCGCTCGCTATCATGTTGCTAGTCGAGCCTTTCACACACCAAACTTTTCCGAATCGTGGATCGAGGAAGCGCCTCGTAGTACGCCAACGATTAGGTCGGGTCCGCGACCACCCTCCTATGCTCGCGAACGCCGGAAGGACCCCGATAGTGGCACCCTATGCTTTGGTGTAGGGACGCTTTGCAAGTGCGTCAAATCAACCGATGAGTGGACCATTGGGCGCGCTATTGGTGCCGCCAAACTACGCCGTTGGATCGCAACAATAGGCATCCGGTAATGAAACCGTATTTCATAGTACAATGCTTTTTTATTCCGACAACGGGTAACGAACTCTCTTTACCCACCGCAGCTCTCGCCACCACTATGCGACTTCCGGCGGTGGATCGACGACAAGATCCACCCCACGACATGTGGTCGCTTTGAGACGGAAGAGCTGGGCCAGAGAGCACATCGAGACCCGTGAAAGGCGCCTCAAAGAGTTCAAAGCTGAGCAGGCCGAGCAAGGTAGGTGGGACAGGCAGCGCGAGGAGCAGGAGCGTGAGCATGTGAGGCGACGGGAGGCCGAGAGGGAGCGAAAGAGGGCCATCGCGGCGAGAGCCAAGGCGCAAGGCGAGGAGTACAACGGCGAGCCGCCCGCAAGGGTAAATGGCCACGCTCGACCAGAGTTCTACCCTATTCCTCCACATGTCCCATGTATTTCAATTTCCCTAAAGGCATGCGTGTACCGTCCTCGGTTCGTTGTCCTGCGTGCCATGTAATCCCCTTGTCTAATGAAATGTCCTGTGGTTATCGTTGCGTCATTTCCCCAACAGAGTTGTGCAGAGATTCCCGAACGCATTGTAATATCACCTGCCATGGTACATACGAATCATTAATCCTCAATCGCCCTCCAAAAATCTTCCAACAATGCACAACAACAAATAGCGGGCGAACAAGTTGCATAAATTAATCCTCGTCACCAGCTCAATCGGCGACAGGAAGGTATCGCCAGTTCAACTGGCGACAGGCCCTGCCCTCTACAAAACCTCTTGCAACCGCCGAAATTCCACACAGACTCGGTCTTACTCAACCAAAAATAGAAGGACACAATAGAGAGGAGGAGGAGAAAAGCTAGCGGTTGCTGTTGTCAAGTTGCCCACCCTCGGTAATTTTCTTAATGTAACGGATTACATGATTCTTGATGTGTCATTACGTAGTGAAGTCCGTTTACATACTTATTTGGTGGGATATTTAGTTGCACATATGTAGTTCATCGTAAATGTTCTTCACATCGCAAAGACGTCAAATATGTCCGACGTCGTCAATTTCAAAATTTGCTACGACCGAGGGACTATTATGGAGGGTCCCAGAGAATTGATTTGAGTTATTTCCGGTCATGGACGTGCGTTCTTACCAAGACCCGAGCAACGTATAATAGGCGCGTGATGCGATGGTTGTTCCACACGCCCAAGTGGACCATGATGTCTACGATCTAACATTGAGTCGCCTCGCCCCGGGCAGATGCCACGTATTGGGAGTTAGTGCAACTAAAGGGAACAAATTCATGGCGGTCGATGTACGCATGGCAAGGGAGAGGATGGAAATTGATCCTTCCGTTCAGCGTATGCTAAACCCACTCCAAAGATCCGCATCGAACAAGTAGGACTTGCCGACACCGGGAAGAACTAGGTGACTCAAATGGGCGCACTAAATGGCGAGAAGGGCAAGAGGTTGCCGATGTCGCCGATGAAGACTACACCGAAGTTACCTCATTGGTGAGACAAAGCTAGTGGGCTTGGCGACGAGGGGAGGAGCTGGAAGACCTAGTGGAAATGTTGGAGCTCAAGACCAAGACTACATGGCATTGTCTCAAGATGAAGGTTCGATGGACGACGATGATGCGACAAAGAAAGCGGTTCCATCCGAGTGGAACACATACCGATTCGAGAACCTCGTCGTTAACGAAGGCTCCCATGTACCATGGGAGTACGACGAGCGAGGTTAGACTGGAGCTACGATGACAAATGCAAGGAGGCGTGCAAGATGCGGTCAAATTCGGGCATTGTTTGTTCGACGCATATTCACCGTCGTCAAGTCTACCCCAAGATGCTACGACGTGAAGTGCGGCATAGAGGATGCCCTTGCGTGTGCACGCATTTCACCAAGTAGGACACCCATCGGAAGTGCTCCATAGTGGTCCTCACACTTGCGTCGCCATCGAGTCGGTGCAGCCCCACCGAACTGTCATCAGCTTCATTGCCAATCTCATGTACGGTGAGATCGTGGATAACCTAGATTTTGAGCCACGATCCATCATTCGCCATTGAGGCAAGGTTCCGATGACACTATCGGCTATGCTAAGGCTTGGAGGGCAAACCGTAAGGCATTGGAATCAAGGTTCGCACGCTCGAGGATTCCTACCACAACCTCCACGGGCAACTCCGAGTCATATAAGACGGGAATCCCGCACTCATGTCGACATTCAAGACGCCACGCATCCGGTGGCCTAATAAGAGGGTACTACAATGAGCATTCTTCGCGTTTGGTCCATGCATCAATGCATTCCAAGATTGTCGTCCAATCTTGTGTATCGATGGCACATTTCGATTGGCGGTACAAGGGCCAACATCGACCGCAATAGCGACTTTGAAACAATCAAGTTCTTCCGCGGCATTCGCTTTTGTTGAAAGCGAGAACACGGATAGTGGGCCGTGGTTCCCAAGAATGTGAGGATTTACATTTGTGCAGACCGCCCCAACGTATGCCTCATACATGACCGCACGCGGGCTGCTGCGTGCAATAACACGCTGGCGAGGAGAGAACGTTCCACTTCCATGGCCGGATCTACAGAGCGGTGGTGCATGAGGCACTTGGGTGCAAACTTCTATAGCGATTCCGCAATAAGGACTTGATGAACTTGTTCAAGCGCTGTGCAACCGTAACCAACGGCGTAAGTTCGACACACGGAAGATCTCGACGACCGGACCCAAGCCCACGAAGGAGGCATCGAAGGGCCGCCTGCAGCGCCGACCAGGCCCCAAGCATTGCCACGGACTACCCACAGGCGCTCCTAGTGTCACGAGGAAGACAGGGGCACAGGTCAAATGCTTCTCAGACTGGATTGAGCACGAGCCTAGGGAGAAGTGGTCGCTGCTGCATGACAGGGGTGGTGCTCGATATGGTATCATGACAACCAACCTAGCTGAGGTCTGGCTGGGTCATGCGCGCGCAGTGCCTCCTTTGGTTGGTATTGTGGAGGCAATTCTCCGCGGTACCACAAACTACTTTGTTGCAGATGCAACAATGCGTCGCTCACCATGGCAAATGACTGAGTACTCTACTCCGCCATGATCACCGCATACATGGAGGAGAAGAACAAGAAGGGTGAGATGCACCGGGCATTCAAGATGGGCACGAGGGAGCTTCGCTTCGAGATAATGTGCAGGGATAAAGGGCGTCGCGGGACTAACCGCGAGAGGATCACCCATGAGTGCACGCTACGCCGCGATAGTTGCGTATACACTTGTAACAAGCCCCTTCTTTCGCATAGGCCTGCTCCCATGTCATGGCCGCTGCTCGACGGTGGAGCAAAGATCCCGGTCGCACCTCTCTCACTATTTCACCAAGGAGGTGGTGATGCAAACATGGAGTGGAGAGATGTATGGTTGCGCCGTTGTTGGCCATTTCACCGCCATCCATCACGGGAGCAACTAATGCTGGGCCACGGACATTGGTAGGCTCAAGGAAAGGTTGGCGGCGGCTGTGCACGCGATCGAGAACGATATGGGCGAGGCGGCGGACGTCGCACAAAGAAGTGCTCCATTTGCGTGGAGTCGGGCACACCTTCAAGACATGCCCCACGCGAAATACTCGGGACCAAGGAGACATCGGCATTCGGACGCCACCACGGGGACCTCATCCGTGGCCGACTAGAGCGATCCACATGGGAGACGTTGACGTCGCGACCACGACAAAATATTATTATCAATGTTGTCAATTATCATTTTAGTTAAGTGTTATGGCGTTCTTACGCAAGTTACGTAATATCGAGTGTATGAATTTCGGCGAATGGCAATATCACTTATCTTCCTTTTTACGAATCGTTCATACCTCAAACGTCCTTGCTAAATTCTCCAAAAATTAACCGTAGTACAACAACATACGATGATGATAAAATGTTATTACGAGTCTAACAGATTTTGTACCGTTTAAAATTTATGAAAATCACAAACTGCCTAAGCGAAATAGGGAAAAATAAAAAATTGGCTAGGGTTAGGGAATGAATCGCCAGTTGAACTGGCGATTCATTCCTGTCGCCAGTTCAACTGGCGATTCATTCCTGTCGCCAGTTGAAATGGCAATAAATACCTCAAGCGGCATGCATGGCGGGGATAGGTCCTGCCGCCGATTCAATGGCGACAGAGATACATTTTTGTAATTTTTTTAAACGACTATTTATTTTTGTAAATATCTTTAAAAAATATTATTTTTTTAAAAAATTCCCACTATTTATACCGAAATGACTGGATTTTTTTTATTTAATCCTTTTTTATTAATATTTTATAGTTAATTCCTCGCGAACTTTATTTCCAAATCTAACCCATTAGGTCACGCCACCATCCCTGACGTGGCCAAAGCGTTCTGTCACACTACCATAAGCGGCGTGACAAAACATGCCACGCAAGCCCTCGGCCGCGCGCCATGCCAGCGTGGAGGGCTTGCGTGGCATTTGTCACGCCATTAGATTTGGCGTGACAATGTCGAATTGTCACGCCATTAGGTTTGGCGTGACAGTGGCGGCTTATAGTCGCAGGACAGCCCGTTCTTCGTTTTTTCTTATCTCGCGCAGCACAACCCTAGCCGCCGCGCCGTCCCCTCCCGCGCCGGCCCCTCCCGCACCGTCCCCTCCCGCGCCGGCGTCGTCCCCACGCCGGTCCCATCCCGCACCAGCTCTCCCCCGAGCCGTCCCCTCCCGCGCCGGCCTCGTCCCCGCGTCGGTCCCCTCTCGCGCCGACCTCGTCCCCGCGGTGGCCTCTCCCCCGAGCCATACCCTCCCCCGCGCCGGCCTCGTCCCTGCGCTGGTCTCCTCCCGCGCCGGTCCTCCTCCCCCCGCGCCGGTCCCCTCCCGCGCCGGTGTGACCTAGCTCGCCCCCGAGCCGTCCTCTCCCGCGCTGGTCCCCTCCCGCGCCGGTCCTCCTCCCCGTAGTTCGCACTGAGATATAACCTCCCTTCTCCCTGATTCCTCCCCTTGCTCTGTGATTTGAAATGCTGAGAGTATGATGGGCTTGGACAAGTATTGTGAAACAGAGAAGTAACTTCATTCACATTTTGGATTAGACTAGTATTAAACATGAGCACAACAGCATTACACGTTATAACAATAGTCAAAAGGTCACCCATCCAGAGTGTAAACTAAATTTAGTGATTGGCTATAGTATGCTACAGAAAACATGAAAAAAATCTTTATTCACCAATAGTTTTGGTCCAAGCTAGTACATGAAGTACTCACTAGGATCACCGGTCGGAAAAATTAAGATCAACCTACACTTCTATTGGAGGATCATAAACTTTGGTATGGCATATGCTCTTAGAATCCTTTTGCAACAATACATAGTTCAAGCCACCACCTACCATAAAAAGATATATCTGTCAGGCCAAATTGTGCAGCACTCTGCAGCAAATATATTCTACCACGTACAACATAGTGCGAAGACCAAGCTAATAGAAGCAAACGTCATTCATAATAGGAGATAAGTGTTAAGTTCAACTTAAGAAAAAACCGGATACGTATGTTGACATTATTTAACTAATACCAAATTTGAAAACTATAGCAACCTGTACTTCTAGAGATTTGCAGATTCTCACTCTTTTAATTTTGAGAACCTAACAATTGTACTTCAGATCTAAACATTATCCCTTATACATCTGAATCAGCACAAATTAACACCTGATACCTTTTCTTTTTTCTTATTTTCTTTTGATTGCTATTTACTGCTACCTTTAGAAAATTGCAAATTAGGAATGGGAATATTGGCGCTTAGTATGTGTTAATGTGAGCTGCTTAGCGTGTGTTAATGTGAGCACTTGGACACTATCTAAGCCTATCATCCATCGGTAAGCAATTAAAAGTACAAAACTACAACCGTTAATATGGACTTAACACTAGGAGTATATGTGGTAGATATCAAAATTAAATGTACAGGTGGGATTTTGCAATATGTAAATTTTCGACGATGCGGTGGGCGTGGTGCAATTTCCTCTTAATTTTTTGAGGAGCCTGATGTACAAAAAGGATGTGGCTATTCCATTGTAACAATGACACTCATAGTACTGATTATACCTTGATTTTCATGTGATGGCTCATTTAAATCAATCGCTTCATCCCCCATCTTCTTTCTTTACTTCCTAGAACAGTAACACCCATGAAATGAGATTTTTTTTTTCTCAAAGCGTAAGACAATGGGCGTACATCCAAACTAAATCAAGCCTATGTGTTACTCTAAACTGGTATATCTCTCTTGAAGTTGAATAAGAAAATCAATGTAAAACATAAAACATAGGTAGCCAAGACATGCACAAAGCATAAACATGTCCACAACAATTATAAAATAATATATGACCATTACATGTAGTAGCTTTGTGCAGCTTTGTGCATGTCATGATCACCTACTAGGTTTATCATGTCATGACTCATGTGTCCCTCTAGAGCACAAAAAGAACTCTGACCCGGCTAGAATTTTTAGAGATTATACTAAATATAACATGTGTACAATGGATCTGCATGATAGGTAATTATGGATTTCATACTTAAAGATATTGAGTACTCAATAAAATCTCATGTACCATCCTTATTTCAATAAAAACAATCCAATTTTGAAACCTAATATAAATAGAGTCTGAACATGATCTGATATAGTAATTTGAGAAACAAAGGAAAAATACTCGCAAAATGGTCTGCAAATTACAACCTTAATAGTGGTAACAACGGTCTATTTCGTGGCTATAGTAAATTTTTGCTCCTGCTCTTGCTTGTGGGTGCTTGGTTGTGGGGACCCCGGTAATTATCTCCATAAGACCGAGATTAGACAAGGTCTTAGGGACATAATTACGGGTCTCCGGTAAATGAATTCCAATTTAACTCTATCCAAGTGAGAGGCTTAGCCGAATACTAGAGCCTCAACGATCATGCTTGTGCTGCTCCTTGCGAGCGCTACATGATTGTCGATTCTCTTTCGATCCGAAGCACTACACTTAGTGAGTTAAATGGGAATTCATCAACAACGAGTATGACATATATTGGCTCCCAAGATCAACGACCAATATACTCATACCCTCATCCAACGTTGATTACATCCATACAACACATACAACAAGAGATTAAAAGACATAACGCATAATAGTCAAAGTCTCTGACTTATTACATACTACCGACCGCCAAATTCAAGTAAAGTACCAAGTAGCAATGAAGCAAATAAATAAAGTAAAAGACCGTAGTGGTATGCCCATCACCCATCGCAACCGATGGGGTTAAATGATAGCACACTACTCATTAGTGTCACCCAAGTCAACACTAGCGAGATCGTCATACTCATAATCTTCCTTACCTGAAAAGGCCAGCAAACATCCGGCCGAGTACAAGTGTACTGCAAGTCTTACACAAATAAAAATAGTTATGCATAAGGGTCATTCAAAGGATGGCTCATTATTGGTTTAGTTTTGCGAAAGAGACGCAACCATTAACATCCTACACATACTAGTTTTCATGTGCCCATTTTAAAATCAGATTTGAAGTAGAAGTAAAGCATGTAGTAAAGCATTTCAATAATAAACAATTGAATCATACAAAGACCAAAGTGACAGCCCACTTTGATGTACTAAACACATGAACAACCTGCTCATGACGAATACCAAGTTCAACCACAATTTTAATTAAAAGTCTAACAATAGTAACTCCCGAACTCAAGCGGTTGTCCATAACCGTGGACACGGCTATTCGAATAGATTTATACCGCTGGGGTGTACTACTTACCCACACGACTTGATTAGCCCGTAAGCCTCCGGATGCCTCCAAAATAGCATACTTCCTATGGTATGCCGTAACGGTAAATCAAGATATAGTCATTTTCAGCAAGAAAGCCCTATTGAGCTAAGTCCCCTTGTGAGATGGTTCCTTGCCTAGTACAAGCGTCGATAGCCCTTGCTAGGGCTCACAAGTTATATTGGAAATACCGATGCAATCAAAACGGAAGAATTGGTGCTCCTTGCACACTATAAAGGATTACATCGGCTCCTCAAAGAACATAGGATTTCACGGCCGCTATGCCCTTACACCACCAAGGACTTAACACAACAAGACCCTCCCCTACTTAACCATACGGCTCCCAACCCGTGTGGCAAAGACGAGTGTACTTGAATTAACGACGTTACCAAAGTTCGGTCCTCAATTGTCCGCACAAGTCTTTCCACTTACCCAATGCTCGTGCACAAAGCACCATCACTAACCAACACTTGTCCGGACCAAAACTCATTTAAAAATGATAAAGTTTAACTCATAAAACAGCTACAAAGATCTTAAGTATAAACATAAAGTAAGAGTTGTGTGTATCCCAAAACCGCCGGGTTATTCCCGACGATCGAACTACCGTATTTAGACTTGCATGGCTAAGCAATTCTACAACCCATAATTCACACATCCTATCTTAAGCATATAGGAGTTGGCATAATTCAAGATTAACCTCAAGCATAGGGCATAACTAAACTACACATCACAAAAATATTGACATAATCAAAATAGCATGCAAGCAATTATCATTGCACTAACTTAACCAAATCTGGGATCAAATATGATGCAAAAGAAAGTTCAAATGATGCTTGCCTTGCTGGTAGTTCACTTGCTCACTCTCGGTTACTTTATCATCATACTTCCGCAACTCAAATCTAAAGAAAAGGCGATATCGAATAAACAGAGAAATAGCCAAAACTCAAGTTGCTCCAAAATGCATGAAATTTATACAGTAGCTATATTATGATTTTAGATGAATTTAGGTACAAACATTATTCCATTTGGAGTTTATATGAGAGAGTTATAGTTGTTTGAAAATCAGATTTTGGAAAATTTGAAAAATCAATGTTCATATCGCTCATCCGAATTTAATTGTTTCAGGAAAATTTGTAGAACTATGGTAGGGATAATCTTTAGATGGCATGAAAGGTAATTAAAATTTATGATCAATAAAAATTGAATCACCCAATTTAGAGTTCATATGAATTAGTTATGAATTGTTGAAGTTAAAAGACTTTTCGTATACAAATAATTCTTTTCTGATTTTGCTACTGCATTAAATAATTTTTATAGGTAGGATGACCTAGCCTCTGCCATGACAAGTGGGGTCTATGTATTTTCTTTTCTTTTTCTATTTATTTACTAAAGAAAACATCTACTGACAAATCTAACCTTCTCATACTCATATACTTAACCGATTCGCCGGTGTCGAATCCAATCACATGCATAACACTCTCCAATCATATTCTCATATCATGATCTAAATCCCATACTAACCTTCACTAGGACATTATCAAGGTAGTCAATCCATCGAGTGATGCCCGAACTCACGATCTTTCAAAAATACAACCTATCCGATAATTACACGAAATCCACCGACTCATGGGCATATGACCATAATTGAATCCATCGATCATTCTCCGATATACTATTTAAGCTAATGCTAACTATCTAGCTCTACTAGTCTCGTCTCGGCAAATCACAATCGCATACACTCAATTTTCCACCGATCAAGGTTTAATTGACAAACCGACACCTAATGAACTTTACAATTAAAGAACACATTCAACATCTAATTGCTTACTAATCGATAAACTTATATCCATACCACCAAACTTAGTTGTGAACGACATCTACCAAACCAATCACATATGCGTCTCTACGATCGACTAATAATCATTTAGATGCTAATCCGAAAGAGAGTACAATTGCATCGACTCGGCACATAGGATTTATCTACTAATTACATGTCAATCCAATTAGTTATCTAAAATCGAATAATCCATTCCTACCATCTCCAAATTCTAGCACAAATCATCCGATCCAATTGCTCATGATTAAATAAATCCCCGATTCAATCTCTATATCTCAACACATATCATCACAAAAGCTATCCATCAAGTAATAGATCGCATAATCCTTATGCGCCCTAACTCCAAAAATTACTAATCCAACGAGAGGATAACCTCCAATTAATTTATCATCTAAGACCACCAATAATTTTGCATGTGACTCTAAAATAATATCATCCCATCAATTTATCCAAAGTATTTTTAATTTAGCATCCACCGATCAACATTCTACATAATCCGCTACGATGATAAAATCACTCGCATAAGCCGACATACATCGCATGAAGACGCCTACGCATAAATAAGACATAACCGGAGAATTTCATCGGTTTTAAGCTACCAATTTATTTTACCATTAAACATGCATAAAAAAAAAATGACATGCACATGACACGACTAATATGATATCGGGGTAACAAAATAATACTAAAGATTTTACCACAACTCTAGACGTGTGAATCGTCACCGGCGCCGTCTTTTCGGATCCGCGTCCGCCGTAGTCGTTGCCGAACTCATCCGCGCCTCGCTCGCAGCCGCCGCTCTCACCATGCCCAGGAGCGCTGCAGGCAGCGCATGCATGCACTACCATGGAGCCGCCGCCTTGGCAAACTCGCCGCTGGCCGCCCGCTAGACGGCGCCGTGCCATGCCGCGACGGCCGCGGTGGCCGCCACCGCCATGCTCCTACCGCCGCGCCGCTCGGTTCGCTTAGCTCTCTGGCCTTTGCTCCACGCCGAACGGACCGAGTCTCGCCGAGCCGTGCCTCGCTCGCCGCCTCACCGCGCCGCTTCGGCCGAAGCCGCAGGAGGCGCGCCGCCGCCACCAAGCCCCGCCCTAGCTATGCGGTTTGGCTCTCGGCAGGAGCCGCCGCATGCTGCCCAAGCCGATGCATGTCTCGCTAGCTGCAGTAGAGCAATGGCCACACATCCATGCGCTTATCGCTAAAAGCTCCACATCACTTCCTCCTCTTTTCTTGCGAACCGCTCAAAAGGCCATGCATGTAAACACTACTTGCATGAATGGACAGTTTATGTGATGGGGAACACAAGGACATGACATGCATTAGAGGTTTCTGTTCTTGAATGGGGTTGAGAGGAGAGAAGATGAGGTGAGCTTGTGCTTGAGAAGGAGAAAGAGTAATGGTGGTTTGTTGGGGAAGGAGATGACCTGAGTGGTTGGGTGAGGGAATAAAGAAATGGGAGTGGGGAGAAAAGATGGCAGCTTGGTTCGGTTGGCAAAACAAAATAGAAAGGCAATGGAATGCCCATGCTAGCTTAGCTAGCTCATTCAAATAAGCATATACTACTGCAAGCCTCTCTTGGGGAAAAGAAATGAGAGTAGGTGCGGTGATTACTTTGGTTCTACTGGGCACGAAGAAACGGGAAAAAGGGCAAAGGCTCTACTGGCATAAAGTCATGCAAGGAAAAAGGTGTGGCGTGAGAAACCTTTGGTGGGCAAGGAACCAGAAAATGACCAAGAGGGAGAGATGGTTTCACTGGGGGTGGAGGAAATGGGCAGGAGCAAAAGCAAAAGGCAGGAGTGCTCGGTGCTAGTCTAGTTAGTTCATGCATATTAGTAGGTTCTACTTACTTCCCACTACATGTCCTGTGTGTGCATGTGTAAGACAAAGATGCTTGCATTCACACACACACACACACATATATATATATATATATATATATATATATATATATATATATATATATATATATATATAAAGTGGATCAAGTAGTGTATTAGTAGTAGCAAAGTGTGTAGTAACTGCATGTATATAAGTGTGAGAAAAGAAAATGGCGGGAATAATGAAAGGTGTTTCGTTGTGGTCGGTCAAACTAGAAGCGACAATGATGATATAAGTGAATGACATGCTATGATCTTTGATATGCACGCTAAAACATGAAGTCAAAATAATTTAAATTTTTAAATGCGATCTTTCATCCGTGCCGTCCCATGCATCACGCCGTCGTGTCGACACCACCTCAGTCTTTAGTTGGGTGAATAAAACTACAAAAGAAATGGTAGTGACTAAAGTGGCTCGGCTAGCACAAGGGTGATCGGAAATAAAAATTGATGATGAAATAAATAGCAGCAATTCTTCCTCCTTGCATGCCACGTAAAAGAGCTCGCACTAAAACCGATTGGAGAAAGCGAACGCCCTCGAGACGCACGATCGCAACGCTATAACATGCGTCGCATGATTTTTGGTTTTCGTTGTGTTTGCGAGGAGGAAGTTAGGAAAAGAAATGGATACGCACGCCTCGCCTGCGCGTCAATCGGATCAAAAAGAGCGGCGGTCTAATGTATGCACCACGGTATGATTTTTGAAATGCATGTGAAAACAAGAGATCAATACAATTAATTTAATTTTTTTTTAAAGCTCCATTTTGATTAAACACTAGAAAATTTTTAGAACTTAGCCAAAAAATTAATATATTGCTAAACTAAATATTAACATCCTGATTATGAAAATCGGGATGTTACAAACCTCCCCCCCTTAGAAAGAATCTCGTCCCCGAGATTCGGGTAGAAAAAGGATAGGGGTAGAAAGACTTAGTCGCTTTGTTAAAATCCTATCTCAACGATTCGATCTTCAACCAATACCACTTCTATCTCAGCATTTTTGGTTCGGTAGCATCTAATTAAAATCCATCAATCATATTTAGTCTAAGGCAAACACACTCCAATCTATTGTTCCACAATTTTTACGTTAACCTCCGAAATCACTTACTTTGATGTATTCTTCGAAACCACCATAAATTCCTATGTTTGATTTGATTTCCAATAAGGGCACCGACGTACTTCTAAATTTTCACAATCTATAAGTGAGCTCAAACAACTATTAATCCACTCCCATAATATAAATCATAGTTTAACTCCAATATCGACCACATTCTCTGGAGCATTACTAATCGTAAGTGAAACCACCATATTGCTCACATATCCCATTACACTTGCTTTGTAATTACTGTCATAGGACACCTCCAATATAACTCTCAAATCATGAGCACTAAAGAACCATATTTCAATGCTTATAATCCACCTATTGATATATTCTATCAACTATCCATCAATTATTTGTTGTTTTCGGCAATTTTCTCACAACAATTTTAAATTCTTAAAAGAAAGAATATCTATGCAAGATCAACTGTATCTTCAAGTAATGTCTCTATATTTATGCTTGTCAATCCTTTTGTTAGCGTGGTCAATCTACTTGCAATAATCAATCCACGGAATACACCAATTAATTTCTTAAGGTCTAATCCACTCATTCCTTTAGTAGGATCTAATCAATCACCAAAATTAACACAATTATCCAAGGTTAAAGTTATACCTCCTTTATCAAAAATCAACCCTGACATAAGTAAATCAAATCATCAAAAAGGTCATCCATCGAGGTGAATTTGTAGTCCAACCATAATCCAAATAATCTGAATCAACAATTTTGTCTAAATCAAGTTATCCATGATAATTATCTTAGTTCAATTCAATGATATTAACTCAATATCTTCTATAGTCTACTTATCCTCAAGCATTATCTAAATTCATCCGCCACATTTAATCATCCCTAATTAATCTAGTTATATCATTCTTGGAACAACTACTCCCACAAAGATAAATCTCATATTCAACCCGCATAGTCATCCACTGTATGACCACTCAATCACCTAATCTTGCTCCATCTCTAGAAGTATCATGATCCGATTATATACTCAATTACAATTACACAAATCTCAAATGATCATCACAAGCATTCATCAAAATTTATAATCTCATTACAGTTTCAAATTCTAACTTTATCACGCTAGACCTGAATCTGACTCACAATCTTATCGATATATCGTCTAAGACATATCTAAAATCTAAATCCACAAGTGAACTACCAAAATTAGTTATTCAATTCTAATCATATATTCCATGAGTTGTACCTACATAATCCTCCGATATAAATCCAACGTCAACGGTTGACAAGTTGACACCTCACAACAATGGTTCCACTTACACCCATATCGTAACCTCTGATGGTAACGTCTACCTTAACCCACAATTAATCTCACAAAGGTTAATATCTCACAATTCGAAAATCTAAATAACTCTTCTAAGATCATATTGAGGGATCATGAGTAATAATTCAATTTTCTCAATTATCATATATCACTCTGACTCTGCACAACCACCAATATCATCAAAACATAACAGATCTAATTAAAGATAAAATAGCAGTTATTGAATCATGTCCTTCTTTTCACCGACTCCGCTATCAACTCTTAATCAACATGCGACTTCTATTAAAGAGATGAGAGGGAAAAGCATAAGGTAGGGGAAATAACGGGGGTAAGGTCCTTAATTCAATTTAGAGATTTGAAGCTCCATAACGCAAGAACCAACTTGAAACAAACGAAAAAGAAAGCAGTAGGGGCAGCACAAGATACAAATGAAACACAGTTAGCTTTCCAACATAGTTGCGATACAACCCACCCGTAGGCGATGCACAACTACTTGGAAAAGAGAGCAAATGGTCGCCACAAAATCCAGCGTCTACCAGCTAAGTAATAATATCATTAGGGCGTAAATAATCTAAGAATAAATCCTAATTTAACCCTAATATCATAACAAGGCATCATCTTCTTGTCCTTTCGCCGATGCTCTGGACACGAGAGAAACCTACGAACATACGAGCTTGACGTCTTGGTCCAAGATTGAGTACTTGCCCTCCCACTTCGGGAAGACGGTACTCAGGTGGTGCAGCCGCATATGGAGAGACCTCGTTCTCCCCATAAGGCACATGCTGGTCCACAAGCCCCATGTTGCATAGGGGGTGCAGACGCCCTTGAGTCATAGTGAGACAATGCCACGCCTCCTATAACTCATGCATAGTGCAATGATGGATATGATCCATGATGTGTATCAATCTTGCCAGCTATCGTGCTGAGTGTCTTTCCCGCACTGGATCCCGGCAACAAGTGTTCACTGCGCCACGTGCTTGCATAGGAAAGTGGTAGTATGGAAGTGAGCTAACCTCATCAAGTCATGATGAAGATGGCTCGGTGCCACACGAGCCACTTCCTCGCAATGCCGTGGCCTCGAGGTGCCACGCCACCGAACTGTATGGGATACTCCTTGTCACATGTCCGCAACGATATTGATCACTGCCAAATACTCCTCCAATCCTCGTCCTTGATCCCGACGGTAGATGGAGTATTGGTGTTGATAAATGAAGTTTGCTCTTCACAATATATCTCTAGAAGCGCCGGATATCCATCCACATCTTCAGTTTGGGTCTCCCGATCAAGGCATTGATGACTTAACTAAGAACAGAATGGCAAGATGAGTTAGTTTCGTAAATCGAAACAAGAATAAGGTGAGAAAAGATACTAAGATGGATAAGGAATAAAAGAGATTCCTAACTTAGTTTTTCTCAATTAGTTTGATATTTTTGAAAATAATTTTGACCAGGACTTGCTAAACTTAACGCCGTGCTATCTCTAACCTACAGATTAGTATGGCTCGATATTCAACGTGGGGACCCGGTAATTATCTCCATAAGACCGAGATTAGACAAGGTCTTAGGGACATAATTACTGGTCTCGTAAATGAATTCAATTTAACTCTATCCAAGTGAGAGGCTTAGCGAATACTAGAGCCTCAACGATCATGCGCGCTGCTTCCCTTGCGAGCGCTACATGATTGTCGATTCTCTTCGATCCAAGCACTACACTTAGTGAGTTAAATGGGAATTCATCAACAACGAGTATGACATATATTGGCTCCCAAGATCAACGACCAATATACTCATACCCTCATCCAACGTTGATTACATCCATACAACACATACAACAAGAGATTAAAAGACATACCGCATAATAGTCAAAGTCTCTGACTTATTACATACGGTACCGACCGCCAAATTCAAGTAAAGTACCAAGTAGCAATGAAGCAAATAAATAAAGTAAAAGACCGTAGTGGTATGCCCATCACCCATCGGCAACCGATGGGGTTAAATGATAGCACACTACTCATTAGTGTCACCCAAGTCAACACTAGCGAGATCGTCATACTCATAATCTTCCTTACACGAAAAGGCCAAAGAACATCCGGCCGAGTACAAGTGTACTCGCAAGTCTTACACAAATAAAAATAGTTATGCATAAGGGTCATTCAAAGGATGGCTCATTATTGGTTTAGTTTTATAAAGAGACGCAACCATTAACATCCTACACATACTAGTTTTCATGTGCCCATTTTAAAATCAGATTTGAAGTAGAAGTAAAGCATGTAGTAAAGCATTTCAGAATAAACAATTGAATCATACAAAGACCAAAGTGACAGCCCACTTTGATGTACTAAACACATGAACAACCCGTTCATGACGAATACCAAGTTCAACCACAATTTTAATTAAAAGTCTAACAATAGTAACTCCCGAACTCAAGCGGTTGTCCATAACCGTGGACACGGCTATTCGAATAGATTTATACCCTGCAGGGGTGTACTACTTTACCCACACGACTTGATTAGCCCGTAAGCCTCCAGATGCCTCCGAAAATAGCATACTTCCTATGGTATGCCGGCGTGTAAATCAAGATATAGTCATTTTCAGAAGAAAGCCCTATTGAGCTAAGTCCCCTTGTGAGATGGTTCCTGCCTAGTACAAGCGCCTCGATAGCCCTTGCTAGGGGCTCACAAGTTATATTGGAAATACCGATGCAATCAAAACAGAAGAATTGGTGCTCCTTGCACACTATAAAGGATTACATCGGCTCCTCAAAGAACATAGGATTTCACGGCCGCTATGCCCTTACACCACCAAGGACTTAACACAACAAGACCCTCCCCTACTTAACCATACGGCTCCCAACCCGCGTGTGGCAAAGACGAGTGTACTTGAATTAACGACGTTACAAAGTTCGGTCCTCAATTGTCCAGACAAGTCTTTCCACTTACCCAATGCTCGTGCACAAAGCACCATCACTAACCAACACTTGTCCGACCAAAACTCATTTAAAATGATAAAGTTTAACTCATAAAACAGCTACAAAGATCTTAAGTATAAACATAAAGTAAGAGTTGTGTGTATCCCAAAACCGGGTTATTCCCGACGATCGAACTATCAGATTTAGACTTGCATGGCTAAGCAATTCTACAACCCATAATTCACACATCCTATCTTAAGCATATAGGAGTTGGCATAATTCAAGATTAACCTCAAGCATAGGGCATAACTAAACTACACATCACAAAAATATTGACATAATCAAAATAGCATGCAAGCAATTATCATTGCACTAACTTAACCAAATCGGGATCAAATATGATGCAAAAGAAAGTTCAAATGATGCTTGCCTTGCTGGTAGTTCACTTGCTCACTCTCGGTTACTTATCATCATACTCCGCAACTCAAATCTAAAGAAAAGGCGATATCGAATAAACACCGAGAAATAGCCAAAACTCAAGTTGCTCCAAAATGCATGAAATTTATACAGTAGCTATATTATGATTTTAGATGAATTTAGGTACAAACATTATTCCATTTGGAGTTTATATGAGAGAGTTATAGTTGTTTGAAAATCAGATTTTTGGAAAATGCTGAAAAATCAATGTTCATTCATATCGTTCATCCGAATTTAATTGTTTCAGAAAATTTGTAGAACTATGGTAGGGATAATCTTTAGATGGCATGAAAGGTAATTAAAATTTATGATCAATAAAAATTGAATCACCCAATTTAGAGTTCATATGAATTAGTTATGAATTGTTGAAGTTAAAAGACTTTTTCGTATACAAATAATTCTTTTTCGATTTTGCTACTGCATTAAATAATTTTTATAGGTAGGATGACCTAGCCTCTGCCATGACAAGTGGGGTCTATGTATTTTCTTTTCTTTTTCTATTTATTTACTAAAGAAAACATCTACTGACAAATCTAACCTTCTCATACTCATATACTTAACCGATTCGCCGGTGTCGAATCCAATCACATGCATAACACTCTCCAATCATATTCTCATATCATGATCTAAATCCCATACTAACCTTCACTAGGACATTATCAAGGTAGTCAATCCATCGAGTGATGCCCGAACTCACGATCTTTCAAAAATACAACCTATCCGATAATTACACGAAATCCACCGACTCATGGGCATATGACCATAATTGAATCCATCGATCATTCTCCGATATACTATTTAAGCTAATGCTAACTATCTAGCTCTACTAGTCTCGTCTCGGCAAATCACAATCGCATACACTCAATTTTCCACCGATCAAGGTTTAATTGACAAACCGACACCTAATGAACTTTACAATTAAAGAACACATTCAACATCTAATTGCTTACTAATCGATAAACTTATATCCATACCACCAAACTTAGTTGTGAACGACATCTACCAAACCAATCACATATGCGTCTCTACGATCGACTAATAATCATTTAGATGCTAATCCGAAAGAGAGTACAATTGCATCGACTCGGCACATAGGATTTATCTACTAATTACATGTCAATCCAATTAGTTATCTAAAATCGAATAATCCATTCCTACCATCTCCAAATTCTAGCACAAATCATCCGATCCAATTGCTCATGATTAAATAAATCCCCGATTCAATCTCTATATCTCAACACATATCATCACAAAAGCTATCCATCAAGTAATAGATCGTACAATCCTTATGCGCCCTAACTCCAAAATTACTAATCCAACGAGAGGATAACCTCCAATTAATTTATCATCTAAGACCACCAATAATTTTGCATGTGACTCTAAAATAATATCATCCCATCAATTTATCCAAAGTATTTTTAATTTAGCATCCACCGATCAACATTCTACATAATCCGCTACGATGATAAAATCACTCGCATAAGCCGACATACATCGCATGAAGACGCCTACGATAAATAAGACATAACAGGAGAATTTCATCGGTTTTAAGCTACCAATTTATTTTACCATTAAACATGCATAAAAAAATGACATGCACATGACACGACTAATATGATATCGGGTAACAAAATAATACTAAAGATTTTACCACAACTCTAGACGGTGAATCGTCACCGAGCGCCGTCTTTTCGGATCCGCCCGCCGTAGTCGCTGCCGAACTCATCCGCGCCCGCTCCGCAGCTCGCCTCTCACCATGCCCAAGGAGCGGCCGCAGGCGCGCATGCATGCACTACCATGGAGCCGCCGCTTGGCAAACTCGCCGCCGCCCGCTAGACGGGCCGTGCCATGCCGCGATCGGCCGCGGTGGCCGCCACCGCCATGCTCCTACCGCCGCGCCGCTCGGTCTCGCTTAGCTCCTGGCCGCCGCTCCACGCCGAACGGACCGAGTCTCGCCGAGCCGTGCCTCCGCTCGCCGCCTCACCGCGCCGCCTCCCGGCCGAAGCCGCAGGGCGCGCCGCCGCCACCAAGCTCCGGCCTAGCTATCGCGCGTCCGGCCTCTCGGCAGGAGCCGCCGCATGCTGCCCAAGCCGATGCATGTACCGCTAGTCGCGGCCGAGCAATGGCCACACATCCATGCAGATTCGCTAAAAGCTCCCACTGTCACTTCCTCCTCTTTTCTTGCGAACCGCTCAAAAGGCCATGCATGTAAACACTACTTGCATGAATGGACGCTTATGTGATGGGGAACACAGTGGCATGACATGCATTAGAGGTTTCTGTTCTTGAATGGGGTTGAGAGGAGAGAAGATGAGGTGAGCTTGTGCTTGAGAAGGAGAAAGAGTAATGGTGGTCTTTGTTTGGGAAGGAGATGACTGAGTGGTTGGGTGAGGGAATAAAGAAATGGGGAGTGGGGAGAAAAGATGGCAGCTTGGTTCGGTTGGCAAAACAAAATAGAAAGGCGTGGGAATGCCCATCGCTAGCTTAGCTAGCTCATTCAAATAAGCATATACTACTGCAAGCCTCTCTTGGGGAAAAGAAATGAGAGTAGGTGCAGTGATTACTTTGGTCTGGCCGGGCACGAAGAAACGGGGAAAAGGGCAAGGCTCGGTGGCATAAAGTCGTGCAAGGAAAAGGTGTGGCAGTGAGAAACCTTTGGTGGGCAAGGAACCGAAAATGACCAAGAGGAGAGATGGTTTTGTTTGGGGTGGAGGAAATGGGCAGGAGCAAAAGCAAAAAGGTGGAGTGCTCGGTGCTAGTCTAGTTAGTTCATGCATATTAGTAGGTTCTACTTACTTCCCACTACATGTCCTGTGTGTGCATGTGTAAGACAAAGATGCTTGCATTCACACACACACACACACACACATATATATATATATATATATATATATATATATATATATATATATAAAGTGGATCAAGTAGTGTATTAGTAGTAGCGAAGGTGTAGCATCGCATGTATATAAGTGTGAGAAAAGAAAATGGCGGGAATAATGAACAGGTGTTTGGTTGTGGTCGGTCAAACTAGAAGCGACATGATGATATAAGTGAATGACATGCTATGATCTTTGATATGCACGCTAAAACATGAAGTCAAAATAATTTAAATTTTTAAATGCGTCTTTCATCCGGTGTCGTCCCATGCATCACGCCGTCGTGTCGACACCACCTCGTGTCTTTAGTTGGGTGAATAAAACTACAAAAGAAATGGTAGTGACTAAAGTGGCTCGGCTAGCACAAGGGTGATCGGGAAATAAAATTGACAAATGAAATAAATAGCAGCAATTCTTCCTCCTTGCATGCCACGTAAAGAGCTCGCACTCAAAACCGATTGGAGAAACAGTAACGCCCGAGACGACGATCGCAACGCTATAACATGCGCCGCATGATTTTTGGTTTTCGTTGTGTTTGCGAGGAGGAAGTTAGGGAAAAGAAATGGATACACGACGCCTCGCTTCATGGTCACTGATCAAAAAGAGCGCGGTCTAATGTATGCACCACGGTATGATTTTTGAAATGCATGTGAAAACAAGAGATCAATACAATTAATTTAATTTTTTTAAAGCTCCATTTTGATTAAACACTAGAAAATTTTTAGAACTTAGCCAAAAATTAATATATTGCTAAACTAAATATTAACATCCCGATTATGAAAATCGGGATGTTACATTGGTTGTGAACCAAATGAATGAGGCTTGTGTTAGCAGTGGGGAAAAAATGGCTTAAGTAGGGAAGGCTTTAGCTGGGCATTCTCTCTTGGCTATGGACATGACCACTATGCCCTTGCGTTATCCATATGATTCTCACATCTTACTTTTTGTTTAAGGATCTTTTGGTCCATTGGTTAATAAATCACTATAAGAGGGATTGTATAGAAAGGACCTCTATAGAAATCAAATATAGGTCAAGGTGAAAAAATATGACTTATCTCCTTTCTCGCATATCGATTTCGAACGAGTGGTTCATGGCACTCGAGCGCAGTAGCTCGCGCACTCCAGAGCGAAGTCTGGGCGACTCGAGAATGAGCCCCCGAGCGGTCCCAAACACGTGGTTTGGGCCGTCTCGAGAACGGATCTCGAGCGCACCTAGGCACGTGGATCCGTGGTAGTGTAGGTCACACTCGAGGCAAGTTTCGAGCGGTCCCAAACACGTGGTTTGGGCGGTCTCAGAACGGAGCTCGAAAGCGTGATCGAGCACGAGAGACTCGGATAGTGTAGGATTTTGATCTTTTGCATCTCATTGTTTCTTGGTGTTATTCGCCCACTGTGTATGGCCTAACACATCTCAATACAACGTTAGTCTCTTCTAGAGAAATATGAGAGTTATAGATCACAAAACTACAATAAAGCTGTTATGAACCATTAGTTTGTACCTTCGAACTGCGCAACTTTTGTTTTATGCAATGATGATTACGATATTTCATACATATGGAATGTTGTTGTGACTTTGCAATATTTTGTTGGATGTAGATGGATAAAACTGTACGTGTATTTATCGGTGGACCGATTAGCCAAACGGGTAGTGATGTCGACTTCAGTGGCATGGAAGTTACCGTTCTTTTGTTTCACGAATCACCGGACTTTCTAACTCTTCTGAGTAGGATAAAGTCGACATTTCGATGGGATGAGCCTGGGGTCGTTGTCGAACTACAGGGGCGATATGATGCTGGTGTGGGTTGTAAAGTGCACGCCTGTTTGGTGCCAATCTTGTCCGACGATGATTGGGACATATACAAGGATCTTGTGCTCATCTCCTAGGTCCGTTCGTTGGAAGTGGCGGTGGAGAGAACAATCAACGTTGTTGAGGATTTGCCAGACAATTTGGATGTGTTGAATGGCAACACGGAGGAATTAGACCTTGATGTCCATAATTCGGGAGGCCCCCAATGGAGGATGTCGGGACCTGCATCACGATTCTCGAACCCTCGTGTATACCGCACTAGTCCAGATCACGCTAGTGCACACAGGTTAACACAGTAAATATCGATCCACACAAGCGATAAATAAAGTAAACGATTAGTTTGAATAACAAATAAGGGTTTTGACCTTATGGTCGAGTTTACACTTATTAAGCCACGCAGGCTAACAGAAATAAAGCAAAGAATGAACGGAAATAACTCCGGCGTAGATCCCACCAATTCACCACAGCAACCGATCGATCCGGACCTACCGAACGATCGCCTTCAACGAACTCCTCCTCAAAGCAAAGCGCACTCCTCCTCTTCGTGGGTTTGGGCGCAAGTTTTACAACAAGCGTGAGTACACAACCGTACTCGCAAATCATACCACAGAATGCAATGTATAGATGCAGGCTTATTCCAAAGAAAAAGGCTTCTGTGGTTCTTTTGCATGAAAGCAACATTTGCAATCGAATACAAATAATAAATTGAAAGCATAATTCAAAACAAATAGACAATAATAATTTAACATTTGTTTCCACAAAGACACACAGCTAAATGCAGATTATTTCACATAGCCATATGATTGAGGTCACACTTCCATTCCCACATTTTATGAAAACTACCCTCGTGTGAAATCCCGAGCATGTCCATGATCATGACGCGCTATTCGAATAGATTGTTTAACACTCTGCAGAGGTTGTACACTTTACCCACAAGATACAACTAGTGTAGCAAGCACCAATCGTAACAAAACAGTTGAAACTTCATCTCAAACATTGACATTCCCGGTGTGCTTACAAACCGCTATACCAGCTCACATAGAATTGGTATAACACACACCGGCCGACGTGGAAGACGAATCGCCCCGCGATGCAACCACCAAGTAGTCACACCTCCACCTGTCACACACACCTAACCTATCCACCGAACATCAATGCCGAGAATCCATAACTTACTAAGTTAGGCCCGTCCCATACCGTGCATGTGGTCGCACAAGAAGGCTCGATTCAATGGCGCACAAAGTTAAGTCCTTAATTGACCAAGGCAAGACTTCTATTTTCTAACTACGCCACGAAGATTATCATTCCCATCACATAGACCACCATGTCACACGCCTCCACCACTTGCCTCGCCTAAATCCTTTACCACCCAGTTGGTTTTAGTGCAACACATGCCATCACGAAGTAATAACACATAGCATACTGTTTTACACAAAGTTCCATAGTCACTTAGTCATAATTAATATTTGCAACTTACATATGATGTGAGACTCGAGCATGGCTAACAAGCTGTACTCGATCTAACCAACCCACGTTGGTGCTATAATATTACCAACTAATAACCAATCTAGGGTGACAAGGAATTATGACATACAAGGACAAAGTGTGATAGCAATTTGGATAATAACTATGCCCAAAGCATTTAAATAAATAATTAAAGTAGAATGCATTAATTTAACACAAAGTAATTTGAAAACTGGGTTCAAGATGATCAAAGGTATGACTTGCCTTTGAAAAGGTCTATGTACTGGTCTTGATCTTGAGGTGCTCCTTCTTCCACAAAATTTCCCGACGAATCGACGTCTACTCGCAAATGAGACAAAAACAAACAAAACAAATAAATAACAGAGGCAAAACAAACTCCAAAAATTAAATAAAAATCTCAGATAAATAGATCTTGAATTTAGACGAATTTAGAAATTTGAATGAGCTCAATCGGAGTTAGGATGCAAAAGTTATGGCCTTTGGAAGATTGGAAATCTAAAAGAAACCCTAATTCTGATTTTCCAGAATTTCCGAATTATTTCTCTAAAGAAAAATCGGATTATTGCGCAATGCTGGCGTCAGCGAGGATTTCCGGAAAAGAAATAATAAAAAGAAATCTCTGACATGTGGGACCCACGTGTCAGAGGCTAGGCTCACGGTGGAATAGATCCACCGAGCCTCTGGCTCTGGAACCCGGTGGACTGCCCACGCGGGCGCACACGTGGACGCTGACTGGGCGTCACGCACGCGACACGTAGGCAGCGATGCTGACATTGCGGCGAGGTGGCGCTGACGTGGCTATAGCGAGGGCGGCGGCGCTCGGGAACCGAGGGTCCCGGTGAACGGCGGCGATTCACCGGCGGTGAGTGGTACCGCCGTGACGGGGGTGGGAAGGCGAACTTGACAGGGGGGTCACTGGTGCTCGAGGGTGACTGTGGCGACCGGCGGCGTTAGCGCAGCGGCGGAGGCTCACGGCTCGACGGAACCGGCTACGGCGACGCCCGCGAAACGGCGACCACGAGGTAGTCCTTCTCCGGCGATGCCGACGGTAGACCACGACGCCCAGCGCGGCGACGGCGCGCATTTAACTCGTCGGAGTTGGCGGCGCGCAGATTGATCTTCGAGCTCGCGCGGCTAGGGTTCGGCCGCGAGGGCGAAGGCGGCTAGGTTGGGATGCGAGATCGAGGGCTACCTCCCTTTATACCCGAGGCTGGGAGAGTCCAGGCACAAACGGCGAAAAGCGGGCGGCGGCGAGTCCCGATCGCCCCGACTCGGAGACGATGATGACGTGGCGGGTGGGACCCACACGCCGCTGGCTAAGGTTAGGGCGCGCGCGTGCGAAATGGTGCAACGCGAACGGACTCACGATCTGACCGTTCAGATCTGATCGAACGACCCACAATCAAAGGAACATTCGGACCGTCTGGTTACCTCACGCGCATTTAGCTATCCATGCTTGATCCAACGGTGGAGAACGAGCGAGGCGCTCGGAGAGAGAGGGAGAGAGGGCTGACATGCGGGGCCCGCATGTCAAAGCGGAGGCTTGTGGTGACTGGTCACACATGAGTCGGGCGGCGGTCAAGGGAATGGGTTGGGCCGGGAAGATTAGGCCTGAGAGGATTTTGAGATTTTAAATAGTTTTTCTATTTTATAAATGACCAGAAATTCAAATAAGCAATAGAAAATAGCAAATGAACTCTAAAAATTCTAGAAAATCTAGAAAATATATCGAGCACATAGAACCCAAATAAAAATAGTTTTGGCTATTGTTCCACTTGGGATTATTCACATTAAATATTTTTGATTGTTAAGTCCAATATTAAGCTTTTGAAATTAAATTCAAATAAAAATCCAAATGGTGAATTTTCTTCCTACTAACTATTAAAAGATTTTTAAGCTCTGAAAATTGGCATGTTACAAACCTCCCCCCTTAAAGGAATCTCGACCCGAGATTCAAAGCTAGCTAGAGAAAAGGCTAGAAACTCGGCTTTCGGCTCTTCTTCACGCTCCCACGTTGCTTCTCCTTCTGAGTGGTTGCTCCACTGAACCTTGCAAAAATGAACCATCTTGCTTCTTGTGAAGCGCTCTGCGACATCCAAAATCTTGACTGGCTGCTCCTTGTAGGTAAGATCCTCCTTCAACTCAATTGACTCCAGAGGGGCTTGCTCTTCTCGCACCCAAAGGCACTTCTTCAATTGCGAGACATGAAAGACATCATGTACTCGCTAACGATCATGGCGGCCCAAGCGATAAGCAACTTCTCCACGACGTTCCAAAATCTTGAACGGACCAACATACCTAGGCAAGCTTCCTTTGGCATGAAACCTCTTGACACCTCCGAGCGGGTCACTCAAGATAAACGAAATCCTCGGGTTCAAATCGAGGTCACGACGACGATTATCGCGATAGCTCTTCCGCTCGACCGAGCTATCTTCAATCTTTCTCGATCAAGGCCACTTGCTCTTTCGCTTCGAATAATGTCCGACCGGCGATCGTTGGTGATTATTCTCACCAATTCAACGGGTTCGGCAGCACGCCATACAAAGCTTCAAATGGTGACATTTGCGATCGCTTGGTAATCGTTGTTGTACGAAAATTTCGCGTAGGGTAAACTTTTATCCCAACGGTAGCATTAGCTAGAGCACAAGCTCAAGATATCCTCCAATATCGATTAACTCTTTCACCGTCCATCTGCTGCGTGGATGATACGCGAGATTGAAATTCGGATGGGTGCCCAATGCTTCATGCAAACTTTGCCAAAACGAGGTGAACCGAGATCCTCGATCCGACACTATCTTCTTGGGCACACCGTAAACCGACACTCGCCATGTACAACTCCGCAAGGCGATCTCCGAGTATGTGGTTTTGATCGCAAGAAATGGGCGACCTTGGTTAGACGATCGACTATTACCCGGATCGAATCGCAACCCGATTGGGTCTTGGGTAAACCGTAATGAAATCCATACCGATCTCTTCCCACTTCCATTCAGAATCTTCGATGCTGCAAGCAAACCCGCTGGTCTCGGTGTTTTGCCTTTACTTTCGGCGGTGTGTCGCACAAGGCAACGAGTCGCGACTTCGCTTCAAATTTGACCACCAAAATTTAGTCTTAACATCCTGGTACATCTTGGTACTTCGTGGTGAATCGAATACTTTGAGTCATGGACCTCCTTTAAGATTAATCTGTCTCGCACCATCGATATCCGGTACACGATACGACCATTAATCCGAGTATGTCTTGATCATCCTTGGTGAAATCTTTGAATTTCCTTCGCCATTTTGACCTTGATGTCCGACAACACAGATCCTTTGGTTGTGCTTCACGAATTTGCTTCTCGGGGTAGACTGTATTTCCAAATTGGCTACAAATCCTTGGACACAACTTCTAGCTTTAGCTTTTGAAATTCTTCATAAAGTTCTCGGGCAACTTTCCTTTACTTCCAAAGCATTGCAAGAACTCTTACGACTTAGAGCGTCTGCGACTACGTTGGCTTTTCCGGATGGTAGTGGATTCCAAGATTATAATCCTTGATCGGTTCTAACCATCTTCTCTGCCTCATATTCAAATCGATCGGGTGAAGATATACTTTAGACTCTTATGATCTGTAGACTTCACAGCGACACGATAAGGTAATGACGCCAAATCTTTAAAGCATGCACTACGGCGGCTAATTCCGGATCATGAGTAGGGTAATTCTCTTCGTGGGGTCTCAATCGCCTTGACGATAGGCGATCGCTCTTCCTTCTTGCATCAGACACATCCTAATCCTTGACGCAAGCATCACAATAGATATCGAAATCCTTGCGAATATCCGCAAAATCAAGCATCGGGTGAAGTCAAACGCTTTTTCAACTCTTGATAACTTTCCTCACAGCCGAGTCCAAGTGAACTTTTCTCCTTCTTCAACAATTGCGCTGAGGCTTAGCAATCGATGAGAATCCTTCGATGAAACGGCGGTAATAACTCGCCATTCCCAAGAAATCGCGAACCGAAGTCACGGCCTTGGGCTGCTCCCAATGTAGCATCGCTTAACTTTACAGGGGTCAATCTACTCCTCTACTGTCATCACGTGACCAAGGAAATCCACTTCCTTCTTCCAAAAATCACACTTACTGAACTTGGCATACAGCTGATGCTCTCGGAGTTTTCCCAATATTATCCTTAAATGCTCGGCGTGTTCTTCCTTCGACTTGGAGTACACCAGAATATCATCAATGAACACAACTACGAACTTGTTCAAATATTCCATGAATACTTTATTCATCATGTTCATGAAGTATGCAGGGGCATTAGTCAGACCAAAAGACATGACTAAGAACTCATAATGTCCATACCGTGTTGAGAACGCGGTCTTCTGTGATATCCTTAGGACAAATCTTTAGTCGGTGGTAACCCGATCGCAGGTCGATCTTTGAGAATAATCCGCTCCTTTCATCCGATCAAACAGATCATCTATCCGGTAGCGGGTACTTGTTCTTGATGGTAATCGCGCTGAGAGAACGGTAATCAATACACATCCTCATACTTCCATCTTTCTTCTTGACAAACAACACCGGTGCTCCCCATGGCGATTTAACTAGGTCTCACGAAACCTTTCTCAAGAAGTTCTTCTATCCGCTTCTTCATCTCTACCAATTCATCTACCGGCATCCGATAAGGTCTCTTCAAATTGGTGCTCGTCCTCGCACTAGGTCGATGACAAACTCAATGTCACGATCCGGTGGCATTCACGGTAATTCCTCCGAAACACATCCGGTATTCACCGACCATGGTACTTCTTCCAAGGAAAGGGTCTTCAAACTGCTTACTAGCAAATGTCCATCACGAATCGAGGTGGCTAGAAACTCTACCTTGTTTCCTTTGGCATCCTCGATCGTTACGCTCTTCGGCCACAATCTAGCACTGCTTTGTGCTTGGATAACCAATCCATACCAAGAATGACATCTAGGTTTGGGTATCTAGGACAATTAGGTTGGCTAGAAACTCAACTCCGACTATGAGTAACTTAGCTCCTAAACATCCCACTCTAGTACTTAGCTCGCTCCACGCGATCGACTAACAGAGTATGCTTAAGTTGCATAACTTCCAAATTATTCTTGGTTGCAAACATTCCGAAACAAATGAATGCGAAGCTCCGTAATCAAACAAAATCGATGCAGTCACCGAGTTAACGAAACTAACCCAAAGACGACGTCCGGTGATTCTGGGCTCCTTCCGAGTGACGTGGTTGACACGACCTCCGATCACGGATCGTGGTGCTCCTCCGCTTGACCGGCAACTTGTGAAGCTCCTTGGTTGATGCCCGGTGCTGGTGTCTTGATGGAGTAGCTCCAAGGTTGAAGCGCATCGAGTGATTGTTCCTTTGCGACACCGTTGGCAAATGTCCCGGCCGACGACAGCGTAATGCACCTTTAGTGCGTTCGCTGGTTGCTTCTGGATTGGGGTTGACAGTGCGGGGTTGCGGAAGTTACGGCACCGGGCGGGTGTTGAAGTGGGTGCAGTGCTCAACGAAGTCAGGGTGGAAACTCGTTGAACTGCGGCCGCATCGTTCTTGCCCTCTCTTTGTGATTGATGGTTCCCTTGCTGAGCCATCCGGCGTTTACGGTTATCTTCCAGCTCCTTGCGTTTATCTTCCAAAACAAATGCTTTGTTGACCAGCTCTTGGAAATCAGGAAAAGTATGGGCGATCAAACTGACTTGCAGCCCAGTGTTTAGTCCCTTCAAAAAGCGACTCTGACGAGCCTTGTCCGTGGCTACATCTTCCGCTGCATAGCGAGCTAGCTGTGAAAACTTGTTGAGGTAGTCAGACACTGACATAGCTCCTTGCTTGAGAGCGCGGAACTCATCCTTCTTCAGATCGATAATGCCTTCTGGTACGTGATACTGGCGGAATGCCGCAGAAAATTCCTCCCAGGTGATATCCTGTGGCGTTTCATGCGCGGCACAGAAGTTCTCCCACCATTCAGCAGCGGTGCCTTCCATCTGGTGAGTGGCATACAGAACCTTTTCACGATCGCCGACCGGGTGATCGCACTTCCTTCGATAACTCGAGCCAATCGCCCGCTTCCACCGAGAGACGTGTCGTGAAAATGTTGGTGGACGAGTCCTCATAAATTTCGCAAGTTTGGATGGTCCATGGTGACCATGAGCACCGGGCTCCATATCGTTGATTGTTGTTATTGTTGTTCGTTGTGCATAGCTTGCATCCGAGTCATCATAGTATTCATCACCGAGTCCAGGCTGCCATGAAAGCTCCAAAGTTCGCAAGTCAATTGGAGGTGCTTGTGGCGGAATCGCTCTCGCGGTGGTTGCTCATTGCTTCGGTCTTTGGGTACGGAACCACTAGCAATGACCGACGAGTTTGAACCATCCGCAAGTTCCATGGGTTAGATAAGGTAGCAAGCACAAGATAAGTTGAGAACTAAGCGGGCAAAGTTAAACCCAACAAAACACAGATCAAGAAACTCAAATGAAATACCTTTATTACTTAGGGTCTTAGTATGGTCGCAACAAATGCCTAAGGGCCTTTGCACTCATACTGCACACAAAAGAAAACAACGACCTAAGCACACAAAACTACCGCCAAAGGGCGACTAACTAAATCAAATCGCTAAGCTGAAAAACCGAAACTAAGACAACTACTCAAGGAAGCCTCCACAACCGCGCGCGCTCCCGACGTATGAGACTCGGAGTGAGCGGCATCTTGGCAACCGATCCCGATGCCTCGAATCGTGCAGCAGAACAAAGCGTTCGGTGCAACCGGCTCCGCCGCTCCTCGGCGCTCGCATCTTCTTGGGCTCAACGGGCCTTCCTCGGATCTTCTTCGTAATCCTCCCGGGTCTTCCTCTTCTTCGGGACTTGGTCGTAGAGGATCTCTTGCAGAGTGGCGACCTTTTCTTCAGCTCTCGCAGGCTTCATAGACATGATCCAACTCCGTGATGGTCCTCTCCAAAGCTTCTCCTGGCGGCCACAAGCGCGGCGAGGTGCACGACGGTAGCGTTGCTCTCTCCTTCGTGGACGGGTAGCGTCTTTGGCAAGTCCACGGGCCGCAGCTCCGGGTGGTAACCAAGACGGTGTCTCAAGCTCCGTGCGTAGATGTTGTAGATACGTAGCATGGCCAAGCGCGACGACTCGGATACCTTCCACCAAGTGATCTTTCTCACGAGACGCGCGAAGGTTGGCTTGCCTTGTCGCTCCTCCCGCATAGATCGTCGGGCGACAAATAACTCCACGATTCTCGCCCATTTACCGCCCGCTTGTTGCCGACGCACAACGGACGCATCAAAACCCCAAGAACTCGGAGCAACTTCCAAAGCTCGCGGCATACCCTCCAAGGCGCCACCATAGCTCAAGACGAGGCATCTGCCAAGACAGATTTAACAGGTAAGAGCAACTTTAAAACAATGGGAGAGAAGAGATTATAGCAAAAGTTGAGGCGAGAGAGACATGAGAAGAGTTAAGCAATCAATTAACTTTGCAAGTTAATTTTTCCTTTAGAAAATAGTTTGGACACTCTAAAGACGGCCAATCTAACTAAGGTCAAGACCTACGACCGGTATGGCTCGATACCACCTCTGCCGGGACCTGCATTACGATTCGAACCCTCTCGTGTATCTTGCACTAGTCCAGATCACGCTAGTGCACACAGGTTAACACAGTAAATATCGATCCACACAAGCGATAAATAAAGTAAACGATTAGTTTGAATAACAAATAAGGGTTTTGACCTTATGGTCGAAGTTTACACTTATTAAGCCACGCAGGCTAACAGAAATAAAGCAAAGAAATGAACGGAAATAACTCCAACAGATCCCACCAATTCACCACAGCAACCGATCGATCCGCACTTAACGAACGATCACCTTGGCGAACTCCTCCTCAAAGCAAAGAGACTCCTCCTCTTCGTGGGTTTGGGCGCAAGTTTTACAACAAGCGTGAGTACACAACCGCATTCGCAAATCATACCACGAATGCAATGTATAGATGCAGCTTATTCCAAAGAAAAGGCTTCGTGGTTATTTTGCATGAAAGCAACATTTGCAATCGAATACAAATAATAAATTGAAAGCATAATTCAAAACAAATAGACAATAATAATTCAACATTTGTTTCACAAAGACACACAACTAAAATGATTATTTCACATAGCCATATGATTGAGGTCACTGACTTCCATTCCCACATTTTATGAAAACTACCTCGTGGTGAAATCCCGAGCATGTCCATGATCATGACGCGCTATTCGAATAGATTGTTTAACACTCTGCAGAGGTTGTACACTTTACCCACAAGATACAACTAGTGTAGCAAGCACCAATCGTAACAAAACAGTTCGGAAACTTCATCTCAAACATTGACATTCCGGTGTGCTTACAAACCGCTATACCACCACATAGAATTGGTATAACACACACACCGGGACGGGGAAGACGAATCGTCCCGCGATGCAACCACCAAGTAGTCACACCTCCACCTGTCACACACCCTAACCTATCCACCGAACATCAATGCCGAGAATCCATAACTTACTAAGTTAGGCCCGTCCCATACTGTGCATGTGGTCGCATGAAGAAGGCTCGCTCAATGGCGCACAAAGTTAAGTCCTTAATTGACCAAGGCAAGACTTCCATTTTCTAACTACGTCACAAAGATTATCATTCCCATCACATAGACCACCATGTCACACAATCTCCACCACTTGCCTCGCCTAAATCCTTTACCACCCGGTTGGTTTTAGTGCAACACATGCCATCACGAAGTAATAACACATAGCACACAGTTTTACACAAAGTTCCATAGTCACTTAGTCATAATTAATATTTGCAACTTACATATGATGTGAGACTCGTAGCATGGCTAAGCAATCTGACTCAGATCTAACCAACCCACGTTGGTGCTATAATATTACCAACTAATAACCAATCTAGGGTGACAAGGAATTATGACATACAAGGACAAAGTGTGATAGCAATTTGGATAATAACTATGCCCAAAGCATTTAAATAAATAATTAAAGTAGAATGCATTAATTTAACACAAAGTAATTTGAAAACTGGGTTCAAGATGATCAAAGGTATGACTTGCCTTGGAAAAGGTCTATGTACTGGTCTTGATCTTGAGGTGCTCCTTCTTCCACAAAATTTCCGACGATCGACGCTCACTGCAAACGAGACAAAAACAAACAAAACAAATAAATAATAGAGGCAAAACAAACTCCAAAAATTAAATAAAAATCTCATATAAATATATCTTGAATTTAGACAAATTTAGAAATTTGAATGGGCTCAATCGGAGTTAGGATGCAAAAGTTATGGCCTTTGGAAGATTGGAAATCTAAAAGAAACCCTAATTCGATTTTCCGAATTTCCGAATTATTTTCTAAAGAAAATCGGATTATTGCGCAATGTTGGCGCGTCGAGATTTCCGAAAAGAAATAATAAAGAAATCTCGACATGTGGGACCCACATGTCAGAGGCTAGGCTCACGGTGGACTAGATCCACCGAGCCTTTGGCTCGAACGGTGGATCGCCCATGCGCGCACACGCGGACGCCGATCGGCGCCACGCACGCGACACGAGGCGCGGCGTCGACATGGCGCGAGGTGGCGCCGACGTGGCTACGCCGAGGCGCGCGCGCGCCGAATCGAGGGTCCCGCGAACGCGGCGATTCACCGGCCAGGAGTGGTACCGCCGTGACGGTGCGTGCGGCGAACTTGACAGGGGGTCACCGTGCTCGGGGTGATCTGTGGCGACGGAGGCGAAGCGTTAAGCGGCGAGGGCTCACGGCTCGACGGAACCGGCTACGGCGACGCCCGCGAACGGCGCGACCACGAGGTAGTCCTTCTCCGCGGCGATGCCGACGGTAGACCACGACGCCAAAGCATCGACGGCGCGCATTTAACTCGTCGGAGTTGGTGGCGGCGCAGATTGATCTTCGAGCTCCGCGTCGCTAGGGTTCAAAGGCGAGGCGAAGGCGCTAGGGTTGGGATGCGAGATCGAGGGCTACCTTCCTTTATACCCGAGGCCCGGGAGAGTCCAGGCACGAACGGCAGAAAAGCGGGCGGCGGAGTCCCGGCCGCCCCGACTCTGAGACGATGATGATGTGGTCGGGTGGGACCCACACGCCGCTGGCTAAGGTTAGACGCGGCGCGCGCGAAATGGTGTGGTCTGCGAACGACTCACGATCCGACTGCTCAGACCGATCGAACGCCCACAATCAAAGGAACATTCGACCGTCTCGTTACCTCACGCGCATCTAGCCGCCCATGCTTGATCCAACGGTGGAGAACGAGCGAGGCGCCTCGGAGAGAGAGAGAGGGTCGACATGCGGGCCCGCATGTCAGTGAGGCGCTGGTGAGTGGTGGTCACACATGAGTCGGGCCGCTGGTGGCGGGAATAGGGTTGGGCCGGGAAGATTAGGCCTGAGAGGATTTTGAGATTTTAAATAGTTTTTCTATTTTATAAATGACCAGAAATTCAAATAAGCAATAGAAAATAGGAAATGAACTCAGAAAAATTCTAGAAAAAGCTAGAAAATATGTCTGAGCACATAGAACCCAAATAAAATAGTTTTGGCTATTGTTCCACTTGGGATTATTCACATTAAATGTTTTTGATTGTTAAGTCCAATATTAAGCTTTTGAAATTAAATTCAAATAAAAATCCAAATGGTGAATTTTCTTCCTACTAACTATTAAAAGATTTTTAAGATCTGAAAATTGGGATGTTACAGAGGAGCAACCTTCGGCTGAATTCGTTAGCGTCAGTCCTACCAAACATGCCCACGCATTATTGGTGGATCTGCCTGTTTCTTCCCCGCAACATGTTATTGACCCCTGGATCGATTTTAATGGTCTCAGAATGAACAACGAGCTTGAGGAGGAGTTGTTTCGCGAGGGAACAACCCGTGCAGTGGATTCCGACGAAGGATGGAGGTCGACCGAAAATGAGGCTGCCGCACCGCTTTTCTCCTTTGAGGAAGGGTGGGTTCTTCGCAGTGTTATGGGTGAGGTTCCGTTGGTGCATGCATTCGATGATGTCAGTATGGCTGATAAGGCGGTTTGTACTATTGGGTTGAAGAGCAGGAATGACATTGCGGACCCGGAGACTGACATAATACGGAAGAACATGTTGTTTCCAACCTTGGAGGACATGAAGATTTGGCTGCAAGAATACTCAGTGCAGCACCATCGTCCGTTTGTAGTGATACACTCCGATGTGAACAAGAGGTACACCGTGAGGTGCGAAAGGGGGTGCGGATGGAAGGTATGGGGCTGCAAAACTAGGGACAAGCAATGGAAAATTGCGAACGTGAAGCAGCCTCACTCCGTGGACCGCCGAGTGTCGTGAGCACCTTCAAAGCATCGCTAATTTCATTGCAAGGCGCATTATCAGGTTTGTGAGTGTCGATCCTGATGTGACCATCGCCACCCTCGTTGATGTTATATTTGGGTTCATTAAGTACCGCGTGAAGTATGGGAAAGCATGGAGGGCCAAGCAGAGAGCAATGTAGTTACTGTGGGGTGATTGTAAGGAGGCTTATGGGTTCCTTCCTCGAATCCTAACGGCTATGCAGGCCAAGAATCCGAGCATGGAGTTTTATCCTTGGCACGACAACCGAATGGATTGTGATGGAGTGGTTATGAAACATGTCCTTATGAGGGTGTACTGGTCCTTTGGGCAATGCATAGAGGCCTTCAAGCATTGCAGGCCTGTCATATCAGTTGACGCCACGTTTCTTACCGGGAAATACCATGGTGCGTTGATGCTCGCCGTTGGTATTGATGCGGAGGACCAGCTGATTCCATTAGCATTCGCACTGACAGAGGGTGAGAACAATAAGAGCTGGGGATGGTTCATGGATTTAGTTTGTCTACGCCTCATTGGGCCTGGACGGGTTGTTTGCATCGCCTCGGACAGCACCGTGGGATTCAACGCCGTTAAGAGCAGCACAGAGGACACCGGATGTGCCGCATAAGTGGTGCATGCGCCACTTAGCTGCAAATTTCTATAAGCAATGCAAGAGGGAAGATCTCACAAAAAGTTCAAGTCACAGCGGATATTTAGAGAAGAGGACTTCGAGGTCAAGTTGGCGAGCTTAGGGACCACCAATGAACAGGTAATAAGTGGTTGGACGAGATCTTGCAAAGACAAGACGGCGGGCACGTGCATACGATGAAGGTGGTCATCGGTATGGCATGATGATAACGAACATCTCGGAAGTGTTCAACAACATTATTATGGGCATCCGTGCTCTGCCAGTTTCAGCTATCTTGGAATACTCATTTTGGAAGACCAACTCATACTTTGTGGATCGGTGGACTCGTGCGAGGGATGCGTACAACGCCAGCCACCATTGGGGTGCGACAGCTGCCAAGCACCTTGCTATCGCCGACGCAGAGTCATGCAATCAAGAAGCGGAAGAATACGATCCCACTTTGCACATATACGCCGTCAAGGCTGCCGGGGGCACTTCGATAAGGGGCGAACGTTATGGTGGCCGAAACCATAGAGTGAACTTGACAGCGGGGAACTGCACTTGCATGGTCCCGATGTTGTTACATGTCCCATGCTCTCACGTTGTCACCGCCTGTCGTGTGCGTGGCGTAAGTTACCTTTCTGACATGTTCATTGCGGAAGAATTCTCAAAGGCGCCACGTTGAGGACTTGGGAGAAAAGATTCGAGCCTTACCTTGACCCGTCGCATTGGCCACCTTACGTGGGGGAGGAATACATTCCGGACAAAAAACTGATGAGTACACGACACGGTCGAAGGAAGAGGAAGAGGCTTCGTAATGACATGGACCTCTCACAGCAAGGCGGTAAGGACATGTACTGTCTTGGGGACTTCGACGACGCTACTATAAGCAACAGGTGCTCGGAGTGTCACTAGCATGGACACACCAGGGCAAAGCATGTGACCGCGGATTCCCAACCGCGTAGGGTAAGGCGGCGCCGCACGCGTGTGCCGCCCCCTTGAGGTAATCATTATTGTTGTTATGCGAAAATTATTATTTTTTATTGGTATAGGTCGCTCATTTGCATTTTCTATAATGTTTTGTACCTCATGTTACCTTACAAAAATCCTATCTTGTAATGCAGGATGCCGCAGCATGCATGTCAGAACCCGGGAATTAATACTCCCGAATCCTCTGTGCATTTCTGAACTAGTCCCATGATCAGTCGCTAGTTCACACAGTAAACAAATATGGTAACAAATTCATATCACAACTTTATTAATAATCAACAGAGTTTATTACAAAGGAGGCTTACAGGCCAACAATAAAATAAACACAGCGGACGACGAAGAAGTAGTAGGGTCCAGTTAATTTGCCACAGGCAATTGACTGGGGAAGCAGCCTAGTCGTCGAGGTCCACACCGGTAGCAAAGTCCTTCTCCTCTGGAATTTTATTTGCATAAAGCAAGAATGAGCACAACTTCCGTGCTCGCAAGTTACACCCGTCAAATAACAGAATGGCATGCATATATGGATGTAACAAAGGATGGCTTATTGGTTGATTTGCATAAAGAAGCATTTTCTTTAAATACTTGTACTAAGTTCCAAAGCAGTTATTCCATAACTAAAATTCATTTTATAAATTCTCAATTTTATAGTCAGATAACATTCACACATGAATGGTGAAGGATACCCTCCTATGACATGGCTTCCTGCCCAATTCCCATTTGGATAAACCAGTTTTGAAGAAGTCTTTTCCAATCAAAACCAAAGTCTAACTTTGAGTGGCTTTGCCAGCATGTCCATGACCGTGGACACGGCTATTCGAATAGTTTTACACTCTGCAGAGGTTGTACAACTTTACCCACACGAGATAATCAATTATAATGTTCGTCTGACACACTTCCATAGGTGTGTGACTAAATGATTATCACGAGACCTTTACAATGTTCTGTCTTAATGTATTTATGCCCGCTAAGGTTTCGCTGCCATTGGACTGGCCATCCTCCGGAAGCCCCCTCTTGCGCCAGATGGGTCTACTGTCTGACCAACACCCATACCAACAACATAGCACGAATGACACTAAGACATCACAAATTATTTAGCCAGGTCCCGCCCACACAGGACATGTGGTAGTACGGTAAGGTGTAGCATCATGTGGCTTGAAGACCGGTCCTTAACTGACTTGGGCGACTTTCTATAAAAACCCCTGGGCGTTAACCCTAACCAGATTAAGCCCGTGCATAAACCTGCACCCACCAGTCAACCAATTCACCCAAGTCCAAACCATCATTTTATTTTATTTTCCAAGTCATTTGTAAAACTCCCATGACACACCAATGCCAAGGGTACAATTTAATCAATAATTGATTGTTGGCTGAATTTCCCCAAATCAGACAAGTTTAGTCTATAAGCATGGCTAAGCACAATATTTTCTCAATGATCCTAGTCCATACTAGTGTATCAACTAGGATTTTATCTAGGGTGACAGTATGTTTGCCTCAATTATCAAAATTGGACGTACAAAGGATGTTAGGCATAACTATACATTTAAAACAGGACTTTAAATTACTGATATAAATAAGCATGTAGTAATAATTTAAAACAGAATATAAATAATTTCAAATAATGGGATTGATATGATCAAGGGTATAACTTGCCTTGCTTGGTGAGGTGATGTTGTTTTCCTTAACAGGTCAACTGGTACCGAGGTGATGTTGTTTTCCTTAACAGGTCAACTGGTACCGAGGTGATGTTGTTTTCCTTAACAGGTCACCTAGTACTCACAAGTACGTTCTACAGGTAGTCCAAGTGTACAGTCACGATGATCATACAGTCAAAATCAATCCTCTTATGTGCTCTTCAACGGCGTCGAAATCTGATTCTCCGAAGTCGTCGAAATCTAATCGCGAAATAAGCCAAATTCAAACCAAATTCAAATAACAATTCAAATGAACTCCAAATTAAATAATTTTGGTTTAGTTGGCTAGATCTTTAATTTAGACAAATTTAGAAATTTGAATCACCCAAATCGGAGTTCGGATGCAAAAGCTACGAGCTTTGGAAGTTTGAATTCTAAAGAAACCCTAATTTTCAGATTTTATTGAATTTCCCGAATTATTTTTCTAAAGGAAATTCGGTTTATTGCGCAAGCTGACGTCAGCGACTGATTTTCGGAATTTAAATTACTTTCTGACGGGTGGGGGCCCTACGTGTCATAGACACGGCTTACGGTGGACTAATTCCACCGAGCCGAGGGCGAGTTGGTGCGGTGGACCTGCCACGCGTATGTTGACCTGGCAGCCACGTGAGCGGGGAAGGTGATGTGGCGCCGACCTGGCGCCAAGGTGGCAGCCATGTGGCCGGCTACGTCAGTGCCGACGGGGGCGGCGCTCGGGGCCCGATGGCTCCGGCGAACGGCGGCACAACGACGGCCAGCGAGGGCACCAACAGATGCGGGAGGATGCGGGGATCACAGGGCTCACCTCGTCGGCGGTTGGGCGCGAGGCGGTGGCCGGCGGCAACGCGAGGGGCGGCGCGGTGGTTCGGGAGGTGCTCCGGCGAAGGCGGCGCGAGCACCGGGTGGGCGGAGGTGCGGCGAAGCCGATGGAGTGGTCGGAGTGGACGCGGCGGCGATGGTCGCGGCGCTAGAGGAGGCGAAGTGCAGCTCGGCCGGCGGTGAGGAAAATCTCGTTTGCGGCCGAACGAGAGCGAGGAAGGAGGAGTGGGTGGTGGGAGTAGGTTGAGGGACTCCAGGGGCACCTCGTGCTCCCTTTTATAGGGGCAGAGGGGTCCGGGAGGAGGAGATCGGCTGCGGGGATCGCGGCGGTGACAGGGTGGCCTCGGCGATTACGGCCGCGAGAGACGGGGAAATGGCCGGGAGGAGGGGCAGCGAGATCAGGGGGAGTTAATGCGCGTGACCGCACTAGAAAAGGAGGCGGGGATCGCGGCGGTGATGAGCTCCTTGCGCGCGGTAATGGCGGCGTTGGGTGCGGCCGGGCGGAGAAGAAACGGGGGAGGAAGAAGGGGTCGCGGCCGTTGGATTCGCATCGGACGGTGTGGGGGAGATAGGTGGCGTGGGGGATGGATGGCCGAGTGATTGAAATCGGGCGACCCACATTGCTTGTGACGTTCGGGCCTCCCGGAGGTTTCACGAACGCTAGCCGTTGGATCTAGATCCAACGGCTAGGATTTGTGTGCGGTGAAGAGAGAGGGAGAGGGATGCGGGTGGCGGTTGGATTTGATCCAACGGTGGAGAGAGGAGGAGGGGGGGGGGGGGGCGGTGAGAGCGGGCCGAGTGGGCCGGAGGCGCGGGAGGGAGAGGTGGGCCGGACCGGGAGATTTGGCCCAAAGGCGTGTTTGGGATTTTTAAATGATTTAACTATTTAATTAATTCGATCAATTCAAAAAGGCTATTAGAAAATAGCAATTTAAATCCAAAAATTCTAGAAAAAAAAACACAGAAATTCCTAGAGGCATTTTGGACTTAACTAAAATAGTTCCAACTTAAAGTTGGCTATAGTTTTTGCACATAAATTATTTTGGGCTTGAAAATATTTTTGTAAAAAACTTTTAAGAACCCAGAAAATTCCAGAAATTAATTAAAATTTTATTTTCTAGATCAAGTTAGATAAAACTTCAGGAACCTTAAATAAATTTTTACTATTGACTTTTAAAACTATAGAAATTCAAATAAAGCAATTAAACTATGGTAAATTCTCAGAAAAACCAGTAAAATAATAATTTTATTTAGTTTTATTTTGGTAACAGCACTTTGGGATGTTACAATGCACAATACGCCTTGCTCCTCACGGAATACGATGACGACCACCGTGCGCACCTCACAGCCGACGAGGGTGTGGTGAGACGAGTCTCGACTATTCGGTCATGCTTCCAATTTGTTTACCATGTTCTTGTTTTACTCATTCATTTGCATATCTCTCATGCAGGTACTCCAGCCGCTTCGCCCTCGCATCCACACCCCTCTACGATGGGATGAGCGGTACGAGCCACATGTCCGCCAGGCCGGTCTACTAGCTTTGGCGCGGACAGTGATCAATGGGCTCCCCCCGTATGGACAGTGCTACACTTACTGCACTGGTCGACTGGTGGCACCCGGAGACCCACACCTTCCACCTACCATCGGGCGATATGACCATCACGCTCCAGGACGTCACCATGTTGCTCGGCCTCCCCATAGACAGGGTGGCAGTGTCTGGGGACATCAACAGCGTGGGTTGGCGAGACCGGGTGGGAGAGTGGCTTGGAGTTCGACCGGAGGACCCACCTGTCGACATAAGGGACAACCGGCCATACGCGATGCTTATATCCTGGCTGCGCGCGCACTTCAACGTGTGCCCGCCAGACGCAGATGACGACACGGTGCGCCGCTTAGCACGAGCATGGATTTGGCATCTGCTCAGCTCCTTCCTTTTCCCAGACGGTACAGGGAACGCCGTCTCCTGGATTTACTTGCTGATTTTGGCAGATTTTGCGACGGCAGGGACCTACAGTTGGGGTTCCGCAACACTGGCATGTTTGTACCGGCATTTGTGTGATGCGTGCCAATCTAGGAGGGCGGATGGCAACTTGGGCGGATGCACATACCTTCTGCAGGTATGGATGTGGGAGCATTTCCCCGTAGGTCGGCCTACTCGTGGTCCCTCACAGGTAAGTACTCATTCCATTCGTCATAGCTGTTGCCTTCGACCATAAATGCAACTGAAATGTATCTCCTTGCAGGCATGGCCCCTTCAGGACCCTGCGTCTGGACCGACGGTAGCATACCTTTAGAGCTCCATCGTTGCACCTATCAAGGCCCGAGGTCGCGGACATCGCGTATACAAACGAGTTCGACGTGATCATGCAAGAACAGGTACATACCTCGTAGCTATTCGAACTATGATTTTATCGCTACAGTTTTAAACATCTACTGTAGGTCACGTGGTTGCCATACACGCGCGGCGAGGTCGTCGAAATGGAGCTAAACCCGATGTGCGAGCGGGACAGCACCTTGTGAATGACGCTTTCACCGCTGGTCTTCTTCCATGCGGTGGAGTACCACTTGCCCCATCGGGCCATGAGGCAGTTTGGGAAGTTGCAGGCCACCCCGCCAATGGTGTTCTCGACCGATCTAAGTCTTCACGGGTAAGGGTACCTACCACGATTCCTTTGTCGCTTTCGTAGTGCTTTAAATGCTAACTATTACATTATGGATGTGGCAGGATGAACCGACGGCAGAGGTATTGCCACACCGACTGGGCTGCTTATCACCATGCCTACTTGTCGGAGTGGGCAGACCGGGCGAATCGGAGCCAGGACGCGCCGCCGATCCATCAGAAGGCTCAGTTCGTTCGATACCTCCAGTGGCTCCACGGCGTCGCGCGCCTCCGGCTGCGACCTGCCATGACCGATGTGGACATAGCGGAGGGGGAATCTTCTGAGGAGTGGCTTGTGGACGATTATGACGAGTTCACACGGACGGGCACGCAGCCGAAGAGGGCCCCCATCAACGCCTATTACGTGAGTACATTTCATCCTGTTACTATTTTGCAAAGTCACTCACAACAAACTAATTTAGTTTGTATGGCCATTTTGTAGGGAATGCAGCTCACACGCATATGCAACGAGGCCGGCGAGGCCCTCAAGCTACCGAGGGTTCAGAGGGGAGCTTCCAGCGCTTGAGGGATTTTGCGGAGGTAACATTTTCATACCTCATGTATGCCATCATCTAGAGAATAAAAAGAAAACCATGACATAACAGTAACATGCACTCAAACTGCTGGTTAGGATTTTATGGATAGGATTTTTCATACTGACCTATTAAACTTCAATATATTTTGCTGGTTAACCTTGTAGATGGTTCGCCGTCGATGCCGGCGATTGGCCATAAAAATGAATTACGTGGTGGCGGCGGGAGAAGTCGTGCAGCCTGCCCCGGCTTAGAGTGGCTCCTCGCGCACTACAACATCGCGAGCAACCACATTCGCTTCGGCCGACCCGGAGGACGACGACGAGGCCAGCGAGGACGAGGAGGGTGGTGCAGACGAGGATGACGTCGATGCTACGTTGCACGACGAGATGGACCTCGCGGATCTGGATGGTGCATCGTCCCATACGCAGCCGACTCAGGCCACGCCACGACGCCGTAAATGGCGTGATCCCGCGGACATTAGTTCCGCAAACGTTGTCGAGGGCACTCGAGGCCAACACCCACCAGCGAGGTTCACACCGGGGTCGGATGCGCGCCGAAAGAGCAAGTGATGAAATGAATGTGTGTATGCATGTCTGTAGAGTTCATTTTGAATGAATCCAAATGACTTCTGGAAAGCAACTTTGTATGGCTATGTTCGAATGAAATTTCTGAGTTGACGGATGTTGAATGTTTTATTAAGTTACATGCTTACATGCTACTGCCACGCGACTTATACTGGCGTGGCAGTGTGGTACTGTCACACCATGACTCCCGCGTGACAGGACTTAGCACCAAATCGGAAGGCCTCCCCCGCATCAGGGTTTAGGTTTACGTCTGAGGGCTTTCAGGTTTTAGGTTTACGTCTTAGGGTTTAGGTTTAGGTTTCAGGTCGTAGGGTTTCAGGGTTGAGGTTTAGGTTTTACATTTTTAGGGTTTACAGTTTAGGGTTTAGGTTTTTAGGTTACAGGACTTAGGGTTTTTAGGTTTAGGTTTAGGTTTTTAGGTTTACGTCTTAGGGTTTAGGTTTAGGTTTTTAGGTCTCAAGTCGTAGGGTTTCAGGGTTTAGGTTTAGGTTTTCAGGTTTCAGGTCGTAGGTTTTTAGGTTACAGGACTTAGGGTTTTAGGTTTTTAGGTTTCAGGTCGTAGGTTTCAGGGTTTACATCTCAGGGTTTAGGTTTAGGTTTCAGGTCGTAGGGTTTCAGGGTTGAGGTTTAGGTTTTACGTTTTTAGGGTTTAGGTTTTTAGGTTACAGGACTTAGGGTTTTTAGGTTTAGGTTTAGGTTTTTAGGTTTACGTCTCAGGGTTTAGGTTTAGGTTTCAGGTCGTAGGGTTTCAGGGTTGAGGTTTAGGTTTTACGTTTTTAGGTTTACGTCTCAGGGTTTAGGTTTAGGTTTTTAGGTCTCAGGTCGTAGGGTTTCAGGATTTAGGTTTAGGTTTTACGTTTTTAGGTTTAGGTTTTTAGGTCTCAGGTCGCAGGGTTTCAGGGTTTAGGTTTAGGTTTTTAGGTTTCAGGTCGTAGGTTTTTAGGTTTAGGTTTCAGGGTTTAGGCTTTTAAGATCGACTTGAAAACCTTGACTCGTTCGTACAATATATGTTTGATCAATGCACGTCGACACCTACAGCTTAATGCACACGACAAATCGATGAAACAGTTCAGTACATGACGCGTCGATTATTCAATTACATGCTTTAGGAGATTGAAAATAATTGTGTACAGAAGGGGAAAGTACCGAGATACAAGTTTCTCCGGCCGTGCCTAATGGTAGAAGGTGCCCCGCGCTACCCACATAGAGTGTTGTATGTGGGGCCTCTGACGTGGGCGGCGTCGTTGTAGTGGCACACACATACGATTAGGGTTCACGCAGCGAAAGATGTGAGATCATATGAACTTCCTATGTTCACGACCTCCTCGTTGCCCCTCTCGCGCTACATCTGTTGGCGGAGGTCATCGTTTTGCTCGTTGAGATCGTCAATCCGCGCCTCCAACTCGAGGATTTGGTTCCACAATCTATCCACGTACATCACAACATGTCGTTCATGGGGAGGATCGATCTAGCGGACAAAGTCACATTTCACCATCTGCTGGAAAGGAGAGTTAATATAGAGGCTCTATTAGCAGTAACATAAAGCAAACAACTCACTAATTGTACCCCAGAGTGTGGGCATCGGAAGAAACGTCGTCCGCCATCGAAAGGGCCGTCCAAGACCTGCACAACAGCGTCCTCCCTGTGTCCGCATTTCAGCCATACTGGTTGAGCATGCTTGTTCGGCATCAACCAGTAGTTAGGCCCAAAGTCCTCCCTCCTTTGGAGGGGAAGGTCTTGCTTCGGCGACCCAGGTTGGAATGGTCCCATTGCTTCGTCTGCCATGCTATGTAACTGTACGACGGAGAAGGTTTTTCTTCCTACGGTTTGGAGGGTCAAGTGGTCCTACTTTCCGAGCGTGGGGTGTGCATTAAATAGCCGTGTGCGGCTTTGCGCAAAGTGACAACACTAAAAGAGACAACCTTGCGACCGACAAAATCGCATGAGCACTTTGAGCAAAGGACAGACTAAACAGGCGGCTTTGTGCAAAGGACAAGATCAAAGCAAACAGCCTTGCGTAGTGACATGACCACACGAACCAGCTTTGCGCAGTGACAAGACCACATGGGGTAGCTTTACACAGTGATAAGACCAAAGGAGACAGCTTTGCGCAGTGACAAGACCACACGGGGCAGCTTTGCGCAGTGATAAGACCAAAGGAGACAGCCTTGCGCAGTGACAAGACCACACGGGGCAGCTTTGCACAGTGATAAGACCAAAAGAGCCAGCCTTGCACAGTGATAAGACCAAAAGAGCCAGCCTTGCGTAGTGATAAGACCAAAGGAGATAGCTTTGCACAGTTTAGGGTTTAGGTAGGTTATGCTTTTCAAATTGACTAGACAACACTGACCGCCTCGCCACCTTTTCAAATCTAAAAGACACAACTCTACATGAAATTAACCACATCATGCCAACCATGGGGCTTATAAAATGGGGTTCAACCAAACCCAACACTACACAACAGATACCCAGCTATGGACTCTTTGGCAAACTTCTACGCGAAGATGTTGCAGAAGAGCAAGTGGCTTGCGCAGAAGAGGAAACATCTACAATACCCAGATCGAACAATGAAAGATGCTCAAGTATCACCACGTTTTCCAATCCCGCAGTGTGTGTGTGGTGAACAGGCAGAGATCATTCAATCCACACACCCAGACACCGCCGCCCGGGCGTACTACACGTGCGGGCACCACCTCGTAAGCGTTTCTTTCGCGCACATCGATTTTCCTCAACGTTCAATTCCTTAAATTTTTGACATCATCCCCACGTAATGGTAGCCCGAGATGCGCTGCCACTTCTTCCAGTGGATCGACGGCCCGGAGATGTACGACAGACATTCATCCGGCCAGTACATCTTTGAACTACTCGGTGCGCCCGAACTCGTGCAGTGGAAACCTTACTACGGACTGCTCAGAGGCTCAAGGAGCCCATTACTCGCCCGGGCGTAATCCATAATGACGACGTGAGTTACGAAGAATTTACATCCTTATTACGTTTTTCACTGTATGGTGTACTTACATCATACAATCGCAGGACATGGACGACTTCGACATACCAGCCCGAGGTGGACAGTCCAGCGACAAGGGCAAAGGAAAGGCTCATGAAGCTGAGCCCGACCGTCATAGCTTATTCGGTCACCCGAGCGCAATCCGTATCCACGACATGAGTTATGAAGAATTTGCATCCTTCTTACGTTTTTCACTATACGGTGCACTTATATCATGGAATCGCAGGACATGGACGACTTCGACATACCACCCCGAGGTGGGCCAACCCCGTGACAAGGGCAAGGGAAAGGCTCGTCACCGAGCACGCCCGCCACAAAGATCTCAGTCGCGGGCCTAATCCGTATCGATGACGTGAGATATGAAGAATTAACATCCTTCTTACGATTTTCACTATACAGTGCACTTACATCATGGAATCGCAGGACATGGACGACTTCGACATAGCAGCCCGACATGGACAGTCCCGCGACAAGGGGAAGGGGATGGCCAGCCAGGAGTTCAACGCCGTGCTAGCAAGGAAGGGAAAATGGCCTCGGTCCACGCAGTAGGTCAGGTCATTACGTAGTACTCCCCCGTCCTACCACGCATATTTTTATTATCCCCTAAAGGCATGTATAGTTATATTGTCCGGATGCTTGTGTCGCAATGTACCGTAGTAGTAGCGAGGATGACTTAAGCCATTAGTCGAACCATCATGCCATGTCACTACGTGTAACATGCTTCTGTCCGCGGACTCTAATGTAGTTCTAGTTCCGTTTCTCCGCTAAGCCATCAAAGCAAGCCTATATTGCAAGTATGCCTCTTCTAGTGGAATCCCGGAAAGAACCATTCACACCGACATCGAATTCTCCATGTTTTAGGGCATCTTCATAATCACAACGAGCGTTCTCAACCCCTTCAATCATATTCTCTATAAGCTTCATAAAGTACTTCATCGACTGCCTCCCTATATACATTCAGACGACTTTACCGAGGAGACACTCCAATAGTTTGGACAACAAGTGTTTTAACAGACAGTTTGCTTAGACGACATCCTCATGGTTATACCTCGTTTGATATTCTTATCAACCATTCTTTCTCTAAACGAATAAAATTATACAAAAATTACAGAAGCATCAACACTATGACGGGAGGCTCCACAAAATGTTTCGTAATTTTCCTAAACTCATTTGCTATATTTTCAAATTACTACAAACAATACTAAAGCTGCGATTTAAACCCGATTTCGAGAAAAGGAAACCCTAATTTACAAACCTCCGTGTACAAAAATTATCGGTTCATATAGGTATTTACTTTTAGTTAAAATGATGGTGTTATCTTTGGTTAATAGATACACTCTCTATTTTCAAGTTATGGATTGTTAAATGTTACATGTACATGGTGTTATGTATCACCGTAACTTCAATAGTTTTTTATGTTTCAAAAAGTTTCAAATCCATAAATCAAGTCCCTTTGTTTCTATCTTACCACCAAATCTTACGGTTCTAAATCCATAAATCAAGTCCGAACTAAATTCAACCATGAGCATGAATTTACAATTTACAAACCAACTTCAATTATCACGCCATACATTATTGTCTGTTTACTGTCACGCCATATTATATTGTCACGTTACCAAAAGAGGCGTGACAGATGCCACGCATGCCCTCCACGCTGGCACGACATGCGGCCGAGGGCTTGCGTGGCATGTTTTGTCACGCCTCTTATGGTGGCGTGACAATACGCTTTGGCCATGCCAGGGGTGGTGGCATGACCAAAGGGGTCAGATTTGGAAATAAAGTTCGCGAGAGATTAACTATAAAATATTAATAAAAAAGGATTAAATAAAAAAAAATCGAAGGACTGGAAGCTAACCCGTGCTAAATACTGACGTACATATTTTTTTTTCTTTTTTGAGCTTTCTGAATTGACATAAGTTTTTTTTTCTGTATGGTCTGAGTGGCTAAAGGAGCTGAGCACGTACTAGTGTGGATCTCTTTAGTTTTTTTATAGCAGGATGTTTCAGGCCACTGGCGGCGTTAGGACATCTCTAATAGCTAGAGGCAACCTTGTCTCTAACATATATTACATTATCTTTAGAGACAACATCTCCAATAGACAGTTTCTAGTGCACTCTTCAATACTTATATTTTATAATTTTTCTTTAAAACGGGTCTACATATCAACTAGAGTAAATTAATGTATCATGTCTTGTTTCGCGTGCACGATCGTCTCTTCAGGAAGAGACGACATGTTCTCTCTCTTCTCCCCCTCTCCTCCACGTAGGATTTTACTGACGTGGCATAGCTAAGAGATGACAATAAATGTACCATTGGAGATGCCCTTAGACCATCTCCAATGTTGTGTTTTAGTCGGTTCAAATGAGGAGAGAGAAGGTATTGAATCGATTTAATACATTGGAGGGGTCGATTCCAACAAAAAAATGCATGGAACCGAACTCTAGTTAGGAATCGATTCAAAGCATTAAACAATTCATATAAGCATTAAACAACTACATAGGAGAGAGTGCAGTTGAGAGAAGATATTATTATCTTGTGGTTTTTTAATGTAATGTGGGTCCCAGTTATGAGTAAGAATCGGTTCAATACATTGGAGAAAAACAACTTCAGTTCCTAAAATACTTATGTGGTATAACTTTGAATCGACGTCGATTCAATACACTAAAGATGCTCTTAGGGGGTGCCCTGTTGCACACGCACCCCCAAAATAATCTGCAAAATTTTAGGTATCATTAGTCATGCTAATGTACATCCATTTTGCTTGAGCTGGGTAGTCCATTTTTTCAGCACAACTAGCAACCAGGCCAAACCCATCATGTGATCTTTTAGCAATTTAGCCCACCAACCAATAGGGGTGAAAACGGATCGGAAACGGACGGATAATGACTTTGCCATATTTGTTTTCATATTATTTTTCGAATCCGGATACGAATACGAATACCCCGGATACGAATACAAATACGGATAGTATCGAATACGAATACGGAGCGAATACGAATCAAAACGAATACGGTCACAGATATTTTTCGGAACATGAAAACCCCTTAAATTGTATGCAAAAAATTAACGAAAACATATAACTAATTTATTTGATGTAAATATTCATGAATTGTTTTTTTAGCAACCACACATAACATTGGCACTAGTAAGTTACATCAACTAGTTCATCACAAATACAACACTTAGTTTACCATATTTAGCTCATAAGTCATAACTTACAAAGTCATCATGCATTCACACTTAGTTCATCATATACATAAAATTTAGTTCACACTAACATCGATTAGACTGGATGGTTAATCTATACGCAAATGACTGTAACATCCCAAAGTATGTTACCAAAAATTAAATTAATAAAGTTATTATTTTATTGGATTTTCTAATATTTAAAATAGTTTTTCTGGTTAAAAAGAAAAAAACAATAAAATAAAGTCAATTATTTATTTTTTCTACTTTTTAATGTAAAAAATAAAATTTATTGAGTTATCTAGGATTTTATTGGATTTAAAGTGAAAAAGAAAATTTTAATTAATTTATTGAATTTTCTGGATTTTAAAAAGGTTTTCCCTATTTTTAGAAATTTAAAATAATTTATATACAAAAATAAAAAAACAACTTTAAGTTAGAATTAATTTTATTAAGTTAAAAATAATTCAACGAATTTCTATGATTTTTTATAGGATTTTTGAACTCTATTTGTTATTTTCTAAAATACTATTTGATTTGTTGCATTTTCTGAAATTCAAAAATCAATTAAAATCCCCTTTTCTCTTTTGGGCTGAAATCCACTTTTGGGCCGAAATCTGGATATCCGGACTCCGTCTTATCCGGATAATCCGTATTCGTTTCCGTATCCGCCGGATAGCATGGCTACCGTATCCGTTTCCGTTTCCGACAAAAAAATCCGAATTCGTTTCCGATCCGAAAATTATCCGAGAAAAATCCGATCCGAGACATTCCGAATCCGTTTTTGTCCGGATCGGTCGGAAACTATCCGATCCGTTTTCACCCCTACCAACCAACCAGTGAACCAGGTCCTCAAGTTCTCAACTCTTAGTCAGTTAGTCTAATCTTTCATGCTTTCAGCTGAGCTCACAGCCTCACAAAGACAGAGGCACGCATGAGACGCACCGCACTTGCGCACCAAGCAAGCAACCAGCAGGCGCCAGACGACCTGGACGACTAGATTTTTTTTATCCTTGAAGTGTATATCATCATTGTTAAACTACTGGCTCCCCGCCACTATTTCATTCTATAGCATTCAGTAAAGGTGGTATGAAATCTAAGTTGTTGAGTAGCGATTTTAGGTTAACACGAAAGCAGGCCACACGAGCTGAAAAAGGGAAGGCAACCTCAGCCACGTCGTTTGTTTCGCTGCGTGGGCTGCGCCACCAGGAAAACCAGGTAGAAAAGATAAACAAACGGGAAAACTGACATGAAGAGACAGACTGGACGTGCACAGTAAAAATACTAAATGAAGACGTGGGTAGGCATCACCTAGAAAGACGGCCAGAACTAACTTTAAAGAAGGAAGGGAAACGCTACACTAGATGCGTAATATGCAACCGGACGCTAAACACCTCATCACTCCCCTTCATCTTCTCAACTTGCACGCCCACCGTTCTTATTCTCATCGCTCTCTCCACCACTCGCTCTCCTCCACCACGTGCTCCTATGCCCGCCACGCTTCTCCCCCACCACCGCCACCGCCTCTGCCTCCCCACCCCTCAGCTGCTCCACCTCCTCCACGTCCGCCTCCGCGAGCTGCTACCTCTCCCCCCTCCATCGTCGCTCGCTCACGTCGTCGTCCCCGTGATGCTCTCCTTTGGCTGCTGGTCCGCCACTGCAGCCTGGGCCTGTTGGCCCGCCCGCCCCTGGTTCCCCCGTGCTGCGCCACCGACGTCGCCTCCCCAGCCCGACCTCCTCTCGGGCCTCATGGTGTTTCTCCTCCTGGCGCCTTCGGCCGGTCTCACCAACGCTCATTGCCACGCCGTGCGCCCCAGCTCATGCTGCCCATGCGCGCCCACTCCTGGCCTTCGGCCCGAGGCTTGGCCCTCTCGCGGCGCCGACGAGCCCCTCAAGGCCGAGCGCGTCGATGTAATCGTTGAGGGTGATGCTGGTGAGTTGCAGGTGTTGCATGTGCCATAAAAAATGTTGCATGTTGCAGTTATATGTTTTTTTTGTTGCAACAAGTGATTTGAGATGTTGAGAAATGTATTGTTTAGTGTTGCAGTAACAAATGTTTGAGAATGACTTTTTACAGAAATTTTTTGAATGTCGCAGGTGTTGCATGTGCTCAGTTCGTGTTGTTGTTATTGCGGCAACAGCCACTAGCGCTCTGTCCTGTATGTTGCAACTGTTGTCATGTGATGTTGCAACCATTGCCGGAGGATGTTGCATGTTCCATTCTTTCTCACACATCCATTCATTTGCTTCGGCCGAACACTCTAGGCTTCATCTCTTTCTTGGTCTTCTTCATCTTCATTTCTTTGGTTCTTGCTCCTAGTGTTTGGCGCCGGCTCCTTCTGCCCCAGCTCGGTCCATGGCGCCCCTCCTCCGGCTACCTCCTTTGGCACGCCGACCTCCGACTCGCCGGCCTGCGCTCGACCCGCGACACGCCAGTGTGGCCTAGCCCGTCTCTGGCTCCGACGCGTCGCCGCTTGGCCCAGCGCCTAGTGCTCCCTCTCTTTCTTGGTGCTGCCACCCCAGTTCTCCCTCACTTCCCCCTATATATATGATGGACGGCTGTAAAGCATGCTCCGAAATTGTAAGGACCTGTCTCGAGAGCTCCTAGAGAGATCTCCTAGGACCTCTCAGGAGGTCCGACAGGATCACCTGGAGGTCTAGGAGGTCCTCTAAGACCACCCGAGGAGGTCTCCCAGGACCACCAGGAGGTCTCCAGGACCACCCTAGGAGGACTCGAAGGTCCACCCGGAGGTCCTCCAAGACCACTTAAAGGTCCCAGCCTCTACGCACCATGAGCTAGTCCCAGGATCAAAATGGCTAGCTCGCACAGACTCAACATCAGTGTAATCAAATCCATAAAACAAGCTCAAAGAGATGAAGCAGACAAAAAACACATATATTAATAGGAGGCCTTACGATCAAGGTTTTTACATGGTTGCCTCATAGGGCTTACAACCCAAAAGAGAACCTGCAGCAGAAAACAAAAAAAAACACGTGAAGGCCATTCGGCAAGCCCGCAAGCTACCGAGTGGAGGACGCCTCCTAATGCGTAAGGTCTTCAAAGAGGTCCCCAACAAGACTTCTTGGATCTCCCTCCTCTGCTAATTAAAACAGAGGGCACAAGCCATGAGTACTTTGAATGTACTCAGCAAGTTGTGGGGAAAAAATATGCAATTAACATTCATGCAAGGCTTGCAAATTGAGAGCTGTTAGGTTAGTTTGCAGAAAGCAGTGATTAATAGTAAATAGCATAAATAGATTGCAAAGCTCAAGTTAAAATAGTAATACATAAGTACATTTATTTGAAAGGAGGTCGTGAGCACCAGCTCACTCCCAAGACCACTCGTGGAAGGCTTGGTCGCACCCACGACCAAGACCACTCCCACGACCATTCTGGAACACCAACTCTAGAGTTCCCATGACCACCCTAGAGCTCCGCGACCACCCCAGAGCACCAACCCTGGAGCACGCTGGACCACTCTAGGGCTGTCGACTTCTCTTCTTTTTTTTTTGAAAATCCTACCCCTCGTTCGAAATATCCAGGCGTGCCCATAACCGAGGACGCGGCTATTCGAAAAGATTTACTCTACAGAAGTGTACATCTTTACCCACAAGAGGCAGTCGCCTGATATTTCACACGTTACCTTAGACATGTGAATCAAGTAGAGACTACCACCAGGCTTTTACAAAGGTTAGCTCCGACTCGGTTCTACTCGCTAAGGATTCGCCTCCATCCAGCCCCTTCTTGCGCCATTTCCAACCTCAACAGAACCGAAGCAAGACATCCCTAATTATTATACCCGGTCCACCCCATAATAGACGTGTGGTTGCTCAAGCGAGACCATCCACATCCCAAAGTGCACACTGCACCCACTACTCACTTCTTGCCTTCTCGCCTGAGCATAAAACGGGTTTGGCGTTCAAACTAGCCCAAGGACCACCCAGTCTAGGCACACAAATTTTAGTTGAAGCGACAACAAATATCGTGGCCTCACACAGGGCCACACATCACTTTAATCAGCTACACCGGCTGCTACTACACAAGCCACAAACCAGTGCGCTGGGGGTAAACTTAACATTGTTGATTCAAGGTGAGATCGACGTCTACTAAAGCATCGCTAAGCAAACACGATACCCAGGTTGGTAAACAAAAATGTCCAACAAAGAATACCCATGCTGCGGCTTTCAAAGGGAAACATGTCAATATGTCGATTGCAAATAACAAGGAGGCATAAAGACAAGTAGGTAGTTAACTAAGCCCAAAACCAGCTTTATACAACTTGCAATGCAAATTTAAATCAAAATCAAATCACTTTTGTAAAGATGGGTTCAAAATAATAAAGGGTTCCACGACTTGCCTTCGGTGACGAGTTGCTGAGCTTCTGAGAAGGCGGCTGGATCCTCGAGCTCCTCAGTGAAACCAGATTCTACACGATCGCAAAGAAACCAAATCCAAGAAGAAAAATCGAAAAGAACTTAACTAAAACCAAAAATAGAAGAGGTCCACTGCAAGGGAGGTCCAAATGGGAGGAGCTTCAGAACAGAGAGAGAGAGATCGAAGGAGTGGTCTGAATGAAGAACAAAAAGGAGATGGGTGCTCTGTGTGCTCTATTTAAAGGGCAAGGAGAAAGGAACATCACCAAAGGGGGTGACCAAATTCAAGGTAGCGGTACACTGTTAGCAGGTCCAAAAAAGGACTAGAGTAGGTAAAGGAGGGGACGAGAGGAGGGGAAGTCAGGCTGGAAGTGACCGCATTTAATGCGCATGGACTTTTGTAATAACAATGAGGTGACAAGAGGTATAAAAAAGGTTAGCAAGGTACTGTCAGGACTGACAAAATGGGATAAGTCAAGAACAGTAGGGGGGTCTATAGAGGTCAAGGGAGGAGGTTGTGACGGTCAAGATCTAACGAGAGGAGGTCCTGACAATCAAGATCTAACAAGGAGAGGTCATGACAGTCAAGATCTAATCAAGGGGAGGTCTCGACAGTCAAGATCTAACAAGGGGAGGTCCTGACGGTCAAGATGAAGGCGAAGGAGGTCCAAATGAACACGAGGGAGGTCCAGTTGAACAGAGAAGGAAAGAAAGCAAAACGATGGGGAGATCCAAAGGGAGAAATTCAACCTGAATTGAATTTCAGAAATCAAGGACGTTTGAAACACAAACCCGAGCTTAGAACAAGCCTACAGGGAGGTCCAAACACAAGAGAGGTCTTAACTTACAAAGAGGTCCAAACACAAGGAAGGTCTGAGCCTACAAAGAGGTCCAAACACAAGGGAGATTTGAACCTACAAGGAGGTCCAAACAGACACAAGAGGATATCCAAACAGAAGAAAGGTCTAGAGGAGGAAAGCTTGGCCAAAGGACACACTGGGCAAACAGAGAAAATTGACCAAAAGCCAGAGAACACCAACAACTCTAGATAGTCCAAAAAGGGTTAGTTGCAGTTCGATTAGTTCAAGTTAAATCTCTAAATTGTGAAAAATTTGAAGTTAAGCTTGAGCAAACCAACAAAACTGAATGGTTCTTTTTAATTTTGAAAACTTCCAAAAACTCTGGACAAATGGAACATTACAGAAATGCAACGCCCATCGCTGCGTACGGCGCTAGCGCTCGGACCATACGTTCGAGTGCTAGTCGCTCCCAAGAAGGAAGCGTAGGAAAACAACAAGGCGGAGAAAACAAATAGAAAGAACTCATCGGGGAAATGGCCCATTGAACGCGCAACCCACACGAAGCGAAATAAACTGGCAAAACCGACTGTAGGAAAAGAAGGTGGAGGAAGCGAAGATAAATAGCAACGCTGCAGATTAGGGGCCTATTTGGTTTGTGGTCCTGATATGCTATACCAAGATTTTGGTAGTACCCTAGTAATTTGGCTAGCGTTTGGATCACTACCAAAATTTGGCTTCGCCCGTAGAATTTTTGCTTTGCCAAATTTTTTGTTCACATGACGTTGGTGCAGTTCCGACGGCCAAAACGTCCGCTAAAAATTGGTATGGCAATAGCAAGGATCTGGGACAGGTGGCAATTCAAGATTGGCTATGTCAAGTGCATTAAAATGCATAGTTAGTTTGTTTAATCAGTTTCAAATGATCATATTTCATAAACCGAGTATCCGATTTATGATTCGTTTTAACTATTGTATTCCTTGTCATTTTATCAATAAAACATGGCCCATGTTGACATATTTTGGGAAAAAACAGATATCATACGGGACCCATGTGTCATACTCACAATTTTGGCAAGTTTTAGCATGGCTACAATCCAAACACATCAATTTCATTATTGCCCGTGCATTGGTATGGCTACGATCCAAACACTATTTTTTGCCCTTGTTTTGGCACTGCCCCAGTTTTGGTATTACTAAAATTTTGGTACGGCAACCTGGGGCACTGAACCAAACAGACCCTAGATCAAGCGGCCAGAAATGCACGAAAGCGTACGCAGCCGGCGCGTGCGCACGGCAAGAAGGCGCACACCAACAACACTTGAAGGGCGCATGCGGCGTGAGGCGTCGAAAAGGCGGTAGCGACATCGGCACGTCTATGTTTATGAGTTATTAAATAAATGTTATTCTGTTCCTTGAATGAATCATCAGTTATATAGATCAACGAGTATATGACTTGTTGGTGAAACTCTGTAACTCATATGATGTCGTTCTAAAAGTATCCTTGGTCAAATGTCACTGGTTGGAACACCAGTGACTCTACAACCAACACATGTATTAATTGATGATCATGTTTCACTGGTCATAGATATAGAGATATCGAATCGATAATGCAAATATATGTTAGAGAACATGGGGTTGGATAGACCCACCTTGAGACACTATTGAGATTGTTATGATTCTATGTGTCATTAGTTGGTCTCAAGTAATGATGATGTATAATTCTTAGATCTAAGATCAACATGCTTCCCTACACATGTGTAATAGCACTGTTAGGGGTTGCCAAATGCTATTCGTAACTGGGTAGTTATAAAGGTAGTTTTCGGGTGTGCTATGAAACATGCAGAGGGATGTGACTGGTCGGATATGGGATTTTCCCCTCCTAACATAATGGGAGAGATATCTCTGGGCCCCTCGAAGTAGTCAGCTAAAGAAAGTGCATGGCCATACCACTCGTGGTTGAAGAGTTCGACCACATAAGGTGTAACACCCCGGCTATTCGGAAGCCAAGATGCCACCTAATTACTCTAACAATCTACACATTGCGGAAGAATATGAAATAGTTATATCAACTAAATGACAGCATTAACATAAACAGGACATGGTGAAGGTATCCTTCCTTCACCTTCTAAGTTATTTAATACTGATAATCAATAAAGAAGGTTCGCATTCAGTAATAAATCAACATCATCGTGGAGAAGGTATCCTTCCTTCTCCAATTATAGTTTAATTATTACAGTTCATCATTAACGAATGAAATATGGAACTAAAATTTAGTCTTGAACATGAATTTGATGTTGTGAACAAGTAGTGCGTGTCTACTCCCTCCCAAGTGAGCCAACATCAGGGGTTACCTAAAATAAACAAACAACGCAAGAGTGAGTCCACGACTCGGCAAGTCTGATGAAAGAAACAGAACATATATACAAACAGATATCACCATTTAAGAATGCGAACATTGAATCGATTGAGTACTTAAGAAATACTTGAAATGAATGAATGCAATCAAGGATGGACTGTACACATGCTTATCTGGTATAGCGAGTGACACACGTCGGTGTTCACTTAAGCTCGCACCTTAACAAAAGTGCGGGATCCAAGTCCTATATGAAGAACGTTTCATATAGGTGTCCAAAGCTGCCCATCTTTGGAATTGATGGGTCTTACGTGCCCATCTTTGGAATTGATGGGTCTTTCAATCCACTCCGTGGGCGGACATGACAATGTCCAAACCTGCCCACATTGGAATAGTGGGACTTACAATCCACTCCCGTGGACATAGCATGAATAAAAGAATGCATGATATGAACATGAACAATGCTAATATCATCTCTCAAACATATACTCCACATATTGAAAGAACATAACCAATTCAGCATTTGGGTATCACAAGTTGTCACATCATATTCATGTAAACATTCACAATCACAAAGCACTTAAAATCAACAAAGTACTTGCCTTCGGCGTTGCGCGCGTTAGTAGGCAACGATGGCGCTCCCAAACCCGTAGCCTCGCGGCCTAAACAATTAAGTAACGAAATAAGAACAACATAGAGCCCAACATGAATTAATATTCTACAATACCCTCTTGCACACCCAAAACATAGTCATAACCCAAATCTGAAATTCCAGCAGCAACATGGAATCCCATCTGGACAGCAGCACGGTAAAGACCAAAACTAATGTTCTGGGACTCCAAAGAGATGAGCCCAGATCCTACACGAGCTTAACAAATATATCTACAACTTTGTAGTTGTGAGATAACCCAATTCGGCCAAACTAAATTGCTAATCGACAAGCGAAACAGCAGAACAGAAACTGTCTGAACATAAAAAAACAGCAGTACTAAAACGTCCGTAACTTTTAAACTACAACTCCGAATTGAGTGTTCTTTATCAATCTGAAAATATTATGGAATTACCTACAATAACCTAGTTGGCACGACATTCATATTTTGCCTTTAACAAAAAGTGGCACACGGGTCAAAACTAAAGGTAGAAACTGTCATACAATCTGGACAGACTGACCTACAATCTGGACAGTCACAAAGAAAAGTGCATAACTTTTGATCTATAAATCCAAATGAGGTGTTCTTTATCAATCCTGAAAGCTAGTGATATCACCTTCAAAATTTGTTATGGGCAAGACCTCTGAATCACCATCTAACTAGGCCATATATCAACCTATACAGAGACTGCTAATTCTCGTCAGGATTCTGGACAGCAGATATTAAATCTATCATAACTTTTGACTCGAAAGTCGGAATTAGGTGATCTTGGCGGACACCGAAAGCTAAGAACAAGATCTACATATCTCTAGGAGATGGGAAACTCAGATTCGGCCTCTAACATCACGAAAAAGTCCACGCAACAATCTGGACAGAATCGAATTTCTACCCGCAGCAAATCGATCTAATCAAAATTGAACCAAAACACATCTACCACTAATCAAACGATGAGGATCGGCACTCGTTACCCTTGTAGCAACCAGGACGTAGGTGGGAGAACCTTGGAGAAGATGATCTTCCTCCTCCTTTCTCCCCTCATCCTTCTTCTTCTTGGCCGATCCACAAACCGGGCGTCCTCCCTTCTTCCTCCACTAGACCGGCAGCGGGGAACGGTGTCCTTGGCCTGCAGCAGGGGAGAGCACCAAGGGGGAAGGTGCAGGGAGTAGGGGGAGCCGGCCAAGGAGGAGAGGGGACAAGGAGGTGGCGGCCACAAGTGGGGAGGAGGGGGAAAAGGGGTAGGGCGGCTAGGGTTTGGGGGAGGGGATGGCGCCTCCCCCCCTATGGCCGGCCAGCCCCACATGGGCTTAGGCCCAAGCCCAAGTTGCCCCTTAAACGCGGAAAACCCCCTCTCATTTACTGATTTGATGATTTTCTAAAAGAACCCTTCTCCCGATTCAAATACTCTCTCCCGATTTATTTAATTTCTCCCGACTAATCCTTTCGAATATATTTTAGGGTATCACATTCTACCCCCCTTAAACAGAATTCGACCCCGAATTCTACCTGCCAATCTATAACAAGGAAAACTGCAACTGGAATTTAGCAACGGTAAACAGATACTCGTTGCGAACAAATCCAGATAACGTTCACGCATGCGAAACCCCAAGTCCCAAGAGGCCTCACACTCGGACTGTTGAGACCACAACAAAAAAACCGCGCATGGACTCGAGACAGTCCTGGCGATATGCCAACTAGCGAAATCAACCCCAATGTATTTTTGGGTTAACCTTCCCAAAGATACCGAACCACACGACAAGCACAAAGAACACAGAACTCTTATTCCGCCTCTCAATTGAACTCTTCACTGAAAACAAGGATCACCTCCTTTAACAGGAAACATACAATCGAATTCTTTTAAGTAAACTCTTTACCGACAAAACACCTCTGAATAAGAAAGATTCACGTCGCAACTATACGTTACCAACTGGCATCAAGAGCAAAATCCGAAATCGAATTTCATCAAGAAAACCTTTCCACTTTCCAAGTGGCAATTTGCGAATAAACGTCCACGAAAACCAAAGGGAAAAACACTTGAATGCCCAAATAAAAACTTCCTTTATTCTTCCGAACCGATAAGAACCACATGCCAACATAAACGTCGTGCTCAACTTGCGAAAGACATTCGCCCAAAACACAAAGCTCAAACAAGAATCAAAGAAACGTGTCACTTCTTTGAGGAAGTACCAATTTTCTCGGTTCCTCTTTTAGGAATAAAATTTCTCTCAAACTTTGGAATCCAATTCATCGCATACCACACGGTCTCAAACCTCTTAATTTAACATCCTCAAATTAGGCTTAAACCGAAATACATCATCCACACCTTTGTAGAGAGACTCTATTGATTCCACTGAACACTCTAGACAACTCATTCAACTGATGACATTAATTTGATAGAAGGCACCAAAGCACCTCAAAAACCCATGCAATCTCATCACCTCCAACTTTCAGAATAACACATCGAATCCTCAACACACCGCTCATGAACTACATCGAAGAGTTCTATCGACAATCATCCCACCGCTCGAGTACTCCAGTTGTCTATCTCCTCTACACACAAATCTGTGGGCGACCAAAAGTCTAGCATGAAAATGGAAAGCCCAAATTTAACCTCCGAGACCTCTACAACGAATTTCCTATTATAACAAATAGTGAAATCATCGGATTAAATCTCTAACATCCCCACGATTCCGACATTCTCACTCATTGACATCATCAGGAATCACTCACACAACATCGCAATACTTTCCAATTGTGTTACTGTGTAAAATTGATTAAGGTTTCCATACATTTGATAATCCCCAACATTTCCACATGAACCAAAGTTACGAACTACACTATACCATAGGTTCTACTTAGTCAAACATTATACGATTTTACTTTGAAGTCATACATTCCATCCGAATCAACTACCCTCCAAGAGGTTCAGGTCAAAACCAACTCATCTTCTATTACTTCCCCAATAGCTTGGTAGCAAAATCTCACCCCTACAATCACTTAACCACCACCAAACAAATGACAACTTACGCTTTGTAAAGCTTTGCAACATAAAACTGTTAATCCTTTCTCAAAAGAAAGAGACGAACAAGGACAAATTTCACCACACAGGAAAATGTTGCTGCTCACAGTGAGCATGAAACCAAAAGAAATAATCTGGTAATGAAGATCTGGAAAAACGAAAGTTGAGTTCACAGCGGAGGGCACGCATCCCTCGAAAAAATAGAAAATAACCACTAATAAGAAAATGACATTACGATTGAAACTCGACAACTCTTGAGTGAAAGAGCAAAAAGTTTATGAACAATTCAAATAACTACAAGTTGCAAAACTTGACTCAAATTCTCAAATATTCATACTGCACTCTTTCCTTTAACACTACCATTAATTCCTTGACTAACATCACTTTGCCACAACGAACAAGATAAGGTCTTTAGTCCAAACCACAAGGACTAATTAAGAACCAATAAAAATTCTTCAATACACCATATTTGTTCAGAATAATTCAACTACACACGAAACATGAGATCCAAATAATCTCAGCCACCAAACTCGAAACATTTCCAATTACAGGATTTCATGAAAAACAAGCAGATTATTCTCCTCTTAAGGGAACCAACATAATTTTTCTTTAATTGCCGCTTCACGTTGCCAACTCAAACCAAAAATCCTTTAAGATTAAATCACTTGAATCTCTTAAGAAGCAACAAGACAATTCAATACCTCAATTTATTTAAAATAATTTCAGCTACGGATGATTCAAGAGCTCAAAGGAAATATCACGAAAGCTAAACTTGAAATATTCTCAATGAACGATATCATCGAAGGCGATCAAATTACTATGGGTATTAACATCGGTTTCACCACAACCATTAGAAAACACTTCAAAAGACCACGTGTAAAGAATGAGTTGATTCTTTCTCAAAAGAAGAGACAAATGGAAACAACTTTCACCAACTAGAAAAACTCATCTACCACTCGTGCTGAACACGGGACCAAGGAAGAAACCAATTAAGCAATGAACTTATAGAACATAAGTGGAGTCCACGATTGAACGCATAAGCCTCACAAGAAGAGAGTATCGAACCTTAACAGATAAGAACAAATAAGTATTCAAAATCAAGCACTTGCATCATTGAAGAACCATTATAACTTTGCAACATATCGTTACTCGATAACTTCATTTACCACATAAAGCCTCGAACCCTCAAAAGATCATGAACATAAAACTTGAAATTTGATCATTTAGAGAATATCACCATGGGTGATCAAATTACTATGAGAATTAACCTCATTCTCACATTTTGACGATTTAAAAAACATCGACAACATATACTAGTACCAAGAATCATCAAACTTTATTACTCCATCCTAAAACTTCCCAAAGGAACATAAACCACAAAGTTGAAACAAATTTATTATAACCGATTATGCTAAGCAATAACAATATCACAATACACGCTATCAAAGCCTACTTACGAAATTCATCTACTCAAGCTGTTGGTGTTGCTCAACACCTTCTTAACGTTCATTAACAATTGATGATTGTACTAATCATGTGTGTACATATGGTACTAATTTCATTTGCAATCACATAACCACATATAAACATAGATTCACATTTCACCTTGGTTGAAATCATTTGAAACATGATTAAAGATTCACTAACATAATTTTCTATAAACAAGGTTTCATGAATCGATACACCAAAGCACCCATCCGTACTTTATACAAGTTTCAACAATTTTAGCATACCAGAAATAGATAAATCTAGCTCTTATGTAAGATCTATAGGTTACGAATGGATATGGACAGTCTTCATTTAACCTACACCATGTATCAAATACAAGGACATTTCAAATTAATCAATTTCACTTTCATGGATGGTAGTTAAGAATAATTGATTTGCACCATGCTAATAACCCAACTTGGTAACTCATATCGTAACAATTTATTCGTTTAGTTATAACTTCTCATTTTAAACATGGCAAGACATCACAAAAGGATTCTAACACCTTACTACAACAAAGAGAGACTTCAAACCTCAACGTCAAGTAATCCAAAAGAAACGCATAAAGCCAAAGCTTTCCCATGCAAACGAACTTACAATGGAAAACTCTCACTAACCAAGCTGTCAAACGAGTAAATGAGTCATTCTTTTCAATGAGAAAGAAGGAGCAACCATGAAAACATCAATCTTGCCACTGACAACAACCACAAGTGGTAAAAGCAACTCAACAGGTTGAAAAGCAATATTTGTTTCAGAGAACCAAGAGGGATCTATTGAAAACCATAAACTATCATGAACCACAAACCCAAGAGAAATTCATCAACCACCACAGGACAAGAATTGGCAAATTCAGAAATCAAGAAAGAGAATAACTTTCTAAAGCAACTCACACTTAACACCTGAAACTATGGTACTCGGGGTAACTACTCCTCTAACCACGTATTGCGAACAGTGGTGTAACCTGGTGAATCCCAGAGTAACAACCATGACCTCCACTTCTGATCATTCGTTTACAACACGCTTCACCAAAATACTCAATTATGAATATACATGATCATCTCATGACAATCGTAGAATTAGTTCATAGATATTGAATATCATAGCAGATCATATATTACGAACAAGGATGATAGTACAGAAGCAATTTAACAATTGCTCGACAAAATGAAACATAATAACAGATATTGCGGAAGCAATGTAATTTTCCAACCCCACCCATCTGTACAAGTGTGTCAATTTAATAACTTAATTACCACGGACCTAAAGCCCGCTCGATACCAATCGTAACACCGGCTATTGGAAGCCAAGATGCCACCTAATTACTCTAACAATCTACACATTGCGGAAGAATATGAAATAGTTATATCAACCAAATGACAGCATTAACATAAACAGGACATGGTGAAGGTATCCTTCCTTCACCTTCTAAGTTATTTAATACGATAATCAATAAAGAAGGTTCGCATTCAAGTAATAAATCAACATCATCGTGGAGAAGGTATCCTTCCTTCTCCAATTATAGTTTAATTATTACATTCATCATTAACGAATGAAATATGGAACTAAAATTTAGTCTTGAACATGAATTTGATGTTGTGAACAAGTAGTGCGTGTCTACTCCTCCCAAGTGAGCCAACATCGGGGTTACCTAAAATAAACAAACAACGCAAGAGTGAGTCAACGACTCAAAGCAAGTCTGATGAAAGAAAGCAGAACATATATACAAACAGGATATCACCATTTAAGAATGCGAACATTGAATCGATTGAGTACTTAAGAAATACTTGAAATGAATGAATGCAATCAAGGATGGACTGTACACATGCTTATATAGGTATAGCGAGTGACACACCCGTCGGTGTTCACTTAAGCCCGCACCTTAACAAAAGTGCGGGGATCCAAGTCCTATATGAAGAACGTTTCATATAGGTGTCCAAAGCTGCCCATACTGGAATTGATGGGTCTTACGTGCCCATACTGGAATTGATGGGTCTTTCAATCCACTCCCGTGGACGGGACATGACAATGTCCAAACCTGCCCACATTGGAATGGTGGGACTTACAATCCACTCCCGTGGACATAGCATGAATAAAAGAATGCATGATATGAACATGAACAATGCTAATATCATCTCTCAGCATATACTCCACATATTGAAAGAACATAACCAATTCAGCATTTCGGGTATCACAAGTTGTCACATCATATTCATGTAAACATTCACAATCACAGCACTTAAAATCAACAAAGTACTTGCCTTCCGCGTTGCGACGCGTTAGTAGGCAACGATGGCGCTCCCAAACCCGTAGCCTCGCGGCCTAAACAATTAAGTAACCGAAATAAGAACAACATAGAGCCCAACATGAATTAATATTCTACAATACCCTCTTGCACACCCAAAACATAGTCATAACCCAAATCTGAAATTCCAGCAGCAACATGGAATCCCATCTGGACAGCAGCACGGTAAAGACCAAAACTAATGTTCTGGGACTCCAAAAGAGATGAGCCCAGATCCTACACGAGCTTAACAAATATATCTACAACTTTGTAGTTGACGAGATAACCCAATTCGGCCAAACTAAATTGCTAACTGACAAACGAAACAGCAGAACAGAAACTGTCTGAACATAAAAAAAACAGCAGTACTAAAACGTCCGTAACTTTTAAACTACAACTCCGAATTGAGTGTTCTTTATCAATCTGAAAAGATTATGGAATTACCTACAATAACCTAGTTGGCACGACATTCATATTTTGCCTTTAACAAAAAGTGGCACATGGGTCAAAACTAAAGGTAGAAACTGTCATACAATCTGGACAGACTGACCTACAATCTGGACAGTCACAAAGAAAAGTGCATAACTTTTGATCTATAAATCCAAATGAGGTGTCCTTTATCAATCCTGAAAGCTAGTGATATCACCTTCAAAATTTGTTATGGGCAAGACCTCTGAATCACCCTCTAACTAGGCCATATATCAACCTATACAGAGACTGCTAATTCTCGTCAGGATTCTGGACAGCAGATATTAAATCTATCATAACTTTTGACTCGAAAGTCGGAATTAGGTGATCTTGGAGGCCACCGAAAGCTAAGAACAAGACCTACATATCTCTAGGAGATGGGAAACTCAGATTCGGCCTCTAACATCACGAAAAAGTCCACGCAACAATCTGGACAGAATCGAATTTCTACCCGCAGCAAATCGATCTAATCAAAATTGAACCAAAACACATCTACCACTAATCAAACGATGAGGATCGGCACTCGTTACCCTTGTAGCAACCAGGACGTAGGTGGGAGAACCTTGGAGAAGATGATCTTCCTCCTCCTTTCTCCTCATCCTTCTTCTTCTTGGCGATCCACAAACCGGGCGTCCTCCTTCTTCCTCCACTAGACCGGCAGCGGGAGGCGGTGTCCTTGGCCTGCAGCGGGAGAGCACCAAGGGGAAGATGCAGGAGCAGGGGAGGCGGCCAAGGAGGAGAGGGGACAAGGAGGTGGCGGCCACAAGTGGGAAGGAGGGGAAAAGGGTGGGCGGCTAGGGTTTGGGGAGGATGGCGCCTCCCCTATGGCCGGCCAGCCCCACATGGGCTTAGGCCCAAGTCCAAGTTGCCCCCTAAACGCGGAAAACCCCCTCTCATTTACTGATTTGATGATTTTCTAAAAGAACCCTTCTCCCGATTCAAATACTCTCTCCCGATTTATTTAATTTCTCCCGACTAATCCTTTCGAATATATTTTAGGGTATCACATAAGGTTATACGATACTCAATCGAGAAAGTATTGAACAACCCATGGATGACAAATATCTCACCTGGAGTTTAAACCAGATATCGTGAGGCAAAGAAAGAATACACAAGTAGGTCGCTCAGTTCGATCAGTTACAGACTGATCGTATAAAGATACGAGCTGGTCGTAGACTTCTCGAACATAATCATAGACTGGTCAAAACCTAGTCTTAAGGAGTTACGAACTGGTCGAGACTAAATACGAACTGGTTGTACACAGTTTTAGACTAGTCGTACTTAAATACTAGCTGGTTGTAATGAGTTATGAACTGGTCATACTTAAATACAGACTAGTCGTGATGACATACGAGCTGGTCGTAAGTGATGAAGATCTGGTCATAGATCATATTGTATTAAGGTTCGTCCGATATAATTTATGTGTATTCGGGAATCGTTATGTCCTGCTAGGGATCGCTACAACTCGTGGTTGGAAAGGGGTTTCCAAATTACAACCGACTACGCATAAACCTAATGGGTCACACACTTAACGGGTTGAAACAAAATGTGTTCGGATAGAATTCGTCATGGACATTATATAAGGAGATGCTTGAGGCTGTCGGTATATACATGAGATGCGAGCGACATAGGTTACTCCACTGAAACCCTAGTCGCCATCTTCTTGAGAGCCCCACCGTGCGACTTGCTGCTAGCACTCTAGCGCTCGGTTGTTCCTATCCTGGACGTATGGATACCATAGAGGCGCTACTACGGTTACTGTTGCGCTTGAGGACGATCCGCGATGTCCACAAGGAAGGTTAGAGGTTGCTTGAGGAGATGATCGACTCGCGAGGACGTTGGACGATCGACTACGACTCTTAACCGACGTGCTCTTCGTTGGACTAGGTTGCTCCAACTCTTCTTTTGCTGCACTGCGTGTTTGGTGGTAACTATCTGTGATCATCTACTTGCTTGGCATCCTGGTTTATGTGGTAGAAATTTTTAAATTATTGCTGTCGTAGCTTACCCGTATCCCTTCAGTGGTATCAGAGCCATCCTACATAGGTTTTGATCTAGATCGGTCGCATATACTGGATATGTGACAGTTATAAACTGGATCTATCACAAGTTTGGTCTGATGGACTAGATCGGTTCATATGGATGGAACGATCTAGGCGCTGGTCGATAGGATCGATCAGTGTTCGGTGATAATAGATGGATTTTTCGAGGAGGTACAAGTTAAGAGTACCAGATGATTTACTCGTCTTGTTTTCGACTACCTGGCATAATGCTCCTACCGGTCGGAATTTCGCCATTAGAGTGTGCCGCAATGCGTGGTTGTATCAAGGCAGTGATCAGATTGGTTCGGAATAGGGTTAATATGATTAATTCAATGATTTTCAAGGCTCAGTTATGTGAATAAGATTCATGTCTCGAAATTTTTTTCGAGAGCGCTGCCCTCAACCAGCGAGGGGCGTTGCCCCTTCAAACCCCGCCCGCTAACTGGCTAGCGGGACCGCCATGGTCATAGCCACATTATACAGTAGTATGTGTTCATGTCGCCCGATAGAATTGGATTCCATGCATAATTCATTTTTGCAGGGGTTGATGTGAATAGTATGACCCATTGTGTATGTGATGCATGAATGGATTTTCATGGCCTGCGAGTCATGCTATGAAATAGCCATCAAGCTACATATTATTGTATAACGGTCTGCGTACCGACATGTGATGCTTGATATTATCCTACGTATTTCATTACTAGCTCTTAGGAGTAATTGCTTAGTAGATGAATACGGTCGGAGACTTCAAGCATGGAGGTTGGAGAACAGGAAGCATGCTGATGGAGATCGACATGTTAAGGGCTATACTATTTTCACAGTTTAATATGATTATCTGTGAATGTGTTTATTCCTGTTATGCTATTTGATCATATTTTATCATTAGATGTTTTGACATAATCGAGTAGTATCCCTTAGGAAAAATTAAGTAAAATTAATACCTTTCCAATTGCTCACCTATCGCAATTTTGATCATTAATTGGAAGGCCTACCAAAGTAGGGTGCCGTTACTATCTTAATAAGATGGGTTAGGTATCCGACACTCACATGCATAGTATTGGTTTTACTTAACAAGGCTATCAAAACAATTTTGAGCCTTGGGGCATAGTGTTGGTCGGAAGTGCACAGAGATGTTACCAATCAAACAAGAGTCATATGCGATATGATTAGCAAAGGGTTGCTTACCTAAAATCGTTAAGTCAAAGCTCACTAGGACTTAATGGTTTATGGATCTTGAATTCACTATATATTATTTGAGGGAAACATGTTTTATAGTGGGAGTATCTTTTATTATCTGTTCTTAATTAAGTTCGACTAGGTATGAACTAGTCATACAGTGATACGACCAAGTTCATACTAAGTCATATGGAGATACGACCAGATCCAAACTAGTCGTATGGTGATATGGTCTAGTCGTAGACTGGTCGAACATAATCGCCAACATGAGCGTCTAATAGAAGATCTTACATAAAAATAGTGCTAAATCTTTGCATATATTCCTTTTGTTGTAGATCATGCCACCTACTACTTCTTCTGCACTTACCTTTAATTTGCGATCTATTTTTGAAAAAGAAAAGTTAAATGGTTCAAACTTCTTTGACTGGTTTCGTAATATGAGAATTGTTCTCAAACAAGAAAAGAAGGAATATATTCTAGAGAGTCCCTATCCCGAGGAACCGAGTGCCGATGCACCTCGAGCTGAAAAGAATGCTTATGAGAAGCATTGCAATGACGCAGTCAATGTGCACTGCCTATGTAATACCCTATAAAAGGATTCAGGAGAATATTTAAAGATTTAAAGGAAACGAGTGATCGGAAGTCGATTTAGGGGGAGGACCTTCTGGAAAATAATTGAATTAGTGGGAGGAGAAGGGGGTTTTTTTTGGTGAAAACGCAACAACCTAGGGCATCCCCCCTTGTGCGCCTCCTCCTCCTAGGGCATCCCTCCTGGTCGTGGTGCCCTCCCCTTTGCAACCTCCTCGCTGCCGGTGAAGGAAGATCTTTCTCCACGCCCGACGACGAGGAAGAAGAAGGAGATCATTTGGAGGCGACCGGCTGTTGGAGGAAGAAGAAGGTGAGGGAAGGAGACCATCTTCATGGGGGAGAGCTCGCTTGTGGGTGCTCGTCGTGCCCGGCAATCGATTCGTCAAGGGTGGGGGATTGGTACCGGAGGTAGCACCGCCACGCCCTCCATTCTCACACGGTTAAGGCAAGTGCATTGTTTGTTATATGGGTGTGATTGATTGGCTATGTTTGTGTGCTTTTTGATATATGATTGCATAGCAAGATGGCTTACTTGATGATTGTTTAAGTATGGTGATTGCTCAAATTATGCTTATGCTTTATTGTGGTACAATGTTGTTGTCTTTTGGTAAGATTGATGATGAATAAGAGATGAACATATGCATATTGAGAACATGTTGAGGCTTGGTCACGCGGTGACCAAGCATGTTTCCTTGAGATCCCGTCATGAATGTGACGGGCCAGAGATCCCACACTCGTGGAGTGTGGGCTTGAGGTCCCCATTACTGCGGAGTAATGGGCAATTGGTCCCTGTGCGTCTGCGCATACGAGCATGGGTATGCGGCGGCGGTTGCATACTTTGCATTACCGGTGTAATGCAGAAAGAAAGATAAAGAGAAAGGATCCTTGAGCAGTGCATTTGCATATGAGATGTTTTATTGATGTGTTTCTGACTATGGATGTTGATGTTATAACTTTTGTGGTATGCCTCTATTTTGTACTTGCTGAGTCTGTGGGCTCACTCTTGCTTTTATTATTGTTGTAGGTACCCAATTCAGGAATGGTATGCATGGGAGGGAGTAGACTTGATTTGGATTCACTCACTGCCACTCATCTTTAAAGTTGATTAAGTTTTAGTCGTACCTTCATAATTTAGCAAACTGCTTAAGGATTGATTAGGATTATACCTCATGCAATGGATTAAGTGTAAAATTGATGAGTAGTGTAATTAGGACTCCTTTGGATATGCTAGTTGATTAGTAGGTTTTGAACGTCTATTGATGACTCTGGATATTGGATTATTTGTTTATGATTTATCTAAACGTTGGAATCTCCGTGTAGTAACTTTTTAAAGGAGGTTATGTCGAAATTTGGTAGGTTGAACCTGGTTTTGAATTATTTAATGTTAGATTAGTAGCATTCCAGGCTCACGTTGGGCTAGGGTGTTACAGTTGGTATCAGAGCGGGCTGTAGGTCAATGGTGAACAGATTAACGACTTAGGTAACTTAGCTTGTTAAAAATTTGTTAATAGTTAATTAGCGAAAACCCGACACTTTGGTGCAGTGAGGATGGGGTGGGTCAAGCATTGCATTTACGCTCGTTATCTTTGTATTGATGATTCCTGTTATAAGATGATCTTACATACCTATAATATGATTATATGATTATTATGAGTGAGGGTAGCCCTTGTTGAGAGGATTGAGGTCATGGTTGTGGCCCTGGGCTTTACCAGGTTACACCATTATTCATGGTAAGAGAGAAGGGAAGAGGTTACCTCAGATATCTTAGTACCGACGTGATAGTGAGTACTTTAGAGAAGTTGTTCCCTTCTTTGAGTTTGAATTTGGTCAACTCTTGTTCAGTGGTGGTCGATGAATTTCTTTGGGTCAGTAGTTCATTGCAGTTGGTGGGTTTCTTTGAGAAGGATTGATGTGTTTTCATTGGCTTAATTTATCCCGTTAAGCAATCATTGTTCTTCCAACCGATGAGTTATTCTTGCGGCTGGTGGACTCGGTTGATTATCAAGGTTGACCTTTATATTGGAGTTTTGCCTCTCTCATTGGAAAGCATGATCCATTTATTTCACTTGATGATTTGGCTAATGAAAGTTTCCTTTTGCAAGTCTTGTAGTACTTGGAAGTTTTGATTCAATTTAACTCTTTTGGGTATCTTGAGTGTAGAAGTTGAAAAGTTCTTTTATGAAAGAAAGCGCTAAACCCTGTAGCGATGTCGACTCGTGGTTAAGTGAGAGGTTATAATCAGAGAAATTAGTGAATATGATATGAGTTATCAAGTTGGGTCCGTAGTGTAGTGTATAATCGATCCTAACTAAGATCCTTGGAAGGAAAGTTGATTAATTTGATGATATCATGTATTAGTTCTTGTTGAACTGTGATTAAGTGTATGGCTACACCTAATTGGAATCAATAGAGTTATTAGTAACTATGGTACATTAACGGAGTGGTTGACCCCTAGAGTTGTTTAGTTTGCTAAACTTGTTAGATTATTTGATCTCAATGGTTTAATCTAAGCGTGCGGGAAGAGAAATATAAGATGTGTTCAAGCTAATGCGTCTTGGTAGATATTAATATAGAAATTTTCTTTAATTGGATATTTGATGATCTTATTTATGCTCGTGGGAGTACAAATAGATACAAGACCATCAATTAGTCCATGATTGAATAATCATCAAAAGTTTATGATAACCTCTAGATTGGAATTAGTGTGTACTAAATAAGTGTGAGCATTCGAATAGGTGAAGGGTTAAAATTTGAAAGTAATTTATTCACGAGTGTTTCACGAGGATGTATTGTGGTGCATGTCCTTGTTAAAAGAGGTCTTGCCCGATAGTGCGGTTGGGGTATTAGATATACTCTAGAACAGTTGATCATTGCAATCTTATTGAGATAACAAAAATGTTATGAAATAATATCTTTGTGTTTCTTTTGGAAAGGTTTACAATGGGATTTAATAGGTGACATGTCTTTGCTTGATGGTGAAATTGTCGGATAATAGTATGTCTTTGATGAAAGGGTTTTGGTGTAACCTTGTAAATTGTGTAGTAGGTTCCTTCTAAAATATGGTGGTTGTTATAGTGAGGAGTAAGAATTTGGTGTACTCTCATTTGAGGATGAGATGATAAAGTGAAATGTGATTTGGTCGATTTTGGGGACTTTATAAAGGAAGAGTTGATGATAACGAACATTGTTAAGAGTGAATTATTCTTGATGTTAGTAATAAGGTATACAAGAGATTGTGACGCGTGGGAGTGGTGATGAATCTTCCAGAGAGAAAGTAAGTTGATTGTTTTAATAATGGTTAAATGAAATGTTTGGAGTTTTGTATTCGTGATCTTTTGGGGCTCATGATTTATGTAGTAGATAAAAATTAGTAGAGCAATGTTACATATGGAAAGGTTCCGTTTGGTTCCGAAGTGATGAATGTGATTTGGTATTAAAGGCATCTCTTGTTTGGTTTGGCAAGTAATGTTGTAATCAAAGAGATTGCTTTTGTTGTGTTAACGTAAAATGTTTACCATAAGTATTTGAGGATGGAGCTAAAAAAAATGTAACCCGCAACTTTCCTGTTGTCTCAGCTTAAGAGTTTCTTGGGTTTGCTTAGCAATGTTTTATTATGATTTATGGAGGTGGAAAATTTCTTCTTGTGGGACTTATGCCCTCGACTGAGGATTCGCATTTTGTTTTCTGAGATCATTTCTATTTGACTATTTCTCTTGGTCTCGTGCTCACTTCGAGGAGCCATGATTTCTTATGCGTCGAACTTTGTATCTGTTTATTTCTTCCTTTTGAATAAGGCATTAACCAAGTTGTGTTGCCAAGTGTTATAAAGAGTAATATGGTGATTGGTTGGAGGTGGTCAAGTATTTGGAACTGTTGAGTTTTTTCGGGAACCAATCAATTTGAAGAGCAGTATAAAGTGAATTGGTTTCGATTTACAACACCCGGAGAGAATTCTGTGTAAATGGAAAGTTGTCGATGAGATAAAAGTGATTAGTGTTACAAGTAGTGGAACCTATGGCGAGTTATGATCCAGTAACCTTTGTCCATGTTGGAATATTGGGATTATCGAAATTATGGACTCTTGATAAACTTATCAGAGTATCGCAATTGGATACTTAGTATGAGTGAGCAGAAGAGTTGTGGTGGTGAAGTTTAATGAGAGTAGCAGTGTGGAGGAACCTAAGTGTCATGCTAATTAATGGGATAGCGGAAATTAATGAACTATTGTCAACTATAACTCAGTCTTAGTAAGTAACCCTATGGGAGTTAAATTATTTCTAAGGATGTCTTGGTCAAAGGATATATTTATTTATTGATGTTAGTGATTGGGTATATTTGAATGTTGGTTAATCAGTTAGGGTTTTGTGAACGGATATATTGTGGTTGTGTAACTGAATTGGATTTGGTGTGGATTAGAGAAGGTCTAAGACTTGTGAAATAAATCGCCTTGGGACGGTTACTTGATTAGTAAGGAGCGTGGATGTTAATGATTGAGGTTTTTGTTGAGCTATGTGAAATTTTAGTAAAAGAATTTGAGAATTTCCTATCAACCATAACAGAAATTCATTGCAGGAGACTTCGAGGTTGAGTTTGGGCTTTGCATTTTTATATTAGAACCGTGGATGCCAATGATTAGGTGCAGAAGTGGTAGAATAAGAGTGGATTCCGAGTAGTGGAATGATCATTGATAGTATCCTTTGGGGCTAGTATATGAGAGTGTGGGATGTGAATTTCAAATTGTCCATCTTTAACGGATTAAGGGATGTGATGTTGGGTGAAATCTATATTGAATTGTGTTGGAAATTATTTTGACAAGAAATTCATTCGGTAGGGAAATTGGCTAGAGTACGATATTGTGGATTGGAAGAGTCTCCCTGCATAAGTGTGAATTTTGTGTTCGGTAGAGCATAGGTTTGAGGTTGCCAATTTAAGAGAAAAGATTTAATGCGTTGTGCGATGATTTGGGATCCTATGGTTTAAGAGAAAGTTAAATTCTTAAAAGAAAGATTGTGGTAAAGGGTGTGATCTTGGATAGTGAGATGTTTCCTTAGTTCTTACTTGAACTTTGTGGTTTTGACGGATGTCAATTACTAATTGAGTTGATTCTTGTCGGTATGTGTGATTCCTTCCAGTTAAAAAAAAACAAAAAAAGGGGTAAAACTGGTTTTTTCGAGTGATTTCGCTTTTGGCTTGTGTGGCTTTACTTCTAAACTGCCTATTTGGAAAGTGAAAAAGATTTCGTGATAAATCCATTGATGTTGGATTGAGCTCTTCTAAGAGAAGATGACTTTGAGTTGGATGCATTTTTACTCCTTTGATTTCAGTTGAGTTTTTTTCGGATAAGTGAGTGGGTAGGCGAGTTCTTTGTGCGTCCCTTGTTAAAGGAGATGCTGCTTGCGTAGGTAAAGTGATCGATTGAGTGTTGGAACAAGGGTTCCGCGGGTTCTGTGCAGACGAGGTACTTCGTTACCAAAAAGGAAGTTTAACCAAAGGTGTGTTGGATAGGTTCCTCAGTCATGAGAATTTGTGGATTGGCGTATCGCTAGGACCGTCTCGAGTACTTGCGAGGTGTACGCTATGTCTTATACATTCCGGTGCTGAGAGAGCACATGAGGTCGGGAGCTTGGGTTTTTTTTGTTAGAGCTGTTGGCTATCAAGTAAGACCTTACCTCGAAGGCCCGTGTGTTAAGTTTACCTGCAAAGGTCAAGACTAGTGTTGAGGTGAAAGACGTTGGTATCCATCAAGGCGATGTGATCCCCTAAGTCTAAGAGAGGGGAGCGACTTGTGAGTTGGAGTCCCGCATGCGCGAGCAATATCCGGAGTTATTTACAGCAGGTACGTGCTAATGTTATAAGATTTTAGTTGTGTTTTTACGTGGCTTAAGCGTGTAAGAATTCGAGGATGAATTCAGTTTAAGGGGGGTAGAGTGTAATACCCTATAAAAGGATTCAGGAGAAAATTTAAAGATTTAAAGGAAGCGAGTGATCGGAAGTCGATTTAGGGGAGGACCTTTGGAAAATAATTGAATTAGTGGGAGGAGAAGGGTTTTTGTGAAAACGCAGCAACTGGGCACAGGCTTGGCCCATTAGGCCCTCTAGTGGCCGGCCAAGGGGAAGGCACCCTTTCTCCCCACCAAACCCTAGCCGCCCCACCAAAACTCCCTTGCGCCTCCCACTCCCCATGGCCGCCACCCCCCCCTTGTGCGCCTCCTCCTCCTAGGGCATCCCTCCCAGTCGTGGTGCCCTCCCTTTGCATCCTCCTCGCTGCTGGTGAAGGAAGATCTTTCTCCACGCCCACGACGAGGAAGAAGAAGAGAGATCATTTGGAGGCGACCGGCTGTTGGAGGAAGAAGAAGGTGAGGAAGGAGACCATCTTCATGGGGAGAGCTCACTGGTGGGTGCTCGTCAGGCGTGCATGTCGATTCGTCAAGGGTGGGGGATTGGTGCGGAGGCGAAGCAAATCACGCCCTCCATTCTCACAGTTAAGGCAAGGCATTGTTTCTTATATGGGTGTGATTGATTGGCTATGTTTGTGTCTTTGATATATGATTGCATAGCAAGATGGCTTACTTGATGATTGTTTAAGTATGGTGATTGCTCAAATTATGCTTATGCTTTATTGTGGTACAATGTTGTTGTCATTTGGTAAGATTGATGATGAATAAGAGATAAGCATATGCATATTGAGAACATGTTGAGGCTTGGTCACGCGGTGACCAAGCATGTTTCCTTTGAGATCCCGTCGTGAATGTGGCGGGCCGAGATCCCACACTCGTGGAGTGTGGGCTTGAGTCCCCATTACTTGCGGAGTAATGGGCAATTGGTCCCGCTGCGTGCGGCGCATACGGGCATGGGTATCGGCGGCGGTTGCATACTTTGCATTACGGTGTAATGCACAAAGAAAGATAAGAGAAAGGATCCTTGAGCATTGCATTTGCATATGAGATGTTTTATTGATGCGTTTGACTATGGATGTTGATGTTATAACTTTTGTGGTATGCCTCTATTTTGTACTTGATGAGTCCAGTAGGCTCACTCTTGCTTTTATTATTGTTGTAGGTACCCAATTCAGGAACGGCATGCATGGGAGGGAGTAGACTTGATTTGGATTCACTCACGGCCACTCATCTTTAAAGTTGATTAAGTTTTAGTCGTACCTTCATAATTTAGCAAACTGCTTAAGGATTGATTAGGATTATACCTCATGCAATGGATTAAGTGTAAAATTGATGAGTAGTGTAATTAGGTGTGAGGACCCCAGTTTATTTGGCTTGTAATGCTTAACCAACCACCTGGTCCTAGCATCACAAATCAAATAAACTGATCCTCGAGAAATGTATACTTCCCAGAAAGCAGTATACACACCTCGTTACAAAATTAGACATCAACTCCATTCCAAACATAGAGTCCAAACATCACACTACAAACGGAAGATAAACAAATAGTAAAGTTATTACAGACAATGGCCATTGCCACAAGATACACAAATAACAAAAGAGAGACAATGAAGCAAAAAGTGCCATAAGATGGCTATAAACAAAGCCAATCGGTGTGCCTTCACCCACAAGGCATCCGACAGGACCGCCAAGACTAGTCGTCCAAGAAAGCGGCAACATGACTCACGAGTAGAGGACCACGAGGCTCACCTTCTTCCTCTCGCAACAAAAACATTAAGCAAAGCACACGAGTACAAAGATTGTCTTTGTACCCATAAGGCGAGCGTGTGAACTAATGAGACTGTTCATATACTACATGCAAAGCTTATTTGGTGGAGGCCATATGTTTCATTTGCATAAAGCCAACTTTCGTTTGCAATAATATAATCTGATTTTAAAGGCAACTTTGCAATTCATTTATAAGATTGAAATAGCGATAAGGATATTAATAACAAAAGCGAAAGATAAACAACCTAGAAGTGACTATCCCAATAGTCACCCCAACAATAACACGAATCCAGTTCGTACCACCCATCAAGTTTTAATTTAAATGTTGTAGTCTAGTTCTTACGGGCGTATCCGGCGTGTCCATAACCTAGGGCGAGGCTATTCGAATAGTTTTAACCTGCAGGTGTACCAATGTACCACACTTGAGACCGCCTTTAAGCCAAAACACACTTAGAAGGTATCTTTGTGCAGCTAAGTCCTACGAGACTTTTTCCAATATTGTGTATTAACTACGAGCCGCTCGTATGGATAGAAATCCATACGCTTACATGGTAAAGCCGAAAGACAACTACCCACTCGGGATAAAGCTTTTGGACAACTACCATGCTCCCACCTCCATCCCTCCTGCGACCTCCTGCGACCGGAGCCAATACACGCCAAAGTACTAGGTCAAGAGAGGTCCCATATACTCTAGTGTGGTTAGCACGCAAAAATGCTCGATGCGGTGGCGCAAGTAACTCGGTCCTTAAGCGACTGGGCACCTTTCAATACACCCAACAGATCACACGGTCTTACCATTGTGCCCAAGTCTAAACCATTTTTGTTTTCATTTTTAGTTTTGCAGATAAACATAGCAAAAGCTGAAACGTAAAGTTATAGTAGATTTTGTGTGATCAAGGCTACCGACTAAAGTCGATAACCGCCCAGTTCTACCGATAGCTAAGCATGTCTAAGCAAGTTGACCCGGATCTACTAAGTGATAAGAGATCATCCAGCGATCTCTAATCACAGCAAATAACCTAGGCTCAGGTAGTAGAGATCAATATTTTGTCTACAGGATATGCAGCTACGGATTTAACTAGTCAATATAACACAAATTAAGCAATGCATACATACAGTTGAAACAAAATATTAGACTTTAAATCTGGGATTATCATGATCAAAGCGCTTGCACTGGCTTTGTTGCTCAATATGTTGCGGAGGATCGTTCTCGGGGTTGCGCAAATATCGAATCTAACGATTGAACAAAGCAGCGAATAAGAACGAATAACACCGGCAAGACTCAAGATCAAATACAAACACCATTTTATACACAGAGGCTAAACCATCACAAAAAGAATGACAATTAAGCGCTACAAAGACCCACTCACTTATTTGCTAGGTTAATCACAAAATCAAACCTCTAGCATGATTTAAACTTTGGACGGACTTGAAGGTGATTGTGTGCACATCTATTATTTAATCAACAAGTTAACACATCAAGAACAGCTATTATCGGATGAGCACACAGAACCTATAGGAAGCTATTGAAAACATTAACTAGATAATCACCAACCATTGGATGCTAACAATTTTCTAATTGAGGTAGGGCTTTAATAAAATTCAGCTACTAACACATCTAAGTATCACACCAACATATAGGAAGGTTAACCATAACAACATGCTATCACTACAAGGCCTTACTACTTTGGTAAAAGTAGGAAAAACAAGTCTGAGACAAACCACTAGTTCAATAACAACTTCTTAGATCACTCATGCCAACAGGGTTTTAAAATCTAGAACCGCTAACTAACATAATTCCTTACCAAACACTATTTCTTAAGCAATTTATCAAGTCTAACAGGACTTAAATAGCATAAGCATGAAACCAAATTTCAGTTTAGTGACAACAGAAAAACGACAACAGGGATCAAACAGAGAACTAGAACTAAAATGCTTTCAAACCTCCAATACCAAACTTTGATCATGCAATGAGAGTGAACTAATGAACAACCGAAAGCATGATTAGCAGCTAACTACAAAGCTTCAGGGAGGTGGGCTCCACTGTCAGCCACAGGGCAAAACCGAAGAACAGAGCAACAGGTGGCGCTGGACACGGAAGTCGGCGCGGCGATGGAGTGGCGGCGCGGTGTGCGGCGGCAAAATGGGTTGCTTGAGGACCACTGAAGCTGAGGGTGGTCGCGGGTTGGCCGGAGAAGCACTGAGGTGGCGCGGCGACGGAGCACGGCGGCCGGCAGTGGAGGTGATAAGGTGCGGCTACACCAGAGAGGTAGACAACAAGAATTAGCGCGCGCATGGGCATCAGTGAGTTACCAGGAACTCACCGGAATGACGCGGAGCTCAAGAGGCTGCCGGAGATGGCCCGGCGACGAGAACCAGCGGCGGCGATCCAGGGGTCACCGAGGAGGGAGCAACCTGAGCAAAAATAGAGGAAAAGAGAGATGGGGGTAGCTCGGTGAGTGCACTAGATGGTGCTAGCGCGAGCAATTGCTCTAGGAACTAACTCACCGGAGATGGGGACGAAACCCAACTTTCGCCAAGAAGGGGGACACCAAAATTCAACGGCTCCTGAGAATAAAACTTCAAATTAGTTGAGGGAAAGACATGATAGGAGTGCGGAACACGATCGACGCGAAAAGGAGAAGATGAGCTTCATGGTTGTGGTGTTGACACGGCGGTGGCGGCACAGTACATGCACGAGCTCGAGCACAACTATGAATTGAGCTCGAAGGAGCAATGAGTGATAGGGGATCGCTTAATGGTGTCTAAAGAAGGAAGAGGAGCTTTGGGTGAGCTTAAGTAGGGATGAGGCGGAGGAAACAAGAGGCGGAGCTTCGGCACCGAGATGCAAGGAAGAAAAGCGGCGAGACAAAGAGGTAGATGACGGCGATTACGCTTGCACGGGGCATGGGCTAGCGGCGGGTGATGCGGCCGAGGTGAAGCGTGCGAGGAAAGCGAGAATGGACGGCGGCGCAGGTGGCGCGCATGCATCCGCCGCGGCACTCAAGACTCGAACGAGGTAGGTGACGACGACAAGAGGGCCCGCCTGTCGGCGAAATAAAATGGCGCGAGCCCGAAGTCAAGTGCGGCGCAAACGGTGGTTTGACTTCGACCATTTCACTCCGACCGTTGGATCCGAGATGGACGGTCGAGATTGATGTATGCATTCGGACGGTCGGTTGCATGCGCGCCACGTGGATCGTTCGATGCATCGGACGGTGGCGACCATCGAGCGCGCGGTGCAACTAGTTGGTTCGACCGAGCCAAGCGGTGCGAAGTCGGACTCGAGCCCGAGGTTGGGTCGAGCCAGAGGGCAGTTGATTTTAGTTTTGATTTAAAAGACAGAGAGGGTTTGGGAAATTTTTAGAGGTAGCTCCAGAGCTCCAAAAATTTCAGAAATTTTATGGTAGCTGCTAGGGACAGAGGACAACCTTGTGAAATTTTCCAGGGTTTTCATGCACTAGATTTTTCCCACTAAAATTCACAAGCTGCTGTCCAGAGGTTTGACCAGATTTCTAAACTGGTTTGACTTGGGCATTTGAAATAGCAAACAAAATCTAAAAATTGTGAAATAATTCAGAGAGGTAGCTAGGATGATCAAGATGCTAGGAAAAATATTTGCAGAGGATGATCACAAGTTTGAAGGCTAATAATTTGATGACAACAATTTCCAATCACAAGAATTAACTTCTAGAAAATTGGAAATTGCTAGGGAAAATTTGGAAAACTTCCAAATAATTTGAAGAGACAACAAAAGTTTTTATTTCTCCTCAAAATTTTACATTTGAATTACAAACCCTAAGTTAGGGCTGTTACATTAGGACTCCTTTGGATATGCTAGTTGATTAGTAGGTTTTGAACGCCTATTGATGACTCTGGATATTGGATTATTTGTTTATGATTTATCTAAACGTTGGAATCTCCATGTAGTAACTTTTTAAAGGAGGTTATGTCGAAATTTGGTAGGTTGAACCTCGTTTTGAATTATTTAATGTTAGATTAGTAGCATTCCAGGCTCACGTTGGGCTGGGGTGTTACAGCCTAATGCTTGCTACCATGAACTCTGAGCTTTAGAAGCAATATGAGACCACAGATGCTTACAATATGATTGTGAGTCTGAAGGGTATGTTTCAGGATCAAGCAAGGGCAGAGAGGTTTAACACCTCTAAGGCATTGTTTTCTTGTAGGCTGTGAGAAGGTAACCTGGTCAGTCCTCATGTGATCAAAATGATTGGTCTTATTAAGAGCTTAGAAAAGCTTGGTTTTCCCCTTAGCCAAGAGTTGGCTATACTGAATTTTCATATGAATAGCATGAAGAAGTCAATGACCAAGTTGCATGGCATGCTTAAGGGTGCTGAGGAGAGCATCAAGAAAAATTCTAATCATGTGATGATGGTTCAAAAGACTACTAGCTTCAAGAAGAAGGGTAAGTCGAAGGGAAAGGGTAAAGGCAAAGGAAAGACTCAAGATGAGATCGAGAGTCTCAAGGGTAAGCTTAAGAAGCTCAAGCTGGGTCCTAAGCCTGACACAGAATGTTACCATTGTCATGAGACTGGGCATTGGAAGAGAAATTGTAAGAAGTACTTGGCAGAAACGAAGAGGAACAAAGGAAGTAAGATTTCCAGTTCAGGTATAAATATTATACAAATTAATCTTGCCACTTCTCCGACTAGTTCTTGGGTATTTGATACAGGATCGGTTGCTCATATTTACAATTCGATGCAGAGACTGATAAGGAGTACAAGTCTAGCAAGAGGAGATGTTGATCTTCGGGTGGGCAATGGAGCAAGTGACAGAATGATATGAATCCTACTTATATTTGGCATTGTTGACTAGGTCATATAAATGAGAAGCGTATGATGAAGCTCCATAAAAATAGTCTTCTAAACTCATTTGATTTCGAATCATTTGAAACATGTGAATCTTGTTTACTTGGCAAGATGACAAAAGCACCTTTCATGACCAAAGGTGAGAGGCTGAGTGACTTGTTGGCCCTTGTACATACGGATGTATGTGGACCAATGAGTACTTCAGTCAGAGATGGTTTTTAGTACTTCATAACTTTTACTGACGACTTTAGTAGGTATGACTATATCTACTTAATGAGGCATAAGTCTGAATCCGTTGAAAAGTTCAAAGAATTTCAGAATGAGGTACATAATCAACTTGGCAAGACAATCAAATGTCTACGATTTGATCGTGGAGGAGAGTATTTGAGCCATGAGTTTGGTGATCATCTAAAGAAATATGGAATTGTTCCACAACTTACTCCGCTGGGAACACCTCAATGAAATGGGGTGTCAAAATGATCGAACCGAACATTGTTGGACATGGTTCGGTCAATGATGAGCTAATATGATCTTCCATTGCAATTCTGGGGATATGCTCTAGAAACAGCTGCTTTCACTTTGAATAAGGTTCCATCAAAAACTGTGGAAATGACACCATATGAGATATGGACCAGGAAGAGTCCTGAATTGTCTTTTCACATGATATGGGGTTGTGAGGCGTATGTTAAACATTTGACATCTAACAAACTCACACCCAAGTTTGATAGTATTTCTTTGTGAGGTATCCTAAGGAAACAAAAGGATATTACTTTTATAATCAGGATGATAACAAAGTGTTTGTTGCCTGTAATGGTGTCTTCTTAGAGAAAGAGTTTCTTTCCAAAGGAGTTAGTTGGAGCAAGGTGCAACTCGAAGAAATTCGGGAAACATCTGAAAAAGTTTCAACTCCTGCTGAACCTCTACAGGATGAACAAAATGTTGTTGAACCTGTAGATGAAGCATCAGCCCCACGAAGATCTAAAAGGCCACGTCAATTGCCTGTAAGGTATAGGCATGACATATTACTTTTGAATAATGATGAGCCTAAAACTTATTTAGAAGCGATGGTGGATCAAGACTCTGAGTTATGGCTTGAAGCTATAGATCCAAGATAAAGTCCATGTATGATAATCAAGTTTGGAACTTGGTTGATCTACCCGATAGTGTTAAAGCCATTAAGTGCAAGTAGATTTTTAAGAAAAAGATAGATATGGATGGAAATATTCATATTCATAAGACACAACTGGTCGCGAAGGGTTTTAGACAAATTCAAGGTGTTGATTATGATGATACCTTCTCGTCCGTCGCTATGCTTAAGTCTATCCGGATCATTCTAGCTATTGTTGCATATTTCGACTATGAGATATGGTAAATGGATGTCAAAATGGTTTTCCTAAATAGAAACCTAAGTAAGGATGTGTACATGACACAGCCTGAGAGTTTTGTTGATCCAAAGGATGCTGGAAAGGTATGCAAGCTTGATAAGTCCATCTATGGATTAAAGCAAGCATCTCGGAGTTGGAACATTCGTTTTGATGAAGTAGTTAAAGGGTTTGACTTCATCAAGAATGAAGAAGAACCTTATGTTTACAAGAAGGTTAGTGGGAGAAAACTTGTATTTATGATATTGTATGTAGATGACATACTACTTGGTCGGAAACGATATTCCTATACTTGAATCTATTAAAACTTCATTGAGAAATAGTTTCTCTATGAAAGATTTAGGAGATGTAGCATATATTCTTGGTATAAGAATCTATAGAGATAGATCTAAGAGGCTAATTGGATTAAGCCAGGATGTATACATTGACAAGGTGTTGAAACGGTTCAACTTGCAAGATTCTAAAAAAGGTTTTTTGCCCATGTCACATGGTATTACTCTTAGCAAGACTTAGTGTCCAATGACCACTGATGAGCGAGACAAAATGAGTAAAATCCCATATGCTTCGGCTATAGGATCTTTTATGTATGCCATGCTATGTACACGACTAGATGTGTCGTATTCTCTAAGTGTTACGAGTAGATATCAGTCAGATCCAGGTGAAGATATGTGAGACCCCGGTTTATTTAGCTTATAATGCTTAGTCATCCACTGACTCTAGCATCACAAACAAAATACACCGTACCTCGGGAAAATATATACTTCCCAGAATTACAGTATACACACCTTTTTACAGAACATTGCATCAATTCCATACAACACACAGATCCGAAGCTTAAACTTCACAAGCAAAAGACATACATGATAGTTATTACAAAAGAGAGGCCAACCGGCCAAGACAAGATAAAAGAGTAAATCGACAGCGGAAGCAAAATACCATAAGATGGCTATAAACAAAAGCCAATCGGTTTGCCCCATACCCACAACGCAATCCGACCGGGCTGCCAAGCTAGTCGTCCACACCGCAGCAAATCTCACAAAAGTTGATCCCTTGGGGATCCACTTCCTCTGCAACAATTAAGCAAAGTAAATGAGTACAAAAATATACTCGCAAGACTTATGAGTAACAAACCTAGATACTACTACATGCAGACTTAATCAAAGGAGAAGGCTTAAAGGTTTATTTTCAGCATAAAGCAAGTTTTATTTGTAATAAGTAATAGTTTGAAGGCAGTTTTAACAATTTGAAATTTTATTTGCATAAGTAATAGCGAGACAATAAGTAATAACGTAAAGACATCCTGGAGATGACTAACCCAAGTCATCACAACAATAGCACGAATTACCCATTCGTACCACCCACATCAAGTTTTAATTAAAAGGTTGTAGTCTAGTTCTCACGGGGCGTATCCGAGCGTGTCCATAACCTAGAACGAGGCTATTCGAATAGTTTGAACCCTGCAGGGGTGTACCAATGTACCCACACTTCAGACCGCCTTTTTACCACTAGATGAAGCACATTTCCAAAGGTATGCCGGCACGGCTAAGTCCTATGAGACGTTTCCAATATTGTGTATCAACTACGAGCCGCTCGTATGGATAGGAACGCATACGCTTATATTGTAAAGACGAAAGTCAACTACACTATAGGGGTAAAGCCTTCGGACAACTACAATGCCCCCAACACCATCCCTCCTGCGACCCCCTGCGACTTGGAGCTAACACACGCCAAAGTACTAAGTCAAGAGAGGTCCCATTTCTCTCTAGTGTGGTTAGCAAGCAAAATGCTCAGTACGGTGGAGCAAGTAACTCAGTCTTTAATGACCCGGGCACCATTCCAGTCACACCCAAAAGCACACCATCTTACCATTGTGCCCAAGTCCAAATCATTTTATTTTTAGTTTTAGTTTTCACAAATAAACAAGGCACAAGGGTATAGAGCGTAAGTAATAACAAGTTTTGTGTGATCAAGGTTATCGACTAAGTCGATAACCGCCCAATTCTACCGGTAACTAAGCATTGCTAAGCATCATATCGTGAAGACAATAAAAGGACCATAGATCATTCACCGGGCTCTAATTCACCTGTGAGGATATTAACCTAGGTTTGTGGCAGGGGTGAACAATTTCAGGGAAACTATGCATTAGGATTAACTACCTCTATTCGACAAAAATTAACTTTGACACAAGAAGCATGCATACTTAGTTTTTGCAAACAAGATATTAGACTTTAAAAGTAATAGGAGCAATATGATCAAATGATGCTACATCTGCTTACCTTGTTGGAGATCACTTTCTAGCTGCAGAGAATCACTCATGCAATCAACACAATCGTCGAAACCTATCGAAAGAACGGGGAAATCTAATAAAAACGAAGAACACCGAAAGAAACTAAAAAACCAAAGTGCTTCAAAATCCACAAAATTTATACAGCAGGAAGAATATGATTTTGGACAAATTTAGCAACAATAATCATTTGATTTGGATTAAGTATGCAAAAGTTATAGCTAAAACAATTTCAGTCTGTTGGAAAAATCAAAATTAAATTGTTTTTGGTTACTGTTCATGGCATAATTTTCCAGAAAGAATTTGAACTTGAAATTTTTATGGTAGGTAGATACTGACATTCTAAGGCTAGCAAGATTGAGATTACTTCATTTGGAGTTGAAATGAATTTATTATGATTTTTCTAAGTTGTAAAACTAGAACATATCATTTTTCAAAGGCAAAGACATGAATAAAACCTATTCCATATTAAAGTATACTAACAGAGGGATTTTACAAGCTTGAGTTTGCCCAGTTTGGAGTTATACAGAAAAATTTATGTATTTTACAAGTTTTAATTGAATTTCTGGAATATCAAATAATGGTAGAAACAAGTTAATATTGTTTACAAGATTTTCTGGCCTAGAACAATGACTAAATGTATTTTTAGATCAAAATTTAGTTAAACAGGAATTTAACACAGTAGGAATCATTTAAAAAGGAGTTAAAATGAATTAGTTATGAGTTTTTAAAGTTTAATACAATTTCTAGTTGACAAATAAGAGCTTACCAGAATTAAACAAATCCAACTCAAAAGAAAAGACGTGGAACAACGTGGGTCGTCGATCGCGAATCGAACGGCCAAAGAGCGGGGGCCGAACGAACGCGCACAGCGCCGCACGCGACCCACCATTGGATTTAGATCCAACGGTCTGCATGGGGTTCGGACATTCGAACTTCCCGAATGCACTCCCCATCTCAGCTGCAGATCGCGAGATGGACGGCCCACACCGACCGAGACGATAGGGGGGTCCGAAGGTTAAAAGAGATCTGGGCCACATTTCTCAAAACGGATGGTGAACGGGGGGGGGGGGGCCTTAACGGGCTAGAACACCTTAAAGTGCTGAGGAGGTCTAGGCCGTTAGATTAAGATATGACGGTCCAGAGCTGACGGGGAGGTCCTAAAGCTAAGGATTTAACGGAGGAGATCCTGGACGGCCAAGATCTAGACTAGGGAGGTCCTGACGGCTAAGATCTCACCGGGGGAGGTCTTAACGGTCAAGATCTCACAGGGGAGGTCCGCAAAGATAAGGTCTTAACAGAGGGAGGTCTTAACGGCTCAGATCTCCAATAGGAGGTCCTGAACGGTCAAGATCTATCCGGGGGTGGTACTAAGGTTAAGACTTACGGGAAGGGGAGGTCCTGAGGTTTTCTTTGCAAAAGACCAAGAGGCGATCTTTTGCAAAGAGGACCCCAAGGAAGGTTCGGAGGGTGGTTTTTGCAAAAACGACCACGGGGTGGTCCTTTCACGCTGAGATGATCCTAATGGCTAAGATTAAGCCAGGGAGGTCCTAAACGGCTAGAATCAAATCTGGGGGAGGCCCTAGCACTTAAGGCTTTCGCGGACAAAGATCCTATGGTGAAGATCTAACTTGAGGAGGTCATTAACAGCTCAAATGAACCCAAGGAGGTCCTGGACTTGTCGAAACTTACGACAACAGTACAAGACTTCACACTTTGTCCGCCGGTGACCACGGCCACGACGGCGCAAGCCAATGGTGCCAAAATGTGCGCAATACTATTGTGAACCTATTGAGGGTACTCTCGACGGCGGAGCTGGCCTAGAACGCCGATGAGCAGGAGAGGGACGGAGGAGCACTTTCGACAAAAACCAAAAACAACTAAAAGCTTCACTACGATCTAATCTAATGGGTGCTCGAGCTCTAAGGGACTATTGCAAACACACCTGGATGCAGGGAAGGTCCGGAGGAGGTCGAAGAAGTCCTGGCAGCGGAGACCGACACCGGAGTTGGGGAAGACAAAGACGACAAGAGCTCCTGAGCAAAAAATAGAGACGGAGGATGGTCAGGATAGCTTCGCGACAATCCAGAGGAGGTCCAAGAGCAATCAATTGACCAAGGGCACTCACCGGAGTTGGGGAAGACGAAGAAAACCACCTACGGCCGAAATCCGTGCAAATCCAATTCAAGCTGCTCCTGTGGAAGCAACCCAAAATGGAGTTAGGGATAAGGTTTGCGACAAGCCAAGGTCCCAAAGGGAACGAAAAGTAGGGCAAGGGGACCACTGGAGCACCAAGCCACCACCGAGCTCGGAGGGTCGAAAATGGTGGAAGAAGAGGCTCTCGGTGTTTTGCACTCAACACACAAAGAGAAAGGGTTAGGGCGACAAGAAGTGCTGAAGGGGAACCCCAGGAATGGCTCAGAGGTCCTCAAATAGCTGCAAGTTCCCAAGTAAAGCGAAAATGGCGCGCGGGGATGAAAACTAAGCGGTGACAAGACCTGGGCTACTGCCAACATCGAAATGTCAATGTAGTGCATCGAGCGGGGCTGAAGCGACCACAATGAGAAAAGGCGTGCACAAAGCCGTTGAGTAGGGCCCCACAAAAATACTAGAGCCTGACCTCACCTGCCAAGGCGTGCACGCGCACGGTGCGAGGAGGAAGAAGAACAGAGGAGGTCGGGGTGGTCGTGAGCCCTTAGATTAAAATCGGACGGCTCAGAGCTCACAAGTCCTTCAGAAGTTTAGAGCAGCAGGGGAGGTCGTGAGCGTCGGATTGAAATTTAACGGCCACACACGTGCGCTCAAGACCGAGCCCGAGTGCGGCTCCAGGACTGGGTTTGACCGAGTCAAAAGACTTGGGCTCGGGTCTGACTCGAGCCCGAGTCTAACTCAAACCTAGGGTTTAGATTTGAATAGAGAACTTTGGAGAATTATTTAAGGTAGCAAACTAACTCCAAAGATTCTAAAATTTTCACACGAGCTTGATAACTTTGATATTGACCTTGTATAAAATTTTCAGAGGTTTTCATGCAGTACATTTTCCTCCAAAAATTTTGCAAGGTGCTGAGCTAGGGTTTGACTGAATTTCAAATAGGTTTGACTGCCTTCTAAAAATATTTAAATAATTTTTTAAAATTATGTAATTTTTCAGAGGGGTCACACACTAACCCTAGAACATAGGAAAAATATTTCTAAGGAATGATCACATAGTTTGACAAGAAAGTTTTTGAAGGACAAGGTTTTGGTCAAAATGACTTGTGACTTTGTATTTCCATAATTCCTTGACAAGAATGTTTTAGAACATATAGAAAATGCAAGGTGTAAGAAAATTTTTTAATTTCTACACATTTTCTTACATTTGAAACACAAGCCTAAAACCTGAGATGTTACAAGATCACTGGATAGCAGTCAAGAATATCCTTAAGTACTTAAGAAGAACCAAGGATGCATTCCTTGTATTTGGTGGTGAGGAAAAGCTGGTCGTAAATGGTTACACCGATGCTAGCTTCCAAACCAATATGGATGATTTCATATCGCAATCTGGGTTTGTGTTTGTTTAAATGGAGGAGCAGGTTTGGACTAGTCGTATAATGATACGACTAGATCCAGACTGGTCGTATAGTGATACAACCAGATAAGCTAGAAGGATTCTAGATATGCAAAGAGCACACAGATTTGATCTGTTGATAAAGCCCCTCCCACAACCTAAGCATGAGGCACACACAAGAACTATGGGTATTCGATACCTGTATGATTGACTTTAGTGTAAGTGGAAGATTGTTGGTGATATACCCTAGAGGCAATCAAAGAGATGGCTGTATCACGTCTATATTTATGAGTTATTGAATAAATGTTATTCTGTTCCTTGAATGAATCATCAGTTATATAGATCAACGAGTATGTGACTTGTTGGTGAAACTCTTTAACTTATATGATATCATTCTAAAAGTATCCCTAGTCGAATGTCATTGGTTGGAACACTAGTGACTCTACGACCAGCACATGTATTGATTGATGACCATATTTCACTGGTCATGGATATAGAGATATCAAATCGATAATGTGAACATATATTAGAGAACATGGGGTTAGATAGACCCACCTTAAGACACTATTGAGATTGTTATGATTCTATGGCCCTGTTTGGAGCAATTGTGCTTTTCTAAAAGCGGCTTAGGTGTCGCTGCGAGCTTTACATTCGCGGTGAGCAATTTGGACTTTTCTAATTTGGTGTTTGGTATGCGGCTTTTAGGTAGGCGTTGCGACTTCCGAGATGAAAAATATCTAAAATGCCCATAAGGACAGTAATGACTTGTTTAATGCCGTTTTACGCAATTAACATCGTTTAACGACAATTGATGACTATTAACGAAAACTAACAACAGTTGACGATAATTAACAGTATTTAAAGACAATGAAGAACTAATACAATTGTCGATAACTACCGCAATTAACGATATTTAACGAATTAACACCGACAACCATAATTAGGGTAATTAACGCCGACTACCGCAATTAGGACAATTGGTCGCATTTGACGACGACTATTGCAATATACCGCACAATTACCGCGATTAACAACAATTAACGATAATTATTATAATTAACAATTATTACAACACATAATTATTAAAATAAATAATTATTACATAAATAATTACAATAAATAACCATTACAGTAAACTATTATTGCAATTAACTATTATTACAATTACAATTAACAATAATCATTACAGAAAAAAGAAAAGAAAAAAAAACTAGGGTTAGGGTTTTGTTACGGCGCGATTCTGCGGTGGCGGCGAGAGAGACCACCGGCGGCGGCGGCGCTGGTGGGGGGGGGAGGAGCTCAGCGGCGGCGGAGGGCTAGGAGGAGGCGCTGAGGCGGAGGAGTTGGGCGTCGGCCGTCGGGAGAGGAGAAGGCGGCACAGAGGATGTGGCCACGGTGGTGAGCAGCGGCGGCGGGAGGAGGCGCCGGGAAAAGGTGGCGGGGAGGAGGAGGAGGAAGGGCGGGCGGCGCCACTCGGGGACGAGGAGAAGGGCAGTCGGGAAGGAGCGCGCATCGGGGAGGAGGCACGTCGGGAGGAGGTGCATGGTGGAGGAGGCGCGGGGAGAGAGAGGACCACCGGGAGAAGGTGGCGGGGAGGAGGAGAGAAGGGGCGGGCGGCGCCACTTAGGGAGGAGGAGAAGGGCGGAGTCGGGAAGGAGGCGCCGCATCGGGAAGGAGGTGCAGTGGAGGAGGCGCGGGAGGAGGAGGAGGTGGAGGGCGTCGGCGAGGAGGAGGTGAAGGAGGCGAGATCCAGATCCGGTCTGGATTCGGTGAGGCGGCGGGGGAGGAGGCGCGAGGAGGAGGAGGTGGCCGCTCGGGAGGAGGAGGTAGCCGCCGGGGGAGGATGGCCGCGGGAGGAGAGAGGACCGCCGGGGGAGGAGGGCCGCGGGAGGAGGGAGGAGCACGGGGAGAAGAGCGGCGGGGAGGAGGGCTCGGGAAGAGGGGAGGGGGCGGGGCTCGGGCGGCGAAGTGCGGGTTATTTATGTGATGGCAAAAGAGGGTAATAATATCTGAAGTTGAGGGGCAAGTTCGGAAGGTGAGTGGTGGGAAGCCGCAGGAAGCTGCCGCCGGCTTCCGGCTTTCTCCCATTGAGGTAGGAAGCCACTTGGCGAAGCGACTTGAAAAGCCAACCCGTTTGGGCGGCCGGCTTTTCGGCGGCCGGAGCGAAGCCATTCCAAACGGGGCCTATGTGTCATTAGTTGGTCTCAAGCAATGATGATGTATAATCCTTAGACTTGAGATCAGCATGGTTCCCAACATGTGTAATAGCACTCTTAGGGGTTGCCAAACGCTACTCATAACTAGGTAGTTATAAAAGTAGCTTTTGGGTGTGCTATAAAATATACGGCGAGATGTGACTGGTCGGATATGAGATTTGCCCCTCCTAACATAATAAGAGAGATATCTCTGGGCCCCTAGAAGTAGTCGGATAAAGAAAGTGTATGGACATGCCACTCATGGTCAAAGAGTTCGACCACATAAGGTTATCCGATACTCGATCGAGAAAGTATTGAACAGTCTATAGATGACAAATATCTCACATGGAGTTCAAACCAGATATCGTGAGGCAAAGATAGAATACAAGAGTAGGTCGCTCGATTCGATCGATTCTGGCATAGTGCGTATAGAGATCTGAGTGGTCGTAGAAGTGGTCGAACGTAATCACAGAGTGGTCAAAACTTGGTCGTAAGGAGTTACGAACTGATCGATACTAAATACGAACTGGTCATACACAGTTTTAGACTAGTCGTACTTAAGTACTAGCTGGTCGTAATGAGTTACAAACTGGTCATACTTAAATACGGACTGGTCGTGATGAGATACGAGCTGATCGTAAGTGATGAGGACCTAGTCGTAGATAATATTACATTAAGATTCGTCCGATATAATTTGTGTGTATTTGGGAATCGTTATGTTCTTCTAGGGACCGCTACAACTCGTGGTCGGAAAAGAGTTTTCGAGTCACAACCGACTACTCATAAACCTAACGGGTCACACATTTAACGGGTTGGAACAAAACGTGTTTGGATAGGATTCGTCATGGGCACTATATAAGGAGATGCTTGAGGCTGTTGGTATATACACGATATGCGAGCGATGTAAGTTACTCTACCGAAACCCTAGCTGCCATCTTCCCGAGAGCCCCGCCGTGCGGCTTGATGCTAGCACACCGATGCTCTGTTGTTATTGTCCTAGACGTGTGGATACCGTAGAGGCGCTACTGCGGTTGCTGTTGCACTTGAGGACGATCTGTGATCTCCATAAGGAACATTAGAGGTTGCTGTAGGAGACAATCGACTCGCGAGGACGCTGGACGATTGACTACGACTCTTCACTGACGTGCTCTTCATTGGACCAGGCTGCTCGGACTCTTCTTCTGCTGCACTACGTGTCTAGTGGTAACGATCTATAATCATCTATTTGCTTGGCATCCTGGTTTACATGGTAGAAAATTTTGAATTATTGCTATCGTGGTCTATCCGTATCCCTTCACACGTGACACCAGGAGAAGGAAGGAAACTTCGAGGAAGCCGCGGCTTCGCGGGTGTTCTATTAGAGAAAAGGCAGTCGCATAGGATGAGGTGGGGCGCGAGCAACCGGGTAAATCTGACATCACGAATACACAGAAACGCAATTGAACGGCGAGCATTCGCACGACGACGCCAACGGCCACAAAAGCGGGCAAGCACGATAGGACGCATGACGATTTCAGGGTGACATAGCACACGCGGGAGGGCTCCCTTTCTCCTGCCTTTAAGGTTAGTAATTATACTCTCTAAATAAACAGGGTATTACATTCCACCTCTTAAAAGAATTCGACTCAGCATTCTACACAAAGAACAAACAAAACCGTCGTAAACAACTCTAGGTACTTTTTACGCATGCGAGACACCAACTCTTAAATCACTTCCTGCTTGGTTTAATACGACCACAACACCTTGACATACTTCAACGTTTTGTGCCTCAACACCCTCTCTGACTCCATTGGTACACACACCGGACAGAACTCGGGCGATGCTCATGGAGTCCATCGCCAACGGTGGAGCTTGACATACCATGGGAGCTCACGGTGGCCGAGATGGCCAGCGACAGTGGAACTCAGGCACTACTCATGGAGTCCATTGTCGACGGCGGAGCTCGCGATTTCGTGGGAGCTCATGGTGGGCGAGATGGCCAGCCACGCCAACTCAGCCTTGCGCTTCTTCTCTGACGTGGCAGCCAGCCCTGTTGTGGTGGGTACGCAATGTGCTCCCATTTTCCAAGCGATGGCGGGTGGTGGTGATGGTCCCTCTGGCGTCGCCTTGCAGCGTGCGGCGATGATGCATGTGATACATCATTTGCCGGTAGCAGGAAGAATCCCTAGCACCCTGCCACCGCCTCGCTGACGCGATGAGATCTTGCTTCTTCTCTGGTGGTGGGTTGTTGCGTCTCCTCCAGTGTAGGCAGAGTGGAGATGGTGCGGTGGCTTTGGCATCGCAATGGGCTTCAGCTTCTTCTGTGGCGTGGGAAGTGGAAAAGGAAAGAGAGAGAGAGAGAGGTGGGTAAGAGATGTAGAGTCCACTATTTCATCCGATAGGTCGAAGGAGGAGTGAAGATAGAATATAACGGGGGAGGACGAGTTGTTGGAAGCATTGGTGGGGTGACGTGTCTCAGTGGATAAAGACATCTATTGTTTTTCTACGTACGAGTACCATCAATTACCTAATTATAAGCTGTCTTACCGGAGAAGCTCACATTTGACTGAAAATCGTCCCAGTAGTAATCAATATCCTAGACCTGTTACGGAGTTTATCTACTCAAGCAGCTGATCGCAACGAGTAACATCATAATTACATGAAGCTCTCGCTCCTAGCTCTTGTTGGGCTTGATCTACAACCTACGTACAGCTATCAATTCCATTCCACTCCTAGCTCTAGAACCTTGATGTAAGCAATGAACAGCATGTCAATTCCATCGGCGGTCTTGTTGCAGTTGATCTCAAAGCTTTTTTTATAGCACAGCCTGTACAATGCCAAATGGATAAGGGATTTTGACTTTGCCTCAGTATGTCTGGTATCCGGGCGTAGGCTGTGCTGATTTTAGATGCCAGGAGCAGCATGATTGCAATGCCAAACAGTATCTACTCTGAAAATGTTGTCGCCAAAGTGACGTATCTGCTGTGCTATAGGGAAAAAAAAGATATCATAGTGAACAAACTTAATCGCTTGTGAATTGTCTAAACTTTTAAAGTGACGATTTTATCTGTTATATATGACGTAGAAATGGACTAAAAAATTAATGGTTTTTTAGAATTTTGAAAATAATTGTGTATACCTTAGGACCCTACACCTTTTATTTATAATGCTAAATATTACAATCCGACTTGCACACGACTTAGACTCTTATATTCACACACGGTTTGGACTCTTATCTAAACTCTAATATCTCCAATACTCCCACTAAAAATGAACATGAGACAACAATCAAGTCCATCTTATTATATATTGCAATACCATTATTAGAATCTACTAAAATCTACTATCCTTCGACTCTATAGCCAATATCATTACAAAGACCAAAAAATTAATCACCACCAATACTACCAGGGAGTCAGGGACATCACCAAATCCATCTCCACCATCTACTAGCTATCCTAATCTCAACCTTATTTTCCTTTACCATCATGCCCCCAGCCACCCCCGGCATCCACCACCTCTACCTAAACGCCCCCAGTCTCGGCCTCCACTACATCTACCTCTGTCACAGACCATTACCCTGAGTCTGGTCCCAATCCTCTTCTAGACCTCTCTGGCAACACTATCTCCGTGTAACATCCCAAAAGTACATAAATACGAAAATATGGGATTTTTAAAAACTTTTTTTGCGTGTTATTCGTTATTTCCTTCATTTCACAATTTTTTTTCAAAAATTGTTTGATTTGCATTTTCTCTTTTGCCGGTACAAGTGGTGTAAGGCAGAAAACCCTAGAAACAAATACCCTAATATCATAAATTACAAAAGCAAATCGAACTAAAATACCATGAGCTAGTAAATCTTCTAGAAAGATTAATTAAAATAAAAATCCAAGTTGAAACCTTGCTTCCGAAACCAGACCAGCTCCCGCATGCACGCCCACTCTTCTCACAACCGGAGACAGCTTCTTTGCCGAGTGCCTCAGGCACTCGGCAAAGGACGATATACACTCGGCAAAGTCTTTGCGAGTGGTACACTCGGCAAAGGCGCTCGGTAAGCGGTTTATCGACACGGACCTCTTTGCGAGAGTGCACTTTATCGGGCACTCGGCAAAGGCTTTGCAGTGCTAATCGGACACTCGGCAAAGAAAAGTCCGTGTGGCGAGGGCCACCGTGGCGTCGTCTTTGCCGAGAGTGCCACAGGAGGACACTCGACAAGCAGGCCATATTTGCGAGTGCTGGCCATTGCACTCGGCAAAACATTGGTCACTTTGCCGAGTGCACGTCATTGCACTCGGCAAATTATTGGTCACTTTGCCGAAAGTGTCATGGCCATTGCACTCGACAAAGTATTTCAACAACCTTTTATTTGTTTTTTACATCCCATCCAAACAAACAGAAGATATATATATAACAAACATCATCAACATCACATATATATCACCAACACCACATATATATCACAAACGTCACATGTCTCACAATATATCACAAACGTCACATGTCTCACAATATATCACAAATAACTTCACAAGTAATCCAAGTGCTCCATCATCTACAACCATAATTGCAAACCGAAGTACCATTAACAACCACAAGTAGTATCACCAAGATGGCCAATGAGACTGATTTGGTGAAGGATTCACGGAAGCATGAGGATCGTTCGATCCCGCCGATTGATTCTGCACAAAGGAGAAGAGATTGCATGTGTGAGACAAGATAAATATATACCATACATGAATAAAACTTTCATACTCCACTAGGTTTGACCGTAGCATGAACATACAAACTAAAACACTTATACTCACGGAGTAGAATAGTCGGAGGTGGAGGTGGAGGTGGAGCGAATAGCGAAGGTGGCGAGCTACACCAGTGGCGCCAAGACTTTGCATGTCTTGAAGAATCTCGCCATCCTCCATTGCTCGGCACGCGCTCGGCCTCCACCCTCTCCATCTTCGCCTACATCCGCTGCTCCCGTATCCTCCTCTCTTGTTCATTTGGGCCTACAATATATTCACCCCAATGTTACAATAATGCAAAGGAAAGGTATGAAAAAACCAATGAGCAGCGAATAAACCAGAATAACCTCGAGTGCCTCCACCGGTGGTGTGAAGTGTCTGCTTTGGTCGTATGGCGGGAGTCGTACTCGTCGCTTGCTCTTGCTCGAATCTGGAGAGGCGGGAGTAGCGGCCGAGTCGATTGCGCCGTCGCCAATCGATGTCGCCCATGCTTCTTGCCTCCTCCCACCCTCATGGCGACTTCTCCATCAAGGTCCTCGGTGCTCGGATCGTACTCGGCCCATGGACCTCCTTGCCATCGATGTGTACTCACTAAGGCGGTTGTGGCGGTCGCATTCTTGTACGCCTCGGGCCGATCCTCGGGTTGTAGTCGGCGTCGGACGTCGCCTTGCCCTTGTGGGCCATAGCAAATGCCTTGAAAATGGAGCAAGGTGGCCACCATGTGACGCCGATTGCGAGAAAAAGCGACAAGATGATTAGAAATCATGCGAATTGAGCGTTAGAATAAATAAATGAATTCGGCGTACCCATGTTTCGCATATCCGCCGAGGTTGCGGCTACCTTGATGGTGTGCTACACGGCATCATCAACGCCGCTCCGGCACAAGTTGTCGTCTCCTCCCACTCGCGTGAGCACCACTTGTGCACCATCTGCTCCAAAGATGGGGATGCGGCGCACCAATAAGGAATCATCTACGAGGCCATCAAGTACATGACATATCGAAGATGAAATTAAGCCTACTTAATCTCAAAAGGAATCGATATTAATGTTCGTGATTTACCGCAGTCTTGGTCGGTCGGCGTCATGGTTCTTGCGTCCCTTTTGGTGACCCGTTCCAAGGGCGGTCCGTGGTAAGTTACGACGGCTGGATGCGGCGCCTCGTAATGCATGTCCACGGCGAGTTTTTGCGACATTTGGTAGCCACGCATCGTCCCGGCCTCATGTCCGTCACGGCATCTAAAGAAATCCGCGCATACAAACACGATGTATCCATTCATTATTTCAAGAATGTCCAATGAATCGATGTATTGAGCAATGTATTGCTAGGAGACTTACCCACGCTCTTGCTTCACTCGCTCGCCTTGTTGTTGAATACCTGCGGGCCGTCTGCGACATCGGGGCGCGGCGTAGTGGTCAAGCGAGTAGGCGGCCCGTCACTCCGGCGTACTCAACCGGGCAGGAAGTGCTCCTTGCACGAAGACCGAGGATGCCGTTGACTTGGCGTGTGTGAGCACCTCCACTCGCCACAATCGTCGATTCTGCCCAAGTGATTAAGAAAAATTATTAATTTCTATTTTGATTTTCAACATATCATATAAAGTAGTGATAACATCTAAAGTTACTTACTTTTCCTCGGGTCGAATCGTGGCGTCTCTCACGAGTATCGGTCGCCGAGGAGGCTCGCGGGACCTCGCAAGCAGGCGCTCGAGGAACTAGAGGAAGCGGAACCCCTGCTGTCGCCTCCTCCTCGTCGTCCTCCTGCGCGTCCTCCTGCGCCTCCTTGTCGCCCTCCTGCGCGTCCTCCTGCGCCTCCTCGTCGTCCTCCTGTGCGTCCTCCTGCGCCTCCTCGGCGTCCTCACGGGCACTGCTCCTCCTCCTCCTCCTCACGCGACAGGCGGCGAGCGCGACTCCCTCCTCCGGCTGCTCCTCCTCCTACTCTCCCGGTTGTGGTCCTTGTCGCCGGTACAAGGATGTTAGCTTCCTCATCCCACCGCCCACCATCTTTGTTCAATCACCGCAATTAAAAAGAGTAAACCAATAAGCACGAGATAAACAAGAAGTACTTAGAAAGAGATGCAAAATAAACAAAACGTAATTACAAAATAACATAGTATTACATGTATTAGAAATAATCTTCATGATCGGGATTAGTGGATCATAAGTCTCATCATCACTATCAATCATGTCGAAATAATCAACACTATCCGAATGAGCAATGTTGCCATTGTCATTGTCTAAATGTAATCGCTCAAGCATTTGTAAGTCCTTCACATTTTGCACCTCATCTCAGCGTCCTCTTCAATAACCGTTTCATTGTCTACTTCCATTCCGATCGCTTGGTTAAGTCTATCTCAAACCTCCCTTCTAGTCCCTCTTCTTGAAAGAACTCTCAGTCATATGTGTTTGGGTCTAAGTTGTAATCTTCATCGTTTGGGACGGGCACTTTACCGTGTGGCGATACCACATGCACAATATCCCAACCCTTAAGATGCCTTATGGTTTGACACATATGGGAGATAATAAACTTGCATAGCTGTTGGGCCACAATATAGACATCGTCTCTGGTAAGACGGAATCTGTCGAATTTTGACTAGCCCAAGATTAGAATATGTCCGTCTCGTTACTTGAGATCAAACCAATGGCATTTGAATATGGCGGGATTAAAGGTTTGGAACCATGAAACTTGAGTTAGTATATTTCTTCAATTCTTCCATAATACTCGACCTCATCAACGCGGCGTAAAACTCGGAACTTGTGGTTCTTCGATTGGGCGACTACGCTCGTAGCTTGTTGTGCGGCGATATCCATTCACGTCATAACGAAAATGACGACCTATAGGCAACGCCATCGGAACCTGTCTCAACTCGGCACACATAGGCGCATCCTCGGCCCGCAAGCTCAGCGGGATACATCGTTATATTATTCGCGCGTCTGAGTAACTTGGAATGTCAAACTAAATCGAGCTAAATTGGACGATACTTCCGCTTGAACCAAGAAATGAAATCGGGCATTCCATTTCCGCACTGTCTAAGAAGGGTATCTACTGTGTGGGGTAGGATCCTTGATTGGCCTTGAAATTCATGAAGAAATTCCTGTACCAACGAGAAACAAGGGGTTGGATGCAAAATAGTGACGGCGTATTTAACAAGTTTGTTGAGAACTTACTGCATGTATGGTGCCACTTCGTCAACGTTAGTCAACACGTATAGCATGATATGGCGCCACTCTTCATGATTCAAGGTCTTGGGGTCGATGCACTTGCGCTCCGAGTTGCTCGGAAAAGTGAGGTTCGATTCATTTTCGCCAGCATTGTAACGAGGGGGTGGATTATGCACGCTAGGGAGGTTGTTACCATAGTATGTTGTTGTGAAGTTCGTCACCTCCTCCAGAATGTATGCCTCTGCAATGGAAGCCTCGATTTTGCATTTATTTCTACATTTCTTTCGAAGAACCTTTAGACATCTCTCGATTGGATAGCACCAACGGCACTGCACGGGTCCCCCCATTCGTGCCTCGTACGGGAGGTGCAAAATCAAATGCTGCATCGGATTGAAGAAGTCGGGTGGAAAGATCTTCTCCAACTTACAGAGCAACACAGGTGCCATTCTTTCCAAGTCAGCAATCACGGTCCGAGATAACTCCTTGGCACAAAGCTGGCGAAAGAAATAGCTCAACTCTGCCCGACACTAGCCGGACATGCTCAGGGACATAGCCTCGAACCATCGCCGGAAGAAGCCGCTCAATCCATATGTGGTAGTCATGACTCTTCATCCCTAAGACTCGCATAGTAGATAAGTTCACTCCCCTCCTCAGATTAGCTGCATACCCATTAGGGAACATTAACGTCTGGATCCATTCTAGTACTTCCCTCCTTTGGGGCTTGCTCAAGACAAAATCGGCCTTAGGCCTTCTCCATGTCTTGCCGCGACTAGGAGGCTTCATATGTTGGTTTGGTCTATCGCATATCGTTGCCAGATCCACTCTAGCCTTAATGTTGTCCTTTGACTTGTCAGTAATGTCCATGATTGTTGCCCAAAGTGCCTCGGCAACATTCTTTTCAGTGTGCATTACATCAATGTTGTGTGGAAGGAGAAGGTCATCAAAATAGAGGCGAGTCAAGCCCGACTTATGAGTCCACATATGTTGCTCACCATATCCCACAAAACCACCTTACGGATTGACCACGAGACCATCTACTGTTCACGAACGCGGCACCGGTCATTATCGGTGGTGTAGGGTGCATCACTCGACACCTTTCGTAAAGTTCTTGATGTCTCGTCCGAATGCATGGTCAAGAGGAGGAATTGCCGATGTTTGTCGAGCGATGAATACTTGCCACCCATACGCAACCAAATGAACCTCGGACCTTCCTTGCATCTGGGCATGGGAACTTCCGTGAACACACCAGCGTATGAGAATATCCCATACGCCGGAAGTCATGCGAGGAGTAGTGGTACCAAACATGCATTTTGAAGTTTTTCTTTGTAGCTCGGTCGTATGTCCATACTCCTTCCTCCCAAGCACGGACCAATTCATCAATCACGGGCTCCATGAACACACCCATATTATTCCCGGTGTCGGGAATTATCAGCGACAAAGAATACGTTACTGGCGTTGAAAGCATACGGGGAGATTCGAGGGGATAACGAACACGGGCCAACATGTGTATGGGGCAGCCATCATTCCATAAGGATTGAACCCATCTGTTGCCGCAACACGTACATTCGAGCCTCTTTAGCTTTCTCATGATGAATGCCATCAAAGTGGGTCCATGCTTCACCATCGGATGCATGTACCATCCTGTCAGGATTGTATCGTTTGCCATTTTTGTGCCATGTCATCTGTTTCGCGGATTCCTCGGTCATGTATAGCCGTTGGATCCTCGGTATGAACGGAAGGTGCCGTAGGATTGTCACGGGAATGTCAAGCTGCCTCTTCTCGCCATCACCAGAATCTACCTCCAGGAACCTAGATGATTTACACTTTGGACAGTACTTTGCTTCCACGTATTCTTTCCTAAATAGGGCGCACTTTCGGGCAAGCATGTATCTGCTCATACGGCATCTTAAGTGCACGAAGGAGTTTCTGTGACTCGTACATGCTCTTTGGCAGAAGGTGACCCTCCGGAAGTAGGCTGCCAATAACTGTCAACATACCATCGAAGGCGTCTCGACTCAGGCTATCTTTGGGACTTTAACGCCATTATGCGTCAATGGCATCCGGTTGAGAAACATTTGTCCGCCGTGAAGGGGGTTTACGTGTCGCGGCAAACATGTCGTGAAACGCCTTTGCGGTTTCCTTTGGCTCCTCCTCGTCGTCCTTCAATGACCGTGCCTCGTGATAGTCATTTAACATGTTCGCTACCGGCATCGGCATCATAATCCTCGACGCGTGGTCTCACCACCTCCTCTCTCATCGATCGGCTTCACCATGGTAGACCCACGGGTATAGTGCAGTAAATCCATTCTTCAAAGATGTTCCCCATGACCTTCTTCGTTTGTCTTTTCTGTTTGCACATTTGCTGCGGGGACAACAAATTTTACTCGCTCCTTTAGCAGCCACGCCAAATGCCCGTTCCAAGAAAGCATCGGTCTTGTCGATCCATTCATTGGTGACTGACCACGACTTGCGCGGCCGTGTACATCCACTCACGGTCCTCCATCCTCTAACATATATAGCGCGAGTAATATAAACATCAATTGCATCTACACGCGTTCCTACTATCTAATAGGTGAGGATACGGAAGAGGTTATACCTACGGTGGCGGTGGAGTCGGGCTAAGCGGGCCGTGGCGGTCGGTGCGATGGCGGCGGACGAGTGCGGCGGACACGCAGCGACGAGGAAGCCGATTGGGGTGCGAGAGTACTCGCGCCCGCTCCGTAGCTCTTCTCTGCAAAAAAAACAAAAAGCTGTCAATACAAAATTTGTGGCAAAGACCTCTCCTGCGGTGAGGTTTCCAAACACTGCAAGAAAATAACGGCACGATGGCGACATGCACATATATATGAGCAGCACGATGGCGACATGCACAAGATTATATCCAACCACATATATAACAATGTCACAACCACTCCTACGACTACTTAGACTACCACCACTGTTACTCTACCACTACTACTACCACAACTACTAGTAATACTACGACGACGACGGCGGTATGGCATACCTAGTGGGCGTCGTAGGGCGGCGGTGGTGAAGGGGCCAAGGCGCCGGTGGACAAGGCGGCGGGTGAGAAGCGTCGGGAGGCGTGGCAGCGGCGGCGCCTCCTCCTCCTTCTTCCTCCTTCCTCCTTCTTCCTCCTCCTCCTTCTCTTCCTCCTTCTTCCTCCTCTCCTCCTCCTCCTCCGGCGGCGCCTTCCTCCTTCTTCCTCCTTCTCCTTCTCTTCCTCCTTCTTCCTCCTCTCCTCCTCCTCCTCTCTTTCTCCTCCTCCTCCGTGGCGTGGCGCTGATGCGCTTGGCGGCAGCGAGGCGGGCGGCGCGGCGGAGGCGCGCGGCGAGCGGCGGCATGGCGCGTGGCGCGCCGGTGTTATGCGTGTGTGCGTATGTGTGCAAGGCGGGTGTCGTGGTTGGTTAAATCCACCCTTTGCCGAGTGCCCCCGATCGGCACTCGGCAGAGGGTTTTAAAAAAATTGACCTTTGCCGAGTGCCCCCGATCTGGCACTCGGCAAAGAGGGTTTTTTTTTTAAAAAAAAAAATTAAAATTACCGGCGCGTTTGCCGAGTGCCCCATCCGCACTTTCGGCAAAGAGGGTTTTTTTAAATTTTTTTTAAAATTACCGTCGCGGGGTTAAATCCCCCCTTTGCCGAGTGCCCCCGATCTGGCACTCGGCAAAGAGGATTTTTTTTTTAAAAAAAACATTTTAAAAATATTTGCCGAGTGTCTTATCTTCACCCTCGGCAAAGAGGATCCTTTGCCGAGTGTCAAAAAAATGACACTCGGCAAACCATAATTTTTTTTCCACTTTTGACCTCCAAACTTTTTCTGCAGTCCTCATACAATACCTGGTACTCCATGTTCCAATGTGACACATTTCTCGGACTTTTTCTATATTTCTTTAATTTATTTCAATTAATTGAATTTTCTTTGATAATTCAAATTATAACTGCTAGTCATTCGAATAATGAAAAAATGAATGGAAAAATGATATTCATGTTATTTAGTATAATGTGAGGCCGTAACCAGGAACAGACCACCAATTTCGAACATCTTGTTCACGAAACATGACCACGAACTTGCGGTCGAGTTGTTTTTAAATTGTATAAAAAGCAAACGAAGTCCGAAAATCATGAAACTTGTCAAGATGTCATGATATCATATGTGGAGGCCGTGATAAAAATTTGAGAAGGTTTCGCGCAAGTTGTCACGTACGATGCTTGCAAACCGAAGAATCTCCGAAGAAGTTGTCACGTATTCGCGGTTTGCAAGCATCGTGCGTGACAACTTGCGCGAAACTTCTCAAATTTTTATCACAGCCTCCACATATGATATCATGACATCTTGACAAGTTTCATGATTTTCGGACTTCGTTGCTTTTTATACAATTTAAAAACAACTCGACCGCAAGTTCGTGGTCATGTTTATGAACAAGATGTTCGAAATGGTGGTCATCCTCGATTACTACTCACATTATACTAAATAACATGAATATCATTTTTTCCATTCATTTTTTTCATTATTCGAATGACTAGTAGTTATAATTTGAATTATCAAAGAAAATTCAATTAAGTGAAATAAATTAAAGAAATATAGAAAAGTCCGAGAAATGTGTCACATTGGAACATGGAGTACAGTGTATTGTACGAGGCTGGCGCAAAAATTTTGGAGGTCAAAATGGAAAAAATATGGTTTGCCGAGTGTCATTTTTGACACTTCTACAAAGGAGCCTCTTTGCCGAAAGTGTGAAATAAGACACCCGACAAAGGGTTAACGGCGCCGCGGCGTTGGCGGTGGTGCCCTTTCTTTGAGTGTTCTTGTTTGCGAGTGCGGGCACTCGCAAGCCATCTCTTTGCCGAGTGCCATATGTTGGCGAGTTCTTTCTACCGCACTCGGCAAATAGCCTCTTTGCCGAGTGCCCGATAGAAAGCAGTCGGCAAAGTCGGGGACACTCGGCAAAGAAGCCGTGTCCGGTAGTGTCTCTTCTTCTCCAGCCAAGCCAGCACACATGTCGCTGTTTCTATCTCCTGGCGACAAACCTTCTGAGCATGTGCCACGTCGCGGCCATGCAGAGCCCTGCGTCACTCAAGCTGTCGCCAACAAATCCACATGCCCATCCTGCATCAACATCACTGTTATCGACCATGGTCTTGTCCCCTTCAAACATACCGTGCGCGGCCATGCTGGCCACCATTGGCTCCTCCACCAGCTACCTATAAAGGGTCATCATCGAGCCACCCGAATCCCCCTAGCTTTCCCCCTGCCATTCCCTTATGTCCCCACTCTATCTTTCTCCTCCACCGTGTTGGCACTAATTCATTTTCTAGTGGATAAACACATGAACCGACAATATCAGGTACCTAGCTACTATCCGCACTTGAAGATTCTAGTTGCATCAAGATAACAAGTGATGAGTTGTATGCATCAGAGCTAAGTCAGCAGACACACAAGTCAATTTGAACTCTGTGACGATCCCGATTCTCGGGACCGTTAAACCCTTCGCAACCGCCCAGGATGTACAGTTGCGAAGCAAATAGTATCCCAAACAAGCTTCCGATTGCAACAAAAACCAGACTTTTATTAAACAAGATAAAAGCTTAACAGCTAGTTTTGACCTGACACGGGCATCCAAGCCGAAAGTTAATATAATACAAGACAAAAGAACTTCAAACCACAGGTACGCTTGAGCGTAGCCGAGACCTAGTAACAATAGTCGTTGCCTCCAGGAGGTCCACCAAAATCCTGCTCAAAAGGATCCTCTGCACTTTCCCAAGTTTCTTCTGTAGATGTTTTGCAAATTGCAAGAATGAGTACTACCACTGTACTCAACAAGCCGCATGGAAATGCTAAATAATTACATGCAAGGAGTTCAATGGATGGTTAGGGTTTACCATACATGGCATATGTGGATGCACTTTGCATTTAAAACACTTTTATAAAACAGGAAAACAATAATAAGTAATAGCACCAGGGGGTTTATCAACAACCTCGATCACCAACTTAACATCTCAAAACTCTACTTATGCCTTTGTACTGGAATCACCCATTGACACAGCTTCTTTAACCGGAAGCACGGCGTATTCGAATACCTTTGATTATTCACTCTGCAGAGTTGCCCAACTTACCCACAAGATATCTCAAGCTCGTACTGTCAAGCTATTAACACGCAACACGTTAGCGTGCGACTGAGTTGAGATAACAAAGCCTTTTCACTGCTCCACCTTTCTAGCCTCTACTCGGTAGGTTCTTACTCCATACAGCTCGGGAGACCACTAACCGTTAGTGGAATCCGCACTCCGAGGCTGATGGGCCCATACCTCATGTGTGTCGACTACCGAGTGTCCACTTCCGGTCCACTCCTGTCACACCCAGTTCCGCGCTGCTCTATCATACAAGAGCACACGCCTTTCCATGTAGATATTCAATCGGAAGAGCAGTGTACTTTAGCCAGGGAGTAATGACCACACTTGTGGTTGAGCGGTTTCTATGTACATTACTTTGGCACAAGGTTCTTGTCCTTACATCTAATGATGAAGCGATGGACCAACACCAACACGTGGCTGTCCATCCTCCAGGCCTCACTTTAGACCATCTTTTACCAAGTCTATTGGGTTTCCCA